>CM056059.1:182769735-183969735 GCA_029574335.1 Rana kukunoris
TCTTAGTGTATTACCAACAGTAACCTTGGAAACGGTGGTCCCAGCTCTTTTCAGGTCATTGACCAGCTCCTCCCGTGTAGTCCTGGGCTGATTTCTCACCTTTCTTAGGATCATTGAAACCCCACGAGGTGAGATTTTGCATGGAGCCCCAGTCCGAGGGAGATTGACAGTCATGTTTAGCTTCTTCCATTTTCTAATGATTGCTCCAACAGTGGACCTTTTTTCACCAAGCTGCTTGGCAATTTCCCCGTAGCCCTTTCCAGCCTTGTGGAGGTGTACAATTTTGTCTCTAGTGTCTTTGGACAGCTCTTTGGTCTTGGCCATGTTAGTAGTTGGATTCTTACTGATTGTATGGGGCGGACAGGTGTCTTTATGCAGCTAATGACCTCAAACAGGTGCATCTAATTTAGGATAATAAATGGAGTGGAGGTGGACATTTTAAAGGCAGACTAACAGGTCTTTGAGGGTCAGAATTCTAGCTGATAGACAGGTGTTCAAATACTTCTTTGCAGCTGTATCATCAGGGCCGGCGCTCCCACTAGGCGAACTAGGCAGCCGCTTAGAGCGCATTCCTGCCAGGAGCGCAACCACAGCTGCTAGGTCCCCTCCAGAGGATCGGATCCCTAAGAGTGGTGGCTGGTGCGTGCGGAGTGTAGCGGGAGGCAGCTCCAGATGGCTAACTGCAGTGCAGAGTCGCTGGGTGGGGAGAATGTGCAGTCAGATCCCCCCCTTCCCTAGAGCCAGGGTGACCATGCTGATGTCCAACAGCAGCTGTGGGTGTCAGCTCTCTGCCCGCCCCGCCTCCGTCCCTTAGTCCCTTGGTGATGTGCTGCAATTGGAGGAGCAGGGCGGGCGGGCGAGAGAGACATGCGGGAGGGATCCACCCAGCCTGGTACATACTGGACATGATGGGCTGAGGCCGCCAGGAGCTGGAGTCCAAAGTAAAGATTCTCCTGCAGCCCGCCCCCGTTAAAACATCCAGCATCTCCGCGGCCAGCAGCCGAAGCCCGGGGGTGGAACGGAATGATCAGCTGATCTGAACAGGGGAGGAGCTGGAAGAAGTCTCTCGTGATCCTGGGACTGGTGACAACGACTGACGCCCACTGCCTGACATGTGGAGGGAGCTGGAAAAAAGTTCCACAAGGTAAGAACTTGTCAGGTGGTGGGGGGAAGCGCAGGGGATGAGGGCTTCCAGTCAGACCCTTTAACTGGTGTGTGACCCCCCCCCCTCCACCTGACTCATCCATCCACCTGACTCACCCCCCCATCTGACTTATCCATCTAAATGGCTCATCCCCCCCACCTGGCTCATCCCCCCCCATCTGGCTCATCCCACCCACCTGGCTCATCCTCCCCACCTGGCTCATCCTCCCCACCTGGCTCATCCATCCACCTGGCTCATCCATCCACCTGACTCATCCATCCACCTGACTCATCCATCCACCTGACTCATCCATCCATCTGACTTATCCATCCACCTGACTCACCCCCCCATCTGACTTATCCATCTAAATGGCTCATCCCCCCCACCTGGCTCATCCCCCCCCATCTGGCTCATCCCACCCACCTGGCTCATCCTCCCCACCTGGCTCATCCTCCCCACCTGGCTCATCCATCCACCTGGCTCATCCATCCACCTGGCTCATCCATCCACCTGACTCATCCATCCACCTGACTCATCCATCCACCTGACTCATCCATCCATCTGACTTATCCATCCACCTGACTCACCCCCCCATCTGACTTATCCATCTAAATGGCTCATCCCCCCCACCTGGCTCATCCCCCCCCATCTGGCTCATCCCACCCACCTGGCTCATCCCACCCACCTGGCTCATCCTCCCCACCTGGCTCATCCTCCCCACCTGGCTCATCCCCCCATCTGACTTATCCATCCACCTGACTCATCCCATCCACCTGACTCATCCCATCCACCTCACCCCCCCACCTGATCCACCACCTGACCACATCCATGACTCATCCCATCCATCCCATCACCCCACCCACCTGGCTCACTCCACCTGACTCACCCCCCCCCCCATCTGAATTATCCATTCATCTGACTTATCCCATCCACCTGACTCATCCCATCCACCTGACTCATCCCATCCACCTGGCTCACCCCCCCACCTGGCTCATCCATCCACCTGACTCACCCCCCCCCCCATCTGAATTATCCATTCATCTGACTTATCCATCCACCTGACTCATCCCATCCACCTGACTCATCCCATCCACCTGGCTCACCCCCCCACCTGGCTCATCCATCCACCTGACTCACCCCCCCCCCATCTGAATTATCCATTCATCTGACTTATCCATCCACCTGACTCATCCCATCCACCTGACTCATCCCATCCACCTGGCTCACCCCCCCACCTGACTCATCCATCCACCTGACTCCCATCCTGACTCATCCATCCATCTGACTTATCCATCCACCTGACTCACCCCCCCATCTGACTTATCCATCTAAATGGCTCATCCCCCCTGGCTCATCTGGCTCATCCCCCACCTGGCTCATCCTCCCCACCTGGCTCATCCTCTGACTTATCCATCCACCTGACTCATCCCATCCACCTGACTCATCCCATCCACCTGGCTCACCCCCCCACCTGGCTCATCCATCCACCTGACTCACCCCCCCCCATCTGAATTATCCATTCATCTGACTTATCCATCCACCTGACTTATCCATCCACCTGACTCATCCCATCCACCTGACTCATCCCATCCACCTGACTCATCCCATCCACCTGGCTCACCCCCCACCTGGCTCATCCATCCACCTGACTCACCCCCCCCCCATCTGAATTATCCATTCATCTGACTTATCCATCCACCTGACTCATCCCATCCACCTGACTCATCCCATCCACCTGGCTCACCCCCCACCTGGCTCATCCATCCACCTGACTCACCCCCCCCCCATCTGAATTATCCATTCATCTGACTCATGCCATCCACCTGACTCATCCCATCCACCTGGCTCATCCCCCCCACCTGACACATCCATCCACCTGGCTCACCCCCCCCACCTGGCTCACCCCCCCCCCACCTGACTCACCCCCCCACCTGACTCACCCCCCCCACCTGACTCACCCCCCCCACCTGACTCACCCCCCCATCTGACTTCTCCACCCACCTGACTCACCCATCCACCTGACTTATCCATCCACCTGACTTATCCATCCACCTGACTTATCCATCCACCTGACTCATCCCGTCCACCTGGCTCATCCCCACGCCTGACTCATCCATCTACATGTCTCATCCTCTGTCTCACTTACCCCCCCACCTGACTCATCATCCCCCCCACCTATCTATCCACCTGGCTCATCCATCCACCTGTTTAATCCCCTCTCCTGTCCTCCTGTCTCCATCCCTCCACCTGGAGTTCTGGTGCCAAAATTATTTATTTATTTATTTATGTTTTTTTTGGGGGGGGGGGGCGCAAGTAGCTGGTCTCGCCTAGGGTGCAAAATAGTCTAGCACCGGCCCTGTGTATCATACAAATAAATAGTTACAAAAACATAAATTGTGATTTCTGGATTTTTTTTTTGGATTATGTCTCTCACAGTGGACATGCACCTACGATGACAATTTCAGACCCCTCCATGATTTCCAAGTTGGAGAACTTGCAAAATAGCAGGGTGTTCAAATACTTATTTTCCTCACTGTACATACATACATACATACATACATAGATACATACATACATACATACATACATACATACAGTACATACATAGACAGAAAGATAGAGAGATATACCGATAGATAGGTGCATAGATATACAGATGAATAGATAGATGAATAGATAGATAGATAGATAGATAGATAGATAGATAGATAGATAGATAGATAGATAGATAGATAGATAGATAGATAGATAGATAGATAGATAGATAGATAGATAGATAGATAGATAGATAGATAGATAGATAGATAGATAGATAGATAGATAGATAGATATACAGATACATAGATATACAGATAGATAGATATACAGATAGATAGATAGATAGATATACAGATACATAGATATACAGATAGATAGATAGATAGATACATACATACATACATAGATAGATAGATAGATAGATAGATAGATAGATAGATAGATAGATAGATAGATAGATAGATAGATAGATAGATAGATAGATAGATAGATATACAGATACATAGATATACAGATAGATAGATATACAGATAGATAGATAGATAGATAGATAGATAGATAGATAGATAGATAGATAGATAGATAGATAGATAGATAGATAGATATACAGATACATAGATATACAGATAGATAGATATACAGATAGATAGATAGATATATATACAGATACATAGATATACAGATAGATAGATACATACATACATACATACATACATACATAGATAGATAGATAGATAGATAGATAGATATACAGATACATAGATATACAGATAGATAGATATATAGATAGATAGATAGATAGATAGATAGATAGATAGATAGATAGATAGATAGATAGATAGATATACAGATACATAGATATACAGATAGATAGATAGATACATACATACATACATAGATAGATAGATAGATAGATAGATAGATAGATAGATAGATAGATACATACATACATACATACATACACACATAGATAGATAGATAAATAGATAGATAGATAGATAGATAGATAGATAGATAGATAGATAGATAGATAGATAGATATACAGATACATAGATAGATAGATAGATAGATAGATAGATAGATAGATACATTGATACATTGATACATAGATATACACATAGATAGATAGATAGATAGATAGACAGACAGATACATAGATAGATAGATAGATACGTAGATATACAGATACATAGATAGATATACAGATACATAGATAGATATACAGATACATAGATAGATAGATAGATGGACCGACATACAGATAGATAGATAGATAGATAAGCAGACATATAGATAGATAAACATTGGGTCTAAGGGGAAGAATGAGAGATAGATAAGACAGACAGATGAGAGAGAGAGAGAGATTTAGTGGTGAATGGGAGAACTGGAGAAGCTGGTGGTGACGGGGCTGGCTGACAGTGACAATACAAGCGCAGAGAGATGCTGCGGGACCCGGTGGTGGTTTGGCTGGTGGTGGCAGGCATGGATGGATTTAGCTGGGGGAATGGAGGGATGAGGGAGGCTGCTTACCTGGCTTCAATGGTGCCGCTCCTCTGACGGAAACCGGAAGTGATGTAAATGGCACTTCCAACTCACCTCTCTACTCAGGTCCCCGCTGGCCAATCCCATTAAGCAGTAGGGCATTTTAACAAATCACAGGACAGTGGGAGTGTGTGCGGGCGCACAGCTTGTGCCCTGCACATGCCCTAAACACGGGCAAATCAGCTTCCCTGCCTGCAGTCAGCTGATTGCAGGCTGGGAAGCTTCCCATAGACTGCCGCATGTCCGGCGCCTGGACACTCTTAAAGTGACATTTAAAAAAAAAAAAAAATTTACAGCTTGGAGGGCGGCGCCCTAACGCCCCCTATGGACGGGCCGCCACTGATGTAATGATTGCTATCATAGATTTATTGGGTTACGATTCTTCTTGTAACCTCAGGAAACAATGAGAAGGAAAGTATACTGTGTGTGTGGCCAATGTGTGCTGTGTGTGCGGCCAATGTGTGCTGTGTGTGCTGTGTGTGCGGCCAATAACTACTATGTTCTTGCTTTCCTTATTCGCTTTCTTCCTTCTCTTTCCTTTTCCTTCCTTACTCTCTTTCCTCCTTCCTTCCTCCCTCCCTTTTCTTTCCTTCTTTGCTTTCTTACTTTCTTTCTTCCTTCTTCCCTCCTCTTTCTTTTTCCTTCCTTCCTTACTCCCTTCCTTACTTCCTTCCTTCCTTCCTTCCTCCCTTTTATCCTTTCTCCCTCTCTCTCTTTCTTTTCTTTTCTTACTCTCTTTCTTCCTGCCTCCTTTTCCTTCCTTCCTTACTGCCTTTCTTGCTTCCTCCTTCCCTTTTTAATTCCTTTTTTCTTTTCTTACTCTTTCTTCTTCCCTCCCTTATCTTTCCTTTTCCTTCCTTCCTTACTCCCTTTCTTGCCTCCTTTTCCCTTTTTAATTCCTTTTTTCCTTTCTTACTCCCTTTCTGCCTCCCCCTTCTTGTTCCTTTTTCCTTCCTCTCTTCTTTCCTTTCTTACCCCCTTTCTTCCTTCCTTCATCCCTCCCTTTTCCTTCCTTCTTTAATTTCTTACTCTCTTTCTTCATTCTTCCCGCCCTCCCATTTCTTTCCTCCCTTAGGCCTCGTACACACGAGGCAATTCATTTGTTCAAATCGGTTGGACCGACCGATTTGAACAAATCTGTCTGTTTGGATTTTGGTTTGCTCGCGTGTACACACGAGCAAACCAAAATCCCCGCCAGCAGACGGCACGCTGACGTGTCGGTGACATGGCGGTGACGTTGACGCCGCCACGTCACCGCACCAGGAAGTAAAACACTTCCGCGCATGCGTCGAAATCATTCGGCGCGTGTGCGAGAAGACATGTCTGCTGGTTAGCGTACTAACCAGCAGACATGTCGGGCGGACGGGTTCCCAGCCGACAGATTGGTAAGCATGCTTTCAAATCTGTCGGCTGGCCAAATCCTTCTGCTTGCCCGTACACACGATCAAATCTGTCTGCTGGGACGGTATAGCAGACCGTTTCCAGCAGACAGATTTGATCGTGTGTACGCGGCCTTACTCTCTTTTTTTCCTTCCTCCCTCCCCTTTACATTCCTTCTTCTTCTTACTCTCTTTCTTCCTTCTTTCCTCCCTCCCTACCCTTTCTTTTCCTGTTTCCTTTCTTCCTCCCTTTCTCCCTCCCTTCTCTTTCCTTTCCTTCGTTCCATCTTTCCTTTCTTACTCCCTTTTTTCCTTCCTCCCTCCCCTTTACTTTCCTTCTTTCCTATATTACTCCCTCCCTTCCTTCCTTCCTTCCTTCTTCCTTCCTTCCTTCCTTCCTTCCTTCCTTCCTTCCTTCCTTCCTTCCTTCCTTCCTTCCTTCCTTCCTTCCTTCCTTCCTCCCTTCTCTTTCATTTTCCTTCCTTCCTTTATTCCTCCCCCCCCTTCTCTTTCCTTTTCTTTTCATTCCTTACTCCCTTTTCCCTCCCTCCCTTCTCTTATAATTTCCTTCCTTCCTTACTCCCTTTTTTCCTCCCTCCCTCCCTTTTCTTCTTTCTTTCCTTCCTTACTCTTCTTTTCCTCCCTTCCTCCATTCTGATTGCTTTTCCTTCCTTCCTTACTCCCTTTCTTCCCTCCTCCCTTCCATCGTTTTCCTTTTCCTTTTTTCATTCTTTCCTTAAACTTAACTTTATTTCTATTTTCTCTCCTTCCTCTTTCTTGTCCCCTTTCCTTCCTCTTCCACAATTCCTTTCTATATTTCACTCCCACCTTCTCTTTCTCTACCCGTCACTTTTCTCTTCCTTTCTCCCATCTATTTTCCCCTCCCTTTCCATTTATTCCTTCTATCCATACTTGATTTTCCTTCCTTCTGTTTATTCTTCCTCCGTCTATCCAATCTTCCATCCATCCTTACTTAAAGCTGAACTCCAGGCTAAAAAAAGAGTTAGCCTTGAAGTGAGCCCCTTCCCCCCCCCTTTTTTTTTGCTTAGGGGTTGATGAAAAAGATGGTATACTTACCTTCACAAACTAGGAAAAGTCAGACTGCACTCCAGTGATGTTAAAACATCCAGTGAAATTTAATAAGCAAAAAATTACAAGTCGCATACACAGAAAAAACCCCACTTTTAACAATGTACTGACGCGTTTCAATCCCTACAGGGCTTATTTTGCTTTTCTGCTAGTTGCAGCTCTCTGATGCCACCCTGTATAGTGCTGGAACAGTGCTCTTGCATTAAATGGGAGAATGCCAGGGGCCCACCCACATTCCAAGATGGAGGAGAGCACCCTCCCCCGAGGGAGCAAAAAATAATGTAAGCATGTAACCTTATTCATCAACAACTGGGCAAAAAGACCAGTTAATCCTCCTTACACCAAAGCAAGGGTGAATGGTTTGCTTTCCCCCGGAGTTCACCCATAGTTGTGACAGTAGTAGTGATTGTTAATTGTCATGCTAAAAATGACAGAATGTGGAGCAATCTTACACATGTTCTGACAAACGATTAATAATTCATCCTCGCCGGGTGCTTTATATGGGGCACAAGTCAGAGATTGGGTTATGGACACACATACCGAACTCTGAGAAATGTATTGCACATCTTTCCTACAAATGTTACCCTTACATAACCAGCATTCCGCTGGCACAGACACACTTTACATTCCCTGAGCAAATGAATATTTAAATTTATGATTAGGAAAGTGCAGAGTAGTTATGTGTTTGCATAGAACAGAAAAAGTTTGATCAGTGGATAAAAAAATAAAACCATAAAATAGGGCACACATAATAGTATAGATTTCTGTGGTGTGTTTTCATGTCTTTTTTGTACCATATTCTCTTAAAAGGAATATTAACCACTTGCTTACTGGGCACTTAAACCCCCCTCCTGCCCAGTCCAATTTTCAGCTTTCAGCGCTGTCTCACTTTGAATGACAATTGCACGGTCATGCAACACTGTACCCAAATGACATTTTTATCATTTCCCCCCCCCCCCCCCCCCCACAAATAGAGGTTTCTTTTGGTGGCATTTGATCACCTCTGCGGTTTTTATATTTTGTTAAAAAAAATTAAAAGACAGATTAAAAATAATATATATATGTTTTTATATTTTGTTATAAAATTTTGCAATCGGGTAATTTTTCTCCTTTATTGATGGGCACCGATGGGCTGCATTGATGGGCACCGATAAGGCGGAACTGGTGGGGACTGATAGACTGCACTGATAGGTGGCACTAATGGGCACTGATAGGCGGCACTGAGAGGTGGCACTGATGGGTGGCACTGAAGTGCATTGATAGGTGGCACTGGTGGGCACTAAGATGTGCCACTAATAGGTTAAATGAATGTAACATCCTAGATATGTGACTATAAAGAAGTTGCCGACACCCCGGATGAATAAGAATAATGCAAAATCCCCCAAAGGAGGGGCTTTATAGGCAACAGTAGTAAGCGTAATAATGCGAAATACAAAATTATATTTTAATATTTAATCGTATAAAAAGATCATAACAATGTGATACATAAAAGTACAATAACAAAAGGGAGTCAAGGCTGATCCACATGAG
Organism: Rana kukunoris; assembly: GCA_029574335.1. Lineage (NCBI taxonomy): Eukaryota > Metazoa > Chordata > Amphibia > Anura > Ranidae > Rana > Rana kukunoris. The sequence continues at coordinate 182,778,959 of CM056059.1, forward strand.
AACTACAGGGCCCTACGCGTTTCAGGTAATTCCCCTCTTCGGGGGCCAGGGTCTATGTGGAAACAAGATACATTATATCAAGTTTACAAAAACATATTGTAAAATAATTTTTACAGTTACATCAAACACAAAAACAGCGAGTATAGGAAGTGCAATAGACAGGGTCATACCAGTCATAGAATATCAACTCCGTAAAAAACACAACAGGGCATCTCGACCGTGGCAAGGTATTCCTAAGCAAGATGATATATATAGGAATAAGGGACAGGCGTCTCACATCCCAGAAGGAAGCAAACCCTAGACCATAACTGCCGTAGTGTGAAAAAAATGTGTACAGTCCCTATAAGAAAAAGGACAAATTACACAAGGTTGCACAGGAGTAAAGATAAAAATAGAAAAAAAAGTGTATCAATAATTGTTATAGTAATAAAGTATAAGGTTTGTACCTATCACAAGGGCGTAAGGTCTAGAATGACCAGGGGAGGTCAGCAGAGAGCACAGCAATGGCAAGCTAGAATGACAATAAGAGAAATGATAGTTTTAAATTACACAGAAAAGAAAAGAAAGAGGGGTTCAACTGAACTTGTACAGAGGCAAAAAGCCATGGACATACCTCTATTTGATATGTAGTGCAAACGCCGCCGCCATAGACCAGGTCAGGCATTCCTGGAAGGCGGCGGCATTTAAATAGGGGAAATGAGACGTAGTAAAGGAGGGGGGTGTGTATGCGGCGGGTGGGGCCGGGCGGCGCGATTGCGTCATGCGCGCACCGCCCACCAGACCTACACTGCACCTAGAAGAGGGCGAGAGGGGGCGGAAGATACGGATTGGCTCAGCCACGTCAGCGTAGTGACGCAAAAAGCGACACGGTGCCAGTCACGTGACCAGTCATGGAGATAAACAAAGAGAGCGTCGCGGCGCGGCCAGCGTCACGGCGTGATGACATAAATTAGGAAGCAAGCCAATGACACATGACCAAAAGCAGTCATGTGAAGGGCCCTGTAGTTCTCATGTGGATCAGCCTTGACTCCCTTTTGTTATTGTACTTTTATGTATCACATTGTTATGATCTTTTTATACGATTAAATATTAAATTATAATTTTGTATTTCGCATTATTACGCTTACTACTGTTGCCTATAAAGCCCCTCCTTGGGGGATTTTGCATTATTCTGCCACTAATAGGTGGCATTGATAGGTGGCACTGATAGCTGGCAGTGATGGGCACTGATAGCTGGCAGTGATGGGCACTGATAGCTGGCAGTGATGGGCACTGAGGAGTGGTAGTGATGGGCACTGATAGGCAGCATTACTGGGTGGCACTGATTGGCATTACATGTGGGCATTGATAGGTGGCACTGTGGGTATTGATAGGTGGCATTGTGGCAGATGGCAATGGCAGGCAGTATTTTTGGCCACAGTGGAGGCAGATGTGCCTCTTTCCTCTTTGGGACTAATGTCCCTTGTGAACAAGCCGGTGATAATTTTTTTTTCTCCTCACGCTCACAGTGTGAGAAGAAAAAGAACCAGATTACCGATCCTTTGTTTACATCATGTGATCAGCTGTCACTGACTGACAGCTGATCACATGGTAAGGGGCTGAGACTGGCCCCTTACACGGATCTGTGATCCACTGAGTCTTAGTGACTTTGTGATCACAGTGCACGCCCTTCAGTGGGCGCGTGTTGCGCACGCAAAGGGGAGGACTTCTATTGACATCCTCCTGGATTTTCCGGCTCGCTCTGTAGCTGTCATTTGACTATAGTGTGGGCCTCAAGCGGTTAAGCATCTCATGTTCACTCACTGTTTGGATGGATTTAATTGTGTCATTCTTAAAGGGGTTGTAAAGGTAAAATAAAAAATCCTAAATAGCTTCCTTTACCTTAGTGCAGTCCTCCTTCACTTACTTCATCCTTCCATTTTGCTTTTAAATGTCCTTTGTTCTTCTGAGAAATCCTCACTTCCTGTTCTTCTGTCTGTAACTCCACGCAGTAATGCGAGGCTTTCTACCTGGTGTGGAGTGTTGTGCTCGCCCCCTCCGTTGAGGGGGGAGGGGGCGAGCATGAGAGCCAGGTCACTCTCTATGTTGCAGATAGAGAAAGGAGCTGTGTGTTAGTGGGCGTCCTGACTCTCCTATGTCTTTTGCTATTGGAACAGTGCCAAGTATTTTGAAGCAGGCGGTTATAATCCCCCTATTGAAGAAGGCTAACGTGTTACGGTCCGATTTAAGTAGTAATCGACTAATTTCGACCTTGCCTTTTTTAGCTAAAATAATGGAGAGGGCTGCTGTGTGGCAACTTCAGCCACACTTGGAGTCCAATAATATTTTTGATGAATATCAGTCTGGATTCCGTCCTGGTAGAGCAGGGGTGGGAAACTTTTTTCTGCCGAGGGCCATTTGGTTTTTTGTAACATCATTCGGGGGCCGTACAAAATGCAGTGGCGTCACTCGGTGCAAAAAAAATAATAAAAATGGTGTAACCCCCCCATCCACCCACTATGGTCAGTACAGACCCCCCCTCAGTACAGACACCCCACAGTAGTGCAGGCCTCAGACGGTAACCCCCACAATAGTGCAGACCTCAGACAGTAACCCCCCCAGTAGTGCAGACCTCAGACAGTAACCCCCCCAGTAGTGCAGACCTCAGACAGTAACCCCCACAGTAGTGCAGATCTCAGAAAGTAACCCCCAGTAGTGCAGACCTCAGACCGTAACCCCCACAGTAGTGCAGACCTCAGACAGTAACCCCCAGTAGTGCAGACCTCAGACAGTAACCCCCAGTGGTGCAGACCTCAGACAGTAACCCCCAGTAGTGCAGACCTCAGACAGTAACCCCCTCAGTAGTGCAGACCTCAGACAGTAACCCCCAGTAGTGCATACCTCAGACAGTAACCCCCAGTAGCGCAGACCTCAGACAGTAACCCCCAGTATTGCAGACCTCAGACAGTAACCCCCAGTAGGGCAGACCTCAGACAGTAACCCCCAGTAGTGCAGACCTCAGACAGTAACCCCCAGTAGTGCATACCTCAGACAGTAACCCCCAGTAGGGCAGACCTCAGACAGTAACCCCCAGTAGTGCAGACCTCAGACAGTAACCCCCAGTAGTGCAGACCTCAGACAGTAACCCCCATAGTAGTGCAGACCTCAGACAGTAACCCCCAGTAGTGCAGACCTCAGACAGTAACCCCACAGTAGTGCAGACCTCAGACCTCAGACAGTGGCGTGTGTTTCCCTCGAGCGCGGGCTCCTCCTCCTCTGTGGGTGTGAACAGAGAGGAGGGCTGCCGCCGGGTGTACCAAGATGGCCGCCACTCCGGAGCTAGGCCGAAGCCGAGGACTTTCCTAGGCCGAGGCTCCGGAACGCTCCGCGGAGCTGGGGGGCCGGATGGAATGCCCCATCATTGGTGTCATTGAGAGGAATTCTGCCCCATCACTGGGAGGAATTTTGCCCCTTCATTTGTGTCATTGGGAGGAAATCTGCCCCATCATTGGGAGGAATTCTGCCCCTTCATTGGTGTTATTGGGAGGAATTCTGCCCCATCATTGGGAGGAATTCTGCCCCATCACTGGGAGGAATTTTGCCCCATCACTGGGAGGAATTCTGCCCCATCACTGGGAGGAATTTTTCCCCATCATTGGTGTCATTGGGAGGAATTCTGCCCCTTCGTTGGTGCCATTGGAGGAATTCTGCTCCATCATTGGTGTCATTGGGAGGAATTTAGCCCCATCATTGGGAGGAATTCTGCCCCATCATTGGGAGGAATTCTGCCCCATTCAACGGTGTCATTGGGAGTTATTCTGCCCCATCATTGGTGTCATTGGGAGGAATTCTGCCCCATCATTGGGAGGAATTCTGCCCCATCATTGGTGTCATTAGAAGGAATTCTGCCCCATCATTGGGAGGAATTTTGCCCCATCATTGGTGTCATTGGGAGGAATTCTGCCCCATCATTGGGAGGAATTCTGCCCCATCACTGGGAGGAATTCTGCCCCATCACTGGGAGAAATTCTGCCCCATCATTGGGAGGAACTCTGCCCCATCATTGGTGTCAATGAATAATAAAGCACCCCAAGGACCGAATAAAATCAAGCAAAGGGCCACATCTGGCCCCCGGGCCGCAGTTTGGAGACCACTGCTATAGATCATGCCAGACTTCTGGAAAGGCTAGTGTCTGTGGCCGGGCTTGAGGACATGGCATTGACATGGATGGCCTCATTCCTGCAGAATAGGGCTCAGAGGGTAAGACTAGGAACGTATTATTCATCTAATAGTTCCTTGTCCTGCGGGGTTCCTTAGGGCTTGGCGTTATCGCCGATATTATTTAATATCTACATAAGGCCGCTGCTGTATATATTTCGGCACCATAACCTTAGCTTTCACGTTTATGCAGACGATACGCAGATCTATTTTAAGCTGCCTAAAAATGAGGAAGTCCAGGTGGATTTGGCTTCCTGCCTGGAGGAAATACAGTCCTGAATGGGAGCCAATTATTTAAACTTAATGGCTCAAAAACTGAATGTATTATCATTAGTAATCAGAGCAAAACCAGTTTGACGGATTTTTCTTCTTGGCCGGTCTCGTTTATGCCATACCCGACGCCGGCCACCAAGGTTCGGGACTTGGGAATCATTTTGGATTCAAAATTGTCATTGAAGGCGCAGGTAAATCAGGTGGTAAGCTTACCAACTGAAACTTCTGCGTTCTACATTGCATTTCATTGACGAGGTGGACAAAGTCCACGTGATCAATGCTTTTATTGGTAGTCGGTTGGACTACTGTAATGCGTTATACATGGGGTGTCCAAAAACCCTTCTGCATAAGCTTCAGCTGATCCAAAATGCCGCAGCTAGGTTATTAACGGGGGTGGGCATTCGGGACCATATTACACCATCTCTGAAAGCCTTGCATTGGTTACCGGTTGCTGAACGGGTTCTGTTCAAAGTGGGTTGCATCGTCCACAAAGCTATCCATAAGATAGGCCCAGGGTATTTGCAAGAAAAATGTACCTGTTACGTTCCCAGCAGATCATTAAGATCTGCTGATCAGGCTAATTTGACTGTCCCTAAATGTGGAGGGAGGACACTGGATGCACAAGGTTCAATATTCTGGAATTCTCTACCTCTATACACAAGACGTGAGAATGATTTATTAAAATTCAGGATGTTTTTAAAAACTTTTTTATTTTCTCAAGTGTATGGCCCTAATTAGGGTAAGATATTAGCATTTTTTTAGTCTTTTAAATATTATGTGGTTTTATATTGTTATCGTACAGTAATGTGAGATTTGTTTTGTACATGTATATGTTGGTTCTATGAGCGCATCGAGGCCTTCGGGTAATGACTGCGCTCCCAATAAGCATTTTAATAAATAATATATAAAAAATTTTTTTTTACTTTTACAATCCCTTTAAGTCTAATGCCGCGTACACACGATCATTTTTTGTGATGAAAAAAAAAAGACGTTTTCTGTGAAGTAAAAAACGACGTTTTTGAAACGTCACTTTTCAAAGACGATGTTGCATACACACCATCGTTTTTTCACAAAAAGCGAGGTTACGTTCACCACTCTTTTCCATTGAAGCTCGCTTCATAACTAGCTTCTGGGCATGCGCGGGTTGAAAAACGTCGTTTTAAACGAAGTTTTTGCTACACACGGTGACTTTTTGTGAAACAAAAAATGACGTTTTGAAAAACGACACAAAAAATTCAAGCATGTTGGAATTTTTTTTTGGTCGTTTTTTTTAAGACAAAAACCGACGTTTTGCCCACACACGATCAATTTAAATGACGTTTTAAAAAACGACGTTTTTTTCCATCGCAAAAAACGTCCGTGTGTACACGGCATTAGGCCCTGTACACACGATCAGACCAGTCCGATGAGAATGGTCCGATGGACCGTTTTCATCGGGCCACTGCTGAAGTGGTCTGATGTGCGTACACACCATCAGTCCAAAATCTGATCGGGTCAGAAAGCGGTGACGTAAAACACAACAACGTGCTGAAAAAATGAAGTTCAATGCTTCCAAGCATGCGTCGACTTGATTCTGAGCATGCGCAGGTTTTTGGTCCGATGCTTTTGTGTACTAACCATCGTTTTGGTCCGACAATCAGGTGTCTATCGGACAGATTTTAAAGCAAGTTTTAAAACTTTGGTCCGATGGACACTGGTACGATGGGCCGTACACACGATCAATTTGGTCTGATGAAACTGGCCTTAAGGCCAGTTTTATCGGACCGCTCTGATCGTGTGTACGCGAGCTTACAGGTCTAAAATATAAAATGCAAAATTTCCATGCAAAACAATGTACCGATTTGACATTCAAAAATCAGACATAATCATACCTCCAGGGATGTTAATCAACCCCTATGTTTTAGAATGGGACAGCTTTGCATATGCGGAACACCTATGCATCCCCATGTGGGAAAACACAGCCCTCAAAGGGTTGTATGCTCTATTACACCCCTGGGAACGAGGCCTAAGGAAAGGTTATCTAAACTGAATTTGCAAGGAAGAATAGAAATATATTATGTATTAATATATGAATGGACAATATTGAAAACTGAGTGAAAAATTGGTCATTACACAGAACGGCAACAGGTTTTACCACAGCAAAAGAAATGGTCCTGAGAACGTAAGCTGTTTTATTTTTTTAGCAATTTATTTATTTTTTCATATGGCTGAACTCACTGTACATATGTATTTTTCAACGTAGCTAACTGTGTAACTATGGTAACCGCGGTTATCTAGTGCTCCTGCTTAGAGCTTACCACCTGCTGGCTTCAAGTAGTAAATATGAAATATTAATATGCAATATTTCATGTGTAATTGATTACTATTTACTTTAAGCTGGTACATTGGGCTTTTGACTCTGGGAGGCAGTACAGGGCATGTGGTGCCAAAAATAAGTGAATATAAATGTGTGCATCAATGTGAAATCTCTACCTAACCATTAACAATTGACCCTACAATAACCACTTCAGCTCCGGAAAGTTTACCTCCTTCCTGATGTATGCACGCACATATAGCCTTTAATAAAAATGCAGATCTACTGACCAGGCTGATCCACGCATCTCTTGCTTTGCCTAATTTCACTTTTTTTTTTCACTTAATGCAATAAAAATTACAGTAGGACAAATCACAATGATAGACATGATCAATAAATGTATTGCATAGCAACAAATTTCTTATGTACATGAATTGAAACAGATAATAAGCTGATCCATGATGAATCAATAAGTACAGTGGAACCTCGGATTAAGAGTAACGCGGTTAACGAGCGTTTTGTAATATGACCACTGTATTTTGAAAAATCCTAACTCGGTTTGCAAGTGTTGTTTTGCAAAACGAGCAGGATTCAGGCCTGAGATGGGGGGTGCGGAGCTGAACGGTGCCGATCGTAGCCGATCAGCGCTGTTCGGAGCCACGTTCCTGAGGCTTTCCGAGGTCAGCCGAGCTGTCCTCGTGCCTTTCCGGCTGTTTCTGAGGCTCTCCGGCGCCCCTGCCTCTGGCCACATGCGGTATTGCATGCCATAGAAGTAAATGCGGAACAAATAATTTTCGTTTCCATTGACTTCAATGGGGAAACTCGCTTTGATATGCGAGTACTGATAGATTAGGATATAAACAGTATGAATTCGTAAACGTTCCCAATATTCGCTTACATGCTCATCCTCACTTCCTTTTATCATCGCACAATTGGTTTGGTATTTTTCACTAATCATGCTGTGCCTCATCTACTTTTTTCTTAGATATGAATACACAACTATGGGCCAGATTCAGCAAGACTTGCGCTGGAGTAATTCGATATGCGCCGCGTAACTGTGAATATGCGCCGTCGTTTCTATGTGGCCGTACCCACCAAACTAGATGCGACAGAAAACGGGCCATTTCCGATCGGCTTAACTTTCCGACGCCAGAGTCTCGTCAGCGCATAATTTCGCTTGGCGCATCAGTCGCGCCTATTGATTTCCCCTGCAAATATGCAAATGAGGGAGATTTCCCGATTTGCGAACGGATTAGCACCATACGCTGGTTACATGCGCCGCGCGTATCTCGTCCGTCCGGCGCAAAGTTATTTCTACAAATAGCTGCTTTATCTTTACTCCAGACGGCCTCAGGTCAGCAGGAGAGCAGCTCCAGCAGCAGCGTTACCGACGAAACTAGCAAGCTGAACAACCACACTTGCAAGGACAACACCTCTGTGTGCCAACATGCCAGGGGCAGTCGCGGTCCTAGCACTAGTACTGGGTCCCCCGGTACGGAGGAGGCGGGCACGTGAGAGGATATACCGCACGCGCATGAGCCTCTTTGGCATGGGTGATGAGGAGGTATATCGCCTCTTCAGATTCAGCCCAGATGCAATACTTGAACTAACCACAACCCTGCAGGGTGACATCACCAGCAAGACACACCGCTCACAAGCAGTGCAGCCACTGGTGAAGGTACTGGCAACACTTCATTTCCTTGCCAGTGGATCATTCCAGCGTACAAGTGGAGTGGTGGCTGGGACGTCACAGTCCACCATAAGCAGATGTGTGCACCAGGTTGTCCCTGCAATCCTCAGACGCATGTCCAACCAGTTCATCAGACCCACCACTGAGGAGCTGCGGCTGAAGGCAATGACAGATTTCTACAGCATTGCCAGATTCCCACGCACTGTGGGGGCCATTGATTGCACACATGTGGCCCTTCAGCCCTCCAGTGCCACAGAGCACATATACCGCAATCGGAAGCATTGGCATTCCATCAACGTACAGGTGATAGCCGATGCCCAACGCCTCATATGGCACGTCCGTGCCAAACACCCCGGGTCCAGTCATGACAGCTTCATATACCGTCAGAGTCCCATCCCAGCAGAATTCGAGCAGAACATGTATGGGGACAGCTGGCTGGTTGGTGAGTGACATGGGTGACAGGCTATCCCCTCCCATGATGCACATCACAAGTGGCACATGCATGACTAACATCCTCCTGTCTTTTCCCTTACAGGTGACTCTGCATATGCACTGGGACCCCATCTCATGACTCCTTTCCGGAACCCCCAAACCAGAGGAGAGAGAAAATACAATGAAGCACACATCAAAACCCGTGCAGTGGTGAAGCAAACATTTGGGCTCCTGAAGTCCCGTTTCCGCTGCCTGGATAAGTCTGGGGGGACCCTATTGTATTCCCCTACCTTTGTGTGTCAGATCATCGGTGCATGTTGCATTCCGCACAATTTTGCCATGAGAAAAGGCCTGCAGATTGAAATGCGTGATGACCTGACCCCCGAACCAGACAGCCCCCCCCTGCCAGAGGAGACCCATTCAGCTGATGGAAGAGCAGTCAGGAGGGTCCTCGCCGTAGGCATCTTTGGACAATAAACAAAAACATTGATCACACGGACAATGCACGCATGCACACCACTGATGTCCCTAGATCACACACACCACATGCACATCGCATTGGATTAGCCCAAGTCCAGCATGTAGGACTTGGGAGCAGCAACACCAGCGTCAAGGCCCCAATGATGTCGCTGTCCATTCATACACCTTTCACACGTCATTCATACAGCCGTGGGGTTAACTTCACCACCACGGCCTAGGGTGACACCCCTTACTGGCAGGAGTGCCACCCCCTCACATTCACACACCATTCACACTGCAACGTGTGCAGTATCAAAAAAAATAAATAATCTCATATCCAGAGCATAATCACAAATAAAATAACTCATAACCTGAGCATTAAGAATAAAATAAAAATCTCATAACCTGAGCATTTCAGGAAAAAAAAAAATACAAAACTCATGTCCTGAGCATCAATCAAAAAAAATAAAAAAAAATTATCTGGGATGCCGGGGGCTTCTTCTGGCGGCCCCTCTCTGGCTCCTCAGCTGCCTGGATGGAGTGGGTGGGGGTGGGGGGACATCTGGAGGTGGCTGATCCCCGGGTGGGCCACTCCTGGCAGGTGTGGCCTGCCTGCCCTCCAAGGCCACGGCAATCCGGCCGAGATACGAACTTGTCTGGGCCTGCACCCTGAGCTGCTGGGCCTGCATCCTGAGCTGCCGGGTGACCTGATAATGCTGGGCCCGTCGACTCAGCCTCCCCTGGTCCCGGATGGCAGCACTGTTTGCCTGGATGGCAGCAGTGTTTGCCTGGACGGCTGCAGTGAGGTCCCTTATGTCACCCTGCACCTCCCCCAGACTGGTCACCACTGCAGCGCAGTTGCAGCTTACATCCTGCACTGCCGATGAAATCTGGGCCACGGAGCACAGGCTGTCAGCCACTCTGTCCAGGTGCCCAACTATGTCCCCCATTTGCTGGGTCTGCCTGGCGTGATCCCTCGCCACCTGGTCCTGGACCAGATCAGACACCCCCCTGGTCTTATGGGTGGCCTTCCTGGGGCCAGTAGATGTTTGTCCCCGGGGGGATGGAGTCGCCCTTGAGGGGCTTCCTATGACGGGGAAGGGGATCTGAGAGGGTCCTGCAGAAGAGGAGGATTCCTCCAACAATAAAATAAAGTTCTGCTCTGCCCCAACAGGCTCCTCCTCAACGACCTCTGCAGGTGTGGTGTGGGCACTCTCCTCCTCCACCTCGGTGTCTTCACCACCCAGGGGCACAGGCACTGGGTGCCGTTGGGGGGATGGGGTGGACTGGCCGCCGACAGATGATGGCCCAACTCCGTCATCTGTGGATGACACAAAGCAGACACATGTTGGTGGTCCCACACACTTGGCACATGTACCCTCCCCCCCCACATGCAACACACCAAATAGGGGATAAAAAACACTTACCTGTCCTGGAGCCTTCCTCCACAGAATCATAGCCTGGTACCCCCTCCAATTGCTCCCTCTCCAGGCAGCGGGCGACCACCTCCTCCTCTGTGGTCAGGCTGACCGGACATGGGGGTCCACCACCTGTGCCCCGCTCATGGCTCCGAATGGTGGCCACATTGCCACGGACCTTGCGCCGCAGGTCATTGATTTTTTTTTGTATATCCCCAGCAGTCTGGGTGGAGTACCCCAAGACATTCACCCTGCCAGCAATAGTGTCCAGGATGGCCTGCTTCCTCTCCCGGGTGGTCTTCCTACTTTTCTTCCCATGCAGGAAATCATTGTAAGTCTCCATACCAGAGATGACCACAGAGACCTCCTGGGCATTAAAATTGAGGTTCCTCCTCTCTTTGGGGGTAGCGGGAGCAGCCATAACAGAGCAAAAGTAACTTCCCTGGGGTGGGGGGAAACGGAAATACTTTTGCGCCGGAATGGCGCTTCCGCTGGCGCTTTTATACGCGCAACGGAACACATTGCGCTGGCGTTTCCCGTGAAGTGGTGCCGACGGAAGTTGTGAGCATGCGCACAGGGGGCCGAGTGAATCCTCACTTACTGCGCATGCTCCGTGGATGATGCGTTGAACGTAAGCCTCTGCGCTGGGCTCCGCCCATCATTTACATATGATCACACCCACTTCCACTTGCGTCGGGTTACGCTAGCGCATTATCGTTACTCTGGCGCAAGTTTGCGCGCAACTGCTATGTGAATAACAGTACTTGCGCCGAAAGTGTCGGCGGAGTAACGTTACGCCAAAGTAAAGAAGCGCCCATCTACCTGAATCTGGCCCTATGTGTTTTCACAGCTTGCAATGTTAGGCATGTGCATTTCGTTTCGTTCCGAATCGAAATTCGGACGAATTTTCCATTATTCGGACATTCGGATGCATACGAATTTCCGAATTGCTATAATAGCGAAAAATTTCGACCGTTTTCGGAATTCGTTCATTTTCGACCGAATTTCGAAAAAAAAAAAAAAAAAAAAAAAAAAAAAATGGTCGAAATTGAATTTTTTTTTCGAATTCCGAATCGAATACCCGCGGACTAAATTCGATCGGAATTCGAAAAAAAAAAAAAAAAAAAAAAAAAAAAAAATATTTTCGAATTTAATTCGAAAAAAATTCTATTCGAAAAGAGACTATTTGTTTTCTAATCTGGTTGAAATATTTTCGATTTCGACCGTTTTTTTCGAAATTCGGTCGAAAACGAACGAATTCGAAAAACGGTCGAAATATTTTCGATTTCGACCGTATTTTTCGAAATTCGGTCGAAAACGAACGAATTCCGAAAACGAATTCAACACATGTAACGAACCTAACTTAACGAAATTTATTAAATGGCGAATTGAAACGAAACGAAACAAATTTTTCACTTTTGCACATGCCTAGCTTGCATGTCTGTGCTTTTTTGGGTTCACTCTTTTGAGCCTTTTCTATTTTTATTTTTATCGATCATCTGTATTCTTGGGTCAAGTCTTCTCCTTATCACTGGTACTGTTTTTTGGTCACTTGTCACTTATTTTGGACACATTTTTATTTAATTTATAACTAATATTTGGAGACCATTATCAGTTAGATGTGCCAACATTATTTCTTTTATTTTTTTTATTTTCTCGTTTCAAATATTTTATTGAAATTTTCATATTTCTAACACTTTTGAAACGGCACTTTACAGAAACTTAAACTTAGTCCCGCACGCCCTCGGAGCTCAGCGCTGTTTGTTTCCTGCACAGCTGACAACAGTATGAAGAGTTCCCCGGGACCCAACCATTCCTCGGCTGGTTCGGACGAATCATAAGACCTCTACCCCATGCCTGTTTACTTCAACTTTTATGTGAGTGCTTTTATGTTATTTTTCATTAAAGTCCAGCAGTTTATTTAGTGGCTCCTGTCTTTTTGTTTTTTATCTTCTTAACTGAAACTTGGCCAGCCCTCCTGCTGTCACCTGTTCCGCATGGGTACCTAGCCACAGTCCCTGGGATAGACAACCCCTTGCACCCCCAAATGTGGAATAGATTCCTTTCAGAGGTGGTTCTGGCCAGCTCAGTAGATTGCTTTAAGAAAGGTCTGGATACTTTCCTAAATGTACATAATTGAGTACTAAGATTTATAGGTAAAGTTAATCCAGGGAAAATCCGATTACCTCTCAGGGGATCAGGAAGGAATTTTCCCCCCTGCTGTAGCAAATTGGATCGTGCTCTGCTGTTTTTTTTTTGCCTTCCTCTGGATCCACTGTGGGTATAGAATTGGGTATATGGGATTGTACGATATTTTTTTTCTTTTATGGTTGAACTGGATGGACTTGTGTCTTTTTTCAAACTGACTATGTAACTATTTCACTGTAAGTAACAAGGCTTATACATCTTTAAATATTCTTAAGGCCTCATTCACACTACGGACCGTTCAGGTCCGCCTGTCAGTTTTGACGGCGGACCTGAACGGCAGCTCCATGCAATCCTATGGAGCGTTGGATGTCAGCGGAGACATGTCCGCTGACATTCCGACCCGATCCGCTAAAAACAGACGTATGGGGGCATGTCCCCATCCGTCCATGCGGATCGGATAAGATCTGATGAAAGCGGACATGCTGTCCGTTTTCATCAGATCGCTCCATAGCAATCAGCGGTGCCCGACAAGCCACTCCCCGCTCAGTGAACAGAGGAGAGGAGATTGTCATCCGTCGGCTCAGCGGAGATCGGCAGACAGATCTCCCGCTGAGCTGGCGGGAGCAGGCGGACTCCGTCGCGATGGACTGCGACGAAGGCCCCCTGTGTGAATGAGGCCTAAAGGCTTAGGTAACAATTGGATGAATTGAGAGAGTTAAGTGTATCGACATTCGTGATGGTGATCTCTGAATGAGTCTTCGTAGTGAGGTGAGTTTTCCATTATAAAGTACATGGTGTAAAAGTAGATTTGGAGGTTTGTTCCATGAGAGAAAGCCAGTGTCCAAACAACCTGGGTGAAATAGGAATGGCCCAGCAGCGGAAGTAAAAGTGAGTTGTAGTGCCCATGGAATTTCTTTTGGATAGGTTCCTTTAAGTTAGTGCATTGTTGGTTCACTTACCTTTTCCTTAGATTTCCCTTTTAAATGTTTTTTTTCTTTGTCTGAATTTCTCACTTCCTGTTCCTCCTCAGTAAGCTTGCCCCCATCATCTGAGCCGTTCTGGCTGGGGATTAGTCAGCGTGCTCGCCCCCTCCCTTGGGACTATATCCCTGCGGGGCGACACTGTGAACACAAATTCAGACAAGGAAAAGAAAACATTTAGAATGGAAATCGGAGGAAAAGGTTAGTGAACCAACAATGCACCCGCTTAAAGATACCTTAGGGATTTTTTTTTTTTTTTTTCATAATAAGCATCCTTTACCTACAGACATTCCTCCTTTTCACTTCCTCATTGTTAGTTTTTACTCAGAAGTTTCTCTATTTATTCTCTGTTCTGTTTACTTCCTGCTTGTCTGATTGTTATTTACCACCGTGAAGGGAGGCTTTACTGCGGTGGTCAGTGACGTGCTCGCCCCCTCCTGGGAACTACATCTGTGCGGCAGAGTGTTAGAGACTTCAAGGAGGTGTGAATTACTGGGCAATTCATACTGGGAAATGTAGTTCTTACATGAATGAGCGCCGCAAACCAGGAAGTGAATGAGAGAACAGAAACTAGAACGCCGGAGGTGATATAGATGAAGGAATTTGATAGGTATTTACTTGTTTTTTTAACAGAATCATTACACTATTCTGTCTGTCCATCTTATAGACATTAATTTTAGGCAAACATTTTTTTTCCTTTACAACCCCTTTAACTATGGGTGACCCTCTAACATGCCACATTTGGCATGTCATTTTTTTAGGGGGGGGGGGGTACTCAGTTTTGACAGGCACCCTGGTCCCACTTCCTCCCCTGGTGCTGTGGTGCCATAAGGAAGTTCACCTCTCCCCCCTCCATCCCTGCAATCTTCTGGGACACCTCACAGGTCACAAAAGAATGCCCGGCCGTTCACAGCGCACAGCGCGGCTCGCGCATGTGCAGTGTGTGCTCAGCTGTGAAGTCACAGCCGGACACCCACAGTTACAATGCCGGTGCCACGGAGAGGAGGGGGAGAGGAGCAAGGCTTTGTGCACCCGCATCGCTGGACCGTGGGACAGGTGAGTGTCTGTTTATTCAGCAGCTACACTTTTTATTACTGCTGACTTTTAAATGGGTGAAACTCCACTTTAAGGAGAACAACTGCAGTTCAGAAGGAGGTCAACTGCTGGTCAGAAGGAGGTCAACTGCTGGTCAGAAGGAGGTCAACTGCTGGTCAAAAGGAGGTCAACTGCTGGTCAGAAGGAAGTCAACTGCTGGTCAGAAAGAGGTCAAATGCTGGTCAGAATGAAGTCAAATGCTGGTCAGAAGGAGGTCAACTGCTGGTCAGAAGGAAGTCAACTGCTGGTCAGAAAGAGGTCAAATGCTGGTCAGAATGAAGTCAAATGCTGGTCAGAAGGAGGTCAACTGTTGGTCAGAAGGACGTCAACTGTTGGTCAGAAGGAAGTCAACTGCTGGTCAGAAGGAAGTCAACTGTTGGTCAGAAGGAGGTCACCTGCTGGTCAGAAGGAGGTCAACGACAGGCATAGGTGTGCGCAGCCTATTGCATTAGGGTGTGCACTCTAAAGCTCAAGCACACATGCGTGTGTATGTATTTACATATATTTGACCCCGGAACTTTGATTTCCCTGCCAGCACAGTGAAAGAGAAGAGCATAAACACTTCTCTTATGGAAGAGCCGGTAAGAGGAGATCTTTCCCATGTACATGCTGCTACACATAGTGATAATACTAATGCACATTGGATGATTAGGGTGTGCCTGGGCACACCCGGCACACCCTGTGCGTACGCCTATGACGACAGGTTAGAAGGTGTTCAACTGCCAGTTTTTAAAGTGGTCATCTTCAGTTTAGGAGATCAACTGCAGATCATAAAAAGGACAAAGGCAGGTTAGAAGATGGTCAAGTGCAGGTCACATGCATGAATTCTGAATGTGATCTCAGAAGCACCTCAAACTTTTCTCATATGCCAAAGAAAGAAAAAAAAGAAAGGAAACAATGCTGCATTGTGGATTTGCCCATCGACACAAGACCAAAGCTTGTCAACACAAGCCCTTACAGTGAGTCACTTTTACAGTGAATCAATTTTATGATTACAACTTTCATTGCATTCAACACTACAAATAATTTTACTCTGAAATTGCCTGTTATGAATGCTGAATCAAACAATCTTGTTTTTCTAAAATTAATCCCAGGATAATTAGCTGCCATAATTAGCAAGTGAACGCTAAATTAATTTCATGTGACAGCATTACATTTTTCAGAGAACAATTGAGAACAAAAAGATTCTTTTTTTTCTTTGTTAACTATTCTCTACACACTGCAGTGATGGCTTAACGAGTATGTAAATACAAACTGAATCATGTACAACCCAATATATGTAAGCCTATTTCCCTTTATAAATATTAAAGTGGAACGTATGCCGCGTACACACGACTGTTTTTCATGACGAGAAAAATGCCATTTTTAAAATTGGTCGTTAAAAACAGTCGTGTGTAGGCTGCAGAGCATTTTTCTCGACGAGAAAAATGGCCATTAAAAATTTAGAACATGCTCTATTTGTTCTCGTCGTTAAAAACGGTCGTGTGTAGGCTTTAACGACGGTGGGGAAAAAATGTGCATGCCCAGAAGCAAGTTATGAGAAGGGAAATTAGCATATTCAGCCCAAAGGGTGGCGCCAATCGAATGGAGCTTTCCCTTTATAGTGCCGTCGTACGTGTTGTACGTCACCAGGCTTTGCTCGAGCATAGGCTTCAGAGGAATCACGTCGAGAAAAACTTTTTTTCCATGACATGAAAAATGGTCGTGTGTATGCGGCTTAAACGATACAAATATTTCTGCTCTAATGATGGGAAATCCATGAGGTCCCTTTCCAGTGCTAACAATCTTCTCCCTGGCTTGTTCCGAGTGTTGGGCTTTGGCCATCTTAATTGGCTGCCCAAAGAACTACGTAACTTCTGTGCATACGCACAGGAGTTCATTCTGGTGACGCGGATATACCTTCTAGATTGTGAACAGGCAGGTAAGTTTATTTTATAGAAAAAGAGACATGCTATGTCTTTTCTACAATAAAAAGCCCTCCTGTTCGTATTTATTTTGTTAGTGGAGTGGAGAACAGGCTATTTAATACACTGGATATGTCAGATTGCAACAATGCCCTTGGCTCTTCAAGTGAGCAAGGGTTAAATACCCCACCTTCTGGAAAGGCAAGTATAAAGCCCCTACTGTTACAGATTGCTTAACTGCTTCAGGTCTGTTTTACTGCTACAGGGCAGCACCTGTGCACTGGATCATGTACTGTATATATATATATGTTCCGACACCTCTGGGTAGGGGGCGCACATGCGCGCTGCTAGCGGCTCGCTTCCTTTGTGAATACACACAGTGGAAGCCAATCTGCGGGTGCAGGGTACTCAATGGCCTCCGGCACCTGCCGATCGCCAGACAGAGACACAGAACGGAGATCTGCCTATGTAAACAAGGCAGATCGCCGCTCTGACAGGCTCGAAGGGATAGAGTTTGTGTCCCTGCCAAGCAGGGAATACATTCCATATCTTCTCCTAGTAAAAGCAGCACACACAGTATAGTAAAACACTGGCTTGGCACACAGAAAATCCCTTGATTGCCCTAGATGTTTAACCCCTTCCCAGCCAATGTCATTAGACAGCGACAGTGCATATTTTTAGCTGTATTAGTGTCACTGGTCCTTAAAATGTGTCAAAAGTGTCAGTTAGTGTCAGAATGTCCACCGTAATATCGCAATCCCACTAAGTGATAGCTACCATTACCAGTAAAAAAAAAAAAGTTTGTAGACGCTATAACTTTTGCGCAAACCAATCAATATATGCTTATTGAGATTTTTTGTTATCAAAAATATGTAGAAGAATACATAGTGGCCTAAATTTATGAAAATGTTTTTTTTTATTAAATAGGTTTTTGTAGCAGAAAGTAAAAAATATTATTTTTTTTCTTTCAAAATTGTCTGTATTTTTGTTTATAGGGCAGAAAAAACAAACAAGTGGTGATCAAATACCACCAAAAGAAAGCTCTATTTGTGGGGAAAATAAAAATATATGTTATTTGGGTACAGCATTGCATGACCGTGCAATTGTCATTTAAGCGATTGCCGACTGCTGCACAGCTATTTACGTCGTCAGAATGGCACGGGCAGGCAGATTGGCGTACATGTACGTCCCTTTGAATCTGCCACCGCGTGCCTCGCGAGTGCAGCCGTGGGTCCCGGGAACTCGATGTTCCCGGGAGTCCTGCGATTGCAGTCGGCAAGAGCAAATCAGGGGGATGCCTTTGTAAACAAGACATTCCCCTATTCTGCCTAGTGACTAGGGATGAGCCGAACACCCCCGCGTTCGGTTCGCACCAGAACCGTCGAACAGTAGTTTTTATAGTAATCAGTGTATTTTTATAGCACTGATGGCTGTAAAAATGACAGTGGTCCCAAAATGGTGTCAAAAGTGTCCGATGTGTCCGCCATAATGTCGCAGTCCCAATAAAAATCGCTGATCGCCGCAATAACTAATAAAAACAAATATTAATAAAAATGCCATAAAACTATTCCCTATTTTGTAGATGCTATAACTTTTACGCAAACCAATCAATAAACGCTTATTGCGATTTTTTTTTTACCAAAAATATGTAGAAGAATATGTATCGGCCTAAACTGTGGAAACATATGTTTTTATATATATATTTTTGGGGATATTTATTATAGTAAAAAGTAAAAAATATTGCATTTTTCTCAAAATTTTCGCTCTTTTTTTATAGTGCAACAAAAATAAAAATCGCGATCAAATACCACCAAAAGAAATCTCTATTTGTGGGGAAAAAAGGACGTCAATTTTGTTTGGGAGCCACATGCAATTGTCAGTTAAAGCGACGCAGTGCCAAATCGCAAAAAGTGGCCTGGTCTTTGACCACCAAAATGGTCCGGGGCTGAAACGGTTAAAAAAAAAGTAGTCACATATTGCAAAAAATGGTCTAGAAGAGTGATAGATCTTCTGGAGGTCAAGTGGTTAAGGCTTTTTATTAGACTAATGACAGGGTCACTTTAATTTTATGAGGGTGATGCCTGATTGTGCTGCTGGATGGGGGTTCCTTTGGTACCTTCCAAATTTTTTTTTTACAAAGAAATTATTTAAAAACATTTGTCGACCTTCACTTATATTCTTTTCAGCTCATTTTCCTCTTTAGTATTACAGGTGCTCTTTAGGATCCTACAGAATCCTCTGGAGTGGTCAGCAAGTGGAGATGATATCCATTTAATTCTAGAATGTCCGCGGATTAGTCAAGCGGATGGTGGGATGATGGAGAGATAGAAATACCCATGACAGGAGAAGCATCGGAACAGATGGTGATTGTGAAAAGCTAGAAATAAATGATGTCTCACAAGTGTCATATTATTTGTATGTATTAAGGGAAAAATTAAGTTAATGAATCACAAACATCTGAGGAAACAAATAACTTTGAAGGTAATTCAGAGAATTTATCTGTTAAGAAAAGGAGAGAATATATTGCAAAGCTTGGCAAGGGGAAAGGTTAAAAATTTTGAACTTTTGAATCTTGAAGAAACAGAACATATTTTTAGCTAAATGTGTGTATATACAGTGCCTTGAAAAAGTATTCATACAACATTTTCCACATTTTGTCATGTTACAACCAAAAATGTAAATGTATTGTATTGGGATTTTATGTTATCGACCAGTGATGGCGAACCTTGGCACCCCAGATGTTTTGGAACTACATTTCCCATGATGCTAAACTACACTGCAGAATGCATGAGCATCATGGGAAATGTAGTTCCAAAACATCTGGGGTGCCAAGGTTCGCCATCACTGTTATTGACCAACACAAAGTGGCACATAATTTTGAAGTAAAAGACAAATGATAAATGTTTTTAAACTTTTTTACAAATATGTGAAAAGTGTGGTGTACATTTGTATTCAGCCCCCCTGAGTCAATTCTTTGTAGAACCGCCTTTCACTGAAATTACAGCTGCAAGTCTTTTTGGAGATGTCTACCAGCTTTGTGTTGTGCAGAGTATGGAAATCGTGCGCTGAAAGCTTCTTGTTTGCAGCAATAGCGTTTCTTTTATGGCGGATTACAGAACATGTCTTACAGCTTGTCTTTATCAGGGAACATGAAACGGGAACAAGGAGCATACAAGTACATACACTGAACATAGACAGAACATCCTGTGATCACATTACCATATAATAACAGACTATAACACTGCAGTGCCACCTGCTGGATAGATAGGTATAATGCATACAGTATTGTCAGTTTATTAGCAATCATGCTGTTGTTTTTTTTCCAAAACTTTGCACATCTAGAGTGTCATTTTTGCTCATTCTTCTTTGCAAAATAGCTCAAGCTCTGTCAGATTGGATGGAGAGCTTCTGTGAACAGCGATTTTCAAGTCTTGCCACAGATTCTTAATTGGATGTAGATCTGGACTTTGACTAGGCCATTCTAATGCATTTTTGTACACACGACCATTTTTTGGGTTCTAAAAAACAAAGTTTTTAAAGGTCTAGAAAAAACAAAGTTTTTTCCAATCCGATCATTAACACGGCCTTGCCTACATGCGATCGTGAAAAAAAAAATTCTCTAGCAAAGCGTGGTGACGTACAACACGTACAACGGCACTATAAGGGGAAGTTCCATTCGGATGGCGACACCCTTGGGGCTGCTTTTGCTGATTCGCACTTTTCAGTCTTCATGCTTTTTGGTCTGCG
This sequence comes from Rana kukunoris, assembly GCA_029574335.1. Classification (NCBI taxonomy): domain Eukaryota; kingdom Metazoa; phylum Chordata; class Amphibia; order Anura; family Ranidae; genus Rana; species Rana kukunoris. The sequence continues at coordinate 182,799,595 of CM056059.1, forward strand.
TGATGAATATGCTATCTCCATTCCAAACGCTAGTTTTACCAGAACGAGTGCTCCCGTCTCAAAACTTGTTCTGAGCATGCGCATTTTTTCACGTCGTTAAAGCCAACACACGATAATTTTTAACAACGTTAAAACGACATGAAAAATTAGAGCATGTTCGAAATTTCTAATGCCCATTTTTACCGACGTGAAAAATGGTCTGGAGCCTACACGTTTTTGATGACATAAAAAAAAACGTCCTTTTTAACAACCCGAAAAACGGAATATACTTTGATCTAAACCATTCCATTGTAGCTCTGGCTGTATGTTTAGGGTCGTTGTCTTGCTGGAAAATTAACCTCCGCCCCAGTCTCAAGTCTTCTGCGGACTCTAAGGCCTCGTACACACGATCAAATCTGTCTGCTGGAAACGGTCTGCTAGACCGTTTCAGCAGACAGATTTGATCGTGTGTACGGGCAAACAGACGGATTTGGCCACCCGACAGATTGGAAAGCATGCTTACCAATCTGTCGGCTGGGAACCCGTCCGCCTGACATGTCTGCTGGTTAGTACGCTAACCAGCAGACATGTCTTCTCGCACACGTGCCGAATGGTTTCGAAGCATGCGCGGAAGTGTTTTACTTCCTGGTGCGGTGACGTGGCGGCGTCAACGTCACCGCCACGTCATCGCGCAGTCTGGCGGCGGGGATTTTGGTTTGATCCTGTGTACACGATCAAACCAATATGTCCCCAGCAGACAGATTTGTTCAAATCGGTCGGCCCGACCGATTTGAACAAATCTGTCTGCTCGTGTGTATGGGGCCTTACAGGTTTTCTTCTAAGATTGCCCTGTATTTGGCTCTATCCATCTTCCCATCAACTCTGACCAGCTTCCCTGTCCCTGCTGAAGAAAATCATCCCCGCCACATGATGCTGCCACACACAGCATTTTGCTTTTAAGCCAAAAAGTTCCATTTTGATCTCAGCCAACCAGAGCACCTTCTTCCACATGTTTGCTGTGTCCCCCACATGGCTTCTCGAAAACTGCAAAAGGGAATTCTTATGGCTTCTTTTCAACAATGGCTTTCTTCTTGCCACTCTTCCATAAAGGCCAGATTTGTGGAGTGCATGACTAATAGTTGTCCTGTGGACAGATTCTCCCATCTGAGCTGTGGATCTCTGCAGCTCCTCCAGGGTTGCTTCTCTGATTAATGATCTCCTTGTCCGGCCTATCAGTTTAGGTGGACGGCCATGTCTTGGTAGGTTTGCATTTGTGCCATACTCTTTCCAAATTTGGATGATGGATTGAACAGAGCTCTGTGAGATTTTCAAAGCTTGGGATATTTTTTTTAAACGTAACCTGCTTTAAAGTTTTCCACAACTTTATCCCTGACCTGTCTGGTGTGTTCCTTGGCCTTCGTGATGCTGTTTGTTACACAAAGGTTCTCTAACAAACCTCTGAGGGCTTCAAGAACAGCTGCATTTATACTGAGATTAAATTACACACAGGTGGACACTATTTACTAATTAGGTGACTTCTGAAGGCAATTGGTTCCACTAGATTTTAGTTAGGAGTATCAGAGTAAAGGGGGCTGAATACAAATGTACCCCACACTTTTCAGATGTTTATATGTAAAAAAAAAAAAATGAAAAGCATTTTCCTATTACTTCACAATTATGTGCCAGTTTGTGTTGATCTATCACATAAAATCCCAATAAAATACATTTATGTTTTTTGGTTGTAATCATGACAAAATGTGGAAAATTTCAAGGAGTATGAATATTTTTTCAAGCATCTGTATCGACCGTATATATTAGTGTAACTACAATAAAGTAAAACCTTGGTTTAATATATTTTGCCTTCATATACAAGCGATGTCTTGATATAAGAGTAGCGTCATGTCACAACTGAGTATAAAAAAAGAAGAGAGGAGCCTCTAAGGGTAGCAACACGGTTACATTTAATGAAGATACAACATTTAGCAACAGAGGTGCCTCTCTTCTCTTTTACACCCTGTAAAAAAAATGCTTTGATATACAAGTGCTTTGGATTACAAGCATGTTTCTGGAACGAATTATGCTCACAAACCAAGGTTTTACTGTATATAACTTTTTTGTTCTTGGGTTTAGTTAGCCTCTGCTGTCTTTTATTTCTCCATCTTGTGTTCAGCAAAGCTCTTTATATTGTCTGAGCCGGGAGAGTAATTTTACTCTGCACAAGAGAATGACAAAGAACAGACAGATCTCCTATCTATTCCTACTGGAAAGATTGCAAAAATAAAATAAAAATAGTCCAGAACTCTGACAGTGTGGGTAGAAAGAGGGCACTGACCTTTTGCGGCATAAACGAACCGTGAAATTATTTTTGTTATGTTAGAAAAAAAATTATTTGCATCGTTCATGAATTACTGACACTGTCTTCCCAGCTGCTACTAGATGAGTTATAGAACTACAATCCCACCATGACATTTTAATAACATATTTACTAAACTGGACAAAAAAATTACAATGAAATTGACATTTAAATCTGAATGCTGAATAAAGTAAGGTGACCAGATTTTTTAAATGAAATCCGGGGCATTTTTTCTTTTTTTTTTACTATTAATGGTGGCAATCAGCAACTCTCTGCCTGTCGCTGCCGCCACCTGCTTGTTAAAGAGGTTCTAAACCCTTGTGTTTTTTCACCTTAAAGGGGTTGTAAACTAAGGTGACCAGATTTTTAAAACGAAATCCGGGGACATATTTTTTATTTTCTGCTAGTAATGGCGGCAATTAGCGACTCTCTCCCTATCGCAGCCACCAGCATGAAGTGTTAGTGCCATGCCGAGGCTTAGGTCAAGCCTAAGGTATGTAGGGAAAGATCAAAAGTAGAGGTACTAAAATTTAAAAGACCGATGATGTGAAGAAACTATAATGACCTGGACTTGTGCAAACTGATTTGTTCTTTTCAACTGTTAACGAAAATCAGTGTTGACGATCTGTAGAGCAGCCTATGTTTGGATAAACCTGTATCAGAGCTCTTGCGCTTATGTTCTTCAGGTTGGCATACTTCAAGTCAAAATAGTCATCCAAATCCTTCAATGTAAAACGTGTTTTATGAATATTCAAGGCTGGCGTCTTCTTACCAAATTGAATGTAGGGAGAGAAAGCTTTCATGGCTTAAATGTTCAATCTCTAAGGATGTTATTTGCAGTTTTAATGGAGGGAGTTTTCAGAAAGGCTGATTAATAAAATATGACCATTTATAATTTAGTCTCAAGTTTAAAAGCGAGAATACAGAGCCGATTGGATAGAAATTCATAGCTGCTGTCACTTGTAATTTTCTCAAGCCAGTTTACAGCTTGGAACCGTATCAGACACGTTGCTGTTCATGTGAATGGATTTCCCTGTCTTCTATTCAAGAGCAATAATCGGCTGGCTGCTATGAGGTTGAAAATGTAAAAACTGAACAGAGGTAAATAAATGAATGAATAGCACCAGTCTGGGAGGATACAGCATTCACGACATTTAAAGAGAGACGGTAGAGTATTTTTATTGAGTCTGGAAAAATGTAATCTGGGACAGGTATGAAAAGTTATACTGGCCAGGAATATGCTGGAGAGAAGGGGGGATTTCCAGTCCAGTATAAATACTATGGCCCAGATTCACAGTGCGATTACGCCTGCGCAACAGGAGATGCGCGTGTGTAAGTCGAAATGTGCGCGTGCGTTTCGATGCACGGCATCCCCAGAACGAGATACGCAAAAAAACTACTTTTTTTTGTCCCGCGTAATTTCGTTAGACTGGCGCATCCGTCCGCGCAAAAGTGCGCTAGACAGACCATTGATTTGCTAGTCAAATATGCTAATGAGGGACTTACGGGGATCCACAAAAGAACGTTGGGGCAGCGCAGGCTACGCAGTGTGCGCAACAGCAAAATGTCCTGTCTAAAATTAGAGCATATAAAAGCTGGTCTAAAAAGAGAAAAAAAGTCTACGTGTTAGATAAAGCAACACTGTTAGTGAGGAGCTCAGCAGTCACACGTGTTGCACAACAATCTGTATGCCAACATGCCAGGGGCATCGTCGCACATAGCTATACTACTGACTTTAGATGAACAAAGAAGGATGAGGGCACGGAGGATGGCACGGAGGATGGCACGGGAGAGGATATACCGCACCCGCATAGACCTGTTTGGCATGAGTGATTCTGAGGTGTATCGCATCTTCAGATTCACCCATCATGTCATCCTGGAATTAACCACAACCCTGCAGGAGGACATCACCAGCCCAACACACCGTTCACATGCAGTGCAGCCACTGGTCAAGGTCATGGCAACACTCCATTTCCTTGCCAGTGGCTCTTTTCAGTGTACAAGTGGAGTGGTGGCTGGGATGTCACAATCCTCCATGAGCAGATGTGTGCACCAGGTTGTCCCTGCAATTCTCAGACGCATGGCCAACCAAATCATCAAACCCACCACTGAGGAGCTGCGGCTGAAGGCAATGACAGATTTCTACAGAATTGCCAGATTCCCACGCACTGTGGGGGCCATTGATTGCACACATGTGGCACTCCAGCCCCCCCAGGAGACAGAGCACATGTACCGCAATCGGAAGCATTGGCATTCCATCAACGTACAGGTGATAGTCGATGCCCAAGGCCTCATATGGCACGTCCGTGCCAAACACCCAGGGTCCAGCCATGACAGCTACATATACAATCAATGCCACATCCGAATGGAATTCGATCAGAACATGTATGGGGACACCTGGCTAGTTGGTGAGTGACATGGGAGTCAGGCATGACTTTCCCCTCCCATGATGCACACATCACAAGGGGCACATGCATGACTAACATCCTCCTGTCTTTTCCCTTACAGGTGACTCTGCATATCCACTGGGACCCCATCTCATGACTCCTATCCGGAACCCCCAAACCCCAGGAGAGGAAAGATACAATCAAGCACATGCCCAAACACGAGCAGTGGTGGAGCGCACCTTTGGCCTCCTAAAGTCACGTTTCCGATGCCTGGATAAGTCTGGGGGTACCCTCTTGTATTCCCCAAACTTTGTGTGCCAAATCATCCGTGCATGTTGCATGCTGCACAACTTCGCAGTAAGAAAGGGCCTGCAGATTGACCTACGTGATGACCTGACCCCTGAACCAGACAATCCCCCCCTAACCGAGGCTACCCCGTCTTCTGAGGGAAGAGCAGCCAGGAGACAACTCACATTGGGCATCTTTGCACGTTAAACACACACATTAATCATGGCACAATGAGAATGCATGCATGCACAACACTGTGGTCCCTATCACACACACGCCACATCCACATCAAATTGGATTGGCACCAGTCCACCATGCAGGACTTGTGAGCAGCAACGCCACGCCAAGGTTCCAATTATGTCACTGTACATTCATACACCATTCACACGGACCTGGGGATCACTTCTCCCTGGTCCTGGGGAACCCTTCTCCACCAAAATTGAGGGTGACACCCCTTTTCCGGCAGGAATGTCACCCCCACATTCAAACAGCATTCACAACCCCAAAAAAAAAAATTACCTGCAAAAGCAAAAATTTTCCAGCAAAAAAAAAAAAAGGGGGCAAAAAATAATTATTGCCCTTTACGTGAGCCACGCCTGGGGCGCCCTCGGCCATGGCCCTGGCTCCTCAGGGGAGACTCATGGGGGAGGGGTAAAACCGGGGAAGGAGGAGCAGCCCCTGATCTCTGCCCACATGGCGGCCTGCCCTCCAAGGCCACGGCTATTCTGTCCAGGGCAGCACCAAGTGTTGCCGTGTTGGCCTGGATAGCCTGGGTAAGGGCCCTCACATCCTGCCCAACGCCTGCTGATGTAGTCTGCAGGTCGTTTAGGCAGGTTGTGAAAGCCCGGGAGTGGGAGTCCATTTTCCCCAGCGTATCCTTGATGGAGGACAGGCTCTCCTCCATCCGCACCAATGTCTGGCTGACCTGTCCCAGATGGCGGGTCTGAAGGGCCTGGTCCCTTCTCAGAGTGGCGGGCAGGAGATCGGCCAACCCCCTGGTGTTCTGGGATGAAATCCTGCCTCCAGCTGATGCTTGTGGCCGGGGAGAAGGGGAGGCCCTTGGGAGGGGAGCCATGTTGGGGGAGGAGGGGGGGGGGCTCCCCCTTAGGGAGGGCTGCCTGCTGCCAGCCAGAGGGGAAGAGTCCTCAAAAACCAAACGTCCAGTGCCTGACATGGACTCCTCCTCCTCATGATTCTCCTCCTCCTCATGATTCTCCTCCTCCTCTTGAACCTCCTCCGCGGACTCCGGCCTTGTTGGGGGGGCCTCATTAGGCTGCTGTCCTGGGGATGGTGCTGTCAAGCCAGATGGCCCTGCACCCTCTTGCACATCTGTGGATGACACAAAACATTCACAGGTTGGAGGATCCACACACTTGCCACATATTCCCTTTCACCCCCTCCCCCACACATGCTACACACCTGATATTAAAAAAAATACTTACCTGGCACCACGGGCTCCGGACTTGAGTCAAAGCCGGGCAGGCCCTCAACTTCATGCCGATGAAAGGTCAGGGCCACCGCACGCTCCTCCGCTGTCAGCCTAGTATGGCATGGTGGGCCCCCTCCTGTGCCCCTGGCATGGGCATGCATTCTGGCCAGCTTCTGTTTGACCAGATGCCGGAGGTCATTGATTTTTTTTGTCAATCCCAGACCGGGTCCGTGTCTCCCCCTCCCCCGCTGAATTGACCTGCTCAGTGATCATATCCAAAATCTCCCTCCTCCTGGCCGGGTTGGTGTTGGCACTGTCCGGGCCGTGGAGGAAACGCCCATAATCGCTAATGGCCCGGGCAAGAATTCTTTTTTCCCCCACTGTAAAATTGAGCTTTCGCTTTCTCTCTGTCATACTTCCAAAAAAACTCACTCCCAGTCAACAAAAATCACTCACAAAAACAAGCACAACCAATCAAGCAAGAACACACACAAAGAGAAAACTAACACCCAAAAAAACACACTAGCACTCAGCAAGAAACAGTCACAAAAACAAACAGCAAAAAAACAGCAAGAAAACAAACGAACAGAAATATATCAATCAAACAAACAGTCTCTCAAACACTTATCAAAAAACACTTTCAAAGATCTACTAACAAACACTTGATCACACGAACACTAATCTGACAACTACAAAACACAACGCAACGAACAACAGGACAAAAGCACTTGGTTAAATGGGAAGGGACAAAGGGATGTACTTTTGCAATGCAAGTGCGTTTGTGTGTGTCTATTTATGCTGTTTGCGTAGTTCACAACGTTGCCCTAGTCCATTTCCAATTTCACTGATTGCGCCGCTCCCGAGTTGTGAGCATGCGCACAGCGGAGCTGACCATGGTCTCCTTCAAGCGCGCATGCGCGAGCCAGCCGGCCCTTCATTTGCATGGGGTCACGGCTCATTTCAATGTAACACGCCCACGTCCTTCCCAATTTGTATTACTCCGCCTTACGCCTCTGAAAAAACGTTACGCATGCGCAATTTTCTGCGCAAAAGCTACGAGAATAGGGTGATTATGCGGCAAAATTGCGCAAGTCTAACGTAAAGGCGGTGCGCTACGCCGGTCCAATAATGCGCAGATGTACCTGAATCTGGGCCTATATGTTGGGCTGGTGGACCTGTCCTGAGTATATAAACTCCCCCTTCCAGACCTTATTTGATCGGAGCTGGACCTACAGTCTTTGAACGTTTTCTGCTCCCTTTTCAGACCTGAAATTACAGCATTTAGCTGATGGAAGTCTTCCAGCATACTTTCCTTTATGACTCTGAGATGATTTGACCAGGGCCGTTCCTAGGCAGGGTGCACAGGGTGCATTGCACCCAGGCGCCTGCAGAGGTGGGTGCACCGAACATCTAACAGACTCTCTAACAGAAGCCCTCTTTGCAGTGTTGTTCATCTTCCTTTAAAAAAGTAACTAGTTACAATTACAAGTTACTTGCCCGAAAAAGTAAGTAAGTTAGTGACTCAGTTACTTTATTGGCAAAGTAACTAGTTACTAGTGTTGCTCACGAATATTCGCATTGCGAATATTCGTTACGCATATTGCATATTCGAGTATTCGCGAGTAAATCGAATATCGCAGTGAATATTCGCTATTGCGAATATTCTTATTTTTTCAAATTTATTTTTAAAACAGATCACATCCTAGTGATCTCCATCGACGTCTAAAAGCATTGCTGGTATGATTAGAGACCCTGGGCCGAGTAGCTGAGGCGATCCTTTTATGTTGCCGAATATTCGCAATGCGAATATTCGTATTACGAATATTCGCGAATACTTTCTCTGCCCTTCTGTATTTTGTGTATAAAAAATAAAAATAAATTAGCTTTAGTTTAGTCATATAAGTTTGTGTAAGTAGAGTTAGTGTTTAGTGCATATTCGTTTAGTAATCCAGGAAATGATCTCCGTTTTCCCGTGTTGACGAGAATTTCGCAATCAGTTTCGCATTCGCATTAGCGAAATATCGCAACATTTTTTTTTGATTAAATATCACGAATATTCGATATTAACGAATATTTCGCGAATATTCTTCTATATATTCGTGAAATATCGCAAAATCAAATATGGCGTATTCCGCTCATCACTACTAGTTACTCGGAAAAGTAACTGATTTTTTTTTTTTTTATATTCTACAATACAATTACGTTCTATAACATCTTTAATATCAAACATGTTTATATTAACTCAGGGATCTCCAAACTACGGCCCTCCAGCTGCTGTGGAACTACACTTCCCATGAGGCATTGTAAAACTCTGACATTCGTAGACATGACTAGGCATGATGGGAATTGTAGTTCCTGAACACCTGGAGGGCCATAGTTTGGAGACTCCTGTATTAACTGATTGAAGATTAAAAACACTATATACAGTATTTTAGAACATTTCGTATTTATTTGAACTTAATAGATTGCAGCCGCGAGCCTGCCATAGATCATATGAATGATATGATAGATAGAGACTAGGCCGCTCTCCCCCTCTCCCAGTTCCAATCAGCTCCTCACCTGGGACCTGGCTGGTGGCTGGCTGCGCAGGGGCCACAGTCGGTCGGTCGGTCGGTGCTGCTGTCTGCTGGCTTGCGCAGGGCAGGGCCACAGTGTTGCCTGGTGAGGTGACTGCCTGGAACCCTATAATCCATGAAAGATACACAGGTTAGTATTGGTGAATTATATCCCCTCAAAAAAATTACATTGCCTAATTGTAAAGCTTAAAATACTCCAATTATCTGTCTATAAATATATAACAAGCTTACAGATAATTGGAGTCCTTAAGCTTTACAATTACAATCAAGCAGCAGCAGCAGTCACAGTGTCAGCTCAGCCAGTAGGCTAGCACAAAGTTCATATTTTGCCACACCAGGCCTAAGGCCTAGGCCTTAGGCTAAGGCCTTAGGCCTGGTGTGGCGAAATATGAACACTGTTCTACTGGCTGAGCTGAGAGTGACTGACAATGCCTGGCTGGCTGGCTACTGCTGCTGATTTTAATTGTAAAGTAAGCTTAGGACTCCAATTATTATCTTATCTGACTGTCAGTGTCGCTAAGCCTATATTTAATTACAGACAGATAAAATTGGAGTCTAAGCAACAGACAGTTCCCCAGTCTGTTCAACTTGAACAACTTCTCATGAAGTATAAAAAAAGGACCAGTGTGTGTGTGTCACACCGACACCGTGTGACCAACTGCTGACCACCTGAGCGCTCCCCCCCCCCAATTCCAATCGGCTCCTTTACCTGGGCTGGGACCTGGATGCGCAGGGGCCAGGGGCAGGGGCCACAGTCGGTCGGTCGGTGGTGGCGGATGGTGCTGCACGGTGCACCTCACCTCCTCCTGTCTGCTGGCAGGGCCACAGTGCTTCACTTGCTGCCTGGTGGTGTGGTGTGTGGTGGTTCCACTCTGGCTAGGCCTCAGGCCTGAGGCCTCGGTCCGCACTCCGGACTCGGTTCCGTGGTGGAGCTGAGCCTCCGCGGGGGATGGGTCACTGAGTCGGGTCGGGTGTGATCGTCGGCGGGCTGGCTCAGACAGTGACTCACACGCTCTGCCGCTCAGTCACCGTCAGTTCCCGAGTCAAGTCACGACGCGAGTGTCACGCGGGTCTGACCGTCTGAGACTGCAGGCGGCCGCGGGCGGGAATCGGGAGACTCCAGGGGGCGCGTCACATGCGCCAAGTGAAGCCACTGCCACTGTGATTGGGTGGGTGACTGTCTGTCAACTCATCATCACATGCATCGATGTCAAAAAAATTAATGATTGGTCGCCGGCGGGCATGTGACTCTCTCAGTGTGGGTGGCGCTGGCAGTGCCAATCATAATTTTTTTTGACATCATCAATGCATGTGATGATGATTCATGACACAGTCAGTCACTCACTCACCCACCCAATCACAACTGGTCCGTCAATGCCATCCCGCCGGCCCTGAGGTGAGGGGAATTAGAACAGACATGACCCCGGACTGCCCCTACCCGCGCCGCGCGCACACGCTGTAAGTAACGAGGTAACGGAGCAAATGTAACGGCAATGGCGCTCTCGCTGGGGTAAAAGTAATCAGGTAGATTACTAGTTACCCCTTGACGGGCAATCGTTACGTAACAGCAGAAAAGAAAGTCAATGATGATAGTATTCAAAACTTTGAAATATTTTGTGCTTACTTTGTTGAACAAAACTGAATGAGAAGGATTATATGTGATGATTATAATTAAAATGCAGCGCTGAAAATAAGAGAGACCAAATCGCACAAAGTGAGATGTGCCTTAATGTGCAAAAAGTGAGACATAAATAAATAAGCGCACATAAAATCCATTCAAAAGACCATGGAATGTGATAATCAAATCAGACGTGTAACAATAAGGGTCATCTCATAAGCCTTCTTGCAAAGGAGTAAGGTAGAATACTCTTACCGGAACCAGTGGATCTACTTATTAGGCAGATCGTTAGAGCGTGTGAAATCCTGATGGCAATTCACATCAACTGCTGCGTGGACTCTGGATAAACCACACAAATCGCAGATGGCAACTCGTTTCAAGGAAATCCTGGCCTCAAAGGGACTCTGGGTTTACTGGATATCCTTGTGGTCCTCAGATGATGATGAAGTGACCTCCAATCTAGGAATCCTTTTCAGGAGTGAAGGATGGCATGATGGAAAAAAACTCCAAACAGCAACTCTGCAAGGCTCCACTGCCGGGGTACCTTAGTTGGAATGGCATCGCCTGTACCCGATCAGATGGACAGATCGGCCTTGGGGGGCAGACATCATTGGCTCCCTGGACAGGTAAGTGTCCTTATTAACCACTTTAGCCCCGGACCATATTGCTGTCCAATGACCAGAGAACTTTTTGTGATTCGGCACTTTGTCGCTTTAACTGACAATTGCGCGGTCGTGCGACGTGGCTCCCAAACAAAATTGGCGTCCTTTTTTTCCCACAAATAGAGATTTATTTTGGATGTATTTGATCATCTCTGCAGTTTTTATTTTTTGCGCTATAAACAAAAATAGAGCGACAATTTTGAAAAAAATGCAATATTTTTTACTTTTTGCTATAATAAATATCCCCCAAAAATATATAAAAAAAACATTTTTTTTCCTCAGTTTAGGCCGATACGTATTCTTCTACATATTTCTCGTAAAAAAAAATCATAAAAAGCATTTATTGATTGGTTTGCGCAAAAGTTATAACGTTTACTAAATAGGGGGTAGTTTTATGGCATTTTTATTAATATTTTTTTTTACTAGTAATGGTGTCGATCAGCATTTTTTTTCAGTACTGCGACATTATGGCGGGCACTTTGGACACTTTTGACACATTTTTGGGATCATTGGCATTTTTTTAGCGATCAATGCTATAAAAATGCATTGGATTACTATAAAAATGTCATTGGCGGTGAAGGGGTTAACACTAGGGGCGGGGAAGGGGATAAGTGTGTTCCTGGGTGTGTTCTAACTGTATGGGGGGGTGGCCTCACTAGGGGAAATCACTGATCTTTTGTTCATACATTGTATGAACAGAAGATCAGCGTTTCCCCCACTGACAGGACCGGGAGCTATGTGTTTACACACATAGCTCCCGGGCCCGCTCTGTAACGAGCGATCACGTGTGCCCGGCGGCACGCGCGCGGGACTCGGGGGCGAGCGGGGACGCGCATGCGCCAGCGGCAATGGCGCGCACACGCCCCCTAGTGGCCGCTATAATGCAGACGTATAGCTACGGGCTCCCGCCCAGGAGAGCCACCGTCCCGCGGTAAAATTACGGCGGGCGGGGCTAAAGCAGTTAAACGTCAGCAGCTACAGTGTTTGTAGCTGCTGACTTTTAAGTAAAAAATTGGCAGGTGGAACACCGTTTTAACTCTCCCCACTGTCAGGATACAATAACACAGTGGGAGGATTACCCCAAAAGTGTGGATAGGGGTAGTGGATCTGTTTTTCTCGTTTTAACCTATTGGTTGAATGAAAAAAACTGACTAATGAATGGACAGCTTAATGACTGGATAATAGTTATCCCTATATAAGAGAAGTCCGGCCAACAGATGCACACGAGCACGGGCACGGGCACAACAGTGTGTGCACAAAGAAGGACATGTATTGATGTAATCCGACGGAACACATTTGTTGTCAGACCATTTGAGAGCATGACCATCCAACATTTGTTGTCGGAAATTCTGACAACAATTGTCCAATGGAGCATACAGTTGGTTGGATTATCCGACAAAACACGCCCATCACACAATTGTTGTCAGAATATCCGATTGTGGGTACGGGCCTTAAGACTAAAATTAAATTAGAATTTGCTGCCAAAATTAACACTACTCATCACATAAAGGACCACTGAGGAAATCTGAATGAGTGGGAGAGGGTGGGACTTTGCTGAAAACCCAAAGGAAAACTTTGTATGTAAATCCAGCTGCTTATTATCTCTCAAACTACTGATTGCTTTGATATTCTATTCCTCGTCTTAGGTGTTTTATCTTTATATGCTTAGTTTATATTGAGCAGATCTGTGACATTTCTACTTTTTAGTGTTTCAAAGAGTGCCTGCACCCTAGATTTTTTATATATGTACAATACACACACACACACACACACACACACATATATATATATATATATATATATATATATATATATATATATATATACACAAATTCACAATTCACAGCATACAGAGAAAGAGGACATGCAAAATATGCACAAATAATCTCTTGTGGCTTTATTTAGCATTTGATTATCATGTTTTCTGGGTCATGTTAATAATGTATGAGACATTCCAGTGAAAAAAGAGGTATAGCTTGTCATTTGCAGACAACTGGTCTTTTTGCAGAGAGAAGGCCCAATGCATATTGTGCTTATTGGGGAGAATACTGGTATTTGTTGTAAAGAAAAAAAAAAAGCTAAAAAAGCTAGCTTGGAATAAATTTGTCAATGACCCAACGAATCAGGCAGCATCGTGTTCTTCAAATGAGATCGCATAAATCTTTTAGTATGGATAAAAAGCCAGTTTTGCTGTGCCAATCAAGAAGCTGAAGAAAAAAAATCAAATGGAATTGAATCTGGCTTAAGAAGCCTGAGAGATGAGCAGTAGGAGATGATGGGAAAAGGAATAGATATTGATGTTCTATCATGTGTGCTTTGTATTTACACCTGACTCACAAATACCAGCTCACCTTTCTATTAAAGTGTATGTAAACCCCAGTAATTAATTTCTCTGGTTTGCTCCCTTTTACTCTTTTAAATACGCAATTTAAAGCATTTTAGTATATCTGCTCTGTAAGTGCAAAAAAACATGGAAATTCGTCCAGAAATCTAATAAACCCATATAAAGGCTGGTAAGTAGGGATAAGCTTTATCTTCGAGTCAAACATGAGTTAGACTCAAACAGTGGCTGTTCGCCAGTTCAGCGAACAACTAAAGTTTTGGGGTATTCGCGGCAAATCCGATAAGCCACGGAAAACATTGTTAAAAGTCTATGGGAGAAATCAAAGGTGTTCATTTTAAAGGTTACTATGCAAGTTATTGTCATAAAAAGTGTTTGGGGACCCGGGTTTTTTCGGGAGCAGTGATTTTAATAATGCTTAAAGAACAATAAAAGTGAAATATTCCTTTAAATTTTGTACTTGGGGTGTTTATAGTATGCCTGTAAAGTAGCGCATGTTTCCCGTGTTTAGAACTGTCCCTGCACAAAATGTAATATCTAAAGTGAAAAAAAGTAATTTCTTTATCATACACCATGGGACAAAGAGCCTTATACCGCTTACACATGATCGGAGTATCCAATGGTCTAAAATACGATTTAGACCAATTTTTTTATTGGAATTCCGTTCAAGCTGTCTTGCATACACACTGTCAGACTAAATTCCGACCGTCCAAAACGTGGTGACGTAAAACACTACCACGAACCGAGAAAAATGCTTCCGAGCATGCGTCGACTTGATTCTGAGCTTGCATGGATTTTTCTCAGATGGAATTCCACACAGACGATCGTAATTTTCCAATCGTATTTTTTTCCATTGGAAGAAATGAAAAGATGTTCTATTTTTTTACTCCGATGAAAAACAGTCCGATGGAGCCCACACACGATCAGAATTTACATCTGACTTTTTTCATCGGAAAATCTGATCGTGTTTACGCGGCATTAGTCATTACATAGTGGGTTGTATGGTCACCAGAGGTGATTGGACACTGGCATAACCAATGTAAACAAGTTCCCCTCCATATAACCCCTCCCATACAGGAAGTACTTTTGTTTTTCACCAGTGTCTAAGAAGATTGGATGCAATGAGGATAATGCTAAAGGAAGCTCTGCCACAGAGGCCCCTGGGGCAAAAGAGCTATACTTTGGGTCCATCCAAGTTCAGGGGTCTCCACAGATCTAACAAAAAGAGATTCTTTCTTTCGAGGTTTGGATAATTTGCTATTTTGGGGTAATTAAGGAGGTCCCTCTAAGAGAGCGAGGTGCAAGATTCTATTCAAGCCTCTTTGTTTTTCCAAAACCAAATGGAGACGTCAGACCCATTCTGGGCCTAAAGGATCTAAACCAGTTTCTGGACATTCGTCATTACCGAGTGGAAACCATTCGGTCCGTGGTCGCCACCCTCCAAGGCGGGGAGTATTTGGCGTCTATAGACATCAAGGATGCCTATTTACATGTGCCTATTTATCCCACTCACCAAAGGTTCCTAAGGTTTGCGGTAGAGCATTGCCACTTTCAGTTTGTGGCTCTACCTTTTGGTTTGGCCACTGCAGCCCGCGTATTTACAAAAGTTCTGGCCCCACTGTTGGCAAACTTGAGAGCACAGGGCATAACGACGACAGGCTATCTAGACGATCCACTTGTGATAGATCAGTTAGTGGCAGGACTAAATCACACAGTGATTAATACAGTGAGATACCTGGAGCATTTAGGATGGATCATAAATCTACAGAAATTGTCTCTACAAGCCCTAAGAAGGGAAGAGTATTTGGGCATGATCATATACACAGCCCAAAGCAGGTTATTCCTGCCAGAGCCAAAGATCAAGTCCCTCAGAGAATTGATCCACAAGGTCAGAACGAAGAAGGGACCATCAGTTAGCCTTTGCATGAGGCTATTAGGCAAGATGGTGGCCCCTTTCGAGGCTATTCCGTATGCCCAGTTTCATTTGAGACTACTGCAGGTTGGCATTCTGGCTGCTTGGAACAGAAAAAGCCAAGCTTCCTCTCGGGGGATCAGGAAGGAATTTTTTCCCCTGCTGTAGCGAAATGGATCATGCTCTGCTGGGGTTTTTCACCTTCCTCTGGATCAACTGTGGTTATAGAAATGGGTATATTGGATTGTATGATCATTTATTACTTTATGGTTGAACTGGATAGACTTGTGTCTTTTTTCAACCTAACTATTTAACTATGTAACATCAATATCAATTCATATTTGTTTTTCATGTTCCAGAAAAAACACACCACCTCCAAAATTCAATGAACCCTAAGATAATGCCCCTAATTAACTCTATTATACCTTCGTTATCCCCTATTTGTCACATACAATGTGGAAAATCTGCTGTATATATTATTATTACCGGTATATATTATTATGAGGTTATTGCTGAATCCTGCCAAAACTGTCTTAACTTGTTGAGAATGTCTAATGCTCCTTGGCATACACACAAATAAAAACATAAAATACACCTAAAGGGAACAAAGAACTATAAAAGCACCTGCAGACACATCCGCCAAGAGACATACTGGATCATCATCGGCAACATTCAGAAAAACATTGAATTGCCTCTAATTGGTGGAAACAAACTTTGTGGCAATTAGTTGGATTTATTGAACTCAATAGGAATGCCGAGCTGATCATTACCGTGCAATGTCTAATCACAGCAATTGGGTTCTATGTCAATATATCTGTAAACATCCATCCAAACCGGCTTTCAGTTGCAGGTGTGCGAAGTACAGACGAAGAATAGTGTACGCTTTGCTCATTAAAAGAAGAAAAACATATTTTTTATCAGGCTTGTTCAATAAAGCAAACAGCGATGTCTAGTAATCATAGACCAAAGGAGCCAACAGGAGTTCACTTTCCACTTATCTGACTACTGCTATGTGAAATCCGATTGATTGGCATGACCTAAAAAGACTGATTTATGTTTATTTTTTTATCACAGCTTTGTAGAATTAGCAATGATTACGGGACTCTAAGATGTTTGGATGAATGAAACAGTGATGACTAAAGTGTTTATTACAGTAGAACATCTCACAAACCATATTCAAGTCAAATGGCGTGATTCAATAAAGAATTTTCTTTTATAGGTGCTATTTTGTAATTTCAGGCAGAAAAAAATAAATTAAAAAATTAAAGCAGATGTGTACAAATTAAAAATAATGAAATTTTATTTTCATTTGCAACCAGTGTGGGTATCTGAATTTGTCTTGATATTGACATGTTGTAACCCCTTCTACAGCAGGACTTATGCCGCGTACACACAAACATTTTTCGGGTTGTAAAAAATTATGTTTTTCAGGCTCTAGAAAAAACAGTGGGCCAGATTCACATACACTTAATATTGCGCTGCGTAATCGAAATACTCTACGCTGCCGTATTTTACTAGGCTCTACACCGAATCCTGGTAGATTTTTGCCCGTACGCTACGGCGGTGTAGTCTATTTCTCGCCGCGTAATCGAAATACGCGAATGGGGGGCGTGAAGCATTTAAATTAAGCGCGTCCCTGCGGCGATCGAACTGCGCATGCTCTGTTCAGAAATTTCCCTCCGTGCATTGCGCGAAATCACGTCGAGAGATTGCGATAGAAGATCGTAATTTCAGGGATTGCCGGCAAAAGCTCATTTGCATACCCCGACGCGGAAAACGACGGGAAGTCCACCCAGTGGCCGCAATTTTATTGCAGCGTAGATCCGAAGGCGTACTAACACGTAATCCAGTCGAATTGAAGCCCGCAGCCGTCTGTCTATTCATGGTTTGAGGTTTTCGACTACCTAGAAAACGCGCGTAATTTGAAATCTGGCCCAAAGTTTTTTTTCAACTTGATCATTAAAACGGCCTGGCCTATAAAAAAAATGCTCTAGCAAAGCGCAGGGACGTCCAACACGTACGACGGCACTATAAAGGGGAAGTTCCATTCGGATGACGCCACCCTTTGGGCTGCTTTAGCTGATTTCGTGTTAGTAAAAGACAATTCACGCTTTTCTGTCTGTTACAGCGTGATGAATGTGCTTACTCCATTACGAACGGTAGTTTTACCAGAACGAGCGCTCCCATCTCATAACTTGCTTCTGAGCATGCACAGATTTTTCACATCGTTAAAGCCCACACACGATCATTTTTTACAACCCGAAAAACGACAACGTTAAAAACGTTGTTAAAAAATAGAGCATGTTCGAATTTTTTTTGCCTGTTTTTCAGAACCCGAAAAATGCTCTGAAGCCCACGCACGATCGTTTTTAATGACATTAAAAACATAATTTTTTACAACCCGTAAAATGATCGTGTGTACGCGGCATTAGACTAGGGAAGGGAGCTGCAGTATAAGGGGGTGATCGGGTGTGCTGCATGAAAATATACCAACAATGAACTATTGACTCCTATTGACAGGCGATAAGAGCAGATGCAATCAACTGAGGCCGTGTACACACGGCAGACATCCTCGACGGGCAGAACACATCGTTCCGCCCGTCGAGGTTCTCTGCCGGCCGTCGAAATCGGCGACCCGCCCGTCGGGAATGGCAACCAGCCATTCATCCAGGCGGGCCGTCGAGCAAATAGAGAGCGTGCTCTCTATTTCTGCTCGACGGGCTTCCCGACGGGAAGCTCGCCGAGAGCGTACACACGGCCGAGGTCCTCGCTGGAATGCAGCTTCCAGCGAGGTTCTCGCTGGTTTCCAGCATCACTGGCCTCACAGATGAACCACTGACCAACACAGAGGACTTTAACTCTTCTTGTTCACGTTTGACTCATCAGGTTCTGTTTTGCACATACATAATTTATTTTGTGGATTTTACTAATACCATTTAGGTTTTGTATTCCATACCACTTTTTGTCTTTGATAACATATTGTGCTATTATCAGGCATTGTTTCATGTTTAGCGCGATTCCACACCTTCTTCCAGTATCATACATAGCTACATGTTTTTATGACTGTTTTTGGTACCGTTTGGTATTACTCGCACCATTTTTACAGTTTATGTAGCTACATCGATTTTATCTCCAGTGTAATATTTATTTTGTTACCTACTTGTAGACTATAAAAGTTTTAATGCTATTCCCATTGAGCGCTGCCTTTGTGTGTTTTTTGTATTCTGCTATCCATTTTTCCAGTGGTTGGTAGCTGCACTGGGAATCCGCCTGCAAGGAGATCAGCTAAAAGTAGTTGGATCTGTATGCACGTTATAATTAATCGAAATTAGTCGATTAATCGATTAAAAAAACAAACGATTAATCGAACACAAAAATTTTGATCAGTAACAGCCCTAGTATTTATAAAAAAAAGGGGGGGGGGGTTGCCATATGGGGGCCCTGGAGACCTCTGGGCCCTTTAATAATAATAATAATAAATATATATTATATTATATATTATAATAATAAAAAATAAATAAAAAAAGTAGGGGTTGCTGTCCGGGGCCCTGGGGGCCTCCGGGCCACTGGGGACCTCCAGACCCCTTTTTTAGAGGGGCCCCCTATTGGGTGGGGCCCATGGGCTTGAGCCCAGTCAAGCCCAATGGTAAGTCCGGCCCTGCCTGGAGGTGTGTTTGGGGTCATTGTCATGTTGAAAAATAAATGATGGTCCAACTAAACGCAAACCGGATGGAATAGCATGCCGCTGCAAGATGCTGTGGTGGCCATGCTGGTTCAGTATGCCTTCAATTTTAAATAAATCCCCAACAGTGTCACCAGCAAAGCACCCCCACACCATCACACCTCCTCCATGCTTCACAGTGGGAACCAGGCATGTAGAGTCCATCCGTTCACCTTTTCTGCGTCGCACAAAGACACGGTGGTTGGAACCAAAGATCTCAAATTTGGACTCATCAGACCAATAAAAGAAAAATAAGTGCAGCGCTTGTAAACGTGAATTTGCGTGAAGCAATATACACAAATCCCATCCAAATGGGTGAGATTATAATGGGTGATCCAAAAACACAATACAAAAATGTACAGAGAGGGTGGTGAGACCCTTAGGATACAATCAGTGGAGTGTGAAGTATAAAATATGGAGGGAGTCCTTCAAAGAACAAAATATAAAAACAGGCAAGTCTTCATATAAAACACTCCTATGAACCACTCCTGTGTTACTGGAGATTCAGATGGTATGCGTGATCCACTTTCATGGGCATGCAGGATAGCCAAATTGATAGATATAAGAGGATGGGTACTCTTACCGCATGAGGTGGACACATATGCCAGGAGCACTGTGTCAGATGCGCTTGTGAGAGCTCCTCGGATGGACGGCTCTATGGAGAGTAATGGTTGTAGGAATTGTAGATCCTTCCGGCCGTGTACACACGGCAGAGAACCTCGACGGGCAGAACACATCGTTCCGCCAGTCGAGGTTCCCTGCCGGCCGTCGAAATCGGCAACCCGCCCGTCGGGAATGGCAACCAGCCATTCTTCCAGGCGGGCCGTCGAGCAAATAGAGAGCGTGCTCTCTATTTCTGCTCGACGGGCTTCCCGACGGGAAGCTCGCCAAGAGTGTACACACGGCCGAGGTCCTCGCTGGAATGCAGATTCCAGCGAGGTTCTCGCTGGTTTCCAGCGAGAACCTCGGTCGTGTGTACACGGCCTCCCAGGGATCCCAGGGTCCAAGATAGAGGGTGGTTCCAGCCTTTCAGATGGAACAACACTTTGCGTGGTCAGGCGGCCGCAGCAAGCGCGCTTCTCCCTATACAGGTGTATGCAGGCTCATCAGACCAAAGCACAGATTTCCACTGGTCTAATGTCCATTCCTTGTGTTCTTTAGCCCACACAAGTCTATTCTGCTTCTTGCCGTAGCAGTGGTTTTCTAGCAGATATTCTACCATGAAGGCCTGATTCACACAGTCTCTTTTTAACAGTTGTTCTAGAGATGTGTCTGCTGCAAAAGGTGGCTACTTTGAAGAACCTAGAATATGACATAATTTCAGTTGTTTCACACTTTTTTATTATGTATATAATTCCATGTGTGTTAATTCATAGTTTTGATGCCTTCAGTGTGAATCTACAATTTTCATAGTCATGAAAATAGAGAAAACTCTTGGAATGAGAAGGTGTGTCCAAACTTTTGTTCTGTACTGTAAGTAATTTTTCTCCTTCACTGATGTGCACTGCTGGTAAGGCTGCACTGATGTGCATAAATAGGCTGCACTGATGTGCACTAATGAGGTGGCATTGATGGGCATTGATGAGGTGGCACTGATGAGGCAGCACTGATAAGAAGGCACTGATGGGCACTGATATGGCGGCACTGATGAGGCAGCACTGATGACCACTGATGAGGTGGCACTGATGAGGCGGCACTGATGACCAGCGATGGGGAGGCACTGATGAGGTGCCACTGATGAGGTGGCTCTGATGAGCACTGATGAGGAGGCACTGATGAGGTGGCTCTGATGAGAACTGATGAGGAGGCACTGATAGGCTGGACTGATGGGACTGCATTCATAATCAGTGTAAATGCTGTGATGACAGACTTGCCAGTTAACGGCTCGTCTTTCCTCCCATAGACACGGTGTGGCAGAAAAGGCTGCTGCCACTGTGTTTGGCCCTTTGCCCCGATGCAGGAGGCATGCAGGGGGTGGGTTTCTGGGAGGATGTCTATTGAGCAGAACTAAGAAAAAAAAAACCTGTTTGTAGACTGCAGTAACTTCCTTTTCTTGGGCCTTTATGGAGAACAGTTTTGAAAGGGTCAGATAACCAAGTTCAAATCTGTCAAGCTTTTTAGGGAATGGTCATAGGGAATGGTCATAGCTCCCAACTGTCTCTGATTTCAAGAGACTGTCCCCTTTTTAGAAAAAAGTCCCTCTGTCCCTCTTTCCTCCTTATTTGTACCTCATGTTGTCTATACCTGTATATAAACATGCGTTATTTATCTATCAAAAAGTGATTTACAGGGCTAAAACCTTTCATCCAATTTTTTAATTGTTGCAGTCATTAAAATACAAGCTATAAAAAGGAAAATAAACATGTCGTATAGCATGGAAGTGTTTTTAACCACTAGCCGACCAGCTGCCGCAGTTATACGGCAGCAGGTTGGCTCGGCTGCGCGAAATCGCGTAGCTATACGTAATTTGGCATTCCAGCCATTAGGGGCACGTACGCGCCCCTGGTGCAATCTCGCGTGCCCGGCGGGTGCGATCACAGCCGGGCACGTCGTTACAGAGCGAGAACCGGGAGCTGTGTGAGTGTAAACACACAGCTCCCGGTACTGTCAGGGGGAGAAATGCCTGATCGTCTGTTCATACAATGTATGAACAGTGATCTGTCATTTCCCCATGTCAGTCCACCCACCCTTCAGTTAGAACACACCTAGGGAACATAATTAACCCCTTCCTCGCCCCCTAGTGTTAACCCCTCCCCCGCTAGTGGCATTTTTACAGAAATCAATCCCTATTTTTAAGTATTGATCGCTATAAAAATGTCAATGGTCCCAAAAATTTGTCAAAAGTGTCTGATGTGTCCACCATAAGGTCGCATTACTAGTAAACATTTTTTTTTTAATAATGCCATAAAACTATGCCCTATTTTGTAAACCAATCAATAAACGCTTATTGCGTTTTTTTTTAACGAAAAATATGTAGAAGAATACGTATCGGCCTAAACTGAGGAAATTTTTTTTTTTTTTAAATATATTTTAACCACTTGTCATCTGCCCGCGGTCAAATGACGGCGGGCAGACGACTCCATTGTTCTGACATCACGTCATATGACGTGATGTCCCTTTAAAGCCGCGGGCGGGCGCGCGCGCGTCGCCGGCGGCGCGCGCGCACCCGCCGCTCCGCGGGGATCTCGTGCGAGTGCCCGGCGGCAACGATCGCCGCCGGGCACACGCGATTGCTCTGTAAGTGAGCTGGGACGTGCAGCTCTGTATGTAAACACAGAGCTGCACGTCCCTGTCAGGGAGAAAGGTGACAGATTGTGTTCCTTGTACATAGGGACACAATCGGTCACCTCCCCCAGTCACCCCCCCTCCCCCTACAGTTAGAACACTCATAGGACACACATTTAACCCCTTCCCCGCCCCCTAGTGGTTAACCCCTTCACTGCCAGTCACATTTATACAGTAATCAATGCATATTTATAGCATTTTTCACTGTATAAATGTGTCCGAAATGTCCGCCATAACGTCGCAGTCCCAATAAAAAAATCGCAGATCGCCGCCATTAATAGTAAAAAAAAAAAAAATGCCATAAACTATCCCCTATTTTGTAAACGCTATAAATTTTGCGCAAACCAACCGATAAACGCTTATTGCATTTTTTTTTTTACCAAAAATATGTAGAAGAATATGTATCGGCCTAAACTGAGGGAAAAAATATTTTTTTTATATATTTTTTGGGGTTATTTATTATAGCAAAAAGGAAAAAATATTGCATTTTTTTAAAAATTGACGCTCTATTTTTGTTTATAGCGCAAAAAATAAAAACCGCAGAGGTGATCAAATACCACCAAAAGAAAGCTCTATTTGTGGGAAAAAAAGGACGCCAATTTTGTTTGGGAGCCACGTCGCACGACCGCGCAATTGTCAGTTAAAGCGACGCAGTGCGGGAAGCTTATATTTTGTCTGGGCAGGAAGGGGGTGTAGGTGCACAGTAGGTAAGTGGTTAAGGGGATATTTATTACAGCAAAAAGTAAAAAATATTGTTTTTTTTTCAAAATTGTCGCTCTATTTCTGTTTATAGCGCAAAAAATAAAAACCGCAGAGGTGATCAAATACCACCAAAAGAAATCTCTATTTGTGGGAAAAAAAGGACAACAACTTTGTTTGGGAGCCACGTCGCACGACCGCGCAATTGTCAGTTAAAACGACGCAGTGCCGAATCGCAAAAAGTGGCCCGGTCATTGACCAGCAAAATGGTCCGGGGCTGAAGTGGTTACAATTTTGTGTTTCTATAAAATGCAGTTTTAACGGATATGAACAAGGTGCTGTGTATCCACCATTCACCACAAGCTAATAAATCTCTTGCAGAATTCCCAATTTTCAGCATTTCTCGGTAGGACTTACACGCTCATGGTGTGAGAGGTACAATGACAGTAACCTCCACAAAATGTATTCAGATGAAGCTATCAGCTTGAAATCTGTTCCCATTTCTTTGGGAAACTGGAAAATAATTGCTCTTTTGGGTAGCTTTCTAAGGGATAGTTCATTTTCTAATAGTGTCTGTCTAGTATGTGGCTCTTCCTTTTTTGTATTCTGACATTTTAATACTAGAATGATGATCTTGGTTTATTTTGTGCATTTTAACTTTTTTAAGCTGAAAAGTGGCCTCTAACTAATTGGTTATAGTGTACCTTATTTTTGCTGAGATAAAATAAAACCCTCCTGTAGCTGGCCAGCTAGAACCTGTCCTAGGTAGCTAATATAACTTACATGTATATACAGCTAAACCTGCTAAGAACCTAATGTGGAGCACATGTTTATATGTGAGAGACAAAGGCAGAGTTATTCACTGTGATTTTGTGTTTGGATGTTATATAACAGTTGTATGTTGTGTTCACAGAAGCAAAAGAAAAAATATGCCTTTGAGGCCTCGTACATACGGACGGACATATCCGATGCAAATGGTCCTCGGACCGTTTTCATTGGATATGTCCGCCGGGCTATTTTGGTCTGATGGCGTATACACACCATCGGATCAAAATCCCCGCCGGCAGACAGCGCGGTGACGTGGCGGTGACGTTGACGCCGCCACGTCACCGCACCAGGAAGTAAACAACTTCCACGCATGCGTCGCATCCATACGACGCTTGCACGGGTGGATATGTCCGCTGGTGAGTGTACTGACCAGCGGACATATCCGACGGACATGTGTCCGGTGGAAAAGTTTCAAAGCATGCTTTGGAAATTTTCCGCTGGAGAAAACAGTCCGAATCCATCCGTTTGCCCCTACAGACGAGCGGATTTTTAGTTAAGCTTTTGTGACTCATCAGAAGCCTTGGCCCAATCACAGCTAATCTCACATTGAGCAGAGTCTTGACCAGTCACAGCCAGCTTTGCATCCACTGTCTATGAAGTTTCTAGCACATGCTCTGCAAATTATTTATTCCACACAGAGACAGAGCCACATGCAGACAGCAAAGCAAGCAGACATACAGAGCAGTTCTTATGGAAGCCAGAGGGCAAAATTAGGTAATTATACAGTTATATATATGTTCCTTTTGTAAATAGTGTGATTAGAACTGTATACTGATTTAGCTGTGTGTTCACTTGTAGTTCCACCAAACCCAAACCTTCAAACCCGAACCATATCAAACCCGAACCATATCAAACCCGAACCATATCATACCTTCATACCTTCAAACCACAGTTATACCTTTCAGAGAAATCAGAGAATGCTTCGATAACTTACACAGAGAGAGAGAGAGAGAGAGAGAGAGAGAGAGAGAGAGAGAGAGACATCTTATGTTAAATGACAAGATTGAATATTTGAACCACCATTTTCTGTTATACTTTATTCATCACTTGTTTTGTACATGGACTGTCTGCTGCAAAGCAGCAGTATTTTATATGAAGACAAGTTATTAACCTCTTAAGGACCGCCTACTGTACTTTTACGTCAGCAGAATGGCACAGCTGGGCACATCAACGTATATATACGTTGGTTCTGGTATCCAGCCGCGGGTCATGGGCGCGCGCCCACGGCACGCTCCCGTGACCCGGTCCGAAGCTCCGGGACCACGGGACTCGTGGACCTGATCGCCTCTGGAGTGCGGCGATCGGTCCCCGGAGCTGAAGAACGGGGAGAGCCGTGTGTAAACAGGGCTTCCCCATGCTTCACTGTGGCCGCAGCATCGATCGCGTCTGAACAGTGACTGAACAGTTAGATCTAAATAAGGACTTCCCAAGTTTTGAAAAGTTCTCTGAGTTCGTTAATAGGGAAGCACGAATAGCATGTAATCCAGTAACAGCATCTTATGCCTGCAAATCCTTAGAAGAAAGGCCTGCAAGAGATACAAAACGTGCAAGAGCAACTAGCTTTGCAATCAACTCAGAAGCTAAAGGTCTAGATACCTGCGAAAGCAAGCTTAAAGTCACTACTGGGTTCAGTAAAGAGACAGAACCGAAAAATCCTCAGACTACCTTTAAGTGTATGTTCTGTGGAGAGAACCACTCCATACACAAGTGCCAACAATTGAAAGAGAAGTCCCCAAATGAAAAGAAAAAATTTGTACTTGATAACCAACTGTGTTTTGGATGCTTATGATAAAGGCCACGTTACAAAGGAGTGTAAGAAAAAGGCTACATGCAGCGTCTGCAAAGAACACCATCCTACGCCACTACATGAAGAACGTCCAAAGAAGGATGAATCCTCTAAACCTAAAGATGCTGAGGAAGAAAAGAAAAGTATCAGTATTCTCTTGCAGAATAAGGGAAGGAGAAAGCAACGGAACATCAATGGTTGTACCAGTGTGCATTTCAAATCCTAAAAGGAGGAACAAGAAGGTATACGCATATGCACTACTGGATGTCCAAAGCGACGTCACCTTCATTGATCAAGAAATCTGCAAGAAATTACAAGTGGCTACAGAACCAGTGAAGCTCAAGCTCACCACAATGACGGGGAGAGACACATTAGTGAACAGTCAAAAGGTTAAAGGACTGAGAGTTAGAGGACTTCATTCAACCCTCACATTAAATCTACCTCCATCTTATTCGAAAGACGACATACATCTAGATCAAGATTGTATACCTACCTGTGAAACAGCCAATAAATGGGAGCACCTTTCTATCATATCTCATGAGATGTCCCCGCTGAAGGAATTTGGTGTCGGACTGTTGATAGGCTACGATTGTCCCGAAGCTTTGGTACCACGAGAGGTAATCACAGGAGGAAAGGGTGAACCCTACGCTGTTCGAACTGATCTAGGATGGGGTGTTGTTGGAGGAAAACAGCAGTTTGCAAACTCAGGACAGGTGACAGGATTGTGTCATCGAATATCTGGCCAAGAGCTACCAACTGTAAGTTCAGCAAAGGTAATCAAGATCCTTGAATCTGACTTTGCAGACATAAGTTCTGAAGAGAAGAGTGTATCCCAAGAAGACATAAAGTTTGTACACACTCTAGAAGAAAGTATTCAGCAGAATCAACAGTTATCTTGAAATGCCCTTACCCTTCAGAGAACGACCTTGTCTGCCAAATAACAGAAATCTTGCCTTAGCAAGATTGAAAGGCTTGAAGAAAAAGATGGGAAGAGATCCCAAATTCAAGCAGGATTATTTGAAATTCATGGAAGGCATCCTTGAAGAAGGACATGCAGAGAAGGTGAATAACCAACCTAAAGAAGACGTGTGGTACATCCCACATCAAGGTGTTTACCACCCAAAGTTCACTAGTATAATGCTGCACTGACGTGTTTTCTCTTTTCTTGTGCCTTGCACTTAACCGGTTTATGTAGCTGTGACTCAGTACGAACTCTCAGCTGCCTTGTAAGAAGGTACAGAACGGGTCAGATAAAGCTTTGGAAATTGTCTAATAGAGTAATGACCACTCCACTAGATGTAGATTCAGAAAGTATCCCATAGGGGTCATGTGTGATGTTGAAAAAATGTTCCACCAGTTCCATGTGAAGAATGAAGATAGAGACTTCCTGAGGTTCCTATGGTGGGAGGACGGAGATACAGATACAGAGCCAGCAGAATACAGATATGAAAGTACATTTGTTTGGAGCAGCATCGTCTCCAGGTTGCGCCAATTATGGTATGAAGTACTTGGCTAATAAAAATTAAAAGGATTGTACATCAGCAGCGAATTTTCTTAAGAAACACTTCTATGTAGATGATGGTCTTATAAGTCTAGAGTCCACAGAATCTGCAATCAAATTAGTAAAGGAAAGCCAAGAATTATGCGCAAGAGGAAACCTGTGTCTTCACAAATTCATCTCAAACAACAGAGAGGTACTGAAATCCATCAGTGACTCTGAACGTGAATCAACAATGAAGATGTAGATCTCAATTATGATCATCTTCCAGTTCAGAATGTACTTGGCTTGGGATGGAATGTAGAGAACGAAGAGTTCTTCAAAGTTCTTCAGAGTAATCCTCAAAGCAAAAGAGAACTACTACAAGAATTATGCAGACGGAAGTTGGGATGGGATGAACCCATACCTGAAGATTTGAGGCCAAGGTGGGAGACTTGGATAAGAGACTTGCAAAATTTGAAAGAAGTTCGGATACCCAGATGTTTTGTACCTCATGATTTCGGAGTACAAGAAAATAGAACTTCATCACTTTTCAGACGCCAGTAGTTATGGCTATGGTCAGTGCTCGTACATCAGAGTGATAGGAGAAGGAAAATTACATTGTGCCCTGGTTATAGGAAAGACCAGAGTTGCACCTACCAGTATTCAGACAATACCAAGACTTGAACTGACAGCAGCTGTTGTTTTAGCATCAGTAAGCAAGTTTCTAGGAGAAGAATTAGAGTTAAAAATAGATGAAGAATATTTTTGGACAGACTCACAAGTTGTCCTAGGATACATAAACAACGAAGCTCAAAGATTCCATGTCTTTGTCGCCAACAGAGTTCAGAAAATTCGTGAAATTACAAATCCGGCACATTGTCATCACATTGATACAAAGCATAACCCGGTAGGTCATGCCTCAAGAGGTCTGAATGTAACAGAATTGAAAAATTCTAATTGGTTCACCGGTCCAGAGTTTCTTTGGGAAAAGGAGATCATACCCAGTTACACAGAATTGTCTATGGGTGATCCAGAAGTAAAGGTTGTACAAACATTAAGCACTGCTGCCAAATGTCAAGATGTCATACTTGAAAGACTAGCCAGATGTTCAAAAGGGAAAACGTCTCACTACTCCACTCAAGTTGGAACGTCATATACAGAAGTTAGTTGTTCTACTTGAGAGTGATAAAAGACACTTGGAAAGTTGAGAACCTGATAGAAAATTCCCAAATTCATGTTCACATCCTACTATAGGGAACAAGAATTATAGGTAATTTTGGTGGGAGTGTAGCTAGCCAGCTAGAACCTGTCCTAGGTAGTTAATATAACTTACATGTATATACAGCTAAACCTGCTAAGAACCTAATGTAGAGCACATGTTTATATGTGAGAGACAAAGGCAGAGTTATTCACTGTGATTTTGTGTTTGGATGTTATATTACAGTTGTATGTTGTGTTCACAGAAGCAAAAGAAAAAATATGCCTTTAAGAGTCATTTGTTTGTATGGGGCAGGAGGTAGGCAAAGTTATTCACAGTTTAATTCATACCAGAAAGCATAGAGTTAAGCTTTTGTGACTCATCAGAAGCCTTGGCCCAATCACATCTAATCTCACATTGAGCAGAGTCTTGACCAGTCACAGCCAGCTTTGCATCCACTGTCTATGAAGTTTCTAGCACATGTTCTGCAAATTATTTATTCCACACAGAGACAGAGCCACATGCAGACAGCAAAGCAAGCAGACATACAGAGCAGTTCTTATGGAAGCCAGAAGGAAAAATTAGGCTTATTATACAGTTATATATATGTTCTTATTGTAAATAGTGTGATTAGAACTGTATACTGATTTAGCTGTGTGTTCACTTGTAGTCCCACCAAACCCAAACCTTCGAACCCGAACCATATCATACCTTCAAACCACAGTTATACCTTTCAGAGAAATCAGAGAATGATTTGATGAGAGAGAGAGAGAGAGAGAGAGAGAGAGAGAGAGAGAGAGAGAGAGAGAGAGAGAGAGAATACTGAAGAAAGAAATATATCCACCATCTTATGTTAAATGACAAGATTGAATGTTTGAACCACCATTTTCTGTTATACTTAATTCATCATGTGTTTTGTACATAGACTGTCTGCTGCAAAGTCTTGTTGGATTGAAAAGTTAGAGATATCACAATTCTTCTAATGCCACAGCGAATGAGCCACTTCATAGTGCTGCGCCTGCCACACCTCCCCTACTCAGTTAAATACTGTATATTGCATTGATTTTTTTAAAGGTGCTTATTTAAATTGTTCATAAGATACATAGAAAGGACAAAAGGCCCAGGAAGCCAATGAGCCCTGTCAAACACTCAGAGAAATATATCCTTTAAAATATTGTTTTTTGTTTTTTTATCAAACTTCATTGCCGACTAGACATGTGCATTCGTTTTTGTCTGAATGCATTGTTGTCCGAATTTTGTGTATTTTTGTTATCGTTTTAACAAACGAAAACGAACATGCAGAATTCAAAATCCGAAAGAGCTGACATAAAAAAATGCTATATATTTGTTTTCGCTGCTACAACAGTTCGATATAGATAGGAGATTCGACATGACACAATAGCGATCTGTGTCTATCAAACTTGTGGTCGAATGTGCCTAACCTTAAAGGGGTAGTAAAGGTAAAAAAAAAAAAAAAATCCTAAATAGCTTCCTTTACCTTAGTGCAGTCCTCCTTCACTTACCTCATCCTTCCATTTTGCTTTTAAATGTCCTTATTTCTTCTGAGAAATCCTCACTTCCTGTTCTTCTGTCTGTAACTCCACACAGTAATGCAAGACTTTCTCCCTGGTGTGAAGTGTCATGGTTGCCCCCTCCCTTGGACTACGGGAGAGTCTCTATGTTGCAGATAGAGAAAGTAGCTGTGTGTTAGTTGGTGTCCTGACTCTCCTGATGTCCAAGGGAGGGGGGAAAGCACGACACTCCACGCCAGGGAGAAAGCCTTGCATTACTGTGTGGAGTTATAGACAGAAGAACAGGAAGTGAGGATTTCTCAGAAGAAATAAGGACATTTAAAAGCAAAATTGAAGGATGAGGTAAGTGAATGAGGACTGCACTAAGGTAAATGAAGCTATTTAGGAAAAAAAATGTACCTTTACATCCACTTTAACTCTATTAGTCCAATATTATTCTACATAGAGAGGAAAGATTTGACATTATAGAGACAGTGTTGGGGTAGACCATTCGACATGAACGACGAAAATTTGACGAAGCAGCGAAAAACATACAAACGTGGAATCTGTCATTGAAGGCTTTTGTGTCTGTCGAAAGTTCTAAGAAGATTCGCCAAGCAGCTAAACTGTACGACGCTGCAATCGTACATTTCTGGGAAAATGTTCGGCCCATAGGCTATAGAAGAATTTGAATGTTGGTTGACTAGTAATAATAATTTATAAATATAATTATTACTAGTGTCATACAACATTAGAATTCTTTTATAAATTGTAGACGGAACATTCAACAGGAAATGTACGATTGCGGCGTCGTACAGTTTAGCTGCTTGTCGAATCTTCTTAGAACATTCGACAGACACAAAAGCCTTCAATGAAAGATTCAACCTTAATTCATTCGGATTTTCGGACGAATGCATTTTTTAACGAAACTAAATAAATAAAAACTAATTTCGGGAGTAACTAAATAAATTGATTTTTTGGACGAAAACAAAATTCCGAAACAAAATATTTCAATGTCTAATGCTGACTATTTGCTGCTATTGCTCATAAATTAATGTGCTTTCTACTTCGTGAAATCTTCTCCTCATTGATGAAAAACAGCAGAGAGTCGATCACATGAATATGAAGTTACATTTCTGGGGCAGTTATGTGAACCCAAGGTCAGGGATGTAACTTTGAATCATGGGGCCCCATAGCGAAATTTATAAAAAGCAACAATAAAAAGGTTTGGTTGGATTTTGAATTTAATGTAAGTAAACTCTCTTACTGCTCAGAGTAGACACTATCATTGCCATTTGATCACCTGACAATACCATCTCTTGGCGTACCATGCCAACCATAAGAAATTAAAATCTGATCTGAAGCTGCTGCCACTTAATTAATGTAAGGCATTCAACACATTCTATTCTATTTCTTTTAATGCTGATACTTTTGTTGTCTCTATGGAAACTTTTTTTTTTTTCTGTTGAATACTTTTCGTCTTAAGCACACAGATCTATAACAATAGCACATTTAAATGAATTATGATATTTGAGCAATAAGTCAAGAAACCAACATTTACTGGATGTGTATAATCTGTAAATTCACAGCAATTAATGTCTTGTACGGAACTGGAATAGAAAGCCCTTTTTAATATAAACGATAATAGAAGTGTATGTTCTATTTTTCAGGCTTGCACAATAACTTCTTAAAGGATCAGTAAAGGAAACATTTTTTTTAATGCTAAATAGCTTGCTTTACCTAATAGCAGCCCTGCTTTCATGTCCTCCATGTCCGTTTTTGCTTAGAAGTTGCTGTAATCCCTTACTGAACTCCACACTTCCTGCTTGTCTGGCTCCTTATGAAAAAACTCATGGTAGCTTTTCATTGTGGTCCATGATCAAGAAGATGTGATTACTATGGGCCAGATTCAGGTAGATGCGCGCATCTTTTCGCCAGCGTATCGCATCGCATATACGCTGCGCTGACGCAAACTAGCGAGTGAAGTACAGTATTCACCAAGCGCCTATCCGTTACTTTGCGCCGGAGTAACGGAAATGCGCTGGCGTAACCCGACGCAAGTGGAAGTGGGTGTGATCATATGTAAATGATGGGCGGAGCCCAGCGCAGAGGCTTACGTTCAGCGCATCATCCACGGAGCATGCGCAGTGAGTGAGGCTTCACTCGGCCCCCTCTGCGCATGCTCACAACTTCCGTCGGCACCACTTCACGGGAAACGTCAGCGCAATGTGTTCCGTTTCGCGTATAAAAGTGCCAGCGGAAGCGCCATTCCGGCGCAAAAGTATTTCCGTTTCCCAACACCCCAGGGAAGTTACTTTTGCAAAGAGATGGCTGCTCCCGCTCCCCCCAAAGAGAGGAGGAACCTCAATTTCAATTCCCAGGAGGTCTCTGTTATAATCTCGGCTATGGAGACTTTTAATGACTTCCTCCACGGCAAAAAAAAGTCGGAAGACCAGCCAGGATAGGAAGCAAGGCATCCTGGAGACCATTGCTGGCAGGGTGAATGTTTTGGGGTACTCCACCCGGACTGCTGGCGATATCCAAAAAAAAAAAAATGACCTGCGGCGCAAGGTCCGTGGCAAGGTGGCCACCATCACGAGGCATGAGAGGGGCACGGGTGGTGGACCCCCATGTGCGGTCAGCCTGACCACGGAGGAGGAGGTGGTCGCCCGCTGCCTGGACAGGGAGCAGTTGGAGGGGGTCCCAGGATATGACTCCGTGGAGGAAGGCTCCAGGACAGGTAAGTGATTTTTACCCCCTTTTTGGTGTGTTGCATGTGGGGGGGGGGGTAGGGTACATGTGCCAAGTGTGTGGGACCACCCAACATGTGTCATCCACAGATGACGAAAATGGGCCAGCATCTGTTGGCGGCCAGTCCACCCCATCCCCCCAACGGCATCCTGTGCCCGAGCCCATGGGTGGTGAAGAGACCGAGGTGGAGGAGGAGAGTGCCCACACCTCACCTGCAGAGGTGGTTGAGGAGCAGCCTGTTGTGGCAGAGCAGGACATAATTTTATTTTTGGAAGAGTCCTTCTCTTCTGCAGGGCCCTCTGCAATACCCTCCCCCATCCTAGGAAGCCCCTCAAGGGCGACTCCATCCCCCGGGGACAACCATCTCCTGGCCCCAGGAAGGCCACCCGTAAGACCAGGGGGGTGTCTGATCTGGTCCAGGACCAGGTGGCGAGGGATCACGGCAGGCAGACGCAGCAAATGGGGGACATAGTTGGGCACCTGGACAGAGTAGCTGACAACCTGTGCTCCGTGGCCCAGATATCCAATGCAGTGCAGGATGTCAGCTGCAACTGCGCTGCAGTGGTGACCAGTCTGGGGGAGGTGCAGGGTGATATAAGGCACCTCACTGCAGCCGTCCAGGCAAACACTGCTGCCATCCGGGACCAGGGGAGGCAGAGTCGGCGGGCCCAACAATACCAGGTCACCCGGCAGCTCAGGATGCAGGCCCAGCAGCTCAGGATGCAGGCCCAGACCAACTCTTACCTCGGCCGGATAGCCATGGCCTTGGAGGGCATGCAGGCCACACCTGCCAGGAGTGGCCCACCCGGGGATCAGCCACCTCCAGATTCCCCCCCCACCCCCACCCACTCCATCCAGGCAGCTGAGGAGCCAGAGAGGGGCCACCAGAAGGAGCCCCCGGCATCCCAGATGATTTTTTTTATTTTTATTTTTTTCTTAATGCTCAGGTTATGAGCTTTTTTATTTGTGATTATGCTCAGGTTATGAGCTTTTTTATTTGTGATTATGCTCAGGATATGAGCTTTTTTATTTGTGATTATGCTCAGGATATGAGCTTTTTTATTTGTGATTATGCTCAGGATATGAGTTTTTTTTTGATACTGCACACGTTGCAGTGTGAATGGTGTGTGAATGTGAGGGGGTGGCACTCCTGCCAGTAAGAGGTGTCACCCTCGGCCGTGGTGGAGAAGTTATCTCCACGGCTGTGTGAATGACGTGTGAAAGGTGTATGAATGGACAGCGACATCATTGGGGCCTTGACGCTGGCGTTGCTGCTCCCAAGTCCTACATGTTGGACTTGGGCTAATCCAATGCGATGTGGATGTGGTGTGTGTGATCTAGGGACATCAGTGGTGTGCATGCGTGCATTGTCCGTGTGATCAATGTTTTTGTTTATTGTCCAAAGATGCCTACGGCGAGGACCCTCCTGACTGCTCTTCCATCAGCTGAATGGGTCTCCTCTGGCAGGGGGGGGGGCTGTCTGGTTGGGGGGTCAGGTCATCACATATGTCAATCTGCAGGCCTTTTCTCATGGCAAAGTTGTGCAGAATGCAACATGCACCGATGATCTGACACACAAAGGTAGGGGAATACAATAAGGCCCCCCCAGACTTATCCAGGCAGCGGAAACGGGACTTCAGGAGCCCAAATGTTTGCTCCACCACTCCACGGGTTTGGATGTGTGCTTCATTGTATTTTCTCTCTCCTCTGGTTTGGGGGTTCCGGAAAGGAGTCATGAGATGGGGTCCCAGTGCATATGCAGAGTCACCTGTAAGGGAAAAGACAGGAGGATGTTAGT
Organism: Rana kukunoris; assembly: GCA_029574335.1. Lineage (NCBI taxonomy): Eukaryota > Metazoa > Chordata > Amphibia > Anura > Ranidae > Rana > Rana kukunoris. The sequence continues at coordinate 182,834,197 of CM056059.1, forward strand.
CATGCATGTGCCCCTTGTGATGTGTGCATCATGGGAGGGGATAGTCATGCCTGCCACCCATGTCACTCACCAACCAGCCAGCTGTCCCCATACATGTTCTGTTGGAATTCCATTGGGATGGGGCTCTGATTGTATATGAAGCTGTCATGGCTGGATCCGGGGGGTTTGGCACGGACGTGCCATATGAGGCGTTGGGCATCAGCTATCACCTGTACGTTGATGGAGTGCCAATGCTTCCGATTGCGGTATATGTGCTCTGTGGCACTGGGGGGCTGTAGGGCCACATGTGTGCAATCAATGGCCCCCACAATGCGTGGGAATCTGGCAATGTTGTAGAAATCTGTCATTGCCTTCAGCCGCAGCTCCTCAGTGGTTGGTCTGATGAACTGGTTGGACATGCGTCTGAGGATTGCAGGGACAACCTGGTGCACACATCTGCTTATGGAGGACTGTGACATCCCAGCCACCACTCCACTTGTACGCTGGAATGATCCACTTGCAAGGAAATGGAGTGTTGCCAGGACCTTCACCAGTGGCTGCACTGCTTGTGAGCGGTGTGTCTTGCTGGTGATGTCACCCTGCAGGGTTGTGGTTAGTTCAAGTATTGCATCAGGGCTGAATCTGAAGAGGCGATACACCTCCTCATCCCCCATGCCAAAGAGGCTCATGCGCGTGCGGTATATCCTCTCACGTGCCCGCCTCCTCCGTTCCGGGGGACCCAGTACTAGTGCTAGGACCGCGACTGCCCCTGGCATGTTGGCACACAGAGGTGTTGTCCTTGCACGTGTGGTTGTTCAGCTTGCTAGTTTTGTCGGTAACGCTGCTGCTGTAGCTGCTCTCCTGCTGACCTGTGGCCATCTGGAGTAAAGATAAAGCAGCTATTTGTAGAAATAACTTTGCGCTAGCCGTTCCACATACGCGTGGCGCATGTAGCCAGCATATGGTGCTAATCCGTTTGCGAATCGGGAAAACTCCCTCATTTGCATATTTGCATGGCAAATCAATAGGCGCGACGGATGCGACGAGCGAAAATATGCGCTAACGATACTCTGGCGAGGGAAAGTTAAGCCGATCGGAAAAGGCCCGTTTTCTGGCGCATCTAGGTTGGTGGGTACGGCCACATAGATACAACGGCGCATCTTTACAGTTACGCGGCGCATATCGATTTACTCCAGCGCAAGTCTTGCTGAATCTGGCCCCACGTGTCTAAAACTTCTCAGAACCAGAACCAATCAGATTAATTTTAAAAACAAACACTGCCCTGTGTTTGATTGTTTTTGTTCTGTGTGTCTCTGTACACACAGAACAAACTGAAACTAGTCTAAAAACGAAACTAAACTGCAGGCACATTATATGATTGATTTGTATCTATTTTTAATCATTTTTAAAAGGAATCAGTTAACTATTATGTCTCTATACCCTGTAAACAGTCATTTCAGCAAAAAAAAAAAAAAAAAAGATGTTTCCTTTACTACTTCTTTAACTCTCTTTATAAACTGTAACATTGTGCTGTAAGTGGCTGAGGTCAGTCTTTTTTATTAGAGTATAAAATTATATATATAGAGCAGTGGTTTCCAAACTGCGGCCCGAGGGGCAGATGTGGCCCTCTGCTTGTCTTTTTCTGGCTCTTTGGGCACTATTCCTCCCACTGATACAAGACACTATTCTGCCACCAACAATGGGGCATCATTTCTTCCACTGACACCAAAAATGGGGTACTATTCCTACCTATGATACCAAGGACTGGGCACTGTTCCTCCCCCTAATACCAAAAGTGACAATGCTTACTCCCACTGATGCCAGGAATATTTCCACTCCTGCTGGCCATAGTATAGCCCTCATAGAGTCTGAAGGACAATAAACAGGCCCTTTGTTTAGAATGTTTGGAGACCCCTGATATAGAGGATCACATAGAGCAGGCTTTCACAACCTTTTAAACATGGATGAACCCTTAATGTGCTTCTAAAGCCTAAAGGTTTCTTACCTTGATGCATTCTAAGCATTAGGATAAAAAACTTTCTGTGTCACAAATCACCCCCTCAACCCCCCCTTATACTTACCAAACACCACGGTGATCCAGCACTGTGCATGAGAGCTGTAGCTCTCTTGGCTTTGTCCTTCCTCCCTGGACAAATTGATAGCAGTGGGAGCCACTGGCTCCCGCTCCTCTCAATCAACTGCAGTGATGAGGAGTGGGGGGTGCGATTGAGTCCTGCTGTCTGTGTCAAAGCAGTGGAGCTTGGGAGTGAGTCCATGGGAATCGGCTTCCTATTGGGGGGACCAGCAAGAGATGAGGAGCCAGGAGCTTCACCGGGGGACTCGACAAGAGAAGGATCAGGGGCTGCTCTGTGCAATTCTGTTGCACAGAACAGGTAAGTATAGATATGTTTGTTATTTAAAAAAAAAATCCTTTACCACACTTTAACATAGCGTTTAACTGCTAATAATTATTTCCGTGGCTCAGTGTACATACTGTAAGGTCTCTTGCACACTGCAGCTTGAAAATGTTCAGTACAGTTTATTTTTTTACTGAGCTATTAGTTGTAACTTGTCTATGCACACAGGCGTGTAAACAAGCGGTGTGTATTCTTCATTAAAAAAAAAATCGAACAATTGGCATTTTTGGTCAGTAAATTACTGACCAAAAATGCTAATTGTTCGACAAATCTGTGCGAATTTACGTGCAAACGTGGCATAAATTATGCCTCGTTTGCACGTAAATTTGCACAGGTGTGTCTATTGACATTATCAATGCGAGAACAAGGAAATGTGTGCAAATTTGCACAAAAATTGTGTGTAGCACTACCCCCGAAAGAGCTTCTGGTTTAGATTTGGGCCTGCCGTTACCTTACTGTTCACCATGTTTGTCCTAGGGGTCCCTTTGAAGAGTTACAAATGTCCACACCAACACTTGGTTTCCTTTTCTTCAAGCGTTTTATTAAACAAGTTCCTTTAGTGGACAAAAACTAGAATAAATAGTGCGGCGCTATGAAACCAAAAAGTGATAAACGAATAAAGTGACCACAAAAGTCAATATATTCAATAATGAAACACATTCAATGTGCTAATAAGAAAGTCTATATATGGTGAGCACACAGTACAAAAGGGCTTCTTCCGAATATACAGTGGATGTTGGATGACCAATTTGACTGATAAAATCAAGGTTACTCCATATAAATGAAAAATGGGGTACTTTTACCGTGTGAAGTGGACTCATCTGTTGTATAACAGTGGGTCAAATGGGCTTATGGTCTCATGGGCCAATGCAGCAGGGCCTCATGAGCAGGATTAGATGACTTCTTTGAGGTAGATCCCGGAGGCTGGGGTGAAGAGCCAGTGGTCATTCCGCTGCAAATTAGATATGGGCCAAGACGTATGGGTTTCTTGTCTGTGTATCAGCCTTGTTTGTTTGAGTGCTGGCAGCTCGTTGTTCTTACATTTTGGTTTAAGCGCAGTTTTTTCCTTTATTTCACAGTTCCTTTAGAGGGACAGAGAGTTAGGGAAGATTCAGGTACCTTGCTTTGTGAATTGCGGGTATAATCTTGGATCCAGAGGACAAACTGTTCCACATTGGATTCAGCGACCTCCGGATAGGCCTCTCTCACTGGCCTAGCAGCCGGTGTGAAGCTCGTGCAAAGGTCTCTGCCACAGACTTGATGAATACTGTTGAATTGTTACACGGTCCTCTGCCACAGGATCATGTAACTACACACATGGACTTTGCATAGTTCCAAAAGAAATTACACAGCTCACGGTGCTAGGATCTTTCAGACAAACCGGCAGCACTGTGAGGTAAAATGGTAAGGATGCATCCTCTAATTAAATCTCCAATTATTTGGCTCCTTCCTGCAGAGAAGACAGCACAGGACTATTCCTGGACTAGTAAGCCCCAAAACTTCTGGGACTACTCGCCGTAACGAAGCCTTGGGCCAGCAGGCCCCGAGACCAAAAGGTTGCTAAGACATCCCTGAGGCCAGGAGGGCCATGAGGTCAGGATAGGAAGACCCTGCCAGAACGGTGTCTGCCCCTTAAGTATCCCTTACCCTTAACTGCACAGGGCACATCAGGGTACATCAGGACACGGGGCACAGGGCACATAGTACATCGGGGCACATTGTTTACCAGCCAGCATGCAGAGTAGCAGGAAGCGTGGGTAATAAGTTCTCTCTCATGTCACGCTGCGGCTGCTCCCCCGCCCCCGGCGGCCCATCCTCTCTTCTTGTCCATCCCAGATGATGTCACAAGCAAATGGGGATGGATGAGAATCTCTGTTAGTCCCGATGGCCAGTCCATCCCTGTAGAGGGGTTTTAGGGCTTCCTTTTACCGCAAAGAACCCTAAAAGATGCAAAGCACAACACCAATTGCTCACCCTTGACACCAAATAACTGGCAGGTACACAGGTTTGACCAGTTATGCTATTACCCTGGTATACTGCTGGAGCATGAAGATTGAGGCTAGGCCTGGATATCCATCAGGCCTTGAGTGTCTGCCTAGTTTGCCTTGTAAAAGATCTAGCCATAATGCACATCTGATAAAGGGTGGGTGGCATTTGATGGTGGAGCCCCCTGAGGGGCATGGGAGAAATTGCTGTGTATTCTCCCCCAACAGCTATTTTCTAGTCTCTGCCTTTCTGGTCATAACAATAATAAAAAAAAAAAGTGTTCAAACTTCTTAGAAAGCATTTTCTGATTTCCATACCAGCTGCCAAACTTAACAAAACCTGCAATTAATATTGACAACACTCTTGAATACTGTATGTAACAGCCTTTTAATTTTAATATTCATATATGAAATATGCAAGTTCTCATCTTGCTACCATATAAAACATCTTCCAGTGTTTCAGTTTCAATTTCATGCCAGGCTAAATTGCCTTGTATCCAATTAGTATCCAATTGTTCCCTGCCAGTCATCTTCGCTTACCGTTGCACTCTAGTCCTTTTCACATCAAAAGCTGTTCATTTCACCAAGTCCACAGTTTTTACATACATTGCGTACCGGGGTGCCCATTTTCGCTGGATATGTCGCCTGTTCATTTCTGCACTCTTCAAATGGAATTTTTTAGATTATGCCTTTATTTCAAGTGCTGCTTTCAGTGCTTTATACAAGACCCCCAATTTAGTCGAACGGATTAGAAACGCACTTGAAAGCTGAAGTTTTAGGAAAAAGAGAAAATTTAAGATATTTCTCACATTGTACACAGGGCTGTCTTAATAGGAGGGCACACCTGGTCACTGCCCAGGGGCCCCAGCTGCATGGGGGGTCCTGCACTTTCTCCAAAGCAGCTGGTCCTTGAGCCCACGCTGCCCCGAAATTGGGGGCCCCATGATGGCACTGAGGGTGATAGATACACAGGGGAGGCTGTCTGCCTCCTACCTACTTCATGTCTGTTTACCTGCACTGTCATCATTGTAGGGGCCCCAGAGCACTACTTTGCCCAGAGGCCCATGATGCTATTAAGTGTAGCACCTGTGTACTTTCAGTCCAGGTGCTATTCCAAATTTAGAGGGGGATGAGAGAGTTACCTAGCTCTCATCCAGGTAATTTGCACAAATTCAGTCTCTGTTCTAGCTGGGCTGTGCTGTGAGTTCATTCTGTGTTCCTGAGGTGCTTTTCCACCCTGGCGGCAGTGGAGTTAAGGCCAAAATACCTTCTTGCCAGCAGCCAATCAGAGGAGTTTCTCCCTCACGGGGCATGCTGGGGGAGGGTATTTTGTGAGCAGACGCCATCTTTTTGGGTCTTCTGTTCCTGGTTCCGGGTGCGGCACCCACCTTTAGGGTGTGCGGACATCATGGGCCCCAGGCCGGGGCGCACGTGCTAAGCTAAGCGAGTTGCGCTTTTCGATGAGGAGTCAGTCTGAGGTGAGCCCGGAGGCAGGCAATCCAATAGGGCCTGGACAATCCATCGGGGATTGGGGTTGCTGGACAATGGGAAGTTGTATATTGCAACATGTCAATCGGTGACCCAAAACCAAGAAAACTACCTGAGGGAGATTTGGGCGACTCCATTTATTGAGAAGGATTCGCTCCATTAACCTGCGTTCCAGGGCAAGGGCCTGTGGCAGAGGTTCCACTCCTATTTGAGCCAAGTCTGTGGCAGAGACTTGTTTTCCTTCTCAAGGTTTAGAGTGATACTCTGGCTGCCAGGTCGGTGTGAGAGGTCTGTCCTGGTACACTATACCCACTCCGGCTGGAGTGGCAACGAAGCAAAAGAATCGTTGGAAGCAGGACTGCTTCTGTATGGTTAAGGCCTGAATCTGCAATTCTCCTTTTCACCAATATTTCTTTACTAAGACTTATTTTTTTAAAGATCTAAAGGTCCCTTTTATTTTTATAAGACTAGCTTTTGCATTAAAAATCCTTGTAAAAGTCTATAAGATAAGTCATGAAACTTGTCTAGTCTCTAAAATATTGGGAACAGTGAAATGATGTAATGGATGTAATGGCCTTGTAGTCTTAGAAGGCCGTTTACATGTATTGTCAATGTGCACTCTATAAGTTGGGAAGTAGAATAGAAGATGAAAATCAAACAAGAAATGGAGGACATTGACTTCACGTCATGTGCATACAGAGGAAGGCATGCTGAGACTCACAGCTGTCTGGATAACAATGGACTAGGCATTGACAAAATCCTTCAGCATTGTTCCCATCGTATTTATTCTACAGATCTTCAGCCTTGTTTCTTCTGTACCATTGAACGGATTAAACAGCCCTATTAAACTCATTCTGAGAAAGAAATTTGTTGCAAAAGAACTTTTATGAAGGATGAACAATGTGTCTTGGATAAATTAAAATCTTTAACAAAAATAAATTTCATTTTGGCTATTTCACAGCACCATCTATTCTCCTCTGTAATCAAGAATGGAAAGATTTTATTCTCCAATGTCTGAATGCTGTTCTTCGGCCAGTGGCTCTTAAACCACATGCGGCTCAATGTTGCCTATGGCTGGACAACAGAGTGCCATCTGCCTTTAAAGCAGGGCAAAAGGGGAAGCTGCCCTGGGCCCTGTCATTGTTGTGGGGCCCAAAGCAGCTGCCTCATACTTGCCAACTATCCCAGTTTAAATTCCCTTGTGCCTTGAAATTTTAGTCCTTTGCTGTGTCCCGATATCTCAGTGTGAAGTGCTGCTACTATTGCTGCCCAGCTCTGCCCTATTGCTGTGTACAGATGACTCACCTACAGACCCTGTGTTTACATATAAATAATCGTCATTCATAAGTTAATAACAGGAGCATTCATATGTAAATAGCGACTGCAATGATATGTAAATAACTGAGGATTTATATGTAAATAAAGGTGGCATTCATATGTAAATAAAGGTGACATTCATATGTATATCATGCCCCTCTGCAGTGAACCAATCAGTGAGCAGTATTAGGCCCCTTTCACACGGGGCAGATCAGTAATGACATCCGCGGCTCCATAGAGGAGCATGGAGTGCCCCTTCAGGTCCGCCTAAAAAACTGGTAGGCGGATCTAAACGGGCCACCCATGTGAAAGAGACCTTACTGTACAGTAATCTCTAGCAACCAATCAACAAGAAGAAATCATGTGCTGTAACCTCTAGCAACTAATCAGTGAGCTGTAATGTGTGCTGTAACCTCTAGCAACCAGTCAGTAAGTGGTAATGATATGCTGTAATCTCTGGCAACCAATCAAAATCACTGCCTGATCTTATACAGTAAACTGATATTAAGGCCATGTACACACGATAGGTTAACCAAAGGACAACGGTCTGATGGACCATTTTCATCGGTCAAAACCGATTGTGTGGGGCCCCATCGGTTACTTAACGTTCGGTTAAAAAAGACAACTTGCTTTAAAATGTAACCGATAGGTCAAAACCGAAAGTTAGTACGCACAAGCATCTGTTAAAAATCCACGCATGCTCAGAAAATGCTTGGAAGCATTGAACTTAATTTTTCTTAGCACGTCGTTGTGTTTTACGTCACCGCGTTTTGACACAATCGGTTATTTAACCGATGGTGTGTAGGCACATCAGACCATCAGTCAGCGTCATCGGTTAATCGATGAGACGGGTCCTTCGGACCCGTCTCATCGGATGGACTGATCGTGTGATGGACTGATCGTGTGTACGCGGCCTAAGTCTAGCTGATATTTATTTTATGTTTTAGAGCAGGTGGAGAGCAAAATTGCATGGGGGGGGCCCAAGAATTTTTTTGCCCAAGGTCCAATCAAAATTAAAGATGGCCCTGCATGGACCAGATACAAGGGTCCCGCGGTACTCATCCTTGTTAGCCAGCAAATGAAACCCTACTTTAAATATTTTCATAAAAGCAGAGGTCTCAGTAGGCTCTTATATGGTAAAGCCTCACAGGAGTGCCAAGGCACCACTGCACAGCCTGGTGTCAGGATCTGTATAGCAATGAGTAAGATGAAAGTTACTTCATCTTACTCTGAGGTTACCCATCTCTTATTAAAGTTGCAGCGACATTTAATGACCAGCCTCAGTTATGACAGCTGCAGTCCTTACACGTATTGGGCCTCAATACATCAGGAGCTCAGTTTATAGGCAGACATTGAAAGGGGCTATAAATTAAAGGGATTGCTAAATGTCATCAGCACTCAACCCTCTTTTCCAGATAAACCTTCCTTATTATTAATAAAGAAAATAAGTTATAGTTCTCATATGTTTACAATTACATAGTACAATTAAAGGGCATGTAAACCTCAATATTGAATTATTATTTGATAGTTTTTGGCTTGTATATCCAGGGCCGCCATCAGGGGGGTACAGGCATTACACCTGTAAGGGGCCCGGGGTCCGAAGGTCCCCAGGGGCCCGGAGGCCACCAAGGGCCCCAGATGGCAAGCCCTTTTTTTTATAAAAAATATTATTTTTTATTAAAGGGCCAATTTTTTTTTTTTTTTTTTTAGAGATCCGGAGGTCCCCAGGGGCCCGGAGGCCACCAGGGCCCCAGATGGCAAGCCCTTTTATTTTTTTTTATAAAAAAATATATTTTTTTATAAAAAAATATTTTTTTTTAAAAATATTTTTCTTTTATTTTTTATTAAAGGGCCAATTTTTTTTTCTTTTATTTTTTTTTAGAGGTCCGGAGGTCCACAGGGGCCCGGAGGCCCCCAGGGCACTGGATGGAAACCCCCCTTTTTTTATTTATTTTCTATTAAAAAAATATATATTTTTTTTAATATATATATATTTTTTTTTTATTAAAGGGCCATTTTTTTAGGGCTCTAGGGGCCCGTAGGCCACCAGGGCCCCAGATGGCAACCCCCTCTTTTTTATTTATTTTTTTATAAAAAAATATATTTTTTAATATATTTTTCTTTTATTTTTTATTAAAGGGCCAATTTTTTTTCTTTTATTTTTTTAAAGGTCCGGAGGTCCACAGGGACCTGGAGATCCCCAGGGCCCCAGATGACAACCCCCCTTTTTTTATAAAAAAAAATATATTTTTTATATATTTTTTTATTTATTTTATTTTTATATTATATTATATATATATATATATATATAATATAATATAAAAATAAAATAAATAAAAAAATATATAAAAAATATATTTTTTTTTATAAAAAAAGGGGGGTTGTCATATATATATATATATATATATATATATATATATATATATATATATATTTTATTATTATTAAAGGGCCCAGAGGTCCCCAGGGCCCCCGGATGACAATCCTCCTTTTTTATATTTTTTTTTACTTTTGTATATTATTTTATTTCTTTTTTTTTATATATAAATGTATTTTTATTAAAGGTCCCCAGGGCCCCATGTGTCAAACCCCCTTTTGTTTATAATTGTATTTTTTATTTTTGTTTATATATTTTTTTATATTTTTATTTTTTATTAAAGGACCCAGAGGTCCCCAGGGCCCTGGAAGGCAACCCCCTTGTTTTTTTTATATATATAAATGTTTATTTCTTTTTTATATATATATATTTTTATTTCTTTCTTTTTTTTTAAAGGGCCTAGAGGTTTCTTTTTATTAAAGGGCCCAGAGGTCCCGAATGGAAAGCCCCCTTTTTAAAAAAAAAATATATATATTATATATTCTCTCCTTTCTTCTTTTTATTAAAGGGCACAGAGGTCCCCAGGGCCCCGGACGGCTACCCCCCTTTTTTATATATATTTTTCTTTATTTTCTTTATTTTTCTTTATTTCTTCTTTTTGTAAAGGCCCCCCCCGCTTCGCGGCAGCAGCCCCCCCCTTCTCAATTTCATGAGGCAGCACCCCCCCCGGTTCTCTGCTCCAGGGGGCCCATGCCTGAAGCTGTGTAAGGGGCCCCAAAATTCCTGATGGCGGCCCTGTGTATATTATACCATTAAGTTCTGCTTAAACACTGACATTCCAAGAAAAGGAAAAAATAAATTTCAGCTACTAAAAAAATTTAATTAAAGGCCCGGATTCACATACATCGGCGCATATATATGCCGCCGTAGTGTATCTCTTTTACGCTACGCCGTCGCAGCGCAGAGAGGCAAGCATGGAATTCACAAAGCGTAACGTCATTTCGAAGGCGTAAGTTGCCATAAGTGGAAGTAGGTGGAAGTGGTCGTGATCCATGCTAATGAAGCGTGACCCCATGCAAATGATGGGCTGGACGTCAGACAAGCACTTAAAACGAACTGCGCATGCGTTGAGACTTGGACGCATCCCCGTGCGGATGCGTACAACTACTTCGGAAAAACTGCCTAAGATATGCCGGATCACTGTGTACGCCGTGAACGTAACTTACGCCCAGTCAGACCCATGTCGGCCCATATTCACAGACGTCCAACGTACAATACGTAGGTTTGTGTTCCCTGGTCCATACCTTTGCATGAGTTGCCCTCATATATGGGGAATAACTTTACGCCGAATGTAAAACTTACGCAAACCGCTGAGGCCTCGTACACACGATCGGACATATCCGATGAAAACGGTCCGCGGACCATTTCCATCGGATATGTCCGATCGGGAGTTTGATCCGATGGCGTGTACACACCATCGGATCAAATTCCCCGCCGCCGGACAGCGCGGTGAGGCGGCGGTGACGTTGACGCCGCCACGTCACCACCACGTCACCGCACCAGGAAGTTAAACACTTCCGCGCATGCGCCGAATCCATTCGGCGGCGGCGCGGCGGCGGCGCGGCGGCGGTGGGGGACGACATGTCTGCTGGTAAGTGTACTAACCAGCAGACATGTCGGGCGGACAGATTCCACCGGATGGATTTCAAAGCATGCTTTGAAATCTGTCGGGTGGAGAAATCTGTCCGCTAGCCCATACACACGAGCGGAGATGTCTGCTGAAACGGTCCATCGGACCGTTTTCAGCGGACATATCCCCTCGTGTGTACGAGGCCTTAGGCCGCGTACACACGATCGAATTTATCTGCTGGAAATGGTCCGACGGACCGTTTCAGCAGACAAATTTGATCGTGTGTACGGGCGGACAGACAGGTTTTTCCAGCAGACAAATTTTAAAGCATGCTTTAAAATCTGTCTGCTGGGAACCCGTCCGTTTGACATGTCCGCTGGTTAGTACACTAACCAGCGGACATACCTGTCCGCACATGCGTCGAAAGGATTCGACGCATGCGTGGAAGAATTTTACTTCCCAGTGACAGTGACGTGGGGACGTCAACGTCACCGCCACGTCACCGCGCTGTCTGCCGGCGGGGATTTTGGTTTGATCGTGTTTACACGATCAAACCAAAATAGCCCAGCAGACAAATCCGATCAAAACGGTCTGTCAGACCGATTAGATCGGATTTATTTAGTGGTGTGTACGCGGCCTTAAATCATGCGCCAGGCGCAAGTACGTTCGTGAATCGGCGTATCTCCCTCATTTGCATATTTAAATAGAAAATCAATGGGAAAGCAGCATGCGTCCAGCGTAAATATGCGCCCATCTACGCCGGCGTAGGCAAGTTACGTCGGTGGGATGAAGCCTATTTTTAGGTGTATTTTTAGGTGTATCTTAGTTTGTGGGTCGGCACATAGATACGACGGCGCACATATGTACTTACGTCTGGGTATCTGGAGATACGTTGGCGTAAGTGCTTTGTGAATCCGGGCCATAATATTTATGTGTTTGAGTAAAAAGTATCAAAGCTTCTGAACTTGTCTAATCATGTGTAAAGTCTTCAGTTCAGCAATGCTTCCTGCAGAGCGTTCTTCGTCATGGAAGTGAGCCGACTGCCTGGCTGTGATTGGATAGTAATGATATAATTGCTGGTTCTGTCAGGAGATAGCATTTACACATGAACAGTTTCCACTAATTATAGACTTCTGTGGACTCCAGCCTGGTGTAATTACAGTTTGAAGCCTGAATTATAAACTAGCTGTAATCATTATTGATGTGGACTATGCATCTGTTTCTTTCTTCCATTTTTGTTTTTATGTAGCGTGCATTAAACAACTTCAAAACCAATCTACACAACTCTTTTCAGGTTGTAGTGGCTTCAAATGAGTATTACATGACTGGTGTACTACTAGTGTTTGCTAAATAACCAACCACCCACCTCTTAACCACCTACATTAAACACTCGACACCTTCTGGATTAAATGGCCAACAAAGGCCCCTTTATTAAATCCAAAAGGTAAATATAAAATTAACTTTTAAACAACCATTTTAAAATATATATAACCATATAAACTTTTTAACATTTACCAACATTCTTTTTGAATAAATTAACCCAAACAACAACCACTGTAGACACAACACTGTAGACACAACACTGTAGACACAAAGGTTCCTGAGAGAAAGGGAAATAAAAAGTGCAAGGCAATGGGCTGTCCTCCAACAGAAAGTGTCCGGGCCTCTAGCCGTACGTCATAAGCTCAAGAGACCATAGCTTCCTCCTTCATTTACTCTTCAGCCCGATTGCCAGTAGCCCCCACCTAACCGGATAGGGAAGGTGCCCATCCCATGACAGGCCCCAACTCCTACCAACCATCTCAGGTATATCGATCTTATATCTCTATACCACCCCCACCCAATTCTCAGGAGCCCCAAAACCAATGCCAAGACCACCTGAAAAACAAAAAGATGATGAAAAACACACACCCATACCAGACACTTCCCCAGGGAGGGAGGGAGGGAAAAACAGCCTGTTTGTTACCACAACTGCAGATGACTCCCGAATGACTGGCCCCGCCCCCTCCTCCTTTTATGTGACCCTCCTCATGTGCCTAAGCCCCGCCCCCCGGCCGGACTTTTTACCAGCCATTTCCTCTTCCTGTGTGCGCTCCACACAGTGTTCCCCCAGTCATGTGGCCCCTGCGCCTGGGTTCCCCTTACTTCGGGGCTGTCTTGACTGGTGTACTACTAGTGTTTGCTAAATAACCAACCACCCACCTCTTAACCACCTACATTAAACACTCGACACCTTCTGGATTAAATGGCCAACAAAGGCCCCTTTATTAAATCCAAAAGGTAAATATAAAATTAACTTTTAAACAACCATTTTAAAATATATATAACCATATAAACTTTTTAACATTTACCAACATTCTTTTTGAATAAATTAACCCAAACAACAACCACTGTAGACACAACACTGTAGACACAACACTGTAGACACAAAGGTTCCTGAGAGAAAGGGAAATAAAAAGTGCAAGGCAATGGGCTGTCCTCCAACAGAAAGTGTCCGGGCCTCTAGCCGTACGTCATAAGCTCAAGAGACCATAGCTTCCTCCTTCATTTACTCTTCAGCCCGATTGCCAGTAGCCCCCACCTAACCGGATAGGGAAGGTGCCCATCCCATGACAGGCCCCAACTCCTACCAACCATCTCAGGTATATCGATCTTATATCTCTATACCACCCCCACCCAATTCTCAGGAGCCCCAAAACCAATGCCACAGACGCATACGGTGACACCTCACACGTGTGCGGCCCGCCACAGCCCTAAGGCCCGTTGCAACCCGTCCTGGAGCCCCAGGACCCACAAGTCAATGCCCACAGGGGTCAAGTGCACCCCGTCACCCCTGAGGAAAAAGGGGGAACTCCCTTTTTTGGCTCGCAATGGCGAACCACCAACCCCCCGTGATGGGCGACAAACTTGGAGACGGCCTTATTGGCCTTAATCCTGGCCCAATTAACCCTGTCTACAGGCCGAGCGCCTCTCCAGGCCAACCTCCCCACCATTTCGGACCAAACCACCAACGTGTCGAGGAATGCGCTCCTGAGGTGCATAAAGTCCCACTTGATGACCCGAATCAGATCTCGGGAAGCTCTAACGCACAGGTCATTGCCCCCGCAATGCAGCAATAGCACTTCCGGGGCCCTGTCCAGCCTAGCATAATGCTGAACTTCCGGCACCACCCTGGACCAAAGCATACCAGGGATGCCGATCCAACGGACAGTAGCCTACTCCAGCGAAAAACCCAACTGCCTGCCCTCACTCCTGACCAATGAACATAGGAGTGATCCAAGATCCAGACCAAGCACACCGAGCATGAAAAGAACAGGGAACACCAGAACAGAGAATCAACACTGAACAGACAAACCACCACCCAGCACACCACACCCCGACAAAGAATTGACCAACAAAATCACGAACACTGACGAACAGGAAAAGAAAGTAACGTTGACCTCCCACCCCCTCACAAAAGCTGCGGACGCACATACAACCTGAACCGGCGGGGCTCCCAGCGACCGATCCGCTGCAGGACCTCATCTCACAAGCCCCACCGCGGGCCTTCTGTCGCTGCCCCGATCCGAAAAGAATGAGAGGAATACTCCGCTGAACAGAAACCACCTGCCACCAAACTACGTTTGAAAAACTGCCCCAAATTGGTACCTGGTCAACGGAAGCCCATCCGCATGAACCAGGAACGGGCCCACCCCTGGTGGGCGCAAACCCAACCATTCGCAAACAACTTCCACCGGACAAACCCCGAGCCCCCGGCACCTTACCCTGGATCACCTTGGTGCCCTTGCCCACTTGATCGTTTTGACCTGCGAATAAGCAACGTAACCGAGTCAGCGAGCACACGCACATCGGACACATGCAATCCACCCGGTACCTTTTTAGAAGGGCTAACCAGTTGACCAACCCTCAAAGCCCCGAAAAAAGCCAACACAAACGCCGCCCGAAACAAACGAGCCTCAAAAAGGTGAAGAACACACCACCTGCAAAACACCAACAAACGACTCCAACATGTGAAGAGAAACCGGCCTCCTAGAATGCGGACGCATGCGGCCTTTCCGGTAACCCCGCAAAGCCTTGCAGACCACAAACGACTTGGTCACATCCTCAACACCATTCAACTGAAACAGGAATGCCAAGCCCGACATCTTTGTGTTCAAGGAGGAAACTGACACCCCCTCCTCACAACACTTACCCAAAAAATACAACAGTACATGTAACCGGTCCTCAGCCGAGAACCCCACCCCAAGCTCACTCACCAAACTATGCCATTCCTGCCACACCCGTTCATATGATCTCCAGGTGGAGTCAGCTACTGACCTCCGGACCAACTCCATCACCGCCCCCACACGAGGCCCCACAAGCCACTGGGGCACGGAACCCCCACCCGATCCGCCTCCGGAGCCAGCTGCCGGAACCTGTCCCACCGCAAACGAGAGAGTGCATCAGCCACCTCATTGTTGACCCCGGGGACATGCACAGCACAAATAACGATATTCAAAGCCAAGCATTTTAAAACCAAAGCCCGTAGCAAACGAACCACTGGCATCGACGAAGCCGAAAATGAAGAAATAGCCTGAACCACACCCAAATTGTCGCAGTGAAAACGCATCAAATCATCTAGTGCAACACTAAGGCCAAACCCGACAGGTCCCGAACCACCCATTCCCAAAAAAGAACTGAACATCTCAACATATGGGCACGAGATGGCGCAGCCCATGGGCAAAACACAGGTCCACAAAATACTGACCCTCCCAACAACATCCCAACAACCGCACACTGTCTGCATGCACCGGCAAGAGCCGAAAGGCCGACTCAATGGCGGTCTTGGCCAACCAGGCCCCCTGCCCAAACGTTGAACCCACCGCACCGCCTCAATAAAAGATGCATAGCACACTGTACACAATGCCGGATCAATGGCCTCGTTCACCAAGCCCCCTTTCGGGTACGATAGGTGGTGGATGAATCAAAACTGATTCGGCTCCCGTTTAGGAACCACCCCAGCGGTGACACCATCAAGTCTCCCGTGGGCGGGGCCTCAAATGGCCCCGCCATCATGCCCAAACCCACCTCCTTCTGGAGCCTAACAGTCACCACCTCCGGGCGAGTCAACGCAGACTTAAGGTTAGCCGCCATGGAAGGTATAACACCCAAATGCTCGGAATCGGGAAACCATCCTTAAAGCCCAACGACAACGCCGGCGCAGCTACCCTATTCGGGTATCTACTTAGGCACGGCACCATTTTGTCCACCCTCACCGACATCCTCCCTTTTGCCAGCGTCACCAAACCTCTTTCCTCTCTTAAAAAACTTCAACAAGGGATGGGCTCCCCCACAACCGGAGCACTCGTGCCTGAAGCAACACGATCCTCCAAACTTACAGGAGCCCTCGTTGTACTGCCAACAGAAACCCCTGCGTTTTTCGGCCGGCAGCAAGGAAGCCCGAGCACCCCTGGCCCCCTCCCGAAAGGGCTGCGGCACAACCCTGGCCTGAGTCATTAGTCTCATCCACAGGGCGATATCTTTTTGGTTCCACCGTATCTCCGGACGAACAGTTTTTTTCTGTCGAAACTGCTCATCATAGCGCAGAATGTAACAAAATAAACCCGTGCACTGGTCCAGCTGCTTTATCCCAGTCACGCTAGCTAGAATGTAAAACGCATGCTCCCAATTCGCAAAGGTACGAGGAATCAGGCGATAACGCCGCTTCTCTTCCTCCTCCTTCTTGCTCTCGTCTGGCATCACTTTATCTAAATTAAACTTCGAGGGGGAGCAGCGAAATTATTTCCACATACTCCCCCTTCCAAATCCGCTCCTTCACCTCAACCCTCAAATGAGCACCCAGAGGCGCATCATAACACAGATAAACCTCGCACCGAGCCGAGTCCGCCAACCTTACCCCGTCCGCCATTAAACCTGACACCATGTCCATCACCGCCCCACCTGGAGTAGCCCCAGCAGGAGAAACACCCTCAGCGGGACCGTCTACCGGTGGCGCAGGCAGAGGTGGCAACACCCCCGTGCCAACCCGGGACGCGGACACCGTCCCCACACCCGCTAACTGAACAGTCCCCACCCCCCCCAACAGAACTGCCTAGGGCCTGAACCAACACACACAGCACTGGGATTAGCCAGCCCGACCCCGGGCGGAACCAACCACGCAGCCGAAGGAGGTACTGCGACAGCCGGAGCGGGCCCAACGGGCCCCCATCAACCAGGGGCCTGCAACCATTTAATAAGGATGACAGCAGCTTCTGCAGCAACAGCGCACCCGCATCAGGGACCCCCCCCACCGGCAGAGACACCCCACCCAACTGAAGTACACCAGAACCCAACGCCCCCCCCCCCGGCAAAGAACCCCCAGCAGTGACAGCAGAAAGAAGTGTAGGGGAAGGAGGGGGAGAAGAAACAGCTGCAGAAGACACAACAGACAGTGATATAAAGGACGACTTACCCTGCTGCCCAGTGGAAACTGTCCGACTGGCCGTTGCTCCAGCTCCCAGCTGACGCCCCGACGGGCCCGCTACTTCCTCTAGACCATCCGAGTCCGTGTCCGACAGTTCACCCTCCGACGTTGATCCCCTTGCACCGCAAGAGACGCAGAGCCCGCAGACAAGGCCACCGATCCACTGCCCAATTAGAAGCCAGAAGCCCTGCGATCAGGCCGCACCACGTCTAACGATCTCCCCCGCAGAGCCCCCCTGCGATCCAGCAGCAGCCGCTCCCGAATCGCTGTCGTCACAACGCCTTGGACCTCCGCTTCCCCCTGGATAGCTGCAGCCGCTCTGGTTGATGGGCTCCCAGCCGCACACCCCGATCTCCCCCGCCGTGAAGCGACACGCGGGGGCGGGAGTACCCGCCTACGCCACCGCTCCAGAAGTCCCCCGAGATGCCCTGCCAGGCGACGGGGATGACACCCGCCGACCCGCTTTTCCTTGCTGCCTGGCCTTCTTACCAGCCTCACACGAAGCCGCAGCCGCCTGCCGTTTTTTGCCCCCCGGGGAGGGGGGGTGCATGTGGGCTACTCCCCCGCTGACTGACACCCGATGAAACCCCCAGGGCTGTATCACAGTCGGCGGCCTTGAACGCCTGGCCCAGCGCGGCGAGGGGGGGCGGGGGGGGGGGGTTTTCTCAGAACGTACCTTCACCCGGGCCCGCCAGTAGCAATCCAGCCGCTCCTCATGCCATTGAGCCCCATTTAGTCTGGCCGCAGCAGGAGCCACTCCAGCATGCCCTCCAGCTGATCCATAGCTGAGGTAACAATACAGGAAAAACAGCCTGTTTGTTACCACAACTGCAGATGACTCCCGAATGACTGGCCCCGCCCCCTCCTCCTTTTATGTGACCCTCCTCATGTGCCTAAGCCCCGCCCCCCGGCCGGACTTTTTACCAGCCATTTCCTCTTCCTGTGTGCGCTCCACACAGTGTTCCCCCAGTCATGTGGCCCCTGCGCCTGGGTTCCCCTTACTTCGGGGCTGTCTATAGGTGCACTGAATTGTGGTCAGATGTTAGCAAACCCCCCATGATCGTACCTTGTTTTGCTTGGTGTCTAATAAAGTTTCTTGTGGTAAAAGGCAAGGTAACTTATGCTGGCTATACACTATACGAAAATTCGGCTGACATTCGGTCGTTAACCACTTAAGGATCGCCTCCTGCAGATATACGTTGGCAGAATGGCACGGCTGGGCACAAGCACGTACATGTACGTGTTCTTTAAGTGCCCAGTCCGAACCTCTGTGACCGTGAACGCGGGACCCGTGGACCCGAGCACCGCTGGAGTCCCGCGATCGGTCCCCGGAGCTGAAGAACGAGGAGAGCTGCGTGTAAACACACCTTCCCCCCTTTTCTTGTGAAAAAAAAAAAAAAAAACACACCTTCCCCGTTCTTCACAGTGGCGCCGTCATTGATTGTGTGTTCCCTTTTATATAGGAAACACAATCAATGACGTCACACCTACAGCCACACCCCCCACAGTTAGAAACACAAATGAGGTCACACATAACCCCTTCAGCGCCCCCTTGTGGTTAACTCCCAAACTGCAATTGTCATTTTCACTGTAAACAATGCATTTTTAATGCATTTTTAGCTGTGAAAATGACAATGGTCCCAAAAATGTGTCAAAATTGTCCGAGGTGTCCGCCATAATGTCGCAGTCACAAAAAAAAAGCGCTAATCGCCGCCAATAGTATTAAAAAAATAATAATAATAAAAATGCAATAAAACTATCCCCTATTTTGTAAACGCTATAAATTTTGCGCAAACCAACCGATAATTGCTTATTGCGGCCTAAACTGAGGAAACATTTTTTTTTATATATTTTGGGGGGATATTTATTATAGCAAAAAGTAAAAAATATATATTTTTTTTCAAAATTGTCACTCTATTTTTGTTAATAGCGCAAAAAATAAAAAAACGCAGAGGTAATCAAATACCACCAAAAAAAAGCTCTATTTGTGGGAATTTTTTTTTGTTTGGGAGCCATGTCGCATGACCGCGCAATTGTCAGTTAAAGCGACGCAGTGCCGAATCACAAAAACTCGGCAGGCCCCTTAGCTGCCTAAAGTCCTGGTCTTAAAGGGTCACTAAAGGAAATAATTTTTTTAGCTAAATAGCTTCCTTTACCTTACTGCAGTCCTGGTTTCATGTTTTCATGTTCGTTTTTGCTATGATGTTGCTGTAATTCTTCTCTGTTCTGCACACTTCCTGGTTGTCTGTTTCCTTATGAAAAAAGTCATGGGAGCTTCCCTCTGTGGTCTCTAATCAGCGCGGGAGGATTTCACTTCCTCCTCCGACCTCCGCGCTACTGCTCTTTCTCCTGGGACCCAAAGCAGCTGAGCTCCGAGGCTGCCCTTTGACATTCCAGAGAGGGACTCAGGGACAGTTTCACAGCATCTGATCTGAGAGGGAGAGCAGCAACATCTGACAACAACAGAAAGTGGTGGCCCCCGGGGAGCAGCAGGAGGCTGACTGGAAGGAACAGCGCGAGAGGGAGTGAGAGAAGACCTAACCTGAGCAGCAGTGACATCCTCCCAGTGCCAGAGCCTGAACACCTTCCCCCAACGTCTGCTCCAGCTGTGCCTGTCATCAAGATGAAACATAGGCTGACCGAGAGGACAGAGCACAAGGATGGGCTGGAGGTAGGTGCATCACACACACCTACCCACAGACAGGGGCTGGGACAGGGGGTACAGGAAGGACTGCAGGCCAGCTTAGGGGGTCAATTTCACTCACCACCCCCCTCTCTTTCTTCCATCCCCCCTCTCTCTGTTCCATCCCCCCTCTCTCTCTCTCTCCCATCCCCCTCTCTCATCCATGCCCCCTCTCTCTCTCTCATCCACCCCCTCTCTCTTCCATCCCCCCTTTCTCTGTTCCATCCCCGCTCTCTCTCTCCCATCCCCCTCTCTCATCCATCCCCCCTCTCTCTCTCATCCACCCCCTCTCTCTCTTCCATCCCCCCTCTCTCCCACCCCCTCTCTCATCCACCCCTCTCTCTCTCATCCACCCCCCTCTCTCTCTCTCTCTCTCATCCACCCCCCTCTCTCTCAATCACCCCCTCTCTCTCTCTCTCATCCACACCCCCTCTCTCTCTCTCATCCACCCCCTCTCTCTCATCCACCCCTCTCTCTCTCTCTTCTATCCCCCCTCTCTCTCTCTTCCATCCCCCTCTCTCATCCACCCCTCCTCTCTCTCTCTCATCCACCCCTATCTCTTTCTCTCTCTTTCTCATCCACCCCCTCTCTTTCTCTCTCTCTCTCTCATCCACCCCTCTCTCTCATCCACCCCTCTCTCTCTCTCCCACCCCTTCTCTCTCTCTCTCTCTCATCCACCCCCTCTCCCTCTCTCTCTCATCCACCCCCTCTATCTCTCTCTCTTCCATCCCCCTCTCTCTCTCTCTTCCATCCCCCTCTCTCTCTCTTCCATCCCCCTCTCTCATCCACCCCTTCTCTCTCTCTCTTTCACCCCTCTCTCTCTCATCCACCCCCTCTCCCTCTCTCTCTCTCGTTCTCTCTCTCTCTCATCCACCTCTCTCTCTCTCTCCCACCCCTTCTCTATCTCTCTCTCCCACCCCTTCTCTCTCTCTCTCTCCCACCCCTTCTCTCTCTCCCAGCCCTTCTCTCTCTCCCACCCCTTCTCTATCTCTCTCTCTCTCTCTCGCTCTCCCACCCCTTCTCTCTCTCTCTCTCCCACCCCTTCTCTCTCTCTCCCACCCCTCTCTCTCTCTCCCACCCCTTCTCTCTCTCTCTCCCCCCTTCTCTCTCTCCCACCCCTTCTCTCTCTCTCTCCCCCCACCCCTTCTCTCTCTCTCTCTCCCACCCCTTCTCTCTCTCTCTCCCACCCATTCTCTCTCTCCCACCCCTTCTCTCTCTCCCACCCCTTCTCTCTACCTCCAACCCCTTCTCTCTCTCTCTCCCACCCCTGCTCTCTCTCTCCCACCCCTTCTCTCTCTCTCTCCCCACCCCTTCTCTCTCTCTCCCACCCCTTCTCTCTCTCTGCCACCCCTTCTCTCTCTCTCTCCCACCCTTCTCTCTCTCCCACCCCTTTTCTCTCTCTCTCCCTCTCTCTCCCACACCTTCTCTCTCTCTCTCTCTCTCTCCCCCACCCATTCTCTCTCTCTCTCTCTCTCCCACCCATTCTCTCTCTCTCATTCTCCCGCCCATTCTCTCTCTCTCTCTCTCTCTCCCACCCCTTCTCTCTCTCTCTCCCACCCATTCTCTCTCTACTCCCACCCATTCTCTCTCTCTCCCACCCCTTCTCTCTCTCCCACCCCTTCTCTGTCTCTCCCACCCCTTCTCTCTCTATCTCCCACCCCTTCTCTCTCTCTCTCTCTCTCACCCCTTCTCTCTCTCTCCCCCTCCCATCCCTTCGCTCTCTCTCTCTCTCTCTCTCTCATGATCCCATCCCTTCCCAAGCACTGCCACTTAACCCATGCCCCCAGCACTGCCAGTCTGCCACTGTAGTGGTCAGGTAGGTCAGTGTAGGAATCAGGTACAGTAGGTCAGTGTAGTAGTCAGGTAGGTCAGTGTATGTGCAGTTTTTACCCCAGATCCCTTGGGTCATTTGTATTTCTTTTGTGGTATAAAGTACGGGGTTTTATATACAACTTTAGTGCCTTAGATATAAACAGCATTTGTTTCATGTATGTTAGCCCAACATCGCAAGAAAAATTACACTCTGTGAATCTAAGTGGCTGCCTGCAGCTGCAATGTTGGGCTTCCATACATGAAACAATTGCTTAAATAGGTAAGGGGTGGGGCCTCTCGGCCACGTCATATGGCGGCACTGCCTCCTTGTGATGTCACCGATTGCTGCTTGCTGGGGGGGGGGATGGCTGTATGGAAATGTGGTCACCCTATCGCACAAACAATGGGCCAGATTCACAGAGCGATTACGCCGGCGTAACAGGAGATGCGTGGCGTAAGTCTAAATTTGCGCATGCGTTTCAATACTCCGCATCCCCAAAACGAGATACGCAAGAAATCTACTTTTTTTGGTCCGGCGTAATTTCGATAGACAGGCGCATCCGTCCGCGCAAAACTGCGCTAGACACACCATTGATTTGCTATTCAAATATGCTAATGAGGGAGTTACGGGGATCCACAAAAGAACGTTGGTGCAGCGCAGGCTACGCGCTGTGCGCAACAGCTGCGCGGCCTGTCTAAAATTAGACCATATAAAAGGTGGTATAAAATTAGACAATTCGTCTACATGTCAGAGAAAGCAACACTGTTAGTGATGAGCTGAGCAGTCACACTTGCTGCCCAACAAACTGTATGCCAACATGCCAGTGGCATCCATGCTCATAGCTATACTACTGACTTTAGATGAGCAAAGAAGGAGGAGGGCACGGAGGAGGGCACGGAGGAGGGCACGGGAGAGGATTTTTTTTTTTTTTTTACCAAAAAAATTTCTTTGCTTTAAAAAACATTTTTACAAAAAATATACATACATATATACATCAATACATAACATACATACAAATTACAAACACGGTCTCACTATCTTTGAATAGCCCTTTAAAACCTTGATGGATATAATAATCTAATCTGATACAAGCCCCTCACTCTTCACTTGATATATCACACACGCATAGACATCTTTGGCATGAGTGATTCTGAGGTGTCTCGCATCTTCAGATTCATCCCTCATGCCATCCTGGAATTAATCACAACCCTGCAGGAGCCCAACACATGACACCACCCATGACACCCATGACAGCTACATATACAATCCTAGGCCCATCCACACAGATTTCGAACAGAACATGTATGGGGACAGCTGGCTGGTTGGTGAGTGACATGGGTGGCAGGCATGACTGTCCCCCCCCATGATGCTGAAATCACAAGGGGCACATGCACTACTAACATCCTCCTGTCTTATTCCTTCAGGGTGACTCTGCATATGCACTGGGACCCCATCTCATGACTCCTATACAGAACCCCCCTAACCAAGGCTACCACGTCTTCTGAGGGAAGAGCAGCCAGGAGCCAGCTCACATTAGGCATCTTTGCACCTTAAACACACACATTTATTGTGGCACAATGAGAATGCATGCATGCACACCACTGTGGTCCCTAGCACAGACACATCACATCCTCATCACATTGGATTGGCACAAGCCCACCATGCAGGACTTGTGAGCAGCAACGCCACGTCACGGCTCCAATTATGTCACTGTACATTCATACACCATTCACACGGACCTGGGGATCACTTCTCCACCAAAACTGAGGGTGACACCCCTTTTCCGGCAGGAATATCACCCCCACATTCCAAAAACATTCACAAAAAAAATAAAAATAAATGTCCAGCAAAAAAAAAAAAAATGCCCAGCAAAAAAATTATTTGAAAAAAACACAACAAAGAAAACACAGAAAAGACAAAAATCACTCTGCAAAACAGTCACCAAATATCTCAAAGACACGTCACAAACAAACAAACAAACGCTAATAAACAACAGAACAAAAGCACCTTGCTGTATAGGGAGGGATACAAAGGGATGTACTTTTGCAAAGGAAGTGCGTTTGTGTCTGTCTATTTATGCTGTTTGCGTAGTTCATTACGTTGCCCTAGTCCACTTCCAATTTCACTGATTGCGCCGTTCCCGAGTTGTAAGCATGCGCACAGAGGTAATGACCATGGTCTGCTTCAAGCGCGCATGCGTGAGCCGGCCGGCCCTTCATTTGCATGGGGTCACGGCTCATTTCAATGTAACACGCCCACGTCCTTCCCAATTTGAATTACTCCGCCTTGCGCCTCTGAAATAACGTTGCTCAGGCGCAAATTTCTGCGCAAAACCGACGAGAATAGGGTGATTGCGCCGCTACATTGCGCCAGTCTAACGTAAAGGCGGTGCGCTACGCCGGTCCAATAATGCGCAGATGTACGTTTATCTTGCCCAATGTATTTAGAAATTCTGCGTATTAGATGCGGTTTAAGCCGCAACCAATTCGCATAGGTGTGAATCCGGCCTTAAAAACAAACACTGCCCTGTATTGGCTCTGTGTCTCTGTACTTCACAGAAGCATGAAACTAGATGAAAAACTAAACTGAAACTGCAGGTACATTATATGATTGCTTTTTATCTATCTTTAATCATTTTTAAAAGGCATCAGTTAACTATTATGTCTCTATACCCTGTAAACAGTCATTTCAGCAAAATGTTTTCCTTTACAACTCCTTTAAGTGGTTAAGAAAGATCTTTCGTTTTTCGAACAGTTAATGGGCACAAAATCGAAAATCGTTGGGACGTTTTTGAGCAGAAAAAACGAAGGACACATTTGGAAATTTTTTGCCGAACGAACGATAAATCGGAAGGTTAATGTGTTTCCCGTCCGAACTTTCTGCACTAGGTGTATGTAAAAAAACAAACTATTTTTTTTTTATTTATGTCCACTGAACGATTTATTGGTCATTACATGATGGCACTATCGTTTGCGCTCACGACCGAACGTTCTTTTTTCGTGGAGTGTATGGCCAGCATTAGACCTCTGTAGTAGCAATGCATTACTAAACAGAAAAACCACACATACAACTGTACAAAATACAAAATACAATTTATACTTACAAAATATACCTACAACATGCACAATATGTAGGCAATAAGTAAACTAAACTTAGAGATGGAATCAAGATGTAATGTCCTTCATGCTTCTCGTGACAAACCCTTGTCCTCAACAGTCTGCTGTCAATGCTTCCTCTGTCCAGAACCAGCACTATCCAAGACCCTTTAACCACTTAAGCGCCGGATCATAATGCAGGTTAAGGACCGTGCCCCTTTTTGCGATTCTGCACTGCGTCGCTTTAACTGACAATTTCGTGGGCATGCGACAATTTTGAAAAAAAATGCATAGGGCCAGATTCAGGTAGATCAGAGCATCTTTGCTCTGGAGTAACGCATCTCATTTACGTTACGCTGCAGAAATTTTAGGAGCACGTGCTGTTATTCATGAAGCACTTGCTCCTAAAGTTGCGGCAGCGTATCGCAAATGAGCCGGCGGAATTCAAATTGGGCGGGTACGGGGCGCGTATTATTTAAAATAAGCGCGATCCCGCGGCGAACGTACTGCGCATGCGTCGAGTGTGAATGCATCCCAGTGCGCATGCTCCAAGTTCTGTCAGTGAACGTCAATGACGTCACGTCCCCATTCATGAATGTTTTACGCAAACGACGCGTTTTGTTTTTTTTCCGACGCGATGACGACGCCTATACCTAACATAGGATATTCCACTAGGGGGCTGCTTTATCTATACGCCGCGTATCGCTTCCGGAAATGTCGTAAAGTCACTGCGTCACGCCCGAAAAAGATCGTGAATTGCCGATTTCCGCTCATTAACATATTTTTTGAGCGTAAATCGGCGGGAACGCCCCCGGCGCCATTTTTAAGTTGAAGTAACGATGCGATGGCGAAATTCAATTACGCCGATCGCATCGGAACTCCAACCCGGCGTTTCTTCTTTTCTGGTTACAGAAAACAAAAACGCCGGCTTAAAGTGACAGTTAGGCTGGCGGATCCATTGATCCGCCAGCCTAACTCTACCTGAATCTGGCCCATAATTTTTTAATTTTTGCTATAATAAATATCCCCCCAAAAAATATAAAATGTTCTCAGTTTAGGCCGATACGTATTCTTTTACCTATTTTTGTTATAAAAAAAATCGCAATAAGCGTTTATTGATTGGTTTGCACAAAATTTATAGCGTTTACAAAATAGGGGATGGTTTTGTTGCATTTTTATTAATACGTTTTTTTTTTTACTACTAATGGCGGCGATTAGCATTTTTTTCATGACTGCGACATTATGGCGGACACATCGGACAATTTTGGCACATTTTGGGACCATTGTAATTTTCACAGCAAAAAGTGCTATAAAAATGCATTGTTTACTGTGAAAATGACAATTGCAGTTTAGGAGTTAACCACTAGGGGGCACTGTAGGGGTTAAGTGTGACCTCATATGTGTTTCTAACTGTAGGGGGTGGGGCTGGACGTGTAATCGTGTGATCGTCTTTCCCTATATCAGGGAAGAGACGATCACTGACATTGCCACAATGAAGAACGGGAAGGTGTGTTTACACACACCTCTCCCCATTCTTCAGCTCCAGTGACCAATCGCGGGACACCATTGGCGTGTCCGCAGGCAGGGCTGGGTTTAAAGAGACACGTACAGGTACGTGATTGTGTCCAGCCATGCCATTCTGCCGACATATATCCGTGTGGAGGGGTACTTAAGTGGTTAACCCACCCAGCCATACTTCAGTGTAGGGTGAAAACCAGCAGACTCTTTTATTCAAGCACATGTTACAACAGACCAAACGCCAACACCAACACACCAATCCACAACAAACTATGTCTTTACGAAGCTGGCTTTGTACACAGGGGGAAAGTCATGCTGGAACAGAAAAAAAACCTTCCCCAAATTAGAAATGCCCACTTGTCTATAATTTTTTGTGGGCTGCTATTGTCGCGGCTATAATGAATTGTTGGCTCCCAGCAATTTAGAGAAGAGTTCCCCCAAAAATCCATACCAGAAATTTTATCCAAGCACGCAACCTGGCAGGCCGCAGGAAAAGAGGGGGGGAGGAGAGAGAGCCCCCACCCTCCTGAACTGTACCAGGCCACATGCCCTCAACATTGGGAGGATGCTTTGGGGGTCCGTGACCCCTCAAAGCACCATGTCCCCATGTTGATGAGGACAATGGCCTCATCCCCACAACCCTTGTCCGGTGGTTGTGGGGGTCTGCGGGTGGAAAACCCCTTTAACAAAGGGGACCCCCAGATCCTGCCCCCCCCGTGTATATACATTGTACCTCTACCATTTCACTAAGGAAGTGTAAAAAATTGTAAAAAAAAAAAAAAAACACACACACCTGACTGTCTTTGAAATTGCCCCAGCCCCTGTTCAAATCCACAGCGGGGACAAAACCAGAGACAGAGTTGGTCCGGGGACAGTATCCTCAATCCGGGGACTGTCCCTTGAAATGTCTGGTCACCCTAGGCTAGTGTAGTATATAGACAATATAGAGGCAGGCTAGGAGTCCAGCAGAAGCTGTCAGGGCATGCTGGGAGTTCTGGTTCCACAACAGCTGGCAGATGACAGTCCAATTTTCAGGTCATAGCTGCCTCCTGTCTCCACTCACCATATCCCGGGCTTTGTCACTGAAGGTCCCTTAGGGCCGGTCTTCCTCAGCACATCAGTGATGTCCTGTGCAGAGCAGAAACATGCTCTCCGGGAGCGAGGCCTGGCCATCAAAGTTCCCAGCCAGCTGCTGACCATGAAGTGGAGAGGGGGAGGGAGGTCACCGGGGGGATGAACACCGGGGAATTCCCACTACAGAGACCTCCTCAGTCCAGGCTGGAAAATGTGAGAGCAATCAAAGGAATAAAAACCAGCCCTGGAAATTATTTTATACCCATAGCAATATTATACCAGCCAAACAGCATTACATCATTATTTTCTTTAAAGAGTGTATTATGATCACCAGCCTGATCTGTACCCATCAATGCAGCCTCACCAATGCCCATCAATGCAGCCTCATCAGTGCCCATCAATGCAGCCTCCCCAGTGCCCATCAATGCAGCCTCCCCAGTGCCCATCAATGCAGCCTCACCAGTGCCCATCAATTCAGCCTCCCAGTGCCCATCAATGCAGCCTCATCAGTGCCCATCAATGCAGCCTCACCAGTGCCCATCAATGCAGCCTCCCCAGTGCCCATCAATGCAGCCTCACCAGTGCCCATCAATTCAGCCTCCCAGTGCCCATCAATGCAGCCTCACCAGTGCCCATCAATGCAGTCTCACCAGTGCCTATCAATGCAGCCTCCCCAGTGCCCATCCATGCAGCCTCCCAGTGCCCATCAATGCAGCCTCACCAGTGTCCATCAATGCAGCCTCACCAGTGCCCATCAATTCAGCCTCCCAGTGCCCATCAATGCAGCCTCCCCAGTGCCCATCAATGTAGCCTCCCCAGTGCCCATCAATGTAGCCTCACCAGTGCCCATCAATTCAGCCTCCCAGTGCTTATCAATGTAGCCTCCCCAGTGCCCATCAATGTAGCCTCCCCAGTACCCATCAGCTCAGCCTCACCCCTGTCCATCAATGCAGCCTGATCAGTGTCCATCAATGCAGCCTCACCAGTGCCCATCTATGGAGCCTCACCAGTACGCATCTATGCAGCCTGACTGGTCCAGCCTCAACAGTGTGCATCTATGCAGCCTCACCATTGCGCATCTGTTCAGCCTGACCGGTGCAGCCTCACCGGTGCGCATCTATGCAGCCTGACCAATCCAGCCTCATCAGTGCACATCTATGCAGCCTGACCGTTGAAGCCTCACCAGTGTGCATCTATGCAGCCTCACCAGTGCCCATCTATGGAGCCTCACCAGTACGCATCTATGCAGCCTGACTGGTCCAGCCTCACCAGTGTGCATCTATGCAGCCTCACCATTGCGCATCTGTGCAGCCTGACCGGTGCAGCCTCACCGGTGCGCATCTATGCAGCCTGACCAATCCAGCCTCATCAGTGCACATCTCTGCAGCCTGACCGTTGAAGCCTCACCAGTGTGCATCTATGCAGCCTCACCAGTGCCCATCTATGGAGCCTCACCAGTACGCATCTATGCAGCCTGACTGGTCCAGCCTCACCAGTGTGCATCTATGCAGCCTCACCAGTGCACATCTATGCAGCCTGACCGGTGCAGCCTCACCAGTGCGCATCTATGCAGCCTGACTGATGTAGCCTCACCAATGCGAATCAATGAAGCCTGGCCAGTGCAGCCTCACCAATGCGCAGCTATGCAGATTAACCGGTCAGGCTCCTCTCCGCCCTACGCCAGGGACAACTGACCCATATGCCCTGTTTTGCTCATGTGCTTAACTTGGTGGTGCAGCGGTTCTTGGGCAGGTACGCTGGCTTACAGGATGTCCTGAAGCAGGCCAGGAAAGTCTGTGTGCATTTCCGACGGTCATATAATGCCAGTGCTCGGCTGGCAGACCTTCAATACAACCTGCCCAAGAACCGCCTAATCTGTGACATGCCCACCAGGTGGAACTTTACGTTGGCCATGCTGCAGCGGCTGCACACGCAGCAGAGGGCCATCAATGAGTACCTGTGCCAATATGGCAGCAGAACTGGGTCAGGGAAGCTTGGTTTTTTTTCCCCACGCTGGTGGGCCATTATCAGGGATGCATGCACTGTCCTGTCACCATTTAAGGAGGCCACGAGAATGGTGAGCAGTGACAGTGCATGCATCAGTGAGACTGTCCCTCTTATTCACATGTTGGAGCACGCGCTGCGTGGAATAATGGACAGGGCCCTTGAGGCAGAATAGAGGGAGGAATAGGAGGACTTTCTTACCTCTCAAGGCCCCCTTTATCTAGACAGTGTTCGTGATTGCCCTTCTATCACACAGGAAGAGGACAAGGGGGAGGAGGAGGATTGTGTCAGCATGGAGGTGGAGCCTAGCATTCAGCATCAGCAGCAGTTTTCAAGGGATCAATTACAGTCCCAAGAAACCCATGGACTTGTACGTGGCTGGGACGAGGTGGCTGTGGATCCTGTCATCCTCAGTGATCCAGAGGACTCCGCACCGAATGCCTCAACAAGCCTAGGTTGTATGGCCTCCCTGATCCTGCAAAGCCTGTGGAAGGATCCTCGTATTCGTGCTATCAAGGAGAGGGATCATTACTGGCTGGCAACTCTCCTTAATCCATGTTACAAGAATAAGGTTGCAGACCTTATCTTGCCGGCGCAGAGGGAGCAGAAGATCAAACATCTTTGGGAGGCCTTGCAGAAAGGTCTGTGCAATGCGTTCCCAGAGACTGGGGGGTTACAAAATCCTGGTCCTGGACAACGTGTTGCTGAGGCTTCGTCAGTCACAGAAGGAGCGGTGGAGAAGGTGGGCGTCTGACCGATGCGTTCAGACAATTTTTTAGTCCGCAGCCCCAAGGTATGACCAGTTCCAGCAACATCGCCAGTGTCTGTTTTACAAGGTGGGAGAAAACCTAGGGGCAAGATCCTCTGGCTTACTGGGTCTTGAGGATGGATCACTGGCCAGAGCTTGCAGAGTACGCAATTGAGCTACTGGCTTGTCCTGCATCCAGCGTTCTTTCAAAACGCACATTCAGTGCTGCTGGAGGCTTTGTAACTGATCACAGGGTGCACCTCTCCACCGACTTGGTCGATTGACTGACCTTCATAAAAATGAATCAGGCTTGGATCACCACCAGCAACCAAGCACCTGATGCTGATGTAAATGAATACATTTTTTGGAAATGTCAGATCCCTTCAAGACTGCCTATGCTGATGCTGAGTGACTGTCCTGTTATGCTGCTGACTGAATATCCTTTTCCTCCTCAATGATCTTACTGATAGCTTGTAAGAACATTTTTGTTTAACAGGGGCGTGTAATTACAATTTTTGATGCAATACTTTGCAGCTGGCTCATTCCTGTGCTCCAACTAGAGTATCTGTGAGGCGTTGCAGTGTTGTGGCACCAGCACCAGTGCCTAAGGCCCAATTTTTCTGCCCCTGTTTAACCCCCCTGCCGGTATCCCCGAGCGCGACTCGGGTTGGATTTCTCATGTAAATATCGATATCCCCGAGTCGCGCTCGGGGTCAATATGCAGAGCCTGCAGCGCGCGCTGGCTTACCTTGGATCCAGGCGGGGTACTGTACTTACCTTGTCCCTGGATCCAGCGATGCATCCCCGCTGTGTGAGCGAGTGGCGTCCTCCATTCGACTCACACAGTGCCCGCACGCCGCCGATCTCCGTTCCCTGCGACGTAATGGCGCACGGGGGCGGAGACCGGCGGCAAATTCAAAAAAGTAAACAAACACATTACATACAGAATACTGTAATCTAATAGATTACAGTACTGTATGTAAAAAGTACACACCCCCCCTGTCCCTAGTGGTCTGCCCAGTGTCCTGCATGTTCTTTTATATAATAAAAACATTTTTTTTGTGCCTGCAAACTCTAGATTGTCCATAGCAACTAAAAGTGTCCCTTTATGTCAAAAGTGATTTTAGAGCAGCTAGAAAACAGCGATAATAAATTATAATCACTTGCAGAATTGAGCGATAGCGATTTGTGGGGAAATTCGTCATAAAAAAATAAAAGTAATGACAGCGACAATTCTGCAACTGAGCAAATTTCTGTGATTTTGATTGATTACATTAGTGAATAATTTTATCATAATTACATTATTATTTGTTATAATTATTTATAGTTATTTATTATATTATAATTTTATGATTTTGTGTTTCAAACTTTATCATACCCGGGATGTCTACTAGACTCTGGTTTGGACACATTTAAGTGAGTTATTCCTAAAAAATTTAGGCCTACAGTATAAAAGCAGAATTTCCATGCAAAATAATTGTACCGCTTTTGGTACGTAATTCCAGACAGAATCATACCGCCAGGGAGGTTAACAGGGGCATGTAATTAAAATTTTTGATGCAATACTTTGCAGCTGGCTCATTCCTGCACTCCAACTAGAGTATCTGTGAGGGGTTGCAGTGTTGTGGCACCAGCACCAGTGCCTAAGGTCCAGATTTTCTGCCCCTGTTTAACAGGGGCGTGTAATTACAATTTTTGATGCAATACTTTGCAGCGGGCTCATTCATGCGCTCCAACTAGACTATCTGTGAGGGGTTGCAGTGTTGTGGCACCAGCACCACCACCTACAAAGGCCCAATGTTTCTGCCCCTGTTCAACAGGGGCATGTAATTACAATTCTTGATCTAATATTTCTGCAGCGATACCCCCTCACTGGCCGCTGATTGATTTTGGGATCTACTCTCTTTTCGCGACTCACCCCTATTTAATTAGCTTGAACCCTCCCTTGACACATCAGAAGCGCAGTAAACGTATTGTGACCTCTGCTTGACCGGGGTTACAATAGCAGGCATGTAACATGAAATGATAAGAGAATAACAGTATTACTCCTGGACGTCTCTTCAGATGAGAAAAACACACTTCACACAGTTGATATATTTAAACTTAAGAGAATGAGTTTACTTGTTATAGTCTAGGAAACAGACATATGTTTAAATTGCAATCAACAACAATTATGTAATGACACACAACGATTCCGCAAGGGCCCTTGAGGGAATCAGTAATTAATGTTAAGAGGAAACAAAAAGGAAATCTAACCTAAAGAATGGTACCATTCAGTTAAACTAATGTAAAGGTACAGTTTATGCTCGCGAGCTTCCCCTAGCGGGCAGTCCTGCAAACAGTTAAAGAAGTGTCTCGAGACCCCATTGATGCACTGTAGAATTTGTAATCCAAAAGGGATAAACGATGAGATAGAGTTAGTCAAAACAGGGTATTATAAATAGTAACGTTGGTGAACTGACCGCTCGTCAGCGTCGGTCACTGTGTATAACACTGTATATAACAGCTATCAACTTAAAAGGCCTTAAAGCTTAGTCAGAGGCCAACACGTGTCTCCGGATTAAGGGGTGGCACTAGATTGTCTTTACCAAAGTGAAGAGCTGAAAATTGAGCAGATGCTCTCTCACCCGAACAGGCCGATCCGCCTGGATTCTTCGCCAAAGCACGCTGGTCACTCACCGTCCCGTAGCACAAGGTCTCCGGTATCAGGCCCTCCACTGTTTCAGTTGTCAGCTGGATGGCTTCACCGATCTCCTGGAACATGAGCTAGGTACAGAGGTCTTGCTTCTTTCCAGCAGGCTGGTCTCCTGGCCACTCCAGGCCCAGGCCTAACAGCACGGCTGTGCTGTTCTGCACAGCTCTGCAGAGGAAAAGATTCAGGTCCCAAGAGGCCGAGAAACAGCCCCTCCCTGTCCTTAAGTAACCTCCCCCATAAGTCCGTGCGGAGGTGTCACATGTTCCAATTGGGCACGGCATTGTGGGAAGTGTAGTCTAGTTCTACTGAGTGTTAGTGGAGTCCATATGTCCGGCACTTCTGGACCCACAATGCATTGCTTCTTAAAGGTATTCCAACATATTTACAAGCATGAATAAAGTTCCAGCGAGGGTTCAGGCTTGTTGGTAGTTCCCGACATGGTGACCCCACTACATTTCACATCAGGACCCATTCCTGTGCCCCCACCAAGAGTAACTGTGAGGGCTTACAGAGTTGTGGCACCAGCACCAGCACCATCACCACCAACAACCAAGGCCCAATTTTTATGCCCCTGTTCAACAGGGACATGTAATTACAATTCTTAATATAATAGTTCACACAGCAGGACATTCCAGCGCCCTCCAAAACTAACTGTGAGGGCTTTCAGTGTTGTGGCAACACCAAAACCTAGGGCCCAAATTTATGCGGAGTATATACGGCAGGCTCCTACTTTCAAACATCCAACTTACAAACGACTCCTACTTGCAAACGGAAGGAGACAACAGGAAGTGAGAGAAAATCTATCCCTAGGAAGGGAAATTCTCTTCTGTAAAAGGTGTCTCCTGTCCACTGATGCTTTATCACAATCCTTGTTTCACTAAAAAAAAACTAATTTTCAAAACATCATTTGTCATTGGGACAGAAAGTGAATTGCAATCTTTTGAACAGATGCACACAGACAGCAAAAAAATTGTTACAGGGGTGATAACCCTTCTTTATGTTTTCAGAAAAGCTTAAAAATAGATTTTATGGCTGGAGCTACACTTTAAAAAAGTACCAGTTCAAAATTACAAACAGATTCTACATAACAACAAACCTACTGTCCCTGTCTTGTTTGCTGCTGTTCAAAGTATATAGGGCCAAAGGGGCTTGTAATGACCTGGGGGGATTTTCATCCATTTTGCAGGGACTAGACATTACATTAAAGCCGCAAGCAGTTTTAAATTATTTTTTTCTTATAGTAATCTCATTTTGTGCAGGGACAGTTCTAAACATGTGCCACCTCACAGGCATACTATAGACCCAGCAGGTACGATATTTAAATTTAATTTTTTTTTTTCACTTTAAGCATTATTAAAATCACTGCTCCAGAAAAAACGACCGTTTAAAAAAAAAAAATTTCCATTGATACATGTTTCCTGGGGCAAGACTCAGGTTCTCAAACCCGTTTTCCGACAATAACTTGCATATTAGGCTTTAAAATTAGCACTTTTGAATTCAAACGTTCACGTCCCATTGACGTCAATGGGGTTCTAAATGTTTGCGCAAACGTTTGTTCCGTTCAAAGGTTCTGGTGCGAACCGAACGGGGTGGAGGGGTAATGGGTGTTCGGCTCATCCCTACTCCCTCCTAGCAGTCATTCATCAGTTAGCCTTCCAAACTCTTATATAAATACAGAACTCTAGGAGGGGAAAACATGCTGAGATAAAATAAAATAACAAAGAAAAAACAGAGAATGACCAGCACACCAAAACCTAA
This sequence comes from Rana kukunoris, assembly GCA_029574335.1. NCBI lineage: Eukaryota > Metazoa > Chordata > Amphibia > Anura > Ranidae > Rana > Rana kukunoris. The sequence goes on from CM056059.1 coordinate 182,869,181, forward strand.
AGACCTCAAGTCTTTACTAAGATCTTTATGTAGCGCCCCCTTACTGTCAGTAAGGGACGCTGTTCAAATTTAGTGGGGTGAGAAACTTATTTGCTCCCACCCAGGCTGATTTATGCTAAATTAGGCTGCTGTCAGCCCTGAATTATCCCGTGGGTCGTTCTGTGCTCCAGGGATGCAGTTCTATCTCTGGACGGCAGGTGGCGCCAGAGGGATTCAGGCAGAGACACTTTTCCCCAGCAGCCAATTGGAGGAGTGTTTCCCTCGCGGGGCATGCTGGGGGAGGGTATATTTGTGGCAGACGCCATTTTTCGGGGTTCTTCGCGGGTCCCTGGTGCGGCACCCACCTTCAGGGTGTGCGCACATCATGGGCCCCGTCATCATGGCCTACCTGGCCGGGGGCCCGTGCTACACGGAGTTCCCAACTCTGGGCCCTCATGGCTCAGAGCAACTAAGTTGCCAAGGGGTCCCAGTGACTTACTGGGTCCCCACACTTCAAGAGAGATTGACTGAAAGGATACGCTCTATTGCTCTCAAGTATCGGACCTGTGGCAGAGGACTTTACTAATTTACTAAAGCCAAGTCAGTGGTAGAGACTTGTTCCTTCTCAGCATTCTCAGTGACACTCTGGCTGCCAGGCCTGTGGGAGAGGCCTGTCCAGGTGCACACTGCACCCACTCTGGCTGGAGTGGCGACGGGAGAAAAGAATACACTCTAGAGGCAGGACTGCTTCTGTTCGTTATCCATAGCCTAATTCTGCAAAGTTATTATTTTCACCAACCTATCCTGTCTACCTCAAGTTGACTGTTGGTCATGTTGGACCGAAAATAAAGCACTTAGAAAATGTCGATCATTTGCTTGGACATTCCGTTACTGCTTTCACAGTTGCTACCATTAATTTCTCTAGACACATCAAAGGTAACTTAACTTGTGTCGATCCCACAGCGGCTCCTGAATGGGGTAGCGCTACATTAGTTATAAGAACAACATTGTCTGTGAAAAAGAAAATATAAACCACAGATGTTTCAGAGACACTATGGCCCCTTTTCTCATGGTGACCTTGGGAAAGGGGACCATAAAGTCTCTGAAACGTTGGTGTTGTAAATTTTTTCTGTTTTGGATTATCATGATATCTCCATTGACCATGAACCCTCTTCAATGCATTAAAGTTGAAGGTGTGTGATTTTTGTTCAGTGAGATGAAACAACTGACTTTGATATCTTTATTTTTTCTGTTGTGAACTTTGAGGGTCATGTGCTCCACATTGCCTAGAGCTGCAGAGGTCAGTAAGGGCTTGGTTTTTAAAGCTCATTTACAGTTTGTTCACAATATTTAAATACCTGAATGTCCATAATCTCTCTACAAGTTCATTTTAACCACTTAAGCCCCAGACCATTTTGTTGCTAAATGACCAGGCCACTTTTTTGCGATTCAGCACTGCGTCGCTTTAACTGACAATTGCGCGGTCGTGCGACGTGGCTCCCAAACAAAATTGACATCCTTTTTAGAAAGAGATTTCTTTTGGTGGTATTTGATCACCTCTGCGGTTTTTATTTTTTGCTCTATAAACAAAAATAGAGCGACAATTTTGAAAAAAAAAGCAATATTATTTACTTTTTGCTATAATAAATATCCCCCAAAAATATATATAAAAACATATTTTTTCCTCAGTTTAGGCCGATACGTATTCTTCTAAATATTTTTGGTAAAAAAAATGTAATAAGCGTTTATTGATCGGTTCGCGCAAAAGTTATAGCATTTACAAAATAGGGGATCGTTTTATGGCATTTTCATTAACATTTTTTTTTTTACTAGTAATGGCGGTGATCAGCGATTTTTATCGTGACTGCGACACTATGGCGAACACATTGGACACTTTCGACACATTTTTGGGACCATTGTCATTATTACAGCGATCAGTGCTATAAAAATCCACTGATTACTGTGAAAATTACACTGGCAGTGAAGCGGTTAACCACTAGGTGGTGCTGTAGGGGTTAAGCGTGCCCTAGTGAGTGATTCTTACTGTGGGGGGGGGGGGGGGGCTACATGTCACAAGAAAGTGATCGCCGCTTCCGATTTCAGGAAGCGGTGATCACTGTCATTTTCAGTAGGCAGAGCGGGGAGATGCTTGTTTACATCAGCTTTTCCCCGTTCTTCCTTACTACGATCGCAGGTATCCCCATGGCGATCAAGTCCGCGGGACCCACGGTTGGGCTCATGGAGCTAGCGGCGGGCGCCCACACCCGCAATGCTGCAATCTTAAATGGAATGTATATATAGATCCTTCTGCCTGTCTGTGCCGTGCTGCCAACATATATAGTTGTGCGCTGGTCGGCAAGCAGTTAAGCATACCGTAATGTTTTTCACTAATAATCATATAAATATTATATAATAATAATACAACATATAAATAGTTTTCTTCTAAGAATCTTCCTGCATCCCTATGTCACTCTCATTAGTTAGAAGTACCGCTATAAATCTATTCATGAAATTGACAAATTGGTGTTTCACACTTGGTGAGTTCACTGGTACAATGATTAATTGTCATTCGCTGCACCTCTATATGAAGCAGAAATATATTAATTCATTATTTACTCATTACTATCCAGTTCAGGAATGCAGAACTCAATACCTGATACAGTAAGGTGACCAGATTTTTTAAATGAATTCCGGGGAATTTTTTTTAGTAGTAATGGCAGCAATCAGCGAATCATAGCTGGACTGTGATATTGCAGCGGACAAATCGGACAACAAGTGACACTTTGTGGGAACCGGTGACACTAATACAGTGATCGGTGTGAAAAATACGCACTGTCAGGCCTCATACACACGAGGGAATTTATCCGCTGAAAATGGTCCGACGGACCATTTCAGCCGAAAAATCTGCTCGTCTGTAGGGGCCGGGGAACAGATTTGGACGGATTTCTCTGGCGGAAAAGTTTCAAAGCATGCTTTGAAACTTTTCCGCCGGAGAGCTGCCCGTCGGATATGTCCGCTGGTTAGTACACCTAACCAGCGGACATATCTGTCCGCACATGCGTCGGATCCTGTGAATGGATTCGACGCATGCGCACGGAAGTGTTTCACTTACTGGTGCGGTGACGTGGCGGCGTCAACGTCACCGCCGTGTCACCACGCTGTCCGCCGGTGGGGAATTTGATCCGATGGTGTGTACAGCCATCGGATCAAAACGGACCGTAGGACCGTTTCCATCGGATAAATCCTATCGTGTGTACAAGGCCTTACTGTACTAATGACACTGGCTGGGAAGAGGATAACATCTAGGGCAATCAAAGAGTTAAATGTGTGCCTAACAAGTGTTTTCTTACTGTGGGGGAGGTGATTTTACTAAAGGAAGGCATAGATCCCTGTGTCTGCTTTTTCAGGAACACAGGATTAATGTCTTCCATACTGACATAATGGTAATCTGCCTTCTTTACATAGGCAGACCACCGTTCTGCCTTGTTTACATAGGCAGGCCATAGTTCTGATCACTCCACCAGGGAAGACAAGGAGATAAACAGGCAGGCGGCTGGCTGGGACTTGAGCCAAGGCAGAAGAACATGTGAGCGGAGCTATATGGGCATGCAGTGCCGATCCTAACCTCCCTGGGGCCCTAAGCAAATTGACATGTCACATTAAAGTTGAGAAGCAGGGGGGAGGGGGGCTGCCGACAATGACATGTCACATTAGAGTTGAAAAATAATTTGGGGGGCCCTCCGCAGCTTTGCGGGGCCCTAAGCGGCTTGCATAGTGAGCCTATAGGATGGATCGACTCTGTGGGCATGGGCCCGAAACGGAAGAAATGGTCCCTCCACTCCAACCAGAATATGATCATCAGAAAGGGGCACAGATAATGGAAAAATACACCCCCTAAGCTAGAGGTGGGGTGGAGTGTGGTTGTGTAATTCAGATTTTTTTTTTTTTAATTCTGCACTGACTGTCTTTGAAATTGACCCAGGCCCTGTTCAAATCCAATCCGGGGACAAAACCGGGGACAGACTTTGTCCGGGGACAATATCCTCAATCTGGGGACTGTCCCCAGAAACCAGGGATGTCTGGTCACCCTAAGGTACATTATATAGAGGTAACTGACCCTCAGGGGCTCTGTAAATCTGAAATGCAGCCCTCTAATAAAATTGAGGAGCTTTACTAAAACTGAAGCGTGCAAAAACTGATGCAGGTTTTATTATCAAAGCTTAATTGAAGAAGCTGAAGTTAGGAGCTGATTGGTCACCATGCACAGCTGCAGCATATAGTGCTCCAATTTTAGTAAATCTTCTCCAATGCAGGGAGTCAAGCCTGAGGGATCCAGCGGGTAGCTAAGAGTCCAAATAACACAGAGAGTAGCCTTGGATGAAGCTTGAAGAGTCCAGCAGGTAGCTGGGAGCTAAGCTTGAGGATCTACAGTGGGATACTGGGAATTAAGTTGTTGCCATAGGAGACAGCAGTTGCTACAGGAAAAAGATTGCTGCATTCACCCTAAAGGCCCTCGTTCTGTATTGCTGTCTGCCTAGTTCTAATTTTGTCTGCGTAGTCTGCCAAGTTTCTATTTCATTTGCCTAAGGGTGTCCTAAAGGGCCGATCCTAGGGTCACCCCCCCATTAGTACAGATACCCCCAGGACAAACCCCCCATTAGTACAGACCCCCCAGGACAACCCCCCATTAGTACAGACTCCCCCAGGACAACCCCCCATTAGTACAGACCCACCCAGGACAACCCCCCATTAGTACAGACTCCCCCAGGACAACCCCCCATTAGTACAGACCCACCCAGGACAACCCCCCATTAGTACAGACCCACCCAGGACAACCCCCCATTAGTACAGACTCCCCCAGGATAACCCCCCATTAGTACATACTCCCCTAGGACAACCCCCCATTAGTACAGACCCACCCAGGATAACCCATTAGTACAGACTCCCCCAGGATAACCCCCCATTAGTACAGACTCCCCCAGGATAACCCCCCATTAGTACAGACTCCCCCAGGATAACCCCCCATTAGTACAGACTCCCCCAGGATAACCCCCCATTAGTACAGACTCCCCCAGGATAACCCCCCATTAGTACAGACTCCCCCAGGATAATCCCCCATTAGTACAGACTCCCCTAGGACAACCCCCCATTAGTACAGACCCACCCAGGACAAACCCCCCATTAGTACAGACTCCCCCAGGATAACCCCCCATTAGTACAGACTCCCCCAGGATAACCCCCCATTAGTACAGACTCCCCCAGGATAACCCCCCATTAGTACAGACTCCCCCAGGATAACCCCCCATTAGTACAGACTCCCCCAGGACAACCCCCCATTAGTACAGACCCACCCAGGACAACCCCCCATTAGTACAGGACCCCCCCCAGGACAAACCCCCCATTAATACATACTCCCTTAGGACAACCCCCCATTAGTACAGACCCACCCAGGACAAACCCCCCATTAGTACATACTCCCCTAGGATAACCCCCCATTAGTACAGACCCACCCAGGACAACCCCCCATTAGTTACAGACCCACCCAGGACATGGCAGGCTGAGGCAGAGGCGCTCAATTTCAGCTGAATCAGGCGGCAGCTCCGCTCGGCGCTCGCTCCCGCACGCTGTCTGAAGATGGCTGTGGCAGAGGTCACGGTGGGTGGAGCCAAGCGGCCGTGTGACGTCACGTCGTCACATCCCGCTCGGGTCTCGGATTGCTTCGGCGGCTCGGCGGCTCGGGAATAACAAAAAAAAAAAAACAACCTCCTCGGCGGCTCGGATTAAAAAAAAAAAAGAACCTCCTCGGCGGCTCGCTCGGCGCCTCGCGCATGACAGCGCTGGGTGCGGGGCACCCACTGCACCCCGGGTAGGATCGGCCCTGGTGTCCTGTGCCCTACCCCTAGTCATACTTCATATTCCCATCACACACTTTCCTGGATAAGCTCTTGGATTCGAGTGCTGTAGCAACAACCAGCTGGATACTGGTGCAAGTTACAGTTAAGATATTTGACAGCACACCATGGAACAACGAAAATAGCGTCCAAGCGGATGATTTATTGCATGATTACAACACAAAGAGAGTGCAATGTTTTAGAGCCACGCAGGGCCCCTTCGTCGGGCATGTGAGCCTACCCCTCTCTCCCCTGTTCCTGTTAAGAGAAATAAAACTCTCTTTGTTCATTTTTTAAAAAGTGACTGGCACCCATCTTTTCATCTTGCACTACATCCACCATGCCTAGTAACCTGCACCCTGAGGAGAAATGTCGGGGCATAGTAGGCGCCACCTTCTCCGTGAGTGTGACCGTTGGTCTCGCAGACTCGATGTCCGCTGGGTGCCTGCGATCGTGTCATGGAGCTGCAGAACGGGGGGATGCCTTTGTAAACAAGGCATTTCCCTGTTCTGCCTAGTGACATGACAGCAATCTACTGCTCCCTGTCACTGGGAGCAGCGATCACTGTCCTGTCACTTGTAGCCCATCCCCCCACAGTTAGAATCACTTCCTAGGACACACTTATCCCCTTCATCAGGGAAGTGGTAAATCCCTTCCCTGCCAGTCTCATTTACACAGTAATCAGTGCATTTTTATAGCACTGATCTCTGTATAAATGACAATGGTCCCAAAATAGCATCAAAAGTGTCCGATGTGTCCGCCATAATGTCGCAGTCACGATAAAAATCGCAGATCGCTGCCATTACTAAAAAAAAAAACATAAATCAAGCACACCCACCTCGCGCCAGGCGGACCACAAGGCGAAGAGCCCCGAAAAATGGCGTCTGACTCTTAAGTACCCCCTCCCAGCATGCACAGCTGGGTCACCACTCCCACTGTACTGCTGCCGAGGAGGGACACCCAACACACTATGGTACACCTGCGTTCCAACATGGGCCCGAAGTGGTAACGCCACCCACAGGCAACAAGGGAAAATACTATCAGGCAGTACCACAGGCAGAACAGAGGCAAAGTTGTATATAATTCAACAGGTCTGGGCCCAACTATTGGCCCAGACATCCCTTGAATTTGAAACAGCGCCCCTCTTTGGGAGCAGGGCGCTACAAACAGAACAAGGGCGTTTCGTTTACCGGTTTGCTGAATGGAGAAAATGGCAATAAATTATAAATCATATGTAGAGGAGGCAATATCATTTTTCATATAGGAACAATTTGGGCGATTGTAAACTGGTAGTAATAAAATAGGGACAGTTGGGTAGCGATCCCACACACGTTTATGAATGTAGTATACACTGACCACACAGAGGCGTATCTAGTGAAAATAGCTCCTATTGCAAGCACTGAAACTGTGCCCCTGTCTAAACATTTGTAACCCATCTTTCAGATAAAATTAACAAAAAAACAGCTAACAAAACTATTGATATTTATCATTCCTTGTGATACCTTGGGTAGTGACATATTCTCTATAGAGAAATCTGGGGTTTAATTAGACCTCTGATCCCTTCTGTGCCCTCCAATGCCAGGTAAATGCAGAACCAATACTGGAAGTGATGAAATCTTCATCACTTAAAGGGGTTATAAAGGTAAATGTTTTTTCACCTTAATGCATCCTATGCATTACGGTGAAAAATCATCGGACGGTACCCCCCCCCCCCCCCCGAAGCCCTGTTTTACTTACCCCACCCCTCGAAAGTCCTGCGCGTCCCCGTGATCCTCTTCCGTTCCCAGCCTGCCCGTTGATTGGCTAGGCTGGATGGATTGATAGCAGCGCAGCCATTGGCTGGCACTGCTGTCAATCACATCCAATGATGCGGTGCTCCGGGGGGCATGGCCTAGTGATAAAGTCAGCAGCTATGCCCGCGGCTGTATTACGGGAGTGCACCCGCAAAAGCTTTCCACCATGCGAGCTTGTGACAGCCGAGGGACCCCAGAAGTTATGATCAATTTATGTAATTTCGAATAGATTAGTAACTTCACATAAATTTGCATTCTCTATGGTCTATTCGTATAGATGCAGTATTCATTATTTTGAAAATTTGTAACTTCAGATAAATTCGTATTAGTTTTGTTCACTAACAGCCAAATATGAAAGGAAATTCCAGTACCTATAATTTATTAGTTTATAACTATTATTATAGTTTTTATTATTATTATTATTTATTGAGTCAGCAGCTATGCCCGCGGCTGTATTACGGGAGCGCACCCGCAAAAGCTTTCCACCATGCGAGCTCGCATGAAGGTGGAAAGCTCTTGTGAGGATGAGTTGTGACAGCCGAGGGACCCCAGAAGACAGGGTTCGGGACCACTCTGTGCAAAACGAACTGCACAGTGGAGATAAGTATAACATGCTTGTTATTTTACAAAAAAAACATTTTTTGACTTTAGTGTTCCTTTAAGGCCTCAGCTTTCACAGAGGAGAGGGAGAAACTGATGTTCTTCCTTCTTCTTTGTGTGCTGCCAATCTGACCAGATGGGATGGGAGGACAGGGGAGGGCTGTTGCTGAACGCAGCAGGGATAGCGCTGCAATTGTCCATTAGCAAAGGTGCTGAAAAGAAGATCCTGCCTATGTTTGGGAGGAGGAAGGAAGAGATCCTCAGACCCTGGTAAGTGCCTTGCTGCCCAGCCACTCAACAGCGCCCCTCTCGTATGGCGCCCATGGCACTTGCTATAGCTGCCATACCCTAGTTACGCCACCGTGTCCATACCAGATCAGTATAAACGCAGCTATATTAAACCGAGCTCAAATATATCCTTTTATTTTAAATGATAAAAACCCTTGAGCGGGGTTTACATTCCGCCTGTTCCTTTTATTTGTATACATTGCAGATGTTATTTTTACAGACCCTTTATAGGCTTTTGTACAGTGCGGTGGAAGACTTTTGTATTTGTATTTGTATTTATATAAATAAATGATAGCAATACTAATACCAACAACAACAAAAATAAATAAAGTAGATGATTATAACAGAACCACGTTTTTTTTCTCCCAGGCTCCGAAGATCTGCCTTCTATGTACACAATGTGCTCTTAAGCCAAGCTGCAGCCCCGACGGATTAGCAGGCAAAGCCATGTAAGGGCCACGTTAGTGTATATCTTTGCTAAGTGCATATCCTCATGTATTATTCACCATCACATGACAACTCTGTCTCATTATTCATACTCCCAGCCTGTGAAAACGGACTCTTAATCCCACCATCATGTAGTCACAACACACTGCTTTGCAGCACATTTAAAGGCAGTGTTGGAAAGAAGTGTAAAAATGAAAAAAAAAAAGAGGTTACTATGTATAGTGGCCATAGATGTGTGATTCTTTCCATATGTCCCAAAGGCTGTTCACACCTTTCAATAGACTTCTGCACTACTGAATTGTTTTTTTTGTTTCATTCGTTTTTTTTTTTGTTTTGTTTTGTTTTTTCAGATCAGTTATGATCAATTTATGTAATTTCGAATAAATTAGTAACTTCAGATAAATTTGCATTCTCTATGGTCTATTCATATAGATGCAGTATTCGCTATTTTGAAAATATGTAACTTCAGATAAATTTGTATTAGTTTTGTTCACTAACAGCCAAATATGAAAGGAAATTCCAGGACCTATAATTTATTCGTTTATAACTATTATTATAGTTTTTATTATTATTATTATTTATTGATAAATAATAATAATACTAAAAAACTATAAAGCCTTTTACACACACGATTGGTTTGTCCGATGAAAACAGACGGTCCATCGATGTTGAAAAATAGAACATGTTTTAAAATGTTCCTATGGATAAAAAAACAATAGAAAAATCTGATCGTCTGTGTGGAACTCCATCGGAGAAAAATCCACGCATGCTCAGAATCAAGTCAACACATGCTCGGAGGCATTGAACTTCATTTTTTTCATCATAGTGTTTTACGTCACAGCGTTTTGGCACAGTCAGAATTTAGTCTGATAGTGTGTATGCAAGACTGATGAAAGTCATATCCGCCGAAAAAATAAATCATATTCGATTCCATCAGATATCCGATCGTGTGAACTGGGCTTAAGGCTTCATGATGCTCATATGCCTCGTTTCCACTGAACGGAACGGTCAGTAAATTTGGAATGGTTATAATGTACCAGTCTATTCTGGTGAGCGTTTCCACTGCAAATCGGACCGTCAGGGACCATACAGGGTTTAGAAAAAATGCCTAGCGCGTTCACCAATCAGTGGAATGTATTGTAGCTCCGCCCTAACCAAACCGTTCCATTTTCTATGGCCCCACATCTGAAGCAGGACCCAGAATGGTCCGGTATGGTTTGGTTTTATGGCACACTCTCATAATGGAAACACCCAAAATAACGTACTGTACCGAACCGTACCAAACCCGGTGCTTCGTCCAAGCCTCGCAGTGCAACCTCTACCTCTGGGTTCTCCCGAGCCGCTTCCCCACCGTTCAGCTCCCGGCTTAGGATCTGGGACCCAGCAAGCTGATGGGGCCCCTCACTGCATCAGAATGAGGTTCCGCTTGGTACGCAACCTCGGCCAGACGGGCCTCGATGGCGGGGCCCATGGATACGCGCACCCTGAAGGTGGATGCCTCACCTGGAACTCGTGCCCCGCATAGCACAACTCTCACAGGCGACTGCCCCAGATATACCCTCCCGCCGGCATGTCCAGAGAAAGAACTGCTCCTCTGATTGGCTGCTGGGAGAAGGTGGGTCTGTCAGAACCCCTTCTAGCGCCGACTGTCACCCAGGGGTAATAACACCCCCCTGGCATGCAGACCCACCTACAAGCCAGTTCCAAACTGGCAGCAGCCCAAATTTAGGCAATTTGTGAATGGGAGCAACTTTACTCTCCCATTCCCCACTAACTTTAGCGTAAAGCCCCACAAATAGGGGGGGGGGGCGCTACACACACAAACGTGTTTCTCGTCGCAAAACAGCCCGACGAGAAACACGACGAGGAAATTGAGACTCCCGACGAGAAAAAAGAGAACATGTTCGCTTTTTTTTTCTCGTCGAGATCCACGACAGTTTTCTCGACGAAAAACATACACACAACCGTTTTCCTTAGCAAAAAAGCTCTGCCAGCATTTTTCTTGATGGATTTTGTCGAGGAAAACGGTCGTGTGTACAAGGCCATATTGTTGGTGTCAATTGAAGGAATAGTATTTTGTATCAGTGGAAGGAAAAGTGCCCCCAAGGGCCGGATAAAGGCAAGCAAAGGGCCCCCGGACCACATTTTGGAGACCACTGTGTTACATCATCTGCGAGCCAAGGAGACTAGATTGGGTGTGTTTGACTACTGTATATCCTTCCTGCATTACCAAGTTAGCCAAAAGGGTTCCCACCCATCTCCAACTTAGCACCAAAACATGAACTACAGCTATGCCTGGATGAAAACTGAAGTTCCGAGCAGATAAGAAGTGTTCCTTGCGTATATTTCATGGTTTCCTTTTTCATTTTTAATGGAGCAAAACATTATTTCTCCAAGTGTGTCAACAGAATGACACACAGATGATATGTACCAAGTCTCAGTAGGATGTTTTGCCAGGATGACTATGATGATGTATGTTGGTGCCAGTTCATATGGCCCGTGGTATGGAACATATTATCTTCATCTCCAAAACATCCAATACTTGCCAACATCCTAATACCATCATCCCATAAATAGCTGAATTCCATCACGGATAGACTGGCCTCAGTTCTATATATTTTGAAGGTTTTTAAGCATATCATATATATCATTTGGTATAGTCATTGGATATTATGTCATGCTTGTCACGTGATAAATGAGCTTGAGACGCATGGCATGTCATAAAAAATATCATTTTACATTTGAAATGCTGTAAAAAAACAGTGTCGATATTCATTGACAAAACTTTAGTGCAAAGTGCAATAACAAATGGCGACCAGATTTCTTTTTACCCGAAAAAAACTCAATCTCATATAAACTTTAAAGCGGCATTAAAGGAGTTGTAAATAAAAAAAAAATGTATGCTGAAATGACTGTTTACAGGGTATAGAGACATAATAGTTAACTGATTCCTTTTAAAAATAGTTAAAAATCAATCATATAATGTATCTGCAGTTTCAGTTTAGTTTTTGCATGCTGTTTCCTGACCCTCTGATGTACAGAGCCACAGAGCCAATACAGGGCAGTGATGGTTTGGAAAACGAAAGTGATTGGTGCTGAGGGGTTTTAGACACACAGTAATCACACCTCCTTGATTAGTGACCACAGAGAGAAAGCTCCCAGCACTGTGGTGATCAGGAAACAGACAACCAGAAGGTGTGGAGATCAGAGAAGAATTGCAGCAACTTGAGAGAGAAAATGAACAATGAGGACATAAAAACAGCACTGCATTAAGGTAAAGAAAGCTATTAAGATAAAAAAAAAAATCCTTTACAAACCCTTTAAACCCAAAATAAAACATTGGTTATATTGCATTACTTACCAATTCTTTATTTTTTTTAGCATTAAGAAATGTATTGAACATAATAGGTCAGTACAAATCAAGACTATATATGTTGGAAGCTACATCTCCATACAAGGATAGAATGAGTGTGCCAAAGTTATCAATTATATCCATAAAGATACACAATTTGCACAAAAACAATATTTCAAATAAAAAGCATTAATGGTATTTGAATCTATTCATAATTACCAATTCTTAGATGATATTGTTTTATTTTTTTAGACTTTCTTATATTTTCTGTTGTTTTTCAAAAGTACAAGCTCTCCTGCAGGTGTAGCAGTTACAGTGACGAGAAAAAAACATTCTACACTGACAGGGGTGCTTACAATGATCAATTTCATTTTTTTATGTAAATCCTTTATCCCAAAAAGGAAAAAAAAACTGCTTGCTGTAACTGCTTATAAAGTATTAGCTAGAGTTTGGCTTCAATTTGTTAGTACATCCAACACTGCCCTCCCCTATAATGACAATACTGAGGTTAGAGTGTTTTTTGTCATATATATATATATATATATATATATATATATATATATATATATATATATATATATACCTTTCGATTTATATATATATATATATATATATATATATATATATATACCGTATTTATCTGCGTATACCCCGCACTTTTTTGCCCTGAAATTCAGGGCAAAATCGTGGGTGCGCGATATACGCCGATACCCGCTTCCCGCGCCGAGTTTGAATTACTGCGCCGGCATATACCGAGCGCAGTACACTCGTGTATAGTCAGGCAGGCTCGGTTTCTCTCGCAGTCACGTCCTGGACGTACAGGACACACAGGACGTGACCGCGAGAGGAGCCGAGCCTGCCCGACTATACACGAGTGTACTGCGCTCGGTATATGCTGGCGCAGTAATTCAAATTCAGCGCGGGAAGCAGTGATCGAGCGGGGAGGACACCGCAGAAGGATGCCGGACCCGATGAGGAGGACATCACCAAAGCCGCAGTCGGACGCTGGACCCGATGAGGAGGACACCACCGAAGCCGCAGACGGATGCTGGACCCGACGAGGCCACCGATGGACGCCGCGCAAGACACCAAAACTGTAAGTACTAAAATCTTTTTTTTTACAGGAATGCGGGTCCACTTTAGGGGTGCGCTCTATACGCCGGAGCGCGCAATTCCCCCGATAAATACGGTATACATTTTTTCTTATAATAAGGCCCCTTTCACTCTGGGCCGGGAGCTGCAGTGGCGGTAAAGCACCACCATTTTTAGTTTAGTTTTTACCCCCCCGATAGCGGCTGAAAAAGGGTTAATACCGCCAGTAATGTAACTCTGCAGAGGTGCATTTCCGACAGTATTGCCGCCGTTTTCAATTGCTTTTAATGGAAAGGAGCGGCTAGCAGGACTTTTGGAGCGGTCCTGCTAGCGCACCGCTCCAGTGTGAAAGCCCTCAGGGCTTTCACATTGGAGAGACAGCAGCTGCTGTTTCAGGTCGGTTTGCAGGCGCTATTTTTAGGTTCAATGACTGTGGGATTACTGTGCTTGATTGGCCAGCAAACTCGCCTGGCCTCAACCCCATAGAGCACAGGTGTCAAACACAAGGCCCGCGGGCCAAATCCGGCCCTCCAGGCCATTTCATGTGGCCCTCGCACCTCTCCTGCAGCTGCAAGAGAGCTCCAGCCGTCCCCCAGACCCTTACTTTTTTGCTTTCAAGCAATGCATCCAGCTTCTTCCCAGCAGCAGCATAAGGAAAGGGGGGTACACCGTGATGTAAGGGAGAGTGGGGGGACTTAACTTCTGATGGTGGGGTGGCTCTTGACATCTCATTTAAGGGGAGGGAATGCGCTGGACATCTAATCTTACAGGTACAACCGGCCCTTTTGAGGACAATCATAATGCTGATGTGGCCCACAATGAAATTGAGTTTGACACCTCTGCCATAGAGAATTTATGGGGCATTGCCAAGAGAGACATGAGACTGAACAATGCAGAAGAGCTGAAGGCCACTATTGAAGCATCCTGGTCTTCCATAACACCTCAGCAGTGCCACAGGCTGATAGCTTCCATGTCACGCAGCAATGAGGCAGCAATTACACATGCATGCTTATACTTTTCAGAGGTCCGATATTTTTCTACGTACAATCCTTGTTTTATTGATTGCATGTAATATTCAAATTTTCTGAGATTGTGGATTTGGGGTTTTCATGAGCTGTAAGCCATAATCATCACAATTATGACGAATCACGGCTTGAACTATCTTGCTTTGCATGTAATGAGTCTATCTCATATATTAGTTTCACCTTTTAAGTTGCATTATTAAATAAATGAACTTTTGCACGATATTCAAATTTTTCGAGTATTCCATTTTTGCCGAGGAAACCGGTCGTGTGTATGTTTTTCGTTGAGAAAACTGTTGTGGATCTCGAAGAGAAAAAAAGAGAACATGCTTTCTTTTTTCTCATCGGGAGTCTCAATTTCCTCGTCGGGCTGGTTTACGACGAGAAACACGTTTGTGTGTATGCTTAGAAACCCGCGCATGCTCAGAATAAAGTATGAGACGGGAGCGCACCTTCGGTAAAAGTAGCGTTCGTAATGGAGATAGCACATTTGTCACGCTGTAACAGACTGAAAAGCACGAATCGTCTCTCACCAAACTTTTACTTAACACGCAGTAACATGAGATTAGTAAAAGCAGCCCCAAGGGTGGCGCCAATGGAATCAAACTTCACCTTTATAGTGCCGTCGTACGTGTTGTACCTCACCGCGTTTGAGAACGACAAGATTTTCTCTTGACAGTGTATACGCAAAGAAAGCTTGAGAAGATTCTCGACAAGCCTAACAAGGAACTCGTCGAGGAAAACAATGTTTCTTTTACGACGAGTTCCTCGGTCGTTCGTTCGAGGCCTTAGTGTTCAGGCAGTGTGGAGAAATACATTCAGTCTTAGAAAATAGTGTCTCTCTTCTTCAAAAATCAGCTGCCTCCCAAGAAAATATTTTAGAGGTAGGCAGTACATCATTATTGTTTAAAAAAAAAAAAAAAAAAAAATATATATATATATATATATATATAGTATACCTTTATCTTTTCCTATTTAGGGAAATGCGAAAGACAGTGAAATAACACTAAGCCATTGCTTACAATACATCATTTTCTTTTATTAAGAACAAATTTATCATACATACTAGGTCTATAGAAATGAAACTCAGGACATACAATATGTGTTTCTCAGACTGACGCTTTATATAAAATTTAGGAAAATCTGTAACGGTACATTATATCTTCTTTCATATGTCGTATGAGGATGAAACATGCATCACTTACAACACAGTAGAATCTGGACACGCTTCCATAGTGTGTGACATTACTGAGAGTGTTCTTTCTTGGGTGTTATTTACCAACCTTGGGGCAAGCTTGCACAATGCAGAAACCAAAGCAACCAATCGGATACTTGCTTACTAATTTAGGGCCAGATTCAGGTAGAGTTACTCTGGAGTATCAGTGATACTCCAGCCTAACTCTCACTTTGAGGCGGCGTTTCTGTTTTCTGTAGTCAGAAAACAAGAAACGCCGGGTTGGAGTTCCTATACGAGCGGCGTAATTGTATTTCGCCGTCGTATCGGAACTGCAATTTTAAAAATGGCGCTCGGGGCGTTCCCACTGATTAACGCCGAGAATTTGCTAATCAGCGAGAATCGGCAATTCACGATCGTATTTGGGCCCGACGCAGTGACTTTCCGACGTTTCCGTAAGAGATACGCGGCGTAAAGAAAAACCAGCCCCCTAGTGGAGTATCCTATGTTAAGTATGGCGGTCGTCATCGCGTCGAATTTAAAAATTTTCGCGTCGTTTGCGTAAAACGTCCGTGAATGGGGATTGACGTCATTGACGTTCCCTGACAGAATTTGGAGCATGCGCACTGACAGTCGACGCATGTGCAGTACGTTCGCCGTGGGATCACGCCTAGTTATAATAATACACGCCCCCTACCCGCCCAATTTGAATTCCGCCGGCTCATTTTCGCTACGCCGCCGCAACTTTAGGAGCAAGTGCTATGTGAATACAGTACTTTCTCCTAAAGTTTCGGCGGAGTAACGTAAATGAGAAACGTTACTCTAAAATAAAGATTCGCCCATCTACCTGAATCTGGCCCTTAGTGTCTAAATCCAGGCACATATTTTTTAATTTGAAGCTGTCATTTGCAGTTTTAAAAACAAAAAATATATATAATTGCCAACACAAACATATAATTAAAAAATATATAATATTGTAAGAATAAGGATTTTCTTACACTTTTTGTTTTCACTTAATATTTATACAAATTTCACCCAGGATTCACACATTTTATGTATTGTATCTAATAAAGAAAATGAACCTTAGATGAAAACTGAGCGAAAACATTTTTCAACACATCTGCATGAAGCATGCCTGGTTGGCTCCCAGTCCTGCATCATTTATCTGTGTCTTTAAATCTCCCTAGAATTCATCTTTACGCAATATATATATATATATATATATATATATATATATATATATATATATATCTATCTCTTGTACCCAATTGTATAGTAACTGTAATGTCTTCCTTCAATGTATAAAGCACTGAGCAAACTATTGATGCTATATAAATCCTGAATAATAATATGATTAAATATATATATATATATATATATATATATATATATATATATATATATATATATATATATATATATATATATATATATATATATATATCAACTTTAATCAGTACATATTTCGATATTTCCCATTGCAAGATCCTGTACTGTGATCCTAAAGATCAGTTTACTTTATTTATCGTGATCATTTTGTGTATGTACGTTTTCTTAGGTAGAAATAAAATGATTATCATTTTAACTGGTTCCCGACCGGCCACCGCAGTTTCGCTGCGGCAGAATGGCTCCCCTGGGCCAGCTACCATAACTGTACATTGGCCCTTTAAGATGCTGTAGGAGATCGTGTGTTCATACCAAGATTTTGGTCTTAAAAACACAGGCGTGAATGCAGCAATGGGGGTCCCTGGTTTTTAATATTGTCCAGGTCACTGCATGGAGTCTGAATGGTCTTTCTATGTTTGCATTGGTTTTTATAGATGTGTTGGAAGGTTGGCCCAAGTATGTAAAAATTGGCTATGCACATGTGTTATCACATTTTGCATGCCGGTTCCAAGCCTAAAATATTGGGGGAAGGTTGAGGAAAGATTTTGTGACCTACATAAAATTGTTAAGAAATTTCTGTGGAAAAGGCTATCCGATATGGTGTCCAGAGACCTGTAAATGGAATTGCAGAAAGTTGAGTACAGAAATACAGTTTTTCAAAAGACACTAAGCAGGGCTGACACCACCCAGTCTACAAAAATGCTGCGTATTGTCAATTCACAACAGGGTTTAATAGGTGAATGAACTTTTGGCAGACCAACGGGTATTTTTCTTTGCCAATATAATTCACAAACAATACAGTGAATAAATCTCAGTCCATATACTGTTTCAACATAAATAAATCATCATAAATCTTTGTTTCCTAGATAACTCCTCCTGAAGAAGCAGTTCTATTCCACGAAACTAGTTATGGAAAATTCTGTCTATACTCCACTTCAACATATCTGATGCATGCAGACATGAAGGCACAGCAAAGGAGCCCTTCAGATGGACACGGCAAGCCCTTCCGGTGTCCCTGACGTCACCGGATCTCCGACAGAACTCGCGATTAACTAGCGATTAATCAAGGAATTCATAGTTAATTTCCACAGCCCTAATATATATATATATATATATATATATATATATATATATATATATATATATATATATATATTAGGGCTGTGCAAATTAACTTTTAATTAATCGATTAATCTTTAATTTTTTTGATCGATCAAAATCTTTTTGATTGATTAAAATTCTTTTGATTGGTACTCACCTCTCCGCTGACTTCTGGGCCTTCAGGGAGTTCCGTAGGAGATCCGGTAACGTCACAGACTCTGCCGGGGCTTGCTGTGTCCATCTGAAGGGCTCCTTTGCTGTGCCTTCATATCTGTATGCCGGCGGGACCTTACTATCTGCCACACGCAGGGGCTGTTACACTTCCCTCTATCACTTCCCTCTATCAACCTGGGATTCTACAACCATCCACTGGGAGGTGTGATAGTTCCCTATATGGGACATCTACATGCCGACGGACTGATGTTAACCTCTCCTCATCTGGATTCAGCAGTGGTATCGTTGTGCACATTCTTATACCAGTATCATACTTAGCTATATGTTTTTATGACTGCTTTTGGTACCGTGTGGTATTACTTGCACCATTTTTACAGTTTATGTAGCTACATCGATTTTATCTCCAGTGCAATGTTTATTTTGTTACCTACTTGAAGACTATAAAAGTGTTAATGCTATTCCCATTGAGCGCTGCCTTTGTGTGTGTGGGGATCTGTATATGCGTTATAATTAATCGAAATTAGTTGATTAATCAATAAAAAAAAAAAAACGATTAATCGAACACAAAAATTTTGATCAGTGACAACCCTAATATATATATTATGTTGTTTTAAGCTCTATATTCTCTATATGTGAAAGTCACCACTAATTAGCTATCATTTTTACATCGCAGAAAGTTTGATTTTTGTATTACTTAGGTATTTTTCTTTCCTTTCAGCATCTTTAAAAGGACAAACCACATGGAAATATGGAGGAAAGAGGGAGTATCCACTCCAGGTGGGAACCCAAATGAAGATCCAGCCTGACAGCTGCAACCTGAACAAATTTGTAGCCTTTATTAAAAGAAGGACAGCACTACAAATCACAGCAAAAAATATAGCTTCTGGCACGTTTGGCACTGGAACTATTGCTCAGTTATAGCTGAGACTAAGCACTAGTTTCAGTGTGAAACGCGTCAGCAGCCAGGTTTTGTTTTATTTATTTTTTGCTGTGACTTGTAATGCTGTCCTTCTTTTAATAAAGGCTACAAATTTGTTCAGAGTGCAGCTGTCCAGAGACATTTCTTGTTCCCACATGGAAATATGCATGTATTCTATAAGCCCTTTTTTTACTTGCTTTGACATATGCTTTAAGAATGACTTGGTTGAGATGAGATAGACGATATAGGTTGATCTATAGGAGACTCTTCATTCTATTAAAACGTGTTTGTACTTGTACTTGACTGTTATTAAACCTCTTACATTTACTATTCTTTAGACCAGGGGTAGGCGAACTTTGGTGCTCCAGCTGTTTTGGCACCTACAAGTCCCATGAGGCATTGCAGGGCACTAACAGCCATAACTGTTAATCCCAGGCGTGATGAACTTGTGATTCCGCAACAGGTGGAGGGCCTAGGTCTGCCGACCCCCGTGGTCCAGACCCCTGAACCAACCCTAGCTGACCAACCACAGCTCACTGATGATGCTGCCAGGATATCTGCACTGTGCAAGTTTACCTCTACAAGCAGTCAAGGGGATGTAGGACCATGAATGACATCAGGAGGACTTAATATCAAACAGAACAGAACATACAAAAATAAGAAAGTGAAGAAGATAAGGTAATCAGAAATGGAGCATGAACCAATATTAGACCAAACCAACACAGCCCATTGAGAATGATGTGATCAGGAAATATATGTGGATCTAAGCAGCATGCCATTGAAAAACATTCCAAAACTAGTGATGTCATCATGAGCCAAAAAAGGAAAAACTTGGGAGGAATTGAAACAAAGTAACAAAAACATGTGACAGGGACAGTCCACCAAAAATAATAATGACGTTACGGGAGGATAGTGGTGGGCTGAATATCCCACATGCTTTTTGTATCTCATGGAGACTCCAGCTTCAAAATCTTTTTTTTTTCCAGCTTTAGCCACAATGTATTCTCTCTGATGTGAAAACGTCTACAGACATGGTGAAACACCTTATACTGGCCACAGCCGGCGGATGGCCCGGGGTCATATATTTTGCTGATGGAGTTCCCTAGAGATATTAAAAGCTTGAAGGTCAGTCAACCTGCCATCCATATTTATCCACAATTGAAATTTCACTTTGGAATGGACGGACCTCATAATGAAAACCAGTGCACAGGCAGGAAATCTGTAAGATTTAATAACCCCTTTGGAATGTAACACAGCTAGAAAAAGGAGATTGGATGGACTGTTATAGGCTACACCCTTGATTTCCTGCGCAATGACTTTCACAAACAATCCCAAGTTGTATCTTGTAGCATCCGGACAACTCTTCCTCTCTGGAGTGACCAAAACGCAAACAGCTTGAAAAGCCAGCGCTCGAGCATTGCTCCATCTGGAAGCTTCTATCTCAAACTGTGCCTTCCGATGGCATCTTTCACGGAGATGGTGGACCCTTCAGTGAATTGCAAGATCCATTTCCAGTTGCTGCATTTTGAGCAGACCACTGAGAAAAGAATAAGAAAGAAGAGGGAGGGAAGTTGGGACAGGAAGGAAAGGAGTGAAATAAAACACAGATTGAGGAAGAAACGAGGAAATGAGGCATAGAAAAACAGAAGGGAGAGCGGGAGAGAAAAAAAAAAGGATGGAATGAAGGAAGGAAGGGAGGGAGGGAAGGAAGGAAGAAAGGAAGGAAAAAATGAAGGGAGTAAGGGAGGGAAGGAAAGGAAGAAATGAAGGAAGGGAGGGAGGGAGGCAAGGAAAGGAAGGAAGGGAGGGAGGGAGGAAATGAAGGAAGGAAGGGAGGGAAGAAAGGGAAGGAAGGAAGGAAGGGATAAAGGAAGGAAGGGAGGGAAGTAATGAAAGAAGGAAGGGAGGGAGGCAGGAAGGAGGAAGGAAGGGAAAGAAGGAAGGAAATGAAGGAAGGAAGGGATAAAGGAAGAAAGGAAGGGATGGAAAGAAGGAAGGGGGTAAGGGAGGGAGGGATGGATGGATGGATGGATGAAGGGAGGGAGTGAGAAAGGAAAGAAAGGAAGGATGGAAGGAAAGGAGGGAAGGAAGGAAGGAAGGAAGGGAGGGAGGGAGGGAGGAAGGAAGCAAGGAACAAAGGAAGGAAGGAAGGACAGAAGGAAGAAATTAAAGAAATGAAGAAGGGAAGGAAGAAAGGAAGGGAGGAGGGGAGGAAGGACGGATGGAAGGGAGGGAGGGAAGGAAGGAAAGAGAGAATGAAGGGAAGGAAAGGAACAAAGGAAGGAAGAGGAAGGAACCGGAAGGAAGGGAGGGAAGGAGGGAAGGGAAAGAATGTAAGGGAAGAAACGGAAGGAAAGGAATAGAGGGAAAGAAGGAAGGAAAAAAGAGGGGAAGTTAAGTTGAAGAGGGAGGAAAAAAAGAAGAGAGGGAGGGAGAAAGGAGAGAGGAGGAAAGAAGAATGGAGAGAAAGGAGAGCATAAGAAAAGAAGGAAACATAGAGAGAATGAAGGTAGAGAGAGTGAAGGTCAAATGTGTGGCAGGAAGGATGAAAGTATTGAAGGAAAGATGGGAGGGAGGAAGAAAACAAGACATTGGGAATGGAAGGAGGCATGGAGGGAAAGTAGTGGAAGAAGGAATTAAGAAGGGAGGAATGGTAAAATAAAAAGGGATGGAACAAGTAATGGGAGAACAAAATAAGGAGTAAGGAAGGCATGGAAGAAAAAAAGAAAGAAGAAAATGGGTGGGTGATAGAGAGGAAGGGAGGGGGTAAAAAAGTATCGAGAGAAAGAAAGGAAGGAATAGGAGAAAGGGAAGGGAAGGAAGGGAAACAAGGTAGGTAAGATTTGACCAGAGAACAAGGAAAAGGAAAAAAAAAAAAAAAGACACATTAGTAAATTCGCAATTACCCAAATGACCCATATTTCTTAAGAGTGCATTTGTTTCTTTGCAGATTTCTACTTACTCCGGGCAAAAGTTTGATTCTTAAGCAACAAAGAAACGGAATCAGTGAACTGCTAATGTCCTTCAGGAAATACTACAATGCTAAAATATGAACATGCAGCCAGTTTACCAAATCTAAAGTTTATACAGTTTGTGCATTGCTTGCTTGATAGAAATTTAGCTTGTATGCTGACGTGTTACCTCCATCACATTTTCCCACATGTAATGCTTCTGGGGATGGAGGAATCATTTTTCTTTAAATGTTCATGAATCAATACTATAAAGAAGGTGTCATTGCTGTCTGTCAGTCCATTCAGTAAAGGCCACCATGACATTAAATATCTGTCAATGAGATTAATTATCTGCCAATCAATCTTCCGTATACGATTCAATGGTAATACACAGTGCTTGCTATTTACTTTGCTATGCTTGCGTCTCCCGGGGACAACTGCTTTATTTATTTTTCCGATGTCCTATCTATAGTAAGAAATACACCACTAAGACACCAGACGTATCCTACATAAAGAGAACATGTAGTCTTATAATGTTTATTTTTTTTTTAAAACATTATAAATCTGCAAATGAAATTCCTATAGTAAAAATAATATTATTAATATTTGTTAAACTGTTTATACACTTTTCAGCACATTTTCTCAAAACATAAGGGGTTATTTAGGAAAGGCAAATCCACCTAGGTGAATGCAGCATTGGTCTGATGCATCATCTGTCTCTCGTTGGTTCTAGGACTGAAAAACCTAGTGATCAAAAAACACTGATCGATCTGTTCTCAGTGTTCCATGAGCAAAGAGCCGGTGACTGTCAGTCACCGGCTCTCTGCTCTGCCCCTCCAGCACTCACTGGAGCGCCAGTCTGTAGAGTCGGTGGGAGCAGCTAGCTCAAGAATCTCAGGGATGAGGGGGTTGTTAGGATTGTTCTTGCCTGTCTGCTCTATTCTTCAGCAAAAAAAAATATATATATATATATATATATATATATATATATATATATATATATAAATAAGAAATCTTACTAAATCAGGACAGTGCAAGATACAAGTGAAGAGCTACCCCCGAAGGAGCCGCACAATTGTCAGTTAAATCGACGCAGTGCCAAATCGCAAAAAGTGGTTAAACAGACAGTGAAATAATTTAGAATAGCTGGATGAAAAATCATCTTCAGTTACTGGCCGCCATTGTTCTGATATTGACTTTAAAGGGGTTGCAAAGGTACAATTTTTTTCCCCTAAATAGCTTCCTTTACCTCAGTGCAGTCCCCCTTCACTTACTTCATCCTTCCATTTTGCTTTTAAATGTCCTTATTTCTTCTGAGAAATCCTCACTTCCTGTTCTTCTGCCTGTAACTCCACACAGTAATGCAAGGCTTTCTTCCTGGTGTGGAGCGTTGTGCTCGCCCCCTCCCTTGGACTACAGGAGAGTCAGGACGCTCTGTACATTGCATATAGAGACAGGAGCTGTGTGTTAGTGGGCGTCCTGACTCTCCTGTAGTCCAAGGGAGGGGCGAGCACGACACTCCACACCAGGGAGAAATCCTTGCATTACAGTGGTGAGTTACAGACAGAAGAACAGGAAGTGAGGATTTCTCAGAAGAAATTAGGACATTTAAAAGCAAAATGGAAGGATGAAGTAAGTGAAGGGGGACTGCACTGAGGTAAAGGAAGCTATTTAGGATTTTTTTTTTACCTTTACAACCCCTTTAAGAGAAAATACAGAGAAATTGTGAACTCTCTCTATCGCAATCTTCAGAAAATGAAAACACATGGCATGGAAAAAAGACCCGATCGTCAGCTCTGGCCCCTTAGTGAACACAGGGCCCCTATATGTGTACCACAGGTGTACGTCTTTCCCGGAACATAGCCTGACAGCCAGGAGAACAAAACTCTAACAAGCAGCTGCAGTTGAATGATAAATATATGAATATTTGTATGAGTTACAGGCTAAATCTTTAAGGAATAGTGAAGTTGGCATGATTGCCAAGCTGTGAGTAGAGATATTTAACATACAGTGACAGTCGGCAGTCATCCTCTACTTGTTCTCAATGCTAGAATAGCTCTGAGATCTCTCGAGACCCGGGACAGGCTTTTATTTATATCTTCACTTCAAGACCTTTCCATTCAACAGCCCCAGCAAGTGCAGTAATCCGGGATGCCAGGAGCTACGTTATTGTACTTTTCTATATAAGACTGTAGTCTTGGGGTTAGCACATTGTATAGTTTAACAAACGTGCTCAATCATAGGGGCTGTCCATGCGGAAGTCATTGAAATGTATAGAAAAAGAAACCAGTGGCAATAGAAAAAGAGAATTGTCTGCCTAAAAAAACCCTGTAAATAGAAAGTTTGAATGTCGAAGTTATGTCTGTAGACTAAAGCCCCATATACACTATTAGATTTTCTGCAGATTTTTGTGTTCAGTTTTTGGGCCCTCCATTCTAAAGGCCCATACACACGATCAGACTTTTTGACAACAGCGGTCTGACGGAGATGTTTTATCGGATAATCCGACCGTGTGTACGCTCCATCTAACAATTGTTTTCGGTTTTTGCAACGGACAAATGTTCGCTGTGAATGCTCTCAAACTTTCCGACAACAAATGTCCGATGAAGGATCATCCGATCGCGTGGACACAAGTCCATCGGACTAAAATCCAAAGAACAAATATGCATGCTCAGAACCAATGCTAAACAACAGACAACAATAGCAGAAGTTGGCCAAAGGGTGGTGATAAAGAGCTAAAAAAAACACGTGATTTGGTGAATGTTGGCTGAAAACTGTTCTATTCACGGACAAGTTCAATGCCCTTTGGACCAAAATCCACAGAAAAGTCAGATGGAAGTGTGTATGAGGCTTAAGAAAATCTATATTTCCATCGCACATGTTTCTGGGGAAAGCTCTAGGATACTGGGTGCTCTAGCAACCAGCAGCTGGAGACTGGTTCATGAAAGCCACATTGAATATTTTTTCCAGCACACCACGGAGTCCAACCTTTTTTTTTTTAATTAAAGAATGATCTCGATATGATCATGCTTTTTAAACCGTTTTGAAAAATTCAAGATACTCGCGCTGAAAGTGAAACAGGTGGAAAAAATTGAAATCACAGCTATAATAATAATTGCAGCTGCTGTACACAAAGTGCTATACCCTTGAATGAATGTGATAAATAATTACAGCGCTTGCAAAAGTGAATGAATCATTCCATTGAAAAAACACCCAAAAATAACAGAAAAAAAATATCAATCAAGTAGTCATGTTGAAATAGCGCTTACGTGCTCCAATCTTTATCAAGTGCAGTAGTGCTCCAAACTTCCACCCCGTGATGTCCCCACTCACCAGATGAAATGGACCCCTAGCTTTTCAGTCTAGGCGTCATACGAGCCTTAAAGTGGAGTTCCACCAAGGAAAACCACATTTGGCCAAAAGTCTTAAAAAAATCAATAAAAAAAAACGTGAAAAAAAAAAATACTCACCCGAAATACCTGTTGCTATGCGGAAGTCCGTAATCTGTCTCTTCCACACCGCGGTGTCTTTTCTTCTTGTTCTTCTCCTTGTGAATGGGGCGCGCTGCTTTCTGGGAACTGTGTGTGTTCTCAGAGAGCAGCGCGCCAATTCACAAGCCAGCGTGAGACTCACGCAGGCGCAGTAGGAAATGGGCAGTGAAGCCGTAAGGCTTCACTGCCTGTTTCCCATAGTGTGAATGGCGGCGCGGGACCCGGAGCGATCGTGGGACCGGCATCGGGGGGGGGGCCGTCAGCGCGGGCGCCTAGGACAGGTAAGTGTCCTTATTCAAAGTCAGCAGCTACACTGTTAGTAGCTGCCGACTTTGAAAAAAAAAAATGCGGGTGGAGCTCCGCTTTAAAGCTGGCCAGGAATGGCGACTCACAGAAGGTCCAATGGAGATCTCCCCCAACATGATAATCATAAGTTGGTAAATGCACCAAAAATAAAAAGAAGGAACTGAATCTCAGTCTCTGTTACAGCTCGTTGCTCAGCCCAAGGCTTCCTGCGCTACTGCACTTTATAAGGATTGGAGAGCTTAAAGTGGTTGCAAACCCACTCAAAAAAAAAAAAAAACCCTGCAACATAAAGGCATAATGAGTTAGTATGCATCACATACTAGCTCATTATGAAATACTTACCTTAGATTAAAGCTGTTGCAGTGGTCTTCGTACACCGATATGACTGGCGGCATGTCTCCCGGAATTATTTATGGGTTTGCATGACGTGATGACGTCACATGCACAGGGGAGCGACCGGTCATGCTTTTTTCTGAGGTCCTGAACTCTCTCATAGTCCAAAACATGGCCTTGGGGTTAGACAGCAAACATTCCCGGTCCACAATGGCATCACGATGAAGAATGGAAGAAGTATATTGCTTGTCTTAGTACTGATCAAGCAGAAAGTGAAGAAGGGGCTTGGTGCATTACACCACTTGAATATTTCCATTCCTGCCCTAGAAGTGAGTAGGGCTAAGGTCTTCGTTTTGGTAGGAGGGTGTCATAAGGTGACAGTAGACTTTGGTTCAAAAAGAAAAAACTCAATCCAAATGTATTAACTTAAAGTGGTTCTAAAGGTTGAAGGTTTTCTTTACCTTCGTGCATTCTATAAATGAATGTAAAAAGCCTTTTTAGCTACCCACCCAGCTCTCCTATTACTTACCTAAACCCCATCTTAATCCAGTGATGTGCATGAGAGCAGCTGCTCACCTGGTTCTCTCCCTCCTCATTGGCTCAGACTGAATCACAACCAGTAAGGAGAAGCAGGGGGCAGGGCTGAGCCCCGTTCTGTGTATGCATGGACAAGCAGCTTGCTATGGGGGCACTCAGCAGGGGGGAAGAGCCCAGAGCACCAGCAGGGGACCCAAGAAGAGGAGGATCTGGGATTCTCTGTGCAACCCGCATGCTTGCTTGTTATTTAGAAAAAAAAATTGTAGTATTATTTTAAACAGTACCTTCTATTGCTCTGAGTCTTCTTTAGATTTTTTTGTTTTTACTTCTGTGATCCAACCTCCTGGTCCAACTTTCATTCTCCATGGTCCCACTGTATGCAGGAAAGTAGCCACCCTCTCTTGTTTGTTTCTGAGATAAACTATGGACTATGGGATGTGTGCTGTGCGCATAGAGCAGTGCAAATGACCACAACTACAGTAATGTGCACCGCTCATCTCAACCACATGGAAGTCAGAGGGAATAGCATAGCTTTGTGAACTCATGGAGGATATTACATGGAGGCAAAAAAACAAACAGTATGATTTTTTTTCCTGAAAAATAGATTACAGGGCCATCAAGTAGCAGATGTATATGGATTCTTTTTAGAGTGACTATGTGCCCCCGATTGCCGGAACAGTCCCACATTTTGCAGGTCTGTCCCGTGCACCTTCATTCCAGTATAATACAGTGTCCTGGAATGAAACTGACACAGCCACCCCCCCCCCATCGGGCCAATCTGATGCCCCCAAAAAAGGCCGCTACATCACTGCTTTACCCACTGACGGTACTTATCCTGGCCGGGAATGCCTGGAAGAGCACAATCCCCACCCCCTGCTTGTGATTGGAGAAATCATAAATCCCGCCTCTTGTGTCCAATCACTGTGCTGTTATTTGTTACAGCACAAGCTGATTTTTGGGAAGGGAGAGTGTCCCTGAATGCTGGTTTGGAAATGTGGTCATCCTACCTGGCGCCTGCATTCACTATATCTGCTCTCCCACAGTATACAGAATACGGAAATGCATGTCTGAGAACAGATCCTCCATCTCTCTAGCTTAGGTTCCTTAGACCACTGAATTCCCAGACTTCAAGACTTTACAAATCAGTTTAGACAGGATTCAACTTTGGACCATCTTAAGATAGCTGACCCGCAGTCAGCGGCATGCAGTGAAAAGGTCAGGCTGTTCACTCCAGAACACAGCATGGGTAACATTTATACATTATTCACTAAAAATTTAAAACTTGTATATAAATAATTCTATGATAATGTCACGTTTACTGTGTGAAAACCAACTCCTTCATACACCTCCTTTCCCCATGCCCTAAAACATTTGACTTTTTTTTTTTACAGGTACCTACTCCCACTTCCATGCCTAGACAACAATGGTGTGCACTTAGGCATGCCACCTACCCACGCCCCCCTTCCCCCGCAGCAGCAGTTCCACAGCACTTTATGATCTTGTGCATGTGCAGTAGGGAGCCAGCCATGACTCCTCAGGAAGACACCGTTGGCTCCCATATCCAAACTGGTGGTACTGGCAGGGACGGACTGACAACTCATGGGGTAATAGGAGGTCACGGCTAATTTTAATACAACACGCCCACTACAAGGCTACTTTGAATTACGTGCACTTACGCCCGCACATTTACGCTACGCCGCTGTAACTTAGAACGCAAGTGCTTTGTGAATACAGCACTTGCCTCTCTAAGTTGCGCCGGCGTAGCGTAAAGAAGATACGCTACGCCCGCCTAAAGATATGCCATTCTTTCTGAATCCGGGCCATCTAGTCTGGCCAGAAGTCGAAGATTGCAGCCAAAAAGCCATACTTCCAAAGTAGAAACAGGGCTAAGTGACTCAAGTATGCACAAAAACATAGGACTCGGGGGGCAGAAAAACAGAAGCAGATGTTCTGGACTGATGGGTCAAAAATTTGAAATACTTGGTTGTAGCAGGAAACAGTTTGTTCATGAAGGGCTGGAGAATGGTACAATAATGAGGGTCTGGAGATAACTGTGAAGCATGGTGGAGGTTCCTTGCAAGCATGGGACTGCATTTCTGCAAACGGAGTTGGAGATTTGGTAAGGATCAATGGTGTTTTGAAAGCGAACAGTGGTCAAACCAAATATTGATTAGATTTGGATTTCTCTTCTGATCATTTAATTTCTATTTTGTTAATTGATAAAAAAAATATTAACACTTTTATTTCTGAAAGCATTTTTAATTTACAGCATTTATTTACATCTGCCTAAATCTTTTGCAAAATACTGTATGTGTGGAGGTCTGAATAGGGTCACCATACCATGTTCTTGGACAGTAAGCTAACTTAAAGTGGTTCTAAATGCAGTAGGTTTTTATTTTGAATGCATTTTATTCATTACCCACTTTAAGACCAGGCCTTTTTCAAACATATATGTATATTTAGCAGAAACTTTAGAGAATAAAATGGTGGTCATTCCAGTATCTTATGTCACATTGTATTTGCACAGCAGTCTTTCAAACACAATTTTTTTTTTTTAAATATACACTTTAATGAATAAAAAAAACAGAAAAGTTAGACAATTTTTTTTGTATAATATGAAAGATGATATTACTCAGAGTAAATAGATACCTAACATGTCATATTTTAAAATTGCACACACTTGTGGAATGGCGACAAACTACGGAACTTAAAAACCTCCAAAAGCAACGCTTTAATTTATATATATTTTTTACCTGTTTAGAGTTACAGAGGAGGTCCTGTGCTAGAATTGTTTCTCTTGCTTTAATTATCACGGCGATACCTCACATGTGTGGTTTGAACGCCGTTTACATATGTGGGTGCGACTTACGTATGCGTATTGCTTATTTATTTTACTTTTTTATTTTTACACCCTTTAATTCTTAAGTTGACCACCACTGCTCTTAAAGCGGAGCTCCACCCTAAAGTTGAACTCACACTGATCGGAACCCTCCCCCCTCCGGTGTCACATTTGACACCTTTCAGGGGGGGAGGGGGGTACAGATACCTGTCTAAAGACAGGTATTTGCACCCACTTCCGGCCCAGCATTCTCGGGCCAGCACCTCCCGTTGGACCCCCGTTGTGTGCTGGGAAGACTCGGCTCCCAGCACATAGTGGGAGCCAATCAGCGGGCACAGCGCGACTCGCGCATGCGCCGTAGGGAATCGGGCAGTGAAGCCGGAGCACTTCACTTCCTGGATCCCTCACCGTGGATGGCGGGGGAGCAGCAGAGTGACGAGCGATCGCTCATCCTCTGCTGCGGACGGTGCTGGAATCCAGGACAGGTAAGTGTCCCAATATTAAAAGTTGTCAGCAGCTGCAGTATTTGTAGCTGCTGGCTTTTAATATATTTTTTTGAGCGGACATCCGCTTTAAGTTAAAATAGTATACCGCAAGGTAACATTTTTGGAACCATTTTTCTGTAATCTGTTTACAAATGATACAATGTTTCGAATCCAAAGTAACATTTCAGTGTTTGGTGATAATACAAACCATGTAATACAATTGATAGAAGATGTCTCCAGTTTACGGCTGCATTCACACCTTAGCGTAGGCGATTTGCGTCGTAATTACCGTGATTTGCGGCGACAAAAAATAGGCGTTTTGTCCCGCGAAAAAAAACTGCGTCGTTTTTAACCGCAGTTTTTTACAGTACATTGTCGGCTATGCCAAACGCCGAAGCCGCCCGATACGCGCGTCGAAAAAGGGTCCGGGACTTGTTTGAAATTCGGCGTTCTATCGACGCACGGCGTTCTGTGTTAGGAGATGTGAACAATCCCCATAGAGAATAATGTAATTGTATTGTAGCGTCGCGCTTCAGGCGTTAAAACGCCTAGGTGTGAATGGAGCCTTAGGCCTCGTACACACAAAGGAATTTTTCCGCTGGAAATGGTCCGACGGACCATTTCAGCCGAAGAATTTGCTCGTCTGTAGGGGCAAACGGACGGATTTGGACTGATTTGTCCAGCGAAAAATTTCCAAAGCATGCTTTGAAACTTTTTCGCCGGACACAAGTCCGTTGGATATGTCCGCTGGTCAGTACACTCATCAGCGGACATATCCTCCCACGCAAGCGTCGTATGGATGCGACGCATGCGTGGAAGTTGTTTACTTCCAGGTGCGGTGACGTGGCGGCGTCAATGTCACCGCTACGTCACCGCGCTGTCTGCCGGCAGGGATTTTGATCCGATGGTGTGTACACGCCATCGGACCAAAATAGCCTGGTGGACATATCCAATGAGAACGGTCCGAGGACCGTTTGCATCGGATATGTCCGTCCGTGTGTACGAGGCCTTAATGGGCACCTAGACACACTGAAACATTGGCCAACTATGCTGTTAAATAAGGTAATGTGGATAATGTTGTTTTAATTTGGGGTTAATTATACTCAAGCAATATACAGTCAAGGGAGGATATAATGCACATGGTAAGCTTAAAGGGGTTGTAAAGGTCAGTTTTTATTTTCTAAATAAGCTAGTGCGTTGTTGGTTCACTTACCTTTTCTTTCGATTTCCCTTCTAAATGTTTGTTTTCTTTGTCTGAATTTCTCACTTCCTGTTCCTCCCCAGTAAGCTGTTCAGTAAGCTGTTCTGGCTGACTAACCACAGCTCGGATGATGGGGGCAAGCTTACTGAGGAGGAACAGGAAGTGAGAAATTCAGACAAAGAAAAAAAACATTTAGAAGGGAAATCGAAGGAAAAGGTAAGTGAACCAACAATGCACTAGCTTAAAGGACCTATTTAGAAAAAAAAATAAAAAATAACCTTTGCAACCCCTTTAACACCAGTATGCAATGCCAAACTTCTAAGAAGAAACCCACTTGTATTAAAAAAGACATAATCGAGAGCGAACATTTTCTCCCTGTATAACGTATTAGCATGGCATGTTGAATAAGGAGTTCTATTTCAGAGAACAGCAGCTAAATTAAGTAGATTTACAGTGAGGGAAAAGGTATTTGACCCCTGCTGATTTTGTACATTTGCCCGCTGACAAAGAAATGATCAGTCTATAATTTAATGGTAGGTTTATTATAACAGTGAGAGACAGAACAACAACACAAATATCCAGAAAAACACATTTAAAAAAAGTTATAAAATTATTTTCATTTTAATAAATGAAAAAACTATTTGACCCCTTTGCAAAACATGACTTTGGTGTCAAAACCCTTGTTGGCAATCACAGAGTTCAGACGTTTCTTGTAGTTGGCCACCAGGTTTGCACACATCCCAGGAAGGATTTTGTCCCACTCCTCTTTGTAGATCATCTCCAAGTCATTAAAGTGGATGTAAACCCAGTTGATGTCACAATGTAGAGTATAAGATTTCCTATGATCTGTGCCCAGTCTTGCCACACAGAGTTAATCCAGCGCTGAGTAATCCTCTTTTAAAGTTCAGTGCAAATTAACAGAATTCCAGATAAAAACTTGCCAAATTATAAAGTCCGTTTCTCTGTTATTGCTTTCAGTAACAGGTTATTTACAAATCTAACTTGGACATGTTTATCATTACATGAGGTGATCCAAAGTTCATTGTATATTACTAGGATGTGTTATGATGTTATATCACCTCATGTTATGATAAACAAAACATAACATATGATAAACATGTCCTAGCTAGATATGTAAATAACCTCTCACTCAAAGCAAGAAGAGAGAAAATTGACTTTTTATCTAGGCAGGGTTTTATCTGGAAGGCTGTTCATTTTCACTGAACATAAAAGAGGATTGCTCAGAGCTGGATTAACTGTGTGGCAAGACTGGGCATAGATGATAGGAAATATTATACTCTACATTGTGACATAAAAAAAAAGAATGTTTTTGGGTTTACATCCACTTTAAGGTTTCGAGGCTAATGTATGGTAATTCGAACCTTCAGCTCCCTCCACATATTTTCTATGGGATTAAGGAAACTGGTAAGGCCACTCCAGGACCTTAATGTGCTTCTGCTTGAGCCATTCAGTTGTTTCCTTGGCCGTGTGTTTTGGGTCATTGTCATGGTGGAATACTCATCCACGACCCATTTTCAATGCCCTTGTTGAGGGAACGAGGTCCTCACCCAAGATTTGACGGTACATAGCTGGGTCCATTGTCCCTTTGATAAAGTGAAGTTGTCCTGTCCCCTTAGAAGATAAAAACGATTAAAGCATGTTTCCAACTCAATGTTTGATAGTGGGGATGGTGTTTTTGGGGTATTTCATCCTCCAAACGCAGCAAGTTGAGTTGATGCCAAAGAGCTTGATTTTAGTCTCATCTGACCACAATAATTTTACCTGGTTCTCCTCAGAATCATTCAGATGTTCATTAGCAAATTTAGGACGGGCCTGTACATGTGCTTTCTTGAGCAAGGGGACCTTGCGGGCGCTGCAGGATTTCAGTCCTTCATGGTGTAGTGTGTTACCAATTGTTTTTTTGGCGACTATGGTCCCAGCTACCTTGAGATCATTGACCAGATTCTGGGTTAGAGTTCTAGGCTGATTCCTCACCGTTTTCATGATCATTGAAACTCCATGAGATGAGATCTTGTGCCCCAGACCGTGGGAGATCGACAGTTAATTTGTGTTTATTCCATTTGCGAAAAATCGCACCAACTGTTGTCACCCTCTCACCGAGTTACTTGGCGATGGTCTTGTAGCCCATTCCAGCCTTGTGTAGGTCTACAGTCTTGTCCCTGACATCCTTGGACAGCTCTTTGGTCTTGCCCATGGTGGAGAGATTGGAATCTGATTGATTGATTGCTTCTGTGGACAGGTGTCTTTTATACAGGTAACAAGCTGAGATTCGAGCACTCCATTTAAGAGAGTGCTCCTAATCTCAGCTCGTTACCTGTATAGAAGACACCTGGGAGCCAGAAATCTTGCTGATTAATAGCGATCAAATACTCATTTCACTCATTAAAATGCAAATCAATTTATAACTTTTTTTAAATGCATTTTTCAGGATATTTTTGTTGTTCTTTAGGCTCTCGCTGTTAAAAAACATTTACTATTAAAATTATAGACTGGTCATTTCTTTGTCAATGGGCAAACGTACAAAATCAAAAAAGAAAATTACCTCAAGATGTTTGGGATTTTATGGGCAATGAATGAAATCAAAAAAATATATAAAAAATGTATGTATTTTAATACAAAATATAGAAAAATTCCACAAAGAGATCACACAATTACATACAAAATGTACAAAATCAGTAGGTGATCAAATCCTTTTTTTATTCATTGTAAAGAAGGACCAACTGAACCTAATGTGTTGAACCTTGAGAATAAGTAACCAAGAGAGGTCATGTTATATTTCATACAAATATACAGTATATAAATGGAACATATAATATATTAAGCTGAAATTGTTAAATGTAAGGTCTCCATTAAATAAAACAGATCAGCCCTTAAGACTGAAAAAAAAAAAAAAAAAGTTTAATCACCAGTGAACAAAATATAAAGGGTTACTTACATTTGTAAAAATACATAGTAGAATGTTGATCCATGAATTAATCCGAGTGCCATTAGGGATCAGGAAAGAATTTTTTCCCTGTTGAAGCAAATTGGACCATGCTTTATATTTTTTTAATTTTTTTTTTTGCCTTTTCCTGGATAAATTAGGACTTCTGATATTTTTTTATTTTTTTTTTATTTTGAGGTTGAACGTAATAGACACATGTCTTTCTGTTAAACCTAATTATTTATTTAACAATGAAAAATACAAAAACTGCTGCTTATGAATATAAAATCCATGCTTGTTTTTAAAGTGCCTAAAAGCTTGTACTTTTTAGTCTACGTATTTCTATTTTAAAGCTAAAAAGATGGACAACTATTGGTAAATAAAGATAATCTTGGTCAAAACATGGACCATCTCTCTAAAAAGAGAGGATATTGGGGCTATGCACATGACATAGGTGTCAAAATGGGTGATTTTTGGGTTCTCTGGGATGACCCACCTATGACACCAAAGAGAATGTACTATTCCATGAATTCTTGTGAGATCTCACTTATCTCTGGCTATTTAAAGATACTGATAACTTTGGAACGGTGGAAGATTTTTTTTTTTAAAGTTTGAAGAAATTATGGCATTTTGCAAAAAAAAAGTAATGTGCTTACTACTGTGCATGCAGAGTTACATGCATATGTGTTTAAAATATTTTTAAGGCAAAGGTTTGATTTAAAAACGACTTGCCGACTGCCCCTACAGTAGATATACACATCATTACTTTGATGGTAAATACCATTGTTATGGCAGAAGCTAACTGGCATAACTTCGGTATCTTTTTTTTCTGTTGGCAATTCGGCATCGGATAAAAGTGATTCCAGTGGCAGATTCACCACGAGATTACTTTTAGAGACGGCAAGAGAAGTGTCCCCCTCCACCGCTTCCCAGTTGTTTCCAAGCTTACCGGAGTCATCGGTAACCCCAGAACCGATCCGATGCAGCCGATGGATAGGCAGGAAGCTGAGTGAGGGCAAGTTAGCCTCAACTTTGCTCTATGCCCTTGGAGGACCAGAGTGATCTGCAACGTTGCTTCCGTTTCTCGGAGTTAAAGACTTTTTTTATTTTATATTTAAGTCAAAATGTTGAAAACATTGTTTTATTTTGCTTTTAGGCTGGGTTCACACTATTGCGATGCGGGAACCAACACGATTCCAGTGCGGATTCCCACATCGCATCTCTCCAGCAGGGAGTTCCCACTGCCCTCTGGGAACTGCTGCGGGTGTCAATACAATGTGAATGACACCCCCAGATCGGTT
Organism: Rana kukunoris; assembly: GCA_029574335.1. Taxonomy (NCBI): domain Eukaryota; kingdom Metazoa; phylum Chordata; class Amphibia; order Anura; family Ranidae; genus Rana; species Rana kukunoris. The sequence continues at coordinate 182,904,787 of CM056059.1, forward strand.
CGCAGATCGCAGTGCAAACTGTGAATTTGGACAAGAATCAGATTGCATGAGTGTGAATGTTTTTCATGCAAATCCAATGCGATTTCCTTTATACAAACTGTGTTGAATTTGCATTGCACAGACATCGCAATATTGTGAACATAGCCTTAAAGGGATTGAATAGGAAAACATTTTTTTCCCTAAATAGCTTCATTTACCTTAGTGCAGTCCTCCTTCACTTGCCTCATCCTACCATTTTGCTTTTAAATGTCCTTATTTCTTCTGAGAAATCCTCACTTCCTGTTCTTCGGTCTGTAACTACACACCGTAATGCAAAGCTTTCTTCCTTGTGTGGAGAAAGCCTCTTGAGGGGGGAGGGGGCGAGCAGGAGTGTCAGGACGCCCACTAACACACAGCTCCTTTCTCTATCTGCAAAGTAGAGAGTGTCCTGACTTGCCTGCTCGCTCCTTCCCCCCTCAAGAGGCTTTCTCCACACCAGGGATAAAGCCTCTCATTACTGTGGTGAGTTACAGACAGAACAGAAAGTGAGGATTTCTCAGAAGAAATAAGGACATTTAAAAGCAAAATGGAAGGATGAGGTAAGTGAAGGAGGACTGCACTAAGGGAAAGAAAGCTATTTAGGGAAAAAAATCCTTTACAATCCCTTTAAGGGTAAATTAATAAATAAAGAGGACCTATCATGCATATTTATATTACAATGGAGATTTACATTCCTTGTAATAGGAATAAAAGTGATAAAAAAAATAAAAATAAAGGGACAGTGTAAAAAAATCTCTTTTCTCCGCGCCGAACGTATACGTAGGTCATGCCCGCATATGTACACGGTGTGGTCAAACCACACATGTGAGGTATCGCCACAATCATTAGCGTGAGAGCAATAATTCTACCACTATACCTCTTCTGTAACACTAAACAGGTAACCTGTAAACATTTTGAAAGCTTCAAGATTTTTAAGTAATGTACAATTTGAAAGCGTGACATGTTAGGTATCCATTTACTCAATGTAACATAACCTTTTCAATTGCACAAACAAATTGGGTTAACATTGGTGTATTTTTTAGTTTGAAAGACCGCTGCGCAAATACAGTTTGACAAAGTATTGCAACGATTGCCATTTTATTCTCTAGGATCTCCGGTAAAAAAATATGTAAGGTTTGGGGGTTCTAAGTAATTTTCTAGAAATAAATAATACCGTATATACTTAAGTATAAGCCGGTTCGAGTATAAGCCGAGGACCGAATTTTACCACAAAAAAAATGGGAAAACGTATTGACTCGAGTATAAGCCGAGGGTGAGAATGCAGCAGCTACTGTAAGCGGAAGTAAGGGTCAACAATGCCCATTTGCAGCCTGACCTCACTGTGCCCATTGCAGCCTGACCTCACCATGCCCATTGCAGAATCCGATCTGTGTACCCGAGTCGGTGACATAGACAGTGGGCGTGCAGTTTTAAAAAATCGCGCTCCTCTTTGTGCTGTTACGCTATAGGCGGAACACTCGGTTTCCCAGAAAACACTGTGTTCAGGGTTCCGCCTATCACGATCGCCCTCTTGTTCGTGATAGATGAGAGGAGAAGAGGGCGATCGTGATAGGCGGAACACTGAACAACACAGTGTTTGCTAAAAAAACGAGTGTTCCACCTCAAATGGAACAGCACAAGGAGGAGCACGATTTTTTAAAACTGCACGGCCGCCGTCTATGTCACAGACTCGGGTACACAGATTGGATTCTGCAATGGGAAAGGTACTGACTCGAGTATAAGCCGAGGGGCCCAAAAAAAGGGCTGAAAAACTCGGCTTATACTTGAGTATATACAGTAATTTAAACTTGTAAACAAAAAGTTCCAGAAAAGGCCTGGTCTGCAAGTGGTAAGTAGTTTGGAAAAAGACAACTGGGAGGGCTGACACCACCAGTCAACTGGACTTGGGAGCAGAGGTGTATTTAGGTTTTGTGCTGCCCTAGGCCTGATTAAACTTGTGCACCCCCTAATTTAAATATGACCCACCCCTTCCTGTCAAGGCCACACCCTTTTCTGTTTAAGTCACACCCGCCCCACGTTTCGAGTGGGGACACTAGTTCTGAGGGCCTGGGGGGGAAATGGATTGCCTTAATTTGCAGGGATTTCCTTTCACTTCCTATTTAGCTATGGGGCAGGAAGTGAGGGGAAATCTCTGCAATTGGACAGGGATGGTAAAAAATAAACTTACAGGGGCAGTGCGGCCGCTTTATGGGGATGCTTGACTAATTTGCCTCTCAGTCCAGTCCAGCCCAGCCCAGAGGGCATCCATCACAAATTTTGGGGCCCCTTACACATCTTTAGGCAGGGCCCCCCTGAAGCAGAAACTGGGAGGGGGGGTGCTGACGAAAAAAAACTGTGTATTTCCTTCTCTCCTGATGCAAGATAATAAGCGGGGAAGGGGGGCGCGGGGAGCATTACATGTGTAATGCAAAAAAAAAAAAAACAGGACGGGGCCGGCCAGGCCTGTAAGGGGCCCTGGGGAGCATTGGGTCCCTTGCATGTGTAATGCAAAAAAAAAAATGCCTGTACCCCCCTGATGGCGGCCCTGCCGGCCCATAAGACTGGCACTACACTTTTTATTTTAATGTTACCTTGGCATTCACTTTAAAGCCCAATTCTCCGATATATGCTCTTTTCTTTTGAAAAATGTGGTACTTTTGGGTATGGAGGAACGTATGACTCACTCCATGTAACAGCACTGGGCCAATCAGTTAGTAATTCATAGTCCCGCAAAAGCTTCAACTCCAGCAAATTGCAGCCAAATCAAAAATGTTCTTCACAGCTGAACAAAGATGCATGGAAGAACTAAACTAAAATGAACTTGTTGCATTATCCTGTGTGGGCAAAGTACACATTTTCTTTGAATCCACACTATTAGATTGTAAGCTCTTCTGAGCAGGACCCTCTTAACCCTTGTGTATTGTATTGTAACTGTACTGTTAAAGCACAGAGCAAACTGTTGGTTTTATATTAATCCTGAATAATAATAGTAATAATAAAATAAAGTAACACGGCATATATTACACTGGAAGAAGGGAAGGAATTGCGCTATATGTGAGGCTGTACCTAATAATGGCACAGAATTGTAGACAATGTAAATAGTCAATATGGCGTGTTGCCAAAACAAACACTAAATTTTATACTGATGAAGTTTAAAAATTTAGTCCAAAAAATATTTGTGAAAAAATCATATGTATTGGCTATGAAGAAGAACACTCCGAAGTCTGAGATCCATGTGTAGAACAGAAGAATCTGAATTTCCAGATAATCCTGATGAATCAACACTGCGGTTTCAGTCACACGTATGCTTCACTCGATTATTTCAGTGTGGATTCATAACACCGGAAAAAACAAAAGAGCAAGAAACGTGGGGAAAAGCCGTATAATGGGAAGGGGACAGTGCCAACCCACCACCAAAGTACACACTGACCCTTACCGAATGGCAAGACCCCCTCAGGATCGATATAGGCACTGAGAATGACGTAATTCAGGATTCACCTTGCACCACCATATGTAGCCAAAAACGAATCCTCAGTAGTTCACAAAGACAAAAAACAAAAAGACTTGCATAGTATAGACTGCATAGATATATATGTTAACCACCCGTGGGGAGCAATCATACAGTGAGGAAGGGAAAGTGCCAATCCCACCACCAAAGGTACACACTGACCCTTACCAGACGGCAGGACCCCCTCTGGATCAATACAGGCAATAGGAATAAAGTTGATCAAGTTTCACCATACACTGCAATACATAGCCAAAAACGAATCCTCAGTGGGTCACAATGGATGACATGGAATCAAAGGAAACTCATATAGTGTGAGCCTCTTTTAGCTGTAATGAATCACAATCTTCTTCTTATGAAGTCTGGACAAGGCACTATCTTCCTCAAACAATATCTGCAGATTTCTCCTATTCCAGCAGAAAATGGGAAGTTCTGTCAGGACCTGGACTTAAACTTGGGACCTCAGCTGTGCCTAGCAATGAGTCTGCTTGCTGAGGCTCCTGGAATGCTGGACAATTACTTGTCACTTTACACTGCAGAGTAAAACTTTGTTTTCTAAGTTTTTTTTTAATACACTTGTCCAAAAATAACTAGAGAGTGAATGCTATATTGCTTAGAGATAGGGGTTGTCTTCACTTCTCCATACTAAAACTAACTTCTAATTAAGAGGCTGTGAAATTGATTCACAATTAAACACCTTGGGTTTTGCTTTCAGCAATACAAAGCTGAAATGCGTGGGACGTAGTTTAACTAGTGTCAACGAATAATTACATTTCAGAGCATTTAAATTTTATCTTGTAGCCTTTTTTTTTTTCTACTTGAGGCTGGGTTCACACTGGAGAACGCAGCAGCTCACAGCAGGAGTCCATTGCATCTCCATTCACCATTTCAGGTCCGATCTCAGCCCGAATTATTGACTAAATTCGGACATGAAACGAACCAAAAAGACGCACAGGGCTCCTGTGCAATTCGCACCGGAGCCACTGCGGAGATGTGTGAATCAGCTCCATAGAGAGTTACAATCTCTTGCTATGTGAATTGGATGCGGGGAAATCCACATCCAATTCACACTGGTGTGAACCTGGCCTATTTGGGCCAATTCACATCGGAGCCGCTGCGGAGATGTGTGAATCAGCTCCATAGAGAGTCACGATCTCTTGCTATGCAAATTGGAAACGCACATCCAATTCACACTGGTGTGAACCCGGCCTATAACTGGCAATACACCTATAGATTATCTGCAGAATTTCTATGGTCAGATGGAAAAAGTGGAACAGATTCCTCCATTTACACTGAACTGTGTGGATGGAAGAATCTCCCACTGGCCCAAGCTTCCATATCTTGCTAGTCGGCCCTGCTGGCTCTCACAATACCTGAACATGATTGGGTGCAGGCATTGTTTAGGTTTAGGGCCAACTAGCAAGATACTGAAGCTTGGGCCAGTGGAAGATTTCTCCATCCACACAGTTTAGCGTACATGGAGAAATCGGTTGCACTTTTTCCATCTAACCATAGAAAATCTTCAGATAATCTATAGGTGCATGGCCAGCTTTAATCTGCTGATGGCACTGTGTGTGGTATACAAGACAGTAAATTCCATCTCCACCCAAATTAATTTGCACATTTTAGGTGAGGTCATTCTATTCCATGCCAGGTCTACATTGGTAAAAAAGAATGTGTGCTCAACGTTTTAAAGGGACAATGCCCAAAGCCTAGGGGAATAAAAAGACTGGAAAAAGTACCAAATGTCTTTAGAGGTGTAGATTATTGGAGATCTAGTTAAACTCTACACATTTCGTGGATCTGTGTCACCTTCTTTAGGGCTGATTGGTTTGTGTAAGAACCTGGAAGAACCTCTTTGAGAACCCCTAGAAAAAAACAATTCAGTGAGGAGAATTCCCATTACATTGGTGGCCAGATGGAGGAATGCCACTTACAGACAGCTATGCCCTGGATCTATGCAGGAACCAGTTAGTGAGTGGACAATCAACCACAGCTCAAGGCACCCCTAACAACTTATGGAGAAACCCTAAAGTTCCACAGAACCCTTTACGAGAATAGCTGGCGTCAAACAGAGAACAACAAGAGAAGATAACATTTGCAACAAAACAGCGTTTTTGACAAGGTCTTGTAGTGACCAATATATTGGCCAATTCATTTTTAGTGACTAGTTTTCGCAACTAACATTATGAGTGCTTGCTAAAAGATCGGCGAGTTGTCTGATCACCTCTGATGGACTTTCCATACCAATATTTGGAAAACAGGCTGGAAAAATCTGTGGCTCACCTGAGAAAAAAACAAGCTCAATTGTTCACAACCATGTCAAGGATTCTGAAACTGAGGACCAAGGTGGCAGGGCCATCTTAATGCAAGGGCACTCCTGGGCACTGCCCAGGGGGCCCCAGGTACATGGGGGGCCCCACAATAATCTTGCATTACATCATACTTGCAAACTGTCCCGGATTTGCTGGGACAGTCATACTTTTTACTAAACTGTCCAGATATGGTTGTGTCCTGGGAAGCGTCCCAGAACCTTTACTGTGCCTTCCTAAACCCAGTATTGTGCCCTCCTGACCCCCCCCCCCCCTGCACTGTACCCTTCTGCATTCCCCCCTGTATTGTGCCCTTTGTGTTGACTAGTCTTTGATTTATAGAATGTTTTCCTTTTGTAAAATCAATTTTATTAAAAGTACTAATGATTATATGTTTAATTCTATCAACTATTTAAACTTTATTTCTTGAAAGTAGGTGTGTAAATTGGGGCAAGCTGGTAGGGGGCCCCAGTGCATTACTTTGCCCAGTGGCCCATGATGCTATTAAGACGGCCCTGTACAGTGGTGATAAGTAACATTTTGTAGATACTTTCCACCTACAAAGGTATATTTTTTTCTTCTTTAAAGCTGTGTTCCGACCAAAAAAAAAAATTTAAGAAAAAAAAATTAAAAGCCAGCAGCTACAGGGAGGGGGAGGGAGGGGTGGTGCAAGGGGGAAGGCACAAGGGGTTACACTAGGAAACAGACATTACTTCACTATCTCTAAACAAGAACATTTTAACTGCGTGGTTTTCTAATTACGATAATTTGTTAATTGCCAATTTTGTGACTATGGCTGTGTATCTGTTTAATTGTTGTACCCTCAAAAAATAAATAAATAAATAAATAATATAATCAAAAAAATAAATAAATTCAAATTACCCGCGTCGTATCATTAGTTTGAATCCTCAAAACATGATACGACGGCTTCGGGCTTCGATCCGACAGGCTTACGTCTCAGTACGCCGTCGGATATACGCTGCAATCTTTTTCGCCCGCTGGGTGGAGTTTGGGTCGTTTTCAGCGTCGGGTATGCAAATTAGCTTTTTCTGGCGATCCACGAAGTTGCGATCGTCCGTCGCATTCTCTTACGGCATCTGTAGTCATTTTTTTGCTGCGTAAAGTTAGGGAAGCAAAAATCTTGCCTAACGTTAGACAGCCCATGTTAAGTATGGCCGTCGTTCCCGCGTCTAATTTCAATTTTTTTGTTTTTGCGTAAGTCATCCGGGAATATGAATTTATGTAAATGATGCTACTCCAAAAAAAAATGACGTAACAACGTTATTTCGCGCAATGCACGGCGGAAAATTTCTGAATGGAGCATGCGCAGTTCGATCGCTGCGGGGACGTGCCTAATTTAAATGCTTCACGCCCCCTAATCGCGTATTTCGATTCCGCCGCGAGAAATGCACTACGCCGCCGTACCTTACGGGCCGAAATCTACCTGAATTCGTCTTAGAGCCAGGTAAAATACGGCAGCGTAGTGTAACTCTGATACTCCGCGCCAGGGCAATTGTTCCTGAATCTGGCCCAGTGTTTTTTTTCGTAATGGATGAATATCCACTACCTGAGGATAATATGCAAAAAGGATATTAAATAAATTACGTTTTACCTACATTCAACATTAACCTGTTTTTTAAATAGTATTAGAAAAAAGTACCTAATTTGACAGGTGCGTGAATGCAGGTAAAACATTTTAAATAATTTTTTAGAATGTTTAAGTTATGCATAGTTTACTATAGAAATTTGGGGGTGTTCCGCTCAGATGGTGACTTATATACTATTGTTTGAGCTGCTGCCACCACTAAGACTGCTACCTGGGTATAGTCTATATGAAAAAAAAAAAAGTAAATAGGTAGTGGGTATGGCACTGCTCTTGCAGTGTATGTATAGTTATGTTTCCCTTTAAATCAATAAAATAAAGAAGAAGAAGAAGAAGAAAAAAAAAAGCCAGCAGCTACACATACTGCAGCACAAGAGAAAATAGATAAAGAGGGCGCACCAACCTTTATTATCCTTAGATGTGTTTTATTAAAAATTAAATAAAAAACTACACGCAAACAAATGGAAAACATTCGTGATACAAGAGATCTCCAAATGACAGCAATTGTTCTGAAGATGAACGACTCCAGATGATACCAGAAGAGTAAACAGGGGCTACTGACGCGTTTTCGAAGGAACACCTTCTTCTTCAGAGCACGGCATTTTCCATTTGTTTGTGAGTAGTTTTTTTATTTAATTTCTAATAAAACACACCTAATGATAATGCACAAGGTTAATACGCCCTCTTTCTTTCTATTTTCTTGTGATCGCAAGGATACCCCTATCCTTGAGGGCAGCAAAGCCTGTGACACCGTCCTTCCCAACCCTAGATTACCGGGTATCCACTTGTACGCAGGAGTGTTTGTCTTTCTAAACATACTGAAGCTGCTGGCTTTTAATAATATGACACTTACCTGTCCTAGTGTCCCTCAATGTCAGCACCGCATCTGATGTTTTCATCAGCTGACGGGTGCTGCCGTGGCCATTGCGTGTAAGGGAACCCGGCAGTGTAGCATTTTGGCTTCACGCCCGGAACCCTACTGCGCATGTGTGAGGCCCCGCTCCTCTCTCCTATTGGCCCGGTGGCCGGGGAAGCAGGAAGGAGTCCCACGGTGATGTCTCGGGCCACAGCCCAGCCTCCCAGAAGTGGGAAAGGACACCAGTCAAAGACAGGTATCCTGTTCCCCCTCCCCCTGAAAGGTGCCAATTGTGGCACCGGAGGGGGGAGGAATCTGATGAGCGGAAGTTCCACTTTAGGGTGGAACTTCGCTTTAACTTCAGTAAACCTAATAGACCTGCTAGTGGCTTACACACAGCAGAAGACAGAATAACAAAGAAAAAATATGTAAAAGGGCGAAGTAAGCTGCTTTACTCTATTCAAAATATACTGTATATAACTCACAGCGCATAATGCACATTAAATGTATAGAGTTGCCATCACACTTGGGCTCTATGATGTCATCACTTCCTTATGGACATATGTACCCTCTGCAGTTATGCTCTGTCTAGTACACACACAAAACAAAATGCTTATGTTTTTAGGTTCCTTATTATACACTTAAAGTGTAACTCCACTTTTGTTGAGAAAAAAACATTACTCTCTGGGTGATCTATGTACATTGCAAGGATTATAACAAACTTTATTGAAGATTCCTACCTTGTTATTAAGAAATTCATGTGTGTTTGTCTGTGCCTCTGTCCTGAGTGGGTCTAATGGGAGTGGTTTCATAATAACCTGTCAGGTGTGGAGCTGAAGGACACTAATGAGGAAATATGCTGGGCCTGCATCACTTTAGATGTGTTCCTATTGGGTGCTCTATGTCTAATATTCATAATATTGGCTGGTGTAATAGTCTGTACTTCCGTAACTGGAGCACAATGTTTTGTGGTTTCAGTATGGGATGAAAACGCTATTTGCACTTACGTATATGTTCACATTATGATTGTTTCAGGAATAATACTGTATGTACTGTAACTGTGAAGAGGAAGGGGGGAGTTTTTTTCTCTCCTTGCATGTTAGTGCTGCTTACAGTTCAGCTTGTACCCTGTGTACTCTTACTTTTTGTATGTGCACTTGGCAAATGAATACCTTAAAAAAATAAAAAGATGTGTTCCTATTGAAAGTATCTTTTAAAAAATAAAATATTTGTTGTAAGGGATGCCTGAAATCTGATTTGTATCTTAGGCAGACTTTTGGGAAAATTGGTGAGCCAATCACACAAGCAGGAAATTATGTTATTACATTATATTATTTTTTCTTTATTTTCTATTTTTTTCTCACAAAATTGTAGTTACCCTTTAACAAAGTTAAGCAATTATTTTTTTTACATGCTGGAAGCTGATCAAAATCCAAAACTCGCCTATTTTGAAACATGGTGTAAATCTCACCTCTACAAGTGGGTGCCAGTGGGCGATGGGCTTCCTGGGATACGACAGCATTTCGTTCCAGTGTTCCCGGCCTAGGCTCTCTGCATCGTTGCCAACTTGACATACTCCGATGACCTCATTATGACCTACACTGTGAAAATGTTACATAATGTTTTTTCCGTATGCAGTACATTGAAACATGTTAGAAAATTTATGCCAGTGTCATGCCCCAAAGTTTTAACATAAGGATATTAATTTTAAAATGTCATTGCTAGTCATGTACAGTGCCTTGAAGAAGTATTCATACCCCTTGAAATTTTCCAAATTTTGTCATGTCAGGCCACGTACAGTACACACGACCGAGGAACTCGACGGGCGAAACACATCGTTTTACCCGTCGAGTTCCTTGTTCGGCTGTCGAGGAACTCTTCGAGCCAAATTTTTCCATTTCCGTCGAAGAAAAAGAAGACATGCTCTCTTTTTGGCTTGACGAGTTCCTCAACAGTTTTCTCGGCGAAAAGTGTACACACGACCGGTTTTCTCGGCAGAATACGTCTTCTATCAAGTTTCTTGATGAATTCTGCCAAGAAAACCGGTCGTGTGTATGCGGCCTTACAACCAAAAATGTAAATGTATTTTGTTGGGATTTTATGTGATAGACCAGTGATGGTGAACCTTGACACCTCAGATGTTTTGGAACTACATTTCCCCTGATGCTCATGCACTCTGTAGTGTAGTTCAGCATCATGGGAAATGTAGTTCCAAAACATCTGGAGTGCCAAGGTTCGCCATCACTGTGATAGACCAACACAAAGTGGCACATAATTGTAGACATGTGTATTCATTTTCGTCCGAATGCATTTTTGTCCAAATTTGGGGTATTTTCTTTATCATTTTAACAAACAAATGCGCAGAATCGGAAATCCGAAGATCCAACATAAAAAAATGCTTTTATTTTCGTTTGGTTTCGACAACAGTTCGATATAGATAGAAGATTCAACATGAAGCTGACAATAAGAATCTGTGTCTATTGAACCGGCGGTCGAATGTGCCTAACCTTAACTCTATTAGTCAAAGATTATTCTACATAGAGAGGAAAGATTTGACATTATAGAGACAGTGTTGGGGTAGACCATTCAAATGTCAAATCTGTCATTGAAGGCCTATGGTGTCTTTCGAAAGTTCTAAGAAGATTCGACAAGTAAATTGTATGATGCCGCAATTGTACATTTCTGGTCAAATCCTCGGCCCACAGGCTAAAGAAGAATTTGAATGTTGGTTGACTAGTAATAATAATTTATAAATATAATTATTACCAGTGTCATACAACAATAGAATTCTTCTATAGCTTGTAGGCGTAACATTCGACCGGAAATGTACGATTTTAGCATCGTACAGTTAAGCTGCTCCGTTCTTAGAACATTCGACAGACACCATAAGCCTTCAATGACAGATTCAACCTTAAAGTGGATGTTAACCCCAAAATATATATATATTTTTTGCTGTCACAATGTAGAGTATAAGATTTCCTATCATCTGTGCCCAGTCTTTAACGAAACAAAATGAATAAAAACAAATTTCGGGAGTAGCTAAATGAATACATTTTTCGGACAAAAACATGTCTACATAATTGTGAAGTGGAAGGAAAATAATAAATGGTTTTCAAAAGTTGTTACAAATAAATATCTGAAAAGTGTGGCGTGCTGTGGTGAGAATAATTTGTAGAACCACGTTTCGCTGCAATTACAGCTGCAAATCATTTTGGGTATGTCTCTACCAGTGATATTTCTGCCCATTCTTCTTTGCAAAATAGCTCAAGGTCTGTCAGATTGGATGGAGAGCGTCTGTGAACAGCAATTTTTGAAGCCTCGTACACACGGCTGGTGGGAAAACTGTGGAGAGCTTTTGGCCATGTGTATGCTCCTCGCAGTTTTTCCGACAGGAAAACTGCCCAAAAAAGCACCGAACAAAAAAAGAGAACCAGCTCTCTTTTTTTCCGGCAGGTTTTGGCAGTTTTTCTATGGGAAAAACTGCGATGGAGCATACACATGGCAGGGATTCCTGACCAAAGCTCCATCACAGTTTTCCTATCGGGAAAACCAGACGTGTGTAGGGGGAAAAACTGACCGAGCAGGTTCTCGGCTTTCCCCTCTGGATTTCCAAACGTGCGTATGGGACATAAGTCTTGCCACAGATTCTCAATTGGATTTAGGTCTGGACTTTGACTGGGCCTTTTAGCCCAACTTGTTTGACATGGGGCTATGACAAAAGTATCCTTCTCCTTTATCCCTATAAAAAAAAAAAACACTACAGCCTAGTAATATGATTAGATGACTAACTCAGTAGCATGATTTCATAATGACTATAGCCCAGTAAGATAAAAAAAATTCCAGCTTGTTGGGAAGTTGGAAACATCTGCAATTGCCCAATTTAAACAAATCAAGTAGTATTAAGACTACATATTTATTGCAAACACTGCTTGTATTGTATATGCCACTTACATTATTACTCTTTATACCACCACCCTAACATTTTCATTGGCCCCACATAGTAAATAAAAAATAAACCAAAGAAGCAAACAATGAACATGCTGACTATACATAAAAGATGGCTTTCAAACTCTTGACTCCCATTGAGTAGACTCCGGTAATTGCACTGAATTCATTGTAATATCTCACCGGTCATAATCCATCACTGCTATTAACAAACTGATCTGATCAATATTCTCTGGCGGCACGTCAAAAACGATGGCTTCATTATACACTGGGTTTAATGTGTTTCTCTTCGTTGATGTTTTCCTTTTCTTCAGTCTCCTCCCTTCACACATTATTGACACCTTCACATAAGGATCTGTAAGGAAAGGCATACAAATTGTAATACACTATAACCTTCTATTTAAGGCTACAAAGAATTTGTATAGGTTGCTTGGAGACACACAGGATAGAGACCATTGCATATTTTAAGATCACATAACTTGCACCTGTACCTTAAAATGGTAAATCGAGGGATCTCTTTATATGTATAAAGCAATTGATATCTAAGGCCTTGTACAGACGATTAAATCTGTCTGTTCAAATCGGTCGGACCGACCGATTTGAACAGATCTGTCTGCTGGCATTTTGGTTTGCTCGCGTGTATACACGAGCAAACCAAAATCCCCGCCAGCAGACAGCGCGCTGACGTGTCGGTGACGTGGCGGTGACGTTGACGCCGCCACGTCACCGCACCAGGAAGTAAAACACTTCCGCGCATGCGTCGAAATCATTCGGCGCGTGTGCGAAAAGACATGTCTGCTGGTTAGCATACTAACCAGCAGACATGTCGGGCGGACGGGTTCCCAGCATGCTTTGAAATCTGTCGGGTGGCCAAATCCGTCTGTTTGCCCGTACACACGATCAAATCTGTCTGCTGAAACGGTCTACATTCAGGGTTTAGTTGTTGGAAAGTAGAGACTTACGAACGCATACAGCCATTCATTTGTGAGTAGGGAACCATGATTGCTAAAAAGGGAACCATGATTGCAAAAGTAAAGCCCCGTACACACGTTCGGACCAAAATCACATCGGAATTCCAACAGAATTCCATCGGAGTAAAAGAGAGCACTCCGATGGGGGAAAAAACTCACAGTCGGAATTTCCGATTGTGTGTACAGGGCTTAAGTTTATCAAAAATGTCCAAAAAGTGGGTAAACTTCATAGTGGAGGAACCAAGAATACAGCCCTTCCTAAACCTTTCAGCAGAGCAATAGTAATCATGCTGCTCTAAGCTCAAATGACTAATGTCCTTTATACAGGATCCACTTTTGTGCATTATTGCCAAGGAGGTTGATTTATTAAAACTGGAGAATGTAAAATCTGGTTCCGCTCTGCACAGAAACCAATCAGCTTCCAGGTTTTGTTTTTTGTCAAAACTTCATTGAACAAGTTGAAGTTAGATTGGCTACAATGCACAGCTGAGCCAAATTTTGCCCTCTCCGGTTTTAATAAATCAACCCCAATGTGTCAGTATTTGCATTTTTTTTTTAAAAGGCCCTAATATGCATAATCATGCATCCCTTTAAAATGCTTTCAGCTCCCTTTCAGCTAGGCTCCAGGGGCTGTCATATCTATAGAAATTAGACAATGTATTACTGGTGGAGCCGTATTCAACCCAAACTGTTTCACTACCTGCCACCTTGGAGCTAAATCTTAGAAAGGCCTCCAAGAACTCCTGCCAAAAGCTAGATCAACTACTGCCTGGCTGTTAATAACTTTTTAGCTTGTGTCCTGGCTACACTCCTATCTGCCAATTAAGTATTCCTGTTCCTGGTTCCTGCCTGGTTATTCTTCCTGCTTCAAACAAACCAAAGCTGCCCCTACCTGCTACACCAGCACTCATGCCACTCTGTGCCCTCACACTGTCTGTCATCACTACCAGGAGTGTTGGACATAAGGGGCAAGAGAAGTCCCCTCTACAGCTTCCTCTCCACCGGGTATGTGACAACATTATACACACCTCCAAACTCTCCCAATACAGTTTAGTGCAAATTGTGTAGGCAAAGGACACACCCCTGAGGAATTAATATGTCAAACATATTTAGAGGGGATATGATTTCAATTTACAAATACCGTACTTGTGACCCCACAATAGGGTAAAAAAAAAATTCTAAAAAGGGAGTTTAACAAGACACGTGGCCACTCATTAAAATTAGAAGAAAATAAGTTTAACCCTTAACTAATTAGAGAGTTCTTTACTGTAAGAGCGGCAAGGATGTGGAATTCCCTTCCACAGGCGGTGGTCTCAGCGGAGGACATCGATAGTTTCAAGAAACTATTAGATAAGCACCTCAACGACCACAACATACAGGGATATACAAGGTAATACTGACATATAATCACACACATAGGTTGGACTTGATGGACTTGTGTCTTTTTTCAACCTCACCTACTATGTAACATATACAGTATGAATGGTTATCATTGGATAACATGGGGAACGACTTGTCATGCGACTTTGGTTTCTAAAGTTGCTTGATACCGTCATACAAGTGTGAACGGAGCCTAAATCAATAGGTTTAGTTCTGCTTTATGATTTACTGCTGGGACTCTGGGCTTCAGCAAAATGGCAGCCTCCGGCAAGAAGAGACAGGAGCAATGCCGGAGGCAATTTACAGCACAAACTCATTTTGATAGCATAATAATAAATGTGGAATGTAGGTTCCTTGCTAAAGAACATTGGCCCAGATTCATAAAGCAATTACGCCTGTCTAACTGGTGTTAGACAGGAGTAATTTCAAATTTCGCGCGCCGTATCACTAGTTTGAATCCTCAAACCATGATACAGCGGCTTCGGGCTTCGATCCGAGAGGCTTACATCTTCGTAAGCCTTCGGATCTACGCTGCGATATTTTTGCGGCCGCTGGGAGGAGTTTGCGTCGTTTTCATGCGTCGGGATATGCAAATGTGTTTTTACGGCGATCCACGAAGATACGAGCGGTCTTCGCAATCGCTTACGTCTGTTTTTTTTTACGTACTGTTAGACCAGCTTTTTGCTGGTCTAACGGTGCGTAGCCCATGTTAAGTATGGCTGTCGTTCCCGCGTCGAATTTAAATTTTTTTATTTATTTTTTGCGTAACTCGTTCGGGAATAGAAATGTCCGTAAACGACGCTACTCAAACAACGAATGACGTAACAACGTGATTTCGCGCAATGCACGGCGGGAAATTTGCGAACGGAGCATGCGCAGTTCGATCGCCGCGGGAACGCGCCTATTTTAAATCCTTCACGCCCCCTACTCGTCTATATGGATTGTGACGGGAGAAATACACTACGCCGCCGTCGTTTACTGGACAAAATCTACCTGGATTCCACGTAGAGCCAGGTAAGAAACGGCGGCGTAGTGTATTTCTGATACGCTACGAGAATCCAATTCTCTCTGAATCTGGGCCATTATTTTCTATCAAGTTGTTGTGGGTAAAGTTCCGCTTTAAATGACTCATCATTGTTAAATGATAGTATGTGCAATAAAAGTAAGTGTTCCTCTAAGCTTCCTTTGGTTATTTTAAAGCCAAACCAACATTCTTGCAGTAAAAACCCTTTTAGTATTTTGAAAAAAAATCCTGTTTTACCTTTAGAAGCTGCACTCAGACAGCCAATAACACAAAGTGGCAGTTATTGGTCATAAACTACTGGTTGTTTCTATTTCGGGTAAGAAAAGATCAACTACTGGCATTTCATCAAGTTTAACGAAAGTGCAAGTTCACCTTTACAGTATTTTCTGTGCAACACATTTCCTGCCTGGTCTTCATTTGCTCAGCAATAATAAATGATTGTTTTCTATCCCTTGATCACTTAACAATAGATATATTTATGCATTGCTCTCAGAACTCTTCTCCCTGAGCTTTTCAGGGTGTAACTTCAGCTCTCCACCCCCCCCCCCCTCTTTTTTTTTAACTCTCAGAGAAGCTTTTTGATTAAGCACTTTGAATGGATGTAGAGAAGAGAAGACCGCAGATAAACACATACAACTTCTGTAGGAGTGTTTGTTTAATCTCTGTGAAGGCCAGTCACTTCACTGGGTATATGCAAGGGTTTACAACCACTTTAAAGTTGTTGTAAACTCTTTACAACCAATTTTACCTACAGGTAAGCCTATATTAAGGCTTAGCAGTAGGTGCAAGAAATATCTCTTAAACCTTCATGGTTTAGGAGATATTTACAAAAATAACGGGCGCAGATGTCTACGGCGCATGCACCGTAGACAACGGCGCAGGCGCACTTTAGCAACATCGATTGTGCCGTTCCTGAAGGAAGCTGTGCCGTGAATGGCAGCTCCCACGCGCATGCCGTGATGTAGGGTGACCACGTGTCACGGAATGCCCAGGACAGTCCAGCATTTTGCAGGTCTGTCCCGGGCACATTCATTCCAGGACAATAAAGTGTCCCAGAATGAAACTGACACAGCTACCCCCCGGGCCAATCTGATGCCCCCAAAAAGGCCACCACATTACCGCTTTACTCACTGACAGTACTTGTCCTGGCCGGGAATGCCTGGAGAAGCATAATCCCGCCCCCTGCTTGTGATTAGAGATAATAAATCCCACCCTTTGTGTCCAATCACTGTGCTGTGATTCGTTACAGCACAAGTTGATTTTTGGGAAGGGAGGGTGTCCCTGAATGGTAGTTTGGAAATTTGGTCACCCTACTGTGACGTAATCTGAGCTCCGGCCAATCACAGAGCTGGAGCCGCAATACCTGTAAGTAAGCTCTGAGAGAGATGTCAGGGCCAGAGGGGGGGTGGAGGACTGCTGCGGGGGCTTCGATCTGAGGAAAGTATTACATGATGCGCTAGTATGCTATGCATACTAGCTCATTATGGATAAAGGACAATCCGCAACTCCATACATGCTCCTAAATCAGTCCGAATTTATTGTATCTCCACAAAAAATACAGCAAAAGTAGACGCGTTTCAGCCATAAAGGCCTTGTTCACAATACTAATACACAATACTAATACACAACCGTTTTTCGGGCTGTAAAAAATGTAGTTTTTAATGGTCTAGAAAAAACTGTGTTTTTTTTAAACCCGATCGTTAAAACAGCCTTGCCTACACACTTTTCAGTCAGTTACAGCGTGATGAATGTGCTTACTCCATTACGAACGTTAGTTTTACCAGAACGAGAGCTCCCGTCTCATAACTTGCTTCTGAGCATGCACGTTTTTTCACGTCGTTAAAGCCTACACGTGACCATTTTTTTTTTACGACATTAAAAACGACAACGTTAAAAACGTTGTAAAAAATTAGAGCATGTTCTAAATTTTTAATGGACATCGTGAAAAATGCTCTGATGCCAACAAAAAATCGTTTTTAATGACATTAAAAAAAAAACGTAATACTTTACAACCCGAAAAACTGTTGCGGCATTAGTCTTGCATGTTTTTTTTTTTTATAATTTTTTTATTTATTTTTTAGGGTTTACAATCGCTTTAAGTGTAGTGTTTCTATTGTGTAGGTGTAATGACCCTTATGAACGGGTCGCTGTAATTACTCACCAGATGCCCCTGTGATATCCATGGCTTTGAGGTTTCTTGCCTTTATGATGGTGATGGTAAGTCTTCCCGCAGTAGGGAGGTAGCACAGCGAGAACATTAAATCTCCAAGGTCAACATTATCCTACCAAACAAAAAATATACGAAAATATAAAAAAAATGAAAAGTCAAAAGAATTATATTATACACACAGAAGTGGCTGCTTTAGAATCAAGACACAATACAAACCAATAACACATTCCTAATAAAAGAAGTACAGAAACAATAGATACCGAAGCTCATTTCTGAACATCATCATTCATTCCTGTGCTGAAAGGTTTAATCATCTGTCGCCTGTGAGTCAGACTTTACATTAGTGACTGCTCAGAATCGCAAATGACAACTCACTGTATTATTTTATATCATTTATATTACTTTTATATCATATAAACAGACAGGTAGATAGATCATTTGAATGTAATCATTGGAATCATTTGTGATATTTCATTTGTAGTAGAACACATCCACTATAATCAAAAACAGTGCCCTAAGTCAATTTAAGTGGTAGTAAAAAAAAGGGGGGCCCTGCAGATATATGCCATAATGTCCTACCTGTAAAACACAACCATCACACACTGCACTGTCATGGCTCCAGCAAGCTTGGGCGCAGTGATGGCCCATTCATAAGGAGCGCTGGGGTGCCGCACCCCCTAATCCAAGCATCCGCCCCCTAAACTACAAGCAGGGCGCCAGACGCATGGATTCCAATGTTTTTTTTTTTTAGAAGCACGTGATTAGAGCCAGAGACTCTAATAGGCTTAAAAAATGGGTGGGCTTGGGGCGCAGAGCACTGCGCCCTGAGCCCACCCAGTTGTGTGACAATAGCAAATTAATATTCGCAATTGTCTTCCTGATTCTCCTTCCAGCCAATCAGGAGGTTGGCTGAAAGAAGAAGTGATCCTATTCAGGAGGAGGAGGGAGGAGACACAGGGGAAGTCGCCATAAAGCACCAGGAGGAGGAGATGCAGGGTGAAGCCGCCACCCGGAGGAAGCGCTGCCCGTGACCTATATGGGATAAGTTCAGGGCTGGTGGCCGACCGACCAACTGGGGAGATGCCTGTGACTCAACTGACCGACCACTGTTTGGACGGCTTCCATATTCCTTTCCGGGTTTGCAAGAAATAGAAAATTTACAATAGAACAATGATATAATATTGAGAAATAAATACAATCAAATAGAACCGTCTGGATTAGTGAATCATGAGTGGTAAATAAATCCTTTGAAGTCGCCTATGCGTTTCACCATGGGGCTTCTTCAGGACAAGACAAGCAGGATTTTTTTGATAATAAATAAATATTGTTTCATGATCTAATGCAAGGATCTCCAAACTACGGCCCTCCAGCTGTTTCGGAACTACATTTCCCATGAGGCATTGTAAAATTCCGACATTCACAGACATGACTAAGCATGATGGGAATTGTAGTTCCTGAACAACTGGAGGGCCATAGTTTGGAGATCCCTGATCTAATGCATCGCGGTAGGTACGTCCATCCAGAGAACTCTGAGCAATCAAAGAAGATGCCACAATATCAGGGAGTTAATTGAATGTCACTCTCAGTGGTACCAGAAAAATGATAATCAAGGGTCCGAGCTTATAGCATCTATGGTGATAATTCCATGATGTCAGGGATTGAATAATCAAATCAGGAACCAGAGAAAACTGCGTAGGGGATGTGCCAGAAAATCGATAAACGAAAAACGAAAAGGAACCCCTACTATGAGCAATCCCATAAAGGAATTAAAACTGGGGCAAGTTTTCACACATGGGCGAATGTGGGCGTAAGTGCAATGGAGATGCAATGGCATTCCACATGTACGTTCGATAAGGACCGTCCCGCCAAACGTTTTGTCATAAAGTATGGTATGTGCATGCCCCAGGGTCACAGCCTGTGAGCTGAGCTGTGCATGCCACTACATTACAGGCCAGAAGAGGCATATGTAACAGAGGAGACCACTAGGATATCTTCTTTAATAAAAACCCCACCTGTCAGCTCCTTTTTCACTACTTTAAAGCTGAGTTCCAAGCAAATGGCTAATAAAAATAAACAAAAGGGAACTCTTTTGCCTGCCAACTACCAAAGGATTTGTATTTCTGTCATCCAGTCTTGAGATTTACACAGCTATGCTGCACAGCACAGCCTTGACTGTCATGAAATGTGACTTTACCAGGACTATCAGCCATAACTCCTGGTACTTTTTTTTTTGTTTTTTTAGATGGCGGCTGGCTTTCTCATGAAAGTGTTCTGAGCTTCTCATTAGCCGCTGGATTGCTTTCAGAGGTATGCCCAAGAAACAATCCAATGATGTGGCTGGCTGGTCACACAGGCGTTCAGAGACCAGATCATCTCTGGTTGCCTCTTTGGCTTTGGAGGACCAGAGCGACATCATGAGGTCACTTTCAGTCTAGGGTAGAAGTAAGCATTTTTAAAAAAAATTTAAAGCAAAAGATCAATTTTTTTTTGATCTTTTGCTTTTAAAAGGTAAATGACAGATTTGGGGTCTTTTTCACCCCAGATCTCTCCTTAAAGAGCACATGTCATATATATATTACAAGGAATGTTTACATTTAGTGCTTCTGCTGTAATCATTGAGGATGAATTGCTCCACAGTGCCCACAGACACAGACACAGAAGTTAGTAAGGGCTTGCTATCAAGAACAACTGTATGTTTAATACAACAGCCCTGCTCAAGGCCTTTCCAGTAAAAAAAAGTCCCCACTAAGTCTTCCTCTAAGTCAGGGGTCTCCAAACCTTCCATACAAAGGGCCAGTGTACTGTCCTTCAGGATTTAGGTGGACTGGACTATGCATTGAAGATGAATTGCTCCACAGTGCATGCAGACACAGAAGTCAGTAAGGTCTTGCTATCAAGGACAACCGTATCTTTAATACAACCGTCTCTCAATTAATTCCCCTAAAATCGCAGCAGCCCAAATGCTCAAATACCTTCTGCAGCCCTGCTCAAGGCCTTTCCAGTAAAAAAAAGTCTCCACTAAGTCTTCCTCTAAGTCAAGGGTCTCCAAACTTTCCATACAAAGGGCTAGTGTACTGTCTTTCAAGATTTAAAGCAGGATTCCACCAGCAAATTTTTTTTTTTTTTTAATTCAGCAGCTACTAACAGTTTAGCTGCTGACTTTTAATAAGGACACTTACCTGTCCTACTTGCCCTCGCTGATGGCCCCCCGATGCTGATCCCATGATCGATGCAGGTCCCGCGCCGCCATTCACACTAGGGGAAACAGGCAGTGAAGCCTTACCGCTTCAGTGCCCATTTCCTACTGCGCATGCGCGAGTCTCGCGTCGACTTGTGAATGGGCGGCTGCTCTCTGAGAACACACACAGTTCCCAGAAAGCAGAGCGTCCCATTTACTAGGAGAAGTTGAAGAAGAAGACGGATCCTGGCTACGGAAGAGGCAGATTATGGACTTCCACATAGCAACAGGTATTTTGGGTATAATTTTTTATTTTTTCTCAATTTTTGTTCACATTTTTTTTTTTTCTTTTTTTTTTATGATTTTTGGGCAATTTTTTTTTCCCTGGGTGGATCTCCACTTTAAGGGGACTGGACTATGGCGATTAAGAGTAGATAATGCCACTGGCATCTGTGCCCTATCATTGGTTTTAATGGGAGGAATAGTGCCTTATTGTTTTTTTTTAACAGAAAGGGGTTTTTATTCACAAAACAGCATTACAAGATATGCATTAGTCGACAATCAGATTTGCAAAGAAATGATAACTGTCAGAGACAAGCATTTTCAGCGTTTGCAGATAACAAAACAAAGGAAAACCAAAAAAGGGGCAAATGATAAAAGTAAAATAAACAAACGAGGTGTAGGTTCATGGCTCTCCTACCCCAGCGCTCGCCAACCGTAGGCCACCAGGCACAGACCTTCCCAGAGTACACTAGGATAAATGGCCGTCGCCCCTGCGCCAAATCCACATATATCCAACCAGAACTCAGCAGCCGGTCGAATTAGGTGGCCCCCCGGGAGAAGAGGGAGGGGCAACAACCCCATGCCGAGCGGGGGGGGGAATCCTTCTCTAGTTCCCCACCCCCCCGGCCCCCCATCCCCGCACATCCACCCAAGCCGACCAGACCTTATCGTACTTAGCAGGGCACCGCCTACTCTCATACATGAGTTTATACAGGGGCAAAGCCAAGTCCACCGCCTTCCTCCAGGAACCAAGGGTGGGGGGTCCCACCGACTTCCACCGCAGCAGTATCTCCCTCCTAGCATAAAACAGTGAGAATGTAATACATAGCTTAGTATATCTGTCTCCCTCGACCTCACCCAAGTGACTCAGAAGGAGCACAATGGGGTCCAACGGCACCCTGGTCCCTGCCACATCGTTAAGCCTCTCTGCTACCCCCGCCCAGTACTGCCGAAGCTTCGGGCAATCCCAGACCATGTGCCAGAAGGTACCCACCTCTACCCCACACCTGGGACAGTTCGGATCCAGATGTGGGTATATGCTGGCCATTCTGTGAGGGGTGAAGTAGGCCCTATGCAGGAACTTAAGCTGGAGGAATCTGTCTTTAGCTGCTATCATGGACGGGATGTAGGTGGAGAAACATTCCTCCCATTCCTCCTCCCCCAAAGCTGGAAGGTCCCCTCTCCATTTATCCATTACCCGGGTGAGTTTAACATCATGGCCCACCGTCAGATACATATACAGAGTGGAAAGGGGCTTCCCCATTGCGCTTGACTTTAACAGTCGCTCGATCGAGTCAGGTTCCAGGGTCAGTGTGTCCGGGAATTGGGCCCTCATCGCATGCCTCAGCTGGTGGTATTTAAACTCGAGGGAGTTAGGGAGGGAGTACTGTCGTCTCAGCTCTTGAAAGTGCTTGATCCTATCGTTTTCTATGACATGTTTAAGGGTGGTAATCCCGCGTTTGGCCCACTGTGAGGGTTCAGGCAGGTCACAGAGGTGAGGCAAAGTGGGATTACCCCACAACGGGGTGTGTGGAGAGATACAATTCGATTTTGGGGAAAATATCTCTGGCCGCCCGCCACACTCTAACAGTCGTCTTCATGGACGCCGTCAAAGGGTGAGGGGCACCGGGACCCCTGTACACCAGATTAGTCAATGCAGCATATGACCCCAGTATGGCCACCTCAAGTCTCACCGCCGGATTCTGTCTGGGCTGGGAGAACCACCAGCGTACCGTAACTAGGACAGCCGCCCAATAATACAAAAGAAAGTTTGGGAGAGCCAGCCCCCCCCCCAAAAGGGGAGATATAGTATCTGCCTCGCCACCCTGGGAGGCCTCCCGGCCCAGATGAAAGAAGTCAGCACCCCCTCCAGTCGTCTAAAGAAGGATCTGGGAATGTAGGAAGGGGTATTACGGAAGAAATATAAGAACTTAGGGAGAAACACCATTTTGAGCAGGTTCACTCTGCCAACTGGGGTCAGCGGGAGTGTGCGCCAGGCCGTGCATTTGACCACGAAATGCGAAAGGAGAGGCTGTACGTTCCCCTCAATATATTCCCGTGTGGTGTTTGTTACTAATCCGAATGCCAAGATATGTGAAGTCACCCACCCACTGGAGGGGGGTTCCCGTATCCGCCCTCAGAAGCGAGGGGTGCAGTGGGAAGAGAACGGACTTACCCCAGTTTATGCGGATTAGTGCCTTATTGTTATCAGTAAGATCCCACATTTATGGTGTCAGTAAGGGGAATTATTGTCAATTACTGGAATAGTTCCCTAAGGTCTAGAAAAAGGGACACTTTCAGTCCCCTGGGCCACAAATCGGAGACCACTGCTCTAAGTGCACATGCATGCCACGACCCCATTAATTCTTAAGAGTAAGCGGTACTCACAGTGGCCTCCAGTGTTCTAGTAGAGTATGGCTTACCCATAGAACACATAAGTTGTGGTAAGCATACAGTACACAATAAGAATAGGACTTTACCACTGGAAAGACTGTATGACACTGGACAGGTCTGGACAGGTCTGCACATGGAAGAACTCTGGACTGAGAGGGAATGTAAGATTTTGAGCTGGTGAGTCCCACTTTTCTGAGGCACGGCGCCGTGGATTGGGGTGTGGGCAGACACAGAGGGGTAGAAGCGGGAGAAAGAGGAGTAGATCGAGCCCTCTCTCCTCTCCCATCTGTGTTTGTGGGGGAGGGATTGTTAGTGCTGGTTTTGGGAAGTGTGAAAGAGAGTGTAAAAGACACTCTCGGCTTACAAACCTGCAGCCAGAAATCCTACTGGGAAGCCAGAGTCCTGTCTGAATAATGTGTCTGGGTTTCAGGTGGTCTGAAACCTGGACGCATGATTCCAAACCTGAACTGTCCGGGTGAATCCTGGACAGGTGGCAACCCTAGGCACAATAAGATAAGAATGTTAAGAAATAATTACGGACGGCTTCACTTCCAAAAATCCATTTATTGAAGCTTCATATGACAAGTGGTTGACAGATGGAGC
Source organism: Rana kukunoris (assembly GCA_029574335.1). Taxonomy (NCBI): domain Eukaryota; kingdom Metazoa; phylum Chordata; class Amphibia; order Anura; family Ranidae; genus Rana; species Rana kukunoris. Next base: position 182,929,028 of record CM056059.1, read on the forward strand.
AGGGGACAAAGAGGTAGACATGTTTCGTGCAAATATCAGCGCTTAGAAGATTAATATGACAAGTGGTTGACAGATGGAGCAGGGGACAAAGAGGTAGACGTGTTTCACGCAAATATATCAGCGCTTAGTCATTACTAATCGCTGATATTTGCGCGAAACGCATCTATCTCTTTGTCCCCCTGCTCCATCTGTCAACCACTTGCCATATGAAGCTTCAATAAAAGGATTTTTGGAAGTGCAGCCGTCCGGAAATATTTCTTCACGTTACACAGCATGCAAGCTGGGCTAGCACCTGACTAGTGTGTGTGTGGATTAACCAAAGACTTACTCACCTGGAGCAGTTTTTTTTGTTTCAAATAAGATAAGATTTTTCTCACTAGAAAGGCGAAGCAACATTGCCCAGGACTGGTGGCTGCTGTTTTTTAGGTAGAAGAATTGATTAACCACTACACTACCGGCCGCCGTCAATTGACGGCAGCACGATAGTTCTATTGTTCTGACAGGACGTCATATAACGTCCTCGTCTTTCACAGCCACTAGAAGAACATTACTGGGAACGCGATGCGCGTGCCCGGCGGCTGCCCGCGATTGCCCAGTAACTGAGCAGGACCGTGGATCTGTGTGTGTAAACACAGAGATCCCCGTCCTGTCAGGGAGAGGAGACCGATGCTATGTCCCTTGTACATAGGGACACAGATCGGTCACCTCCCCCAGTCAGTCCCCTCCCCCACAGTAACAATTCCCTTCCTCGCCCCCTAGTGTTAACCCCTTCCCTGCCAGTCACATTTATACAGTAATCAGTGCATATTTATAGCACTGTTCGCTGTATAAATGTGAATGGTCCTAAAAATGTGTCAAAAGTGTCCAATGTTTCCGCCACAATGTAGCAGTCCCAATAAAAATCGCAGATTGCCGCCATTATTAGTAAAAAAAATAATTTAAAAAAATTCATAATTGTGTCCCCTATTTTGTAGGCGCTATAACTTTTGCGCAATCCAGTCACTATACGCTTATTGGATTTTTAAAAAAAAAATTGGATATTTATTATAGCAAAAAGTAAAAAATATTGTGTTTTTTTTTTTTTTTTTTCAAAATTGTCGCTCTTTTTTTGTTTATAGCACAAAACATAAAAACCACAGAGGTGATCAAAAGGACGTCAACTTTGTTTGGGAGCCACGTCGCACTACCGCGCAATTGTCAGTTAAAGTGATGCAGTTCCGGAAGCTGAAATTTCACCTGGGCAGGAAGGGGGTATTTGTACCCAGTAAACAAGTGGTTAAAGAGCAAACTGACTATATCCTGTTCACAGAAAAAGTAGAGCAAGACTTCCCTATAGAATAAATGGGGCTGTGGAACGCATGTGCACTTGAAGAGACTGCTTTTGCTGGAAAGGCCATGCACTGCTGTGCAGGGCCGCATAGCGCAGATCACTGGATTGAGGAAGAGGGTACATATTTGAGCTGATGGGTTGCACTCAGTTGGGTGGTGCCCAATGGTTAAAGGACAAATCGCTTAGAGCATGGTGACAAGTTCACTTTATAAAAAATAAAACTCTCTAACATGTACTCTCTTCCACTAATATGAACTGATGTGAAGGAAATTCAAGAAGCGCTATTAGAGAATATGCTAAATCCTGTAACTATGGCACAGTCTATTCTAAGGCTGTTATGCCACTTTCAGACACACTCTATTTTGATCCATCGTGTAGCTGTTAAATAATTTCTCCCCATAAACCGATATTGTTAATAATGTCTGTGTTTCCACATCTCATAAGTCTTTTATAGAGATGCATGAGGTTCTATAGACAGAGCGCACGCTGACTGTTAACAGGATATTTCTAGAAAGCCCTACACCTACTGCGCTTTGAAGTTAATGCCTGTGTGCTTTTGTGTAAATATTAAAATATGACCTGACAGAGCGGAATGCATTATTTCTGTTTATGCGATGTGGAATTTACATGAAAGATGCCAATCCTGCAGGCTTGTCTTGGAGCCCCTGGGAGGTCCAGCCTAATATGAGGAGCACTGCTGTGACAAGCCACACAGAATTCATGAAGGATTCAAAATTTCCTTAAGGTTGTAAATCAGGTGCCGTCACAACCATTTGTGCTGTATTCATCTGTTTACAAGTACACGTAAATCCCAACATCTTCCAGGGTAACCCACCAAAAATGTTCAGGACTGGTTAAAGATGTAAGCAGGGCTGTCTTTAAGGCAGGGCAAAAGGGGAAGCTGTCCTGGGCCCTGTTATTGTTGTGGGGCCCAAAGCAGCTGCCTCATACATGCCAACTATACCAGTTTAAATTCCCTTGTCCCTTGAAGTTTTAGTCATTTGCTGTGTCCTGATATCTCAGTGTGAAGTGCTTCTACTATTTCTGCCCAGCTCTGACCTATTGTTGTGTACAGAAAGAAAGTTACCGCTCCAGGTGGATTGTGTTAGGATGATCAGTATGGTCTCAGGAGATCAAGGGTGCTAGCTATGATTAAGCACTAATTTATAGTGCGAAACGCATCAGGTGTTTTACTCTTGTGTTGTATGCTGTGACTTGTAGTTCCTTTTTTCCTTTTTTTAAATAAAGACAACCATCAAGGTTTTTTGGAGTGCGGCTGTCCATAATTTTTTTTTCCATTTATTGTTGTGTACAGATGACTCACCTGCAGACCCTGTGTTTACATGTAAATAACCACCATTCATATGTAAATAACAGGAGCATTCATATGTTGATTGTTTGGCTCAGTTCTTCATATTTCCTGTGTCCATGGCCTGGCGATTTTCTCTCTGCCGCTATTGGCTATCTAGTAACACAATGCGAGGTGTACAGTGGGTGTACATCAGTGAGTCAGTCAGTGAGGCCTCGGATTAGCAACAGGAGCTCCACACGGCGCACGTCTCCTAGGAGTAGGAACGTGTGTGCTATAGCTCCAGGCAGGTTTAGGAGGCAGTCAGGCAGACAGGCAGGGTCCAATCCAGCCCTGCTCAGCCCAGCTACAGCTCAAGCTCCAGCCTCTGCACGGACCGCTCTGAACCTGGCCTTTTTTTCTCCAGCCTCCCCCCAGCATTCCTCCTCCCCTCCTTTGAAGGTGAGTCTGCCTGTCTCCCTGGGACTGAGGGCGGCCGTCCTCTTCAGGACAAGCCGCGGCGTCGGATCCCGGGAGACAGACGATCGAATCTCCCCTGTATCATCACCCCCGTTTCATTGTCGAGGTATCCCTTCCTCGTCCCCCGCCACCCACTCCCCGCCATCGATTCCCGTCTTTTTCGACGCTCCGCGCCAACCTCGCTAGGTCAGCGGCAGCCGCGTCTTAGGAAAGACCGCGGCTTCATCCGCGGCCTAGCGGCGCACCATACCCAGGCCCAACATCTCCCCAGTATACCCCCCCTCACCCCTGGAGGACCCCATCCACCTCCAAATAAACTAATCCCAGCCACCTCTGCTGCCAATCCTCCCTACAGATAGCCCCCCGGCCTGGATTTCTCTGTCAGGCCGGTGGCTATCTTAGTACACCCCCCCCAGCAATCAGAGACATCTCCTACCCCAAGTCCCCCAAACCATAACATTATTTGATCCAGGGTCTTGGCCGATCGCCTTTCAGGGATCAGGAAGGAATTTTTTTCCCTGCCCCAGCATATTGGGGTAGTCTGGCCAGGCTTTTTTTGCCTTCCTCTAGACCAAAGCCAGGAGAGAGGATTCAGTGAAGCCTCCCTCCATCACCATCCAACCACCGCCCCCCCCCCCCCCGATGACGGGCAACTATGGCGAGTCTGCGGTATTCAGCAGAAACCATTTGGGGTCTGAGGCGATTTGCCGCAGTGCTACCAGCCGTCACCAAAAGGGCCCTAAAAACTGAGCAAATTTTGAGAATTGATCGACGATCGACTGTCAAAAAATGCAGTCACCCATCCAAACCTAAGCACATATGCTGTGCTTTGATTAACACAAGATCGGCAGTAAAACACCGACTAGAAATCCATGATTTCATACTACAATACGATTTAGACTGCCTCTTTATTACAGAAAGCTGGCTTACAGCCGACTGTAACACCATTCTAGGAGAACTGGTGCCAGAAAACTATCGTATTATAACGGAAAACAGAATAGGGCAAAGAGGAGGAGGCTTGGCGGTGATCCACAAGACCCATCTTGCGATCAGTAAACCAGTCCTTCAAAATCGTCTTCCACTCATGGAAACCCTTACTCTACAACTGCAAACAAATCCCCAGGAGACAGTCCGTATTCTACTCTGCTATAGGCCACCCGGACCAAAATCGCAGCTTTTACCTTCTCTGACGGAGTTTATCTCCACTTATACCCTGAACAGCAAACATCTTTTGCTACTCGGGGACTTCAATCTCTGGGCCAACTCCTCACAGGATCCGATCGCGGACGCCTGTATTGACCAACTGGAAGGATTAGGACTACAGCAGCTAGTATGTGGGTCCACACATGCTTCAGGTCACACGCTTGACCTAATTTTCAGACAAAACCTGGAAATAAGTATTTTGGAAAATGAACCGTTGCCATGGACAGATCACCATGCAATCAAATTCATAATTTCCAAAATTCCCCCATTGATAAAAACACCTAAGCCGGTGACAACACACTGGACTAGATCTCAGAAGAAGCTCCATTCGGAATTCTTCAAATCTACCTTAGGAATTAAAATAAAAGCACTCCGACCACTCCGAACAGTTTCAGATACACTGGATGCCATAAATGCAGCCCTACTACAGTCAGCCGACTTAGTAGCACCGAAACGCCAAGCCCGCATCCGGAAAAACAAGTGCAGGTGGTTCAATAACCAGCTGTCACTACTGAAGCAAGAGCGCAGAAGGGCGGAAGCCGCCTGGAAACGCAGCGCCTCAGAAGAGAACTTCATCTGCTACAAAGCAATAACAAGAAAATATCACAAAGAAATTTTCCAAGCCAAGAAACATCATTTTTCTAAGGCCATCAATAGCGCCTTAAATCGCCCCCGCGAACTCTTCAAGTTGGTCACTCAGACCATGAATCCAGGCTGTCTTGAGGCCCCCAATTCAGATACCCAAGAATTTTGCGATGAATTGTCGGATTTCTTCATCAATAAAATTGAGGGAATCCGGGAAAGCATTCGTCAAAACAATACCCCCTGCAACACCCCCCTTGATCAACCTCGCAACACCGATAGAAGCCATCTACAATCAACCAAGTTCACTCTGGAACCCATCTCCGTGGATGCCACAAAAAATATCATCGACACTTTGCGAAACAGCACAGCGCCTAATGATATTATCCCCACTAAACTGCTGAAGGAATGCGCCGACATCCTGGCACCACCTATCATGCAGCTTATAAACCAGTCATTCAGAGAAGGCATAGTGCCCTCCCTGCTGAAAGAGGGCACTATCCAGCCCATCTTGAAGAAACCCACCCTAGACCCCAAAGACCCTACTCACCGCTGTCCCATAACAGGCCTACACGTCCTCTCAAAGATAATGGAAAAAGCAGTGGTACAACAGCTGCAACAGCATCTAGATACCCATAATCTACTTGATCCATTTCAATCCGGTTTCCGTCCCGGACACGGGACAGAAACGGCATTGCTGAAAATATGGGGCGACGCACTTGAGGCCGGAGACGAAGGAGAATCTTGTCTCCTGGTTCTGTTGGACCTAAGTGCAGCCTTCGATACAGTAGACCACAAACTACTACTGACTCGATTGGCTGAAGTAGCCAAAGTCGCAGAACGTGAGTCCCTCAAGGATCACCCCTGTCACCGGTGCTCTTCAACATCTATCTTCGCCCTCTCTTGGAAATCATCAGTAGCCAACAGCTGCTTTACCACTCCTATGCAGACGACACACAACTGTACTTTCGCATCTGAAACAAAAAGGACCATCATCTCAGTTTAGAGAATTGTCTCTCTTTGATAGAAAACTGGATGACAAAGAGTTATCTTAAACTCAACAGCTCCAAAACAGAACTTCTTCTGTTTCATGCAAGTCGCAAGAGTCAACTTGCAACAACCTGGACACCTTCCCCCATTCTGGGCCAGATCATCACCCCTAGCTCCAAAGTCAAAAGTCTCTGAGTCATCTTTGACACCAACATGACAATGGATGACAATGGACGCACAAACAGGGTCAGTAGTCAGCGGATCACACCATCTGCTGCGCCTACTACGTAGACTCAGTCGTGGTAGGAACAATTGTGAACTCCAGACTGGACTATGCAAATGCCCTTTACCTCGGACTCCCCAAGTACCAAATCACTCGTCTGCAAGTCGTTCAAAATACGGCCGCCAGACTGGTGACTGGGAAAAAACCATGGGAATCAATCTCACCTTCTCTGAGAACCCTTCACTGGCTGCCAGTAAAAGACAGAATTGCTTTCAAAGCACTCTGTCTGACACATAAGTGCATCCATGGGAAGGCTCCGCAATATCTATGCGAAAAGATAGAAGTCCACAACCCCAATCGCATTCTGTGATCCACCGACCAAAATCTGGTCAAGATACCCAAAGCCAGATACAAGTCCAAAGGAGAAAGAAGGTTTGCTTTCCAAGGTCCCAGACTATGGAACGCTTTACCAACCAGCATTCGGTTGGAGGAAAACCACCTGACCTTCAGAAGACAGATAAAAACTCTGCTCTTTTGATGACCAAAGAGACAGAAACAACAAGCGCCCAGAGGCGATTCAGTTCGCATGTGCCGCGCTATATAAGTTTTTCATTCATTCATTCATATGTAAATGGAGGCATTCTTTATATGTAAATAGCTGAGCCCAGGCTACATTCATATGTAAATAAAGGCAGCATTCATATGTATGTCATGCCCCTCTGCAGTGAAGAGATGGTGTTCTGTAACCTCTAGCAACCAATCAGTGAGAAGTATTATTGTACAGTAATCTCTAGCAACCAATCAACAAAAATAAATCATGTGCTGTAACCTCTAGCAACTAATCAGTGAGTCGTAATGTGTGCTGTAACCTCTAGAAACCAGTCAGTAAGTGGTAATGGTATGCTGGAACATCTGGCAACCAATCACAATCACTGCCTGATCTGATACAGTAAACTAATTTTAAGCCTAGCTGCTATTTATTGTATGTCTCAGAGCAGGTAGAGAGCAAAATTGCAAGGGGGGGGGGGTTGTGGGGCAAGAAAATGTTTGCCCAGGGTACAATCAATATTAAAGACGGCCCTGGACGTAAGTGGGCCCAAGTCAAAGATAATTCTAAAAGGCCTGTATACCAAAGGCCACCAAACTATGGCCCTCAGGCCAAATTAGCCCTCTACATTGTGTCTGGTCTGCAGCCGAGTTCAGGTTCTGCCCACTGCATTTTTTTCTTAGACAATTGGTTCGTAAGACCGCTGGCACCCTGGCAACTAAAGACGTGCCTTCCCCAGTAGGATGTTTGAAGTTCCTCTGCCCATACCTGTTCCAACACTCAAAGGTTGGTGCACTGAATTTCTGAAGGACTAAAAAATGTTTTAAGTTGTAAATCAGGTGCCGTCACAACCATCTGCTCTGTATTCATATGTTTACAGGTGCATGTAGATCCCATCATCTTCCAGGGTTGACCCATCAACAATGATCAGGACTGGTTAAATACATGAGTAGCCCAAGTCAAAGATAATTCTAGCAGGCCTGTTCACCAAGGGCCTCCAAACTATGGCCAAATCGGCCCTCCACAGGATTGCATCCAGCCTATAGCTGAGTTCAGGCTCTGTTCACTGCACTTTTTCCGAAGACAAGACTGCCGGCAGCCTAGTTACGGATGATGATGTGCCTGCCTCAGTCTGAGTATTTCTTCTGCCCATACCTGTTCCGCCACTTCTGCTAGTGGATCATGAATAAGGTGATATACTTACCTTATTTCTTGCTCTTACAGGCTTCCTCCTCTTCAAGCAGCTAGTACCCTCAAACCTCTTCTTGGCAATACTTGACCAATTGCAGCTCTCATCATCTCATACCTACCAGAACCAGCATTCCTGCATTGAACGGGGATGCAACCCAACAGCACCAGACAGCAGAGCATCAGCTGAGTAGTGTGAAAATATTTAAGTATATCACCTTAATTATTACCCCCCCCCCCAAAAAAAAATATTATTATAATACATAATTTATATAGCGCCAGTTTACTCAGCACTTTGATGTATAGGGGGATTAACACAATTACAGTACAGTTCAATACAAAAGGTACAGGAGGGCCCTGCTTGTAGAGCTTACATTCTGAAGAGAGGGGGTGGTGGTACAAAGGGTAATAGCTGCAGAGTAGGATCCGATGGGGTGGCTCGGGGACAGTTAGGTGGTTGTGGGATAATCTTCCCTGAATAAGGCTCTCCTAAAGGTAAAGAGGGTAAGGGCTAGGGTGACCACATTTCCAAACTACAATTCAGGGACACCATCCCTTCCCAAAAATTAGCTTGTGCTTTAACGAATCACAGCACAGTGATTGGACCCAAGAGGCGGGATTAATGATTTCTCCAATCACAAGCAGGGGGCAGGATTGTGCTCCTCCAGGCATTCCCGGCCAGGACAAATACTGTCAGTGAGTAAAGCGGTGATGTGGCGGCCTTTTTTTGGGGGCATCAGATTGGCCCGAGGCGGTGGCTGTGTCAGTTTCATTCCGGGACACTGTATTGTGCTGGAATAAATCTGCCCAGGACAGACCTGCAAAATGCAGGACTGTCCCGGGCAATCCCGGACACGTGGTCACCCCAGTAAGGGCTGATCGGACATACCGGGGCAGGGTGTTCCAGAGGATGGGAAAAGCTCTGGAGAAGTCCTGAAGGCGAGTATGGGAGGAAGTAACAAGGGAGCTAGAGAGCAGGAGGTCCTGGGAGGAGCGGAGGGGACGATTTGGTCAATATCTGCAGATGAGGATGGTGATATAGATGGGGGCGATGTTGTGAATGGCTTTGTATGTTATGGTTAGCATTCTGAATTTTACACGGTGGAGTAGGGGAAGCCAGTGAAGGGAAAATAGCAGTTAACCCTTGCAGTACAGAGGGACACCCACTACATGGTAAATGTTTTTTTATTCCCCAAATTTAATCTTCAAGGACAATTTACTGGTGTGCTAGTCACCTAACTAAATACTTACCTACATCTCCACTTCTGAGTCCATCGCTGTGTTGCCTTGCAAATCACTGCACACCATTTGCAGAAAGAAGTCCCAGTTGTGAGCAAATCCTACTTGGCATGTGTTCCACTTTTCACATTCATTCCCAGGGCTTTTTTTCAGCAGAAATACGGGGGAACACAGATCTGAATGTATGTAATGGTGCTCGTAGGTGGGTAAGGAGTGAAACCAAGGAATGGTGCTCAGAGGTGGGTAAGGAGTGAAACCAAGGAATGGTGCTCAGAGGTGGGTAGGGGGGTGGGTAGGGGGTGAAACCAATGAATGGTGCTTGGAGGTGGGTAGGGGGTGGAACCAAGGAATAGTGCTCGGAGGTGGGTGGGGGTGGAACCAAGGAACGGTGCTCGGAGATGGGTAGGGAGTGGAACCAAGGAATGTTGCTCAGAGGTGGGTAGGGGCGGAGAAAAGGAATGGTGCTCGGAGGTGGGGAGGGCTGGAACCAAAGAATGGTTCTCGGAGGTGGGTAGGGGGTGGGACCAAGAAATGGTGCTCAGAGGTGGGTAGTGAAACCAATGAATGGTGCTCAGTGGTGGGTAGGGGGTGAAACCAATGAATGGTGCTCAGGGGTGGGTAGGGGGTGGAGCCAAGGAATAGTGCTGGGAGGTGGGTAGGGGGTGGAACCAAGGAATAGTGCTCGGAGGTGGGTAGGGGGTGGAACCAAGGAATAGTGCTCGGAGGTGGGTAGGGGGTGGAACCAAGGAACTGTACTCAGAGATGGGTAGGGAGTGGAACCAAGAAATGGTGCTTGGGGGTGGGTAGGGGGTGGACACAAGATGTGACAGAAGGAGGGAGTTCCTGCACCTATTCTCTGAGAAAAAAAGCCCTGTTCATTCCTGTGACTGTTACCCATGTTTCCTCACTGCTGACTTGCTGCGGAGGGACATATGGACTCTTCAGTGTTCTGTCTGGTGTGCTGATGATTTTAATACATTCCTCTGAGAGAAAAGACAGATGAAATGACGCACAACATTATTGACTCACAATATGATGTTCTAAATGCACCACTTCTAGCCCTCCTCGTGTCATACGGAATTCATTTACTTTTAAATAGTCTAAATAGGAAGCTGGCAGTGCGCCAGTATAATGCACTGAAAGTCTAGTGGAATAGTCTGCAAGTTCCACTTTAACGAAAATGGGTTTCACTTTGCTGCATCCTGTGTGCTGCCACAGTGCTATTAGTCTATATGGTATTAGGTCTTGTTTTAGTTAGCTAGGCTGACACTTTAGCAACTTGACAAGCATGTCTGAATTCATTCCTTGACCTGTCACAATATACAGGAACAGGATATGTTTTCAAAAAAGTCCTTGCTTTTGATGATAGAAGGTAGAGCTCCGATCAATGGAATTTGCCTAGTCAGTAGGGTGACCACATTTCCAAACTGCAATTCAGGGACACCCCCCTCCCTCCAAAAAGATGAGGGGGGGCAGGGGGAAATTTAGTCTTGCGGTTGATGAGGAATTTTGCGTTGGGTTATTCGTAAGGAGAATGTGCCACCTTCCACCAGATGCAGTGCTACCGTCCCTTCCTCTGCATTAGCTGCGTGCGTAGAAGAAAGAGAGTGGAGCCACTATCTGGAGAGTGAAGATCACACCAGTCCCTGCTGCTTGCCGCTGGGTGTCGGAGAAGGAGGTGCGTGGGGACAGCAGTGCTGCACTAGGCGCAGGCCTTGCTCCCGGCCTGTCAGAGTAAATTGTCACTGGTTTCAAGATTCCAGGCAGTGCTGGGCCTAGCAATCAGTTCCGGAAATGTGGATACTAGTTAGTAGGGGGTGGCTGTGTCCTCCATTTCATTCCGGGACACTGTATTGGGTGATGTTGCGATGTCAGCACCCAAAGCCGATCTCTCCCTTGCATCTCGGGTGCTGCCTCCGCCATCTTCGGTAAGGGAATCAGGAAGTGAAGCGCCAGACGTGGCGTAGGTCACTGCGGTGATCTATTTCGAGAAGTGGGAGAAAATACCTGTATTACACAAGATACAGTATCTGCTCCATCCTCACTCCTAAAAGGTGCCAAATGTGACACCGGAGGGGGGGAGGATTCTGAAAAGCGGAAGTTCCATTTTTGGGTGGAACTCCATTTTGAGGAATGCCCAGGAACTTCAGTACACTTCTATATACACTCCGGTATATACACTCCAGTCCTCTCTCCAGCACAAACTCTTGCTTAAGACTTCTTATTCTTTACTCCTCCAGCACTTCACATGGTGCATACCGTTACTTCTCCATCACCTTCCTTGCTGCAGACTGTTACTCCAGCAGCACCTCTCTTGCTGCAGACAGTTCCTCCTCCAGACTAGCTAGCACTGCATGGTTAGGTCTGACACTAATTTGGCCAGGCCTCAGTGAACTGCCTTTTGCTGGCAGGGACCTCGGGCCCCTGTGGTGTAGAAATAGTTCAGGTGCTAGCTGTCCTCTATATAGCTGGCAATCCCAGATAGCTCTCTTCAGGCCTTGCCAGCCAGCCACTGCCCTTCCCACAGTCCTCTCTCCTGGTTTTGTACCCATCTCACACTGTTCTCTCTGGAGTCTCTTAGCAGTGTTCTCCCCTGCTGTCCTTTGCTTGCTCTCTCATGTACATCTCCTTACAGGATCTCTTCTCTCCTCCTGAATGCACCAAAGGCCCGGCCCAGACTGGGGAGCTCCCCCTGGGTCCTGACAGCCTCCACACTCTCTCATTTCAGCTGTTCCACCCAACAACCCCCCCCCCCAGCTGGGCAGACCCCAGGTATTTAAGGAGGCCTGCCCCCTGCCAATCCAAGTTGGGAATTGGTCAAGGCTCTCCTTTCCTCCTTTTCTTCTAGAACCTTCTAGAGAGAAGAGGGAGGTGACAGTGATGCTACCTGTGAGTCACCCAATCCTGCCCTGAGCCACTCCCAGCCCAGAATGAAAACAAACAGGCCTAGCCACCAGCTAGGTCTGCCTACATTATCCTACTCTCCAGAAAAATCCTCACTCTAGCACATATTTAACTAGAGGTGCAGTATCATGAAATTGCACCACATCCCTATAAGTAAATCGTTTTTACAATAGATAGGGTGGGATTTTACAGGTGCCATTCAAGTCCACCAAAAAAATAAGTATAAAAACATATACCGTATATATTATTTATACAAAGATTAAAAACAGAAAACAATAATACTGTTGTGCATATATACAACTGGACAGTACAATTTTACATTACACTGAGTCCCAAGTGCACATTTCTCTTCTACATGTTTCACCACATTGGCTTCTTCAGGAAGTATTAAAGTGCTACAGTACAACACGACTCCCAGAAGTTGTACCCAGATATAACCAAGACCAGAGACAAATGGATTGAACAACACCAGACAGCTACAAGGCTTGGGGGCACCTTGTACCCTCCTGATGCCCTGAACATACCCTCCTAACCTCTCTGTTTGCCCTCCTGACCCCTCTGTGTGCCTTCCTGACCTCTCTGTGTGCCCTGCTGACCTATGTGTGCCCTCTTGACCCCTCTGTATGCCTTCCTGACCCCTCTGTGTGCCCTCTTGACCCCCAGTACCAGGTCCTATTCACACCTCTGTGAACCCTTTTGACCCCCCAGTTTCATACCCTCCAGACCCCCTGTACCGTGGCCTCCTGACCCCCCTGTACCATGCCCTCCTGACCACCCCTGTAGTTTGCCCACCTCACCCCCCAGAACTGTGCCTACCTCTATCAATTTTTTTATTTTATTTTTTATCACCATTGGGGAGACTTTCTCTCACTTTCTCTTCCATCTGACACTTGAACAGGAAGTGATAGAAATACCAGTTAAAACAGTTAGATTTCACCCAGACCTGCTACTTGAATAGAATTCCAGACTTGCAGATTTTATTACATTATGTACGATATGTCAGAACGGAAACCACATTCACAGTTAGAATTTCATTTGCTCAAGAAAATCAAGAAAATCTTTTTATCCCGTTTCTTTGAATTTTTTCATCACTACAGTTGAAAACTAATGTTGATTTGATACCACTAATAATTAAAAAATGTAATGAACATTTAACCACTTAAGACCCGGACCAAAATGCTGCTAAAGGACCTTGCCCCTTTTTGCGATTCGACACTGCGTCGTTTTAACTGACAATTGCGCAGTCGTGCGACGTGGCTCCCAAACAAAATTGGCGTTGTTTTTTCCCCACAAATAGAGCATTCTTTTGGTGGTATTTGATCACCTCTGCGGTTTTTATTTTTTGCACTATAAACAAAAATAGAGCGACAATTTGGAAAAAATTCAATATTTTTTACTTTTTGCTATAATAAATATCCCCCCAAAATATATATAATATTTTTTTTCCTCAGTTTAGGCCGATACGTATTCTTCTACCTATTTTTGGTAAAAAAAAATCGCAAAAAGCGTTTATCGGTTGGTTTTCGCAAAATTTATAGCGTTTACAAAATAAGGAATAGTTTTATTGCATTTTTATAAAAACATTTTTTTTACTACTAATCGCGACGATCAGCGATTTTTTTCGTGACTGCGACATTATGGCGGACACTTCGAACAATTTTGACACATTTTTGGGACAATTGTCATTTTCACAGCAAAAAATGCATTTAAATTGCATTGTTTACTGTGAAAATCACAGTTGCAGTTTGGGAGTTAACCACAAAGGGGGCGCTGTAGGATTTGTGTGTTCCCTGCATGTGTTTACAACTGTAGGGGGGTGTGGCTGTAGGTGTGACGTCATCGATCACATCCCCCTATAACAGGGATGACGTGATCGATGCTGCGGCCACAGTGAAGCACGGGGAAGCCGTGTTTACACACGGCTCTCCCCGTCCTTCAGCTCCGGGGACCGATCGCCGCACTCCAGCGGCGATCGGGTCCGCGAGTCCCGCAATCCCGGTCCCGGAGCTTCGGACCGGGTCACGGGAGCGCGCCGCGGTTGTACAGTAGGCGGTCCTAACTGGTTAATGAACATTCCAAAAATTAAACTTTTCTAACAAAATTCTATTAGCCAGCTTTAGACCAGGAACAAGGCTTATGCCGCGTACACAAGACCATTTTTCATGACGTGATTCCTCTCAAACCTGCCTTGCATACACACGATTGTGTACGACGGCACTATAAAAGGGAAGTTCCATTCGAATGGCGCCACCCTTTGGGCTGAGTATGCAAATTTCCCTTCTCTTGACTTACTTCTGAGCATGTGCTTTTTTTCCCATGTCATTAAAGCCTACACATGACCGTTTTTCACAATGAGAAAAACGACAACGTGAAAAACGACGAGAAAAAATAGAGCAGGTTCTAAATTTTCAATGGCCATTTTTCTCGTCGAGAAAAATGCTCTGGAGCCTACACACGATCGTTTTTAATGACCAATTAAAAAAATGGCATTTTTCACGTAATGAAAACCGGTCGTGTGTACGCAGCATTAGTCATAGATTTCATGAAGCCCACAGTGGGCATGTCTAGAGTCTGTCAAATATCTCCTGCGACAGAAAAAAAGTATACTAACGAACAGAATAAGGTTATAATAAACAATTCTGACACAAAAAGGACCGTTCTCTGCAGCTATGAAAGAACTGGGGCTACTGTATGATTTAAACAGTTTTATTATTTTAGCAAAGTGTACCTTTATGAATCAGATACCTGTGAATCTTATTAGAAATTCTAACTTGAACCAATTATTATTGTATCTCTTTAATTATTGATTTGCTTGGGTAAACCCCCTGGTACCCCATACATAGTAGAGTGTAACCAGTGTTCTGTATCTCTGTTTCCACATCATAGGCAGCCATCAAGTAGATCTGTCAGTCTCATACTGAGAGGAGCTGAGAAGCACGTTCTCATTGTTAGGAACATAGGCTGCAAAGGTTATATGTAATGATGCAGAGTGCTTGATAGAGGGATGAGACTGGTTATTCTAAATTACAGTTGGAGACTTTTCCATTTCAGCTCAGATAGTGTATGTGTACTTTCTCTCTGATATCTACTTCATAAGGGCTGGTGTGGTTGAGACTTCTATGGGATTCTCAACCAGCCATGTTTTAATCAACAAACTTTAGCCAACGTTCTTAAGCCACAACTTTATTTTTTCCTTTTGAATAGACTACGGAATGTTCAAAACACCTGCCATAATTTTTCATCTGAGTCCCATTAGTGAGCTTATCATTCCATTTGTAGCGCCTGTGTACTTTCAGTCATGTTATGTAGCTCTCATCCATGTGATTTGTGTAAATTCAACTTCTGTTCTAGCTGGGTTGTGCTGTCAGTTCATTCTGTGTTCCTAGGGTACCTTCCCACCCCGGGGGGGACAGGTGGCCACAGTGAAGTCCATGTCAGAGCGCCTTCTTGCTAGCAGCCAATCAGAGGTTTTTTTTCCCTCGTGGGGCATGCTGGCGGAGGTTACTTCTAGGGAGACGCCATGTTGGGCGGGGGAGTTCGTGGTTGGATCCGGGTGCGGCACCCACCTTTAGGGTGTGCGCACATCACGGGCCCTGGCGATATGGCCTACCAGGCCGGGGCGCACATGCCACGCATTGTTCTTGGTTGCGGGACCCTGTTGGCCCGGAGCAACTGAAGCAATGATGGGACCCAGTGACTTATTGGGTCCCCCATCTTTGGATAGAAGATCCCAAGCGAGTTGTGCTGTTCGGTGGGGAGTCAGTCTGAGGAAAGCCCGGAGGCAGGCAATCCAATAGGGCCTAGACGAACCATCGGGGATCAAGGTGACCGGACACTGGGAGTTTGTCTAATGGCATAAGAAAAAATTAAATCGCGCTACCACAAATAGAATAAAAATATAAATATATAAATGACCACAAATCAATAAGTGAGTAAACACAAAATGAAGAAGGGTGACCTATGATGGCCGCTGGACAATAAACGATCACCTAATGAATATTATTAATAACGAAAACATATGGTGATGAAAATAAATGTCCCTCTGCTGAATTTCCAATTAATATATAAGAGAAAAAGTCAGTGAAAAAGTAAACACCGGTGCTCCTGAGTCACAACAAGTTGATAGAAGTGGTCAAAAAACAAAACAAGTGTATCCTCCACCAAGCTTATAGATTAGTCTCTTACCAGAAACCAATGATCCCTAGTGACAAAGGATCAGATACAGCATATATGGAGTTTCACTCGCGGGATGTCAGACCGTCACTCCCGGTAAGAGCTGGTAGCCAGAAACGTGCAGCAGTATGGATGCCCACCATGCAAAAACAATCAAATGCTCCACATAGTGTATTAAACTTAATAAAATGTATTAAAAAAGGGAATAAAATGCACTTACAATTATGCAATGAAAAAACGCCTTAAGAATTAATGTGCCGGCCGGAACACAAGAAAAAACTTCAGGCACTCGTCCGCTGGTGGAACATATGGGAACTGGGTGACAACAGCGGGTCGCTCGCCATACGTCTGTTTCGATATAAACTATCGTCTTCCAGGGGAACGTCTAATGGCAACCTGTCAGTCGGTGACTAATTGAAGAAAAACTACCTGAGGGAGATTCAGGCATCAATAATCTTGAGAAGGATTCACCTCACGAATTGAGTTCTAAAGCAAAGGGCCGGTGGCAGAGGTCTCATTCCTATTTCTACTTTCAGTCAAGTCTGTGGCAGAGATTTGTTCTCCTTCTTAAGATTCTCAGTGATATTCTGGCTGCCAGTTCTGTGAGAGAGACTGCCCAGGTACGCTGTACCCACTCCGGCTGGAGTGGCGACGAAGTTAAAGTCCCATTTGGAAGCAGGACTGTTTCCGTCGTTCTTAGGCCTGAGTCTGTAAATTCTCCATTTCACCCAACTTTAATCTATCTACTCCACGTTCACTGTTTGCCATGTTGGGCAAGAATAAAAGCACAGAAAGACACCGGCTGTTTGGACATTCCTTCATTGTTCTCATCATCATCATCATACCCCTGGACATTCATACAGGTAACACGCCATCCCAAATCTACCCAGTGGCTCCTGAGGGGATAGCGCTACACATTCTTTTTCTGTAGGTGCAACAGGAAGTAAGAAAATATCTCTTCAAAGTGATATTTGCCCCCTTATTGGTCTTCTTTGGAAGAGGCCCCTTCTATTCCTGTTAATGTGACAACTCATATTTTGAACAGTGGACATCAGGGCAAATACAGAGAAGAACTCTCCATAACATGGAGACAGACATCTATAGAAACATCACAGTGGTTCTAATGCCGCGTACACACGAATGTCCTAGAAAAAACAAAATTTTTCTCAACGTGATTGTCAAGCCTGCCTTGCATACACGCGATTGTGGAAAAAAAATTCTTGAGCAAAGCGCAGTGACGTACAACACGTACAACGGCACTATAAAGGAAAAGTTCCATTCAGATGGTGCCACCCTTTGGGCTGCTTTTGATGATTTTGTGTTACCGCGTGATAGTAAAAGTTTGGTGTGAGACGATTTGCGCTTTTCAGTCTTCGTGACGAATGTTCTATCTCCATTACAAACGCTAGTTTTACCAGAACGAGTGCTCCTGTCTCATTACATGCTTCTGAGCATATGCGTTTTTTTTTCTTCGTTAAAGCCTACACACGACCGCTTTTCACGACGTGAAAAACGACAACATGAAAAACAACGAGAAAAATTTGAAAAATTTCTAAAAATTAGAAAAATATGTTCTACATTTTTAATGCCCATTTTTAACATCGAGAAATTAGGATGATGAGCTGCAGTTTCACCACCTCTGATTACCCACCTAAAGAAGGGCATGCAACCTTTCACGGCTGAACATTCATCAGGTGGTACGCCTGCCGAAAGCAAACCATTTAAGTCTTTGGTTCCATGCTGAAACGCCTTACAACTGTGTGAAATGCACAATGTTTCAGCATGGTGGTGCTGCATTTATAGGGTTAAAGAGTCAGTGAGGTGCTGATATCTCCTCTTTGCCACCTGTCAAATGCCTCTGAAAATCAATTCACCAAACTTCCCCTTAAACCACGCAAAGTCCCACTTTGTATCTTCTGTCCTGTTGTGTGTGATTCTACAGAAGTGGTTAAAGGAACACTAAAGGCAGATTTATTTTATTTATTTTTAAATAACAAACATGTTATACTTACCTCCACTGTGCAGTTCGTTTTGCACAGAGTGTCCCCGAACGCTGTCTTCTGGGGTCCCTCGGCAGCTGTCTTGGCTCCTCCTCGCAAAAGCTTTCTACCTTTTGCATGCGCTCTCCCGTGATACAGCGGCGGCCATAGCCGCCGACTGTATCACTCGGCCCCGCCGCCGCATCATCTGATGTGATTGACAGCAGCACCAGCCAATGGCTGAGCTGCTATCAATCCACCCAGCCTAGCCAATGAACGGCCAGGCTGGGAACTGAACAGGATGACAAGCACGCGCCCGGGAATTTCGAATGGTCAGGTAAGTAAAACGGGGGCTGGGGGGGGGGGGGGGCGGTGCTGTCAGATGTTTTTTTACCTTAATGCATAGGATGCATTAAAATAAAAAAACTTTTACCTTTACAACCCCTTTAAATTATTAACTGCAGTTGTGATCACCATAAAGAAAGTTAAAGCCAGTAGAACTAGCATTCTGCTATTGATCAAGATGCAGCAAATGTTAAAGATGCCTGTAGCCACCTGCTCTAAAAATTTGCATTTGAATCACATCTAAATCGCAGCCGAAAGGAGAAATTCACACCGGACATGTGTGAACCTAGCCTGAATGTATGTAGTAACTTTTATTGCTCTCAGCCTCCTTCCATTCTCCCAATTTCTTTTTTCTTTCTGGTGTGATCTTACTTCCTGTTAGTGGGTGACTTTGTATGTGCGCCATGGTCCCACTGTATGTAGAAACATAGCCACCATCTCTTGCTAACTCCCAAGATGTACTGTGGACAATGGGATTTGTAGTGTGCATAGAGCAGTGCACATGACCACAACTAAAGTTCCCAATAAATGGAGGTGAATAAAAAAAGGAGAGGTTGGAAAGCTCAATGAGGATGTTACAAGAAGGCCGGAAAAAACACAGTAAGAAATAAGTTCATGAAAAATAGTTTATAGGGTCATTGAATACTGGATGTGTATGGATGATTTCTAGAGAAAAGGGGTACTGTTTAATGTCACTTTAAGTTAGCTAATAAAAGGTTTCACCTGAACTCCAAATTTTCTGCAACAATCAATACTTAACATGGTACAATATGCTGCTAGTGACAAGTGCTTTGTCCAAGAGTCTGTAAAAAAAAATTGCAAGACTGTAAACAATGCCATTTAATAAACCATGAAGAAAGTTTTCCATATTTTGGTTGTTTGGTAAATCCTTCATATTCATGTTACCTATATCATGACAAGACAAACCAAACCTGCACCTTTGTCACATGGGGTCCAAAAGTAGACATGGACAGAACTTTTTTTCTCAGAGAATAGGTGCAGGAACTCTCTACTTCGGAGTTACTTCTTGTCTCCACCCCCTACCCACCTCTGAGCACCGTTCCTTGGTTCCATCCCCTACATACCACTGAGCACCGTTCCTTGGTTCCATCCCCTACCTACCACTGAGCACTTTTTTCTTGGTTCCATCCCCTAACCCAAACCACCCCTACCCATCACTGAGCATCGTTCCTTGGTTCCATCCCCTTACCTAACCACCTCTACCCACCACTGAACACTGTTTCTTGGTTTCATCCCCTACCTACCACTGAGCACCGTTCCTTGGTTCCATCCCCTAACCCAGGGGTGGGCAACTTCGGCCCTCCAGCTGTGGTGAAACTACAAGTCCCATGAGACATTGCAGGACCCTGACAATCACAGACATGACTCCTAAAAGCAGAGGCATGATGGGATTTGTAGTTTCATCACAGCTGGAGGGCCGAGGTTGCCCAGCCCTGCCCTAACCCAAACCACCCCTACCCACCACTGAGCACCGTTCCTTGGTTCCATCCCCTACCTACCACTGAGCACGGTTCCTTGGTTCCATCCCCTAACCCAAACCACCCCTACCCACCACTGAGCACCGTTCCTTGGTTCTATCCTTTAACCAAACCACCCCCTACCCGCCACTGAGCACCGTTCCTTGGTTCCATCCCCTACCCAAACCACCCCTACCCATCACTGAGCATCGTTCCTTGGTTCCATCCCCTACCCAAACCACCCCTACCCATCACTAAGCACCGTTCCTTGGTTCCATCCCTTACCCAAACCACCCCCTACCCACCACTGAGCACCGTTCCTTGGTTCCATCCCCTACCCAAACCACCCCTACCCACCACTGAGCACCGTTCCTTGGTTCCATACCTTACCCACCTCCCTTTTTAGAAAATATAGAGCCAAGTATAATTTTGTGGTGCTAGGTAATTTGTATAGAAATTGTTAATGGTAGTAAGAAAAGTAGTAAAATAGATCCCACGCAGCCAGTAGACAAACCAAACCTGCACCTTTGTCACATGGGGTCCAAAAGTAGACATGGACAGAACTTTTTTTCTCAGAGAATAGGTGCAGGAACTCTCCACTTCGGAGTTACTTCTTGTCTCCACCCCCTACCCACCACTGAGCACCGTTCCTTGGTTCCATCCCCTACGTACCACTGAGCACCGTTCCTTGGTTCCATCCCTTACCTACCACTGAGCACTTTTTTCTTGGTTCCACCCCCTAACCCAAACCACCCCTACCCATCACTGAGCATCGTTCCTTGGTTCCATCCCCTAACCTAAACCACCTCTACCCACCACTGAGCACTGTTTCTTGGTTTCATCCCCTACCTACCACTGAGCACCGTTCCTTGGTTCCATCCCCTAACCCAAACCACCCCTACCCACCACTGAGCACCGTTCCTTGGTTCCATCCCCTACCTACCACTGAGCACCGTTCCTTGGTTCCATCCCCTAACCCAAACCACCCCTACCCACCACTGAGCACCGTTCCTTGGTTCTATCCCTTAACCAAACCACCCCCTACCCGCCACTGAGCACCGTTCCTTGGTTCCATCCCCTACCCAAACCACCCCTACCCATCACTGAGCATCATTCCTTGGTTCCATCCCCTACCCAAACCACCCCTACCCATCACTAAGCACCGTTCCTTGGTTCCATCCCCTACCCAAACCACCCCTACCCACCACTGAGCACCGTTCCTTGGTTCCATACCTTACCCACCTCCTTTTTTAGAAAATATAGAGCCAAGTATAAATTTTTGTGGTGCTAGGTAATTTGTATAGAAATTGTTAATGGTAGTAAGAAAAGTAGTAAAATAGATCCCACTCAGCCAGTAGCAATAGACCCCTCTAAGCAACAATAGATTCATCCAGTAACAATAGACCCCCCAGCAACCATGGACCTCCACAACAAAATTCCACCCCAGCAGCGACAACAGATCTCACAGCAGCCAGCATCAATAGACTCTCCAGCAGCCAGCAACTACAGACCTCTCCGTCAATAGTAGATCTCTTCCAGCAATAATTGACCCTCCAGCAACAATAGATCACCCACCAGCAACTATAGACCTCCCCTGCAACAATAAACCACCACTCAAAATTAAATCTGCTCAAGCAACAATAGATCCCCCAACAGCCATCATTAATAGACCCTCCAGCCCATCCCAGCACCCCTTGCCATTACATACAATCAGTGCTGGAGGTGTCGGGAACTGTGTTCCCCCACGTTCCCGCTGAAAAAAAGCCCTGGACATGGGTTTATTGGTTTTCACATGTTTTGTCTTTTTGTCTGGAGCTCTTCTTTAACCATAACTTGTATTGGCTTCTGAGAAAGGTGGCAAGGTCTACACTCCTTAGTTTACCACAGGGGGGAACCTAAATATCCTATGCTAAGCATGCCTCCCCACACATAACAGTGCAGAGACTTGGTGATAGGTCATTCAAGGATTGACCACTACATTGAAGGACCCAAGTGGTGGGAAGGACGTGTGTTTGCCCCATACACAAAGTCTGTGTTTTTCAGTAGATTCCAGCAGTGCACTGAAGAAGTGGATGGTGCTGTGAAGGTAAGATGTTGCACCACAGGGTCCCCGCTGTCTACATTCATTATTTCATACGCTTTAGAAGAAGTCAGTACAGATTTACTTTAATCACAAGATAAAGACCACTGATTGAAAACAATTTAGGTCTTTGCTCAGCTTTCAGCATGCTCAATCCTCCCCCTGTATACGGCATGCAGAGAGTATAATTATGATGAAAACGTCTCTTGATTTCCAAGCAAACCAAAACATGCAAATGTTTGCTGTAAACATGAAAACAATCGCTGAAGGTGATGCCAATTGAAGTTGGTTTTTTAAATCTGAAATGAAACCTCTAGTCTTTGAAAATACTGCTGCGATGTCATCCAGCAAAGGAGTAAACACAAAGTAATGTTTTTTGGTAATCAGGGGCTCGGTAAAATTAGGTTTTGCCTAGGGTGTCAAAATCCTTGCACCTGCCCTGGTGGAAGCACAGCATAACCTGGCAAAGTATAGTGGCCAGGTATGCGCCCCTAATGGACCCGCCGGTCCTGGTTGGTAACGTTTTTTGATCAGACTAAAGATGAAAAACTGGAATATAGAAGCCATTGAGCCTTTTGCTAATCCAGACCCCTGACCTATCCTAGTGCAGCGCTCATTCGGAGTGGTCGCTGGATATAGCCCAGGCCTCCATTACTAGTGCTGAAGCTGCCTAACACAGGTACAGTTCCCAGCTCACCAAAAAAATGTAGGCTCAGTTGAGAGGATGTGTTTTCTGTGGGTTTGTTGCAGAAACCTGAACAGGGATAGGGTTGCAGGATCCTCCAAAATGTTAGAAGAAATTAACAGAAAACCTCAGACAGAATCCTCTTGTAGAAGTCTTTGTTGGGAGTAAGAGGGAATGGCCAGCTAATCTGGGACTCTATGCAAGCAGTCCCAAATTCTTACAGCAACCTCTGATACTCACTTCCCCAAGCACTTCCACACTAAGGGCCAGATTCTTAGACCTTATACTATGAACTTCTTATATAAGCCTCCACAAGTGTTGCCCTCCTGGTTCAACCTCAGCTCCCAGGTACACAGTCTACATCCCAGGGGCAGCAGCCCCCTCACAAAAACACTCTAAACTGGCCTCCCAAACATTTATTATCTCCCCAGGCACCATCTAGATGCCCCTTTCCAGGGATTGGCTGAGGGCCAATAAATATTCATAGCTCAGTGGCAGACCCTCCTACTCTATTTTCTGGAAACTTCTTCCAAAAACAGGCAGGAGTAATCAATCACCAAACTTAGAGATAACCTGACCAGACCAACAAATCAGATTGTTACTCCCCTGATCTATCTATTGATCTATCAATTTATCTATCTACCCTGTCCTGTCGATGTGTTCTATCTATCTATCTATCTATCTATCTATCTATCTATCTATCTATCTATCTATCTGTAGCGCCCCCTTACTTTCAGCTTTCAGTATGGGCACTACGCTAAAGTTAGTGGGGAATGGGAGAGTTATTTTGTTCCCATTCACAATTGTGTTAAAGTTTGGGCTGCTGTCGATTTGGAACTGTCCTGTGGATCGGTCTGCGCTCCGGGGGTGTTGGTCTCACCTCCGGACGACAGGTGGCGCCAGAGGGGTTCTAACAGATCCGCCCTTCGCCAGCAGCCAATTGGAGGAACTTTTCCCTCACGGGGCATGCTGGGAAGGGGTATATTTGTGGCAGACTCCATTTTTTTCATGGTTTCATTGCAAGTTCCGGGTTCCAGATGCCTTCAGGGTGTGCGCATCCAACGACTGGGTGCCGTTCGGTGGGGGATCGGCTTGAGAAGAACCCGGAGGCAGGTGATCCAATAGGGCTTGAACGAACCATCGGGGATCTGGTGACCGGAACATTGACAGGTATACTTCAACTGTCAACCGGTGACCCTGACTGAATTTACTGGGAGGATTTGCTTAATCCATTTAGCTCATCCAAGTACTGGGCCTGTGGCAGAGGTCCCTGAGTCAGGCCTGTGGCAGAGGTCTGTTCCTCTCAGCAATCTACAAAAGTGACACTTCGGCTGCCAGGCTTGTGGCAGGAGTCTGTCCGGAGGCACTTCACCCACTCTGGCTAGAGTGGCGACGAACTTCACTACTGCTGAAAGCAGGCTTGCTTTCTTCTCTATCCAAGGCCTGATACTGCAAATGTTCTTCTGCTTCATCAACCTTTCCTATCCTACCTTATGTTGATGTTGGTCATGATGGGCCTTGAAATAAAGCATTCAGAAAACCTACTCGCTGATTGGACATTCGCTCACTGCTTTTACTTACTACCATCACCCCTGGAAAATTCTATCTATCTATCTATCTATCTATCTATCTATCTATCTATCTATCTATCTATCTATCTATCTATCTATCTATCTATCTATCTATCTATCTATCTATCTATCTATCTATCTATCTATGTACCTACCTATCTATCTACCTATCTAGTTATCCTTCATTAAGTGGTTGTAGACTAATAAACCCTGTACTGTCTCAGATTACCTGCTACATTTCCAGTGTCTGCCTGCTATCCAGCTGCTCTGATGCAGGGGTGTTGCTGGCTCCAGGGACCTGATATTGTTCATAATTAATTTTCAGCTGCCAGGAAACCGTAAGGATTTTCTCTTTCGCACATGCATTAACAAGTTATTGGGAGATATGTGTCAGCTTCAATGTTTAAGGACTAAAACAAATACAAAGAAAAAAAATTCAATATCTTGTATTGAACGAAAAATTAGGCACATTTTTTTTCGCTTCTGGGTTACAAATAGTTTTTTAAGTAGGGACATTGTCACATTGCATGTCATTTTTCATGTTGGATACAGGGGGCTTGTGTATATGGGGATTGGGAATGGGGGGGGGGGTTGCCGGGGGTTTGTCTGCAACCTGTATTTGTAAAGATCTTTGATATATTTAAAAGCAATGGGCCAGATTCTTAAAAATGTGCGTATCTGGCGGCGTAGCGTATCGTACCACATTTACGCTACGCCTATGCCAATTACTGGAGCAAGTGCCGTATTCTCAAAGCACTTGCTCCGTAATTTTCGTCAGCGTAGCGTAAATGCGTCATCGTAAGGCTGCATAATTCAAATAGTGAAGGAGGGGGCGTGCTGTATTTAAATTAAGCGCGCCCCCTTGCCAAACGAACTGCGCAGGCCTTAAACGTAGGCCACTGCGCATGCCCCGTAATACGCGGCAAATACATAGGTTGCAACGTGAACGTAATTAACGCACGTCCCTATTCACGACGCGTTACGTAAACGACATAAACAACGGAAAAAGCCGACCCTAAACCGACGGCCATACTTAACATGGCATACGGCGGACTGACGTTAGGTTACCCCTCATATAGCAGGGAAAACCTTACGCGTACGCAACCTACGTAAAATACGTCGCCGCGGCGCAAAAACGTTTGAGAATCGGCGTATAGGCTCATTTGCATATTCGGCCGTGAAATCGACGTAAACGCCATCTAGCGGCCGGCGTAGTATTGCATTTAGGATCCGACGGTGTAAATAACTTACACAAGTTGGAACCAACCTTAAAACCGGCGTATTATGTTTTCAGAATAGAAAACAATGATACGCCGGAGGGAAATTCGAATTACGCCGGTGTATGTGTACATAAACCGGCGTAATTCCTTTGAGAATCTGGCCCAATATCTGTATTTAGATCTAGCACCCTCCTAGTTAGGGTATAAGTTGTCAGGCAAATTTAATTTGGCTCTTCTGTATCCAGTAATGATTACTTTAGCCTGCTCAATGTTATGCAGGCTGCTGGCCTGATTATTTCGCAATGCATTCTAGGGGGCTCTGAAATCACAATGAAAGGAAAGACAGATGGGCAGACTGAACATTTTTGAGGGCCCACCCAATCCCTGGGCAGGTGTGCCCAGTAGGGGGCTATAGGGCTCATAAATAGTCTGAAGCCTGGAGCATGAGTTGGTCTTGGGTCCACTCCTGCAGGAGGAGCCCCCTGCCTAGAGTCCTTTGCTGGTATGTAGTTTGAGGGTCATTGAGATCCCACTCTTGTGGAGGAGAGTATACAGCTGTCCTATGGTATCGTGAAGAGTGGTTGGTGGATATTGGAAAGAGGCAACTGATGATTCTGTCGAATTGTAAGTACTGACCTGAATTCTGACCCCTAGTGACTGTGTGCAAATTTGTGTCCTTCACGAAGGCACTAGTCATTATTCAGCCAGTGGTGATTCGTTCGGGAACTTTATCCTATCTGTTTTGCCTGACACTTTGAATGTTCAGTAGAATGAGAAGTGTCCTCTAAGGACTCAAAGTTCTTTCGGGGGGGGGGGGGGTTCCCATGTTTCCCTCACCCCATCCAAGTAAAATCTGCAATAAAAACATAAAAGACAGCCCTTGACTGTCTAGCCAGAGGGAGAGAAAGAAATGCTGTGTTTGCACTAAACTTGGGGAAGGAATCCGTGTACCATCAGCAGCTCCTTAGATGGTGCCCTATATAGAAGTAGCTCTTAATGAGCAGCCTTCACTTGTGTTTACTGCTGCTGAGATTGTTGCTGGGTGCCACCATCTTGGATGGGATGTCAGCAGCCCCAGTAGACTCAGAGAGTTCACTCTATAGCAGCAGTGATCATCAACCCTGTCCTCAAGGCACACTAACAGGCCAGGTTTTATGTATTACCTTGGGCAGATGCAGACTAGAATACTGCAATCATTGAGCAGCAAATTATATCACCTGTCATGTATTTCAGTTATCTTGCAAACCTGGCCGGTTAGTGGGCCCTGAGGACAGGGTTGATGACCACTGCTCTATAGTATTCATCTTCACTCTTCCTTTCTGGCAGAAACATAAAATGTTATGTAGGGAGATGAGGGGAGGGGTGGAGGAGCTAGACCAGTACAGCCTTAAATTAGGCATGCCCAGAAGTAAGGCTATGAAATGCAAGAACAGAGGGGGCTCTACTGGGGAATTAAAGTGGATGTAAACCCACTCTCATCCTTTCTAAACTACTGCCATAGTGCTGATCTATAAGGATAGAGATGTCTCCTGCATGTATCCTTACCTGACAAATGTCTCCCCTCTGTCTGCTATAAGAACTGAAAAACTGCAGATTCTGTGGGTGGATCTGTTGTCTGGAGCTCGGTGGGTGGAGTCGTGATGTCAGTAGACTCCCCGTCCTCCTCTACACTCCCCTTGTCAACATGCATTTTTTCCTATGTATTCCTTACACTAAATTCTGCTATGATCACTAACATCCAGTCAAAATCCAGAAAAGTAACCACATGACTTCAGAAAAGGAGTGGGGGTGGGAATTGAAAAAGAATGCCTATCTCCAGGCTAGTGCATGAGATATGTAAATAACCTGTCACTCACAGCAAGGGGGCACAACGGACTAAGGTTTTTCTCTGCAAGTCCATTTTATTTCACTGAACAATTTCACTGAGAATTGCTCAGAGCTGGATTAACTCTGTGGTAAGACTGGTCACAGATGATAGGAAATCATATACTGTACATTGTGATAAGTGAAACTCCTGCGCTGTAATGGGTGAAAGGGGATTGGCCCGAGGGAAAGGGGCAAGGGAAGTGTACTGCAGCAAACAAAGGATAGGTCTATCCAAATGGACAAAAAACAAGGTATACAACAAGTGATATTGTTTGCGCTGTGGTAGTGATGCCTAAAGGGTGATGAGAAATGGGTGAAAGGGTGAGTGGAGTGATACACTAAGTGGGTACAGTGAGTGACAAAAATATAAAGATATATATATATAAATACATAAATATCAATAAAAACACAATGTGAACAAAGTAACAGTAAATATCAGTGACCGTGTCATATATAATACTATGTGATGGACATGATAGAACGCATGGTCAGACTCAGTCCTACAGACAAGTCCAAATATAAAAGAAGAAAGTCCAACTTTAACATGCAACTGAGTGCAGCAGTGAAATCTGATGTGAAGTCAGAAGGAGATGTTCCAGCAGCCAAATGGGTGAAGATGCAATGGAGGATTCCATCGTGCAGCCCACACCTCTAGTGATCCTATCAGCTTACCTCAAGGCTATCTGATATGGCCAGACAGATAGGACATCAAGCTCTTGGCGAATGGAAGCCTCAAATCCGATGGTGCATAGGAGGGAAAAGTACAGAAAGAAAAAAACATAGAGTAGTCCTGTCACCACTGGGGGGATTTCTGCTTGAAATCAAAGATGTGCACTTACACAGAGTGGTGAAAGGAGTTAGGCACCCCCTTAGT
Organism: Rana kukunoris; assembly: GCA_029574335.1. NCBI lineage: Eukaryota > Metazoa > Chordata > Amphibia > Anura > Ranidae > Rana > Rana kukunoris. The sequence continues at coordinate 182,957,273 of CM056059.1, forward strand.
GGGAGCGCCTTCTTGCCAGCAGCCAAGCAGAGGAGGTTTTCCCTCGCGGGGCATGCTGGGGGAGGCTACTTCTGGAGGGCGCAATTTTGGCGTCGGTAATCCGAGGTTGGATCCGGGTGCGGCACCCACCTTTAGGGTGTGCGCACATCACAGGCCCCGGGAGCACGTGCTACGCGGAGTTCCTGACTCTGGGCCCTCATGGCCCGGAGCAACTAAAGCTGCAGAGGGGCCCCAGTGACTTACTGGGTCCCCACTTCTATGAGAAGATCCCAAGCGATTTGTGCTGTTCGGTGGGGTGTCAGTCTGAGGAGAGCCCGGGGGCAGGCGATCCAATAGGGCCTAGAGGAGCCATCAGGGATCAAGGTGACCGGACACTGGGAGTTTGTTTTATGGCAACCTATCAGTCGATCACCTAAAATCAAGGACTACCTGAAGACAATTCAGGCAATTACTTAAATGAGTTGGAATGGCTCCATCAAGTTGCATTCCAGAGCAAGGGCCTGTGGCAGAGGCACCACTCCTATCCTATTGAGCCAAGTCTGTGGCAGAGGCTTGTTTCCTTCTCATGATACTCTGGCTGCCAGTTCTGTGAGAGAGACTGTCCGGGTACGCTACACCCACTCCGGCTGGAGTGGCGACGAAGCAAAGGTATCATTGAAGCAGGACTGCTTCTGTACATAGTTAAGGCCTGCACCTGCAACTTCTTCTTTCACCACCTTCCTCTATTCACCTGAAGTTACCTGTTGCCGTGCTGGGCACAAGAATAAAAGCACAGAAAACGACACCTTGCTGTTTGGACATTCTATCATTACTCACACCATCTACTTTCATCATACCCCTAGACATGCTACAAAGGTAACACGCGGATCCCAAATCTAACCAGCGGCTCCTGCGGGGGTAGCACTACACCAACATTTAACTTTGATGTGGGCTATTTATTGCTGAAGGAATATACTTAACTGTGTACAGAGAATATATCCGAGGAAAATATTACACTGATCACGTTCCAGTGGCCTCATGCTGGATGCAGACTGGGTGTGTAATTAACATGTACAGTTATTATGCAGACCTGTCATCAGGTAAATTATAGGTGTGGAAATAGAACATTAGATGCAATGAGAATGGAAAATTGAAATGAAGATCTGAAACTATTATAAATTCTTGACAACACTTGAGATAGGAAAAATAAACTGTTTACCGCTTTATATCAGACCCCCTACCCCTCCTGAGATGAGAACATCGGAAATTTTGCAGAGATGGTCTTCAGCAGGAGACAACTCTACCTCGAATTCTTTCATATACAAAGAGGTGGATGGTGCTTGTTGTAAGTGTGTTTAACCACTTGCTTATAGGGGTGCAGCGGATCAAAAAACTCACGGATCGGATCGATCCTCGGATCAGAGTTACGGATTCGATCATTTTTTCCGGATCAGCAAAAAAAAAAAGACAAGACAAATCGTGTTACACCCTCCGGAGTTTTAGATTTCACAGTTATTTTCAACACAAAACTGAGCTTATATGCTTAACCACTTGTCCACCGGGCCTATTCTGGCACTTCTCTCCTTCATGTAAAAATCTATTTATTTTTTTGCTAGAAAATTAATCAGAACCCCCCAAACATTATATATTTTTTTTAGCAGACACCCTATGGAATAAAATGGTGGTCATTGTAACTTTTTTTCTCGCACAGTATTTGCGCAATTATTTTTCAAATGCCTTTTTTTCATGAATAAAAGAAAGTAACAAAACAGTAAAGTTAGCCCAATTTTTGGTATAATATGAAAGATGATGTTACAGTGAATAAATAGATACCCAACATGTCACGCATTAAAATTGCACACACTCAAGGAATGGCACCAAACTTCTGTACTGAAAAATCTCCATAGGCGACACTTTAACATTTTTTACAGGTTACTATTTTCGAGTTCCAAGGAGGTCTAGTACTAGAATTATTGCTCACGCTCTAACGCATGCGACGATAGCTCACATGTGGGGTTTGAACAGCGTATACATATGTGGGCAGGACTTACATGCATGCTCGCTTCTGAGCACGAGCTACCGGGGACAGAGGCGTTTTAAAAAACATATTTAAAAAAGATATATATTTTACTTCTTTTTTTATTTTTTTACACTTTTTTTATCACTTTTATTCCTATTACAAGGAATGTAAACATCCCTTGTAATAGGAATCACTGTGACAGGTCCACTTTATGGAGAGATGCAGGGTCAATAAGACCCCACATCTCTCCTCCAGGCTTGAAAGCATGAGATGGTGAAAAAAAATTCACCGATCTCATGCCGACAGCCGCGATTGTATACTTCCGGGTACCCAGGCGTGACGTCACAACGTCGCGCCTGGGCCTCCGACGGTCATAGAATTGACTGGTGACCATATGGTCACCAGTCATCTCTATCGACGGGAGTCAGCGCCGGCCGATTCGTTCTCCAGGCCCCCGATGGGACGGGAGACCCCGGAGAAGCACCGAATGGCGGCGGGAGGGTGGGACATCTCCTCCCGCTGCCTATACGAAACTGCCGCTATGATCGTTCTTATCGTGCAGAGAATTGCCAGAAGGTGATATCTGAATAATGCCTGTAGCTGCACCCATCATTGAGATATCACCGCACAAAGTCGAGGACGTCATATGATGTCCTCGGTAGGCAAGCGGTTAAATACAGTATATATAAATCTAACTGACTGTTTACATGTTAAATTTTAAAAGCAGCAGCAAACCTGCTGACCTCACATGGTTGCTAATGTGAAAGAACACCTCTGATTTTCACATTTAACCAAAATGTGAAATGTGAAAATCAGAGGTGTTCTGTCACATTAGCAACCATGTAAGGATTTCTACTGCTTTTAAAATTTAACATGTAAACAGTCTTTCGGATTTCCAAATCCTGTATTTGAGCATAAAAGCTCTGTTTTGTGTTGAAAATAACTGTGAAATCTAAAACTCAGTTGGGTGTAACAAGAAGTCTGCTTGCCCCCTTCTCACTATCATTACTGTGCAGGAGTGTGGGGTGGAGCAAGATGGCGGCAATGAAACGTCACTTCCTGACAAGACAGCCGCCGCCGGGTGTACCAAGATGGCCACCGCTCCAGAGCTAGGCCGAAGCCGGGGGCCTTTCCTATAGCCGAGGCTGCGGAGCACTCCGCGGATCACGTGGTGTGCCGATCCGAACAGGGTGACCCCGTTCGGATCACGGATCGCTGAGGATCACGACCACTACTTGCTTCCAGGGCACTTAAAACCCCCTCCTGCCCAGACCAATTTTCAGCTTTCAGCGCTGACGCACTTTGAATGACAATTGCACGGTCATAAAACACTGTAGCCAAATGACATTTTTATCAATTTTTTTTGGTGGTATTTGATCACCCCTGCGGTTTTTATTGTTTGTTAAAAAAAAAAATACCAATTAAAAAAAAAAATATATATATATATTTTTTAGATTGTGTTATACAATTTTGCAAACAGATAATTTTTCTCCTTCATTGATGTACACTGATGAGGCTGCACTGATGCATGAGAGCACTGATGGGCGGCAGTAATGGGCAGTGATAGGCAGCACTGCTAGGTGGCACTGATTGGCACCACTGCTGGGCATTGATAGGTGGCACTTGTGGGCATTGATAGGTGCCACTGGTGGGCACTTGCAGGTGGCACTGGCAGGGGTACTGGCGGCACATGTGCCTCCTTCCTCTTCAGAACCGATGTCCCTTTAACATAAGCCGATGATCGGCTTTTTTTCTCTTCAAGCTGTCACTGGTGCAAATAATTTGGTGGAGGGGGGATTATGGTGTGGGGATGTTTTTCAGGGGTTGGGCTTTCAGTTAAGGAACTCTTATGCCGCGTACACACGATCGGACATTCCGATAACAAAACCGTGGATTACGGTCGTAATTTCCGACAACAAGCTCACATCGAACATTTATTGTTGGAAATTCCAACCGTGTGTACGCGGCATTAAGGCGTCAGCATACCAAGACATTTTGGACAATTTGTTTGGGGATGGCCCCTTCCTGTTCCAACATGACTGCGCACCAGTGTACAAAGCAAGGTCCATAAAGACATGGATGAGAAAGTTTGGGGTGGAAGAATCTTTGGGATGAATTAGAGCGGAGACTGTGAGCCAGGCCTTTTCATACAACATCAGTGCCTGCAGGGCCGATCCTAGGGTCACAGGCGCCTGGGTGCAGAAATATTTCTGGCGCCCCCACATGTGGGGGCGTCGTCGTTTTATTAACTCTTCCCCTTTACAAAATGTTTCTACGGCAATGACAACCACAGAGATGCTCCCCCACGAAGTCTTCGTTAACCTGGGATCCTTACATGATTTCACACCTATGCGTTAGTGATTTTGGGCGTATTTGGGCGACAAAGTTTAGGCGTTTTGTACCCGCGATTTGCGGCGACAAAACGCGTAGTTTTAAAATCCTGCTTTTTGTATAGCCATTGTCGGCTATGCGGAACGTCAAAGCCGCCCGATACACGCGTCGGAAAAGGGTCCGGGACTTTTTTCAAAATCGGCGTTCGACGTTCTATCGGCGTACGGCGTTCGGCGTTAGGAGATGTGAACAGTCTCTATAGACAATAATGAAAATTCGACGGTACGGCGTATTGTAGCGTCGCGCTTCAGGCGACAAAACGCCTAGGTGTGAATGGAGCCTTAACAATAAACAAAATACTGGAAGAAAAGCAAAGTACTTTATTGGGACCTGGAGAAGGGCCTCTGTGATGGACACAGAGAGGGCTTCTGTTAGAGGGTCTGTTAGATGTTCGGCGCCCCCACCTCTGCAGGCGCCTGGGTGCAATTCACCCTGTGCACCCTACCTAGGATCGGCCCTGAGTGCCTGACCTCACAAATGCACTTCTGGAAGAATGATCAAACATTCCCATAGATACACTCCTAAACCTTGTGGACAGCCTTCCAGAAGAGTTCAAGCTGTTATAGCTGCAAAAGGTGGGCCAACTCAATATTTAACCCTACGGACTCGTACACACGACCGGGAATCTCGTCAGGAAAAAAAAACGTTTGTCCTGGCGAGATTCTTGACAAGCTACGATGAGCATGCGTTTATCACATTTGATGCCATCACCGCCATCTTGCTACACCCTACACTATGCCTTGGAAGCTACCGTGCATGCGCGGAAGATTCATCAAGCATGGAGGCAGGTAAGTATACACTGCCGAGAATCACAACGAGAAAATAGAGAGCAGGTTCCAGTAGCTTTTTTGCAGAGAAAACTGTGCTTGTGTACGAAGCTTAAAGTGGTTGTAAAGAAAAAAAATGTTTTCATAATAAGCATCCTTTACAGTACCTGCAGACATTCCTCTTTTCACTTCCTCATTGTTCGTTTTTGCTCAGAAGTTGTTCTATTACTTCTCTGTTCTGTTCTCTTCCTGCTTGTCTGATTTTACTGACCACCGTGAAGGGAGGCTTTACTGCGGTGGTCAGTGACATGCTCGCCCCCTCCTGGGAACTACATCTGTGTGGCAGGACGCTCTCTACGTGTTAGAGACTTCAAGGAGGTGTGAATTACTGGGCGTGCCAAATGCATACTGGGAAATGTAGTTCTTACATGAACAAGTGATGCAAACCAGGAAGTGAATGAGAGAACAGAAACTAGAATGCCGGAGGTGATATAGATGAAGGAATTTAAAGCGGTAGTTCTGCGGGAATTTTTTTTTTTTTTTTACGGTGATTCGGGCTCTGTTAATATACCTAATGTTACACTCACCAGTCCTGTCTTTGCTGCCACGATTGTCCCGATTTTCAGAAAAAGGATGTTTTATAAAACGGAGAGATGGACGTTTCCATCTTGTGTGTGGGCACTCCTGAAGCCCACCACTGTATACTTCCGGGGATGTACACGCTGTGCCCAATCGCGTGTGCCAATCGCTGTGCCCAATCAATGTGTATTCTCCCCCGACAGCGTTATGTCTCCTGGGAGTCAGTCCTGACAATCCCAGGAGACGCGCTGTGCTCAAATCGCGCAAGATCTCGCCGGTCACGTGACTCGGCAAGCGTGAGGAAACATTTTGTAACTCGTCACAACGGGGCGGGTCATTATGACGCCAGCCGTTGCGAGTCACGTGACCGGCGAGATCTTGCGCGATTTGAGCACAGCGCGTCTCCTGGGATTGTCAGGACTGACTCCCAGGAGACATAACGCTGTCGGGGGAGAATACACATACACGCCCACTCCCCGCGGTGGATTGTGATTGACAGGGCATAAACTGAAGCAGAAAAGGGGTAAGGATGAAGAAAAAAAAAACAAAAAAAAAACGTATTAGTTACTGTTAATGCTTAGCAGTTTGATTGAGATAAAGTCCAAATTTAGGGTGAACCTCAGCTTTAATAAGTATTTACTCGTTTGTTAACAGATTTATTTCACTATTCTCTCAGTAAAGGCAAGTGTCCCAATACTTTTGGCACTATGGTGTCTATATGACCTATAAAATAGAAAAAACAATAATCCTAACTTTATTATCAGTTATATTTTGTATACTCAGTATATCTTCATGTTCCTTGACTCCATTCTTTTTAAAATCAAGGAATAGTTTGTACAATAACACGTGGAGGGTAAGTGCGAATTACACATGCTTTATTCTTTTCAGAAGATCCCTAGGAACCCTATATGTTGTATTTGTAAAGCATCGATAAAACAAAAAATTCCATTTGTTTATTGGTGCATGGCAGCAAGGCAACTCTAAACTGAAGCTGTCATTAGTCCTCAGGATCAATATCATTATCCCCCATCTTATAGGACCTGTCAGCAATTACCTATCTTCCAGCTTCACTCCCTGCCCATGAGGGGCACACTAAGCTAAACAATGTGCTGTATGTCATTACTACAAGATCATTAGGCACTCTGGACTGGGTATCTCATGTTGTGAAATCTGTAGATAAACAATCAGACGGTACTTGGACAGAAAATAGGCCTCTATGTCCTTTGACACATCTTAGGCCGCGTACACACGATCAGACATGTCCGATGAAACATGTCCGACGGACCGTTTTCATCGGACCAGGCTGAAGTGGTCTGTTGGTCTGATGTGCGTACACACCATCGGACCAAAATCACCTCAGACGAGAACGCGGTGACGTAGAACACAACGACGTGATGAAAAAACGAAGTTCAATGCTTCCAAGCATGCGTCGACTTGATTCTGAGCATGCGCAGGATTTTTGTCCGATGATTTCCTGTACTAACCATCGAACATGTCCGACGGACAGGTTTCCAGCGGACAGGTTTCTAAGCCTGTTTGGAAACTTTTGTCTGCTGGAAAACGGTCCGATAGGCCGTACAGACGATTGAACATGTCCGCTGAAACTGGTCTGCGGACCAGTTTCAGCGGACATGTTTGATCGTGTGTATGCGGCCTAACACTTTAAGGGGTAGAGTCACGTAGAGCGGCGTATATTTATGCCAGCGTAGCGCATCGTCTTTATGCTACGCTGGCACAACGTTAAGAGGCAAGCATGCTATTCTCAAAGAATATGCGCTCAATGTTGCGCCGGCGTAGCGTCAAAGTAGGTGGAAGTGGGCTGGAAGTGGGCGTGATATATTATAATGAAGCGTGACCCCATGCAAATGATGGGCTAAGCTTCAAAAAACGAACTGCGCATGCGTCGGCTCTTGGACGCATCCCAGTGCGCATGCTCACAGTTACGCCGAAATAGCTGCCTAAGATACGCCTACGACGTGAACGCAACCTACGCACAGCACTATTCACGTAGTACTACATAAACGGCGTACGCAAAGTAAAAATGTGACGGCGTCGTTCCCTAGGCCATACCTTTGCATTACCTGCCCCTCATATAGCAGGGTTAACTTTATGCCGGATGTAAGCCTTACATAAACGGCATAGATTACAGCGATGGGCGCAAGTACGTTCATGAATCGGCATATCTTGCTCAAATTAAATTAGCATTTTACATACATGAGCTATGATTAATTTATAGTGCGAAAACGCGTCAGTTGTTTTTCCTTTTTTAAATAAAGACAACCATCAAGGTTTTTTGGAGTGCGGCTGTCCATATTTTCTTTTTTCATTTGTTTCATTTTATATACACAGTTGATTTTGTTTTAAAGGTACACTCCAGCATTTTTTTAACCAAGTGGTGGCCCGTGCATTAGGGGCGCACGGGCGTTGCCCCCTCTATCCATGCGTCTGGCCCCCTGATCTACGTACAGGGACGCTGGATGCATTAATTCCAATGACGGGAGCCAGAGGCTCTAATAGGCTTCAAAAAAGGATGGGCTCTGGGCGCAGAGTACTGCGCCCGAAGCCCAACCAGTTGTGTGATGATAGCGAATGAATCTTCATTATCGCCACACTGATCCTCCTCCCGGCCAATCAGGAAGCGGATCAGAGCCGTCACCCGACTGGCTGAAACGACAGGCAATCTTATTGGACACCTATCAGGAGGAGAGAAGAGACGTAGGGCAGAAGCCGCCGTGATCTAGGAGAGGACACAGAAGCCGCTGCCTTACCCACAGCTCACCGCCCATCACATGCTGCCTGCAGCCTGACCGACAGCTTGCCACTCATTACCTGCTGACTGACCCACAGCTTGCCATCCATCACCCGCTACCTGATTTACAACACTCATGCCTAGTACACACAATTGGTTTTCCCGACGGTCAAAAGACCGCCAAGAAAACCGAGGGGAAACCTGGGAACTGGCTCAGTCCCTTTTCCCCTGTACACAAGGCCGGTTTTCCCTGACAGGAATACTGCCAGGAGAACTTTGGTCAGGAAAACTGGCCCTGTGTATGCTCCCTCTCAGGCCGCGTACACACAATCAAATTCATCTGCTGGAAATGGTCCGACGGACCGTTTCAGGAGACAAATTTGATCGTGTGTACGGGCGGACAGACAGATTTTTCCAGCAGACAGATTTTAAAGCATGCTAACCAGCAGACATATCTGCTCGCACAAGCGTTGAATGGATTTGACGCATGCGCGGAAGTGTTTTACTTAATGGTGCGGTGACGTGGCGGCGTCAACGTCACCGCCACATCACCGCACTGTCTGACGGCAGGGATTTTGGTTTGATTGTGTGTACACGATCAAACCAATATATCCCAGCAGACAAATCCGATCAAAACGGTCTGACAGACCGATTTGATCGGATTTATTTGGTTGTATGTACGTGGCCTTATGCCCCGTACACACGATCACTTTTTGTGATGAAAAAAAATGTCATTTTCCTTCATGAAAAAAAATGACATTTTTCAAACTTAATTTTAAAAAATGACGTTGCGTACACACCATCATTTTTGGAAAATGATGAACAAAGTGACGGCACTCTAAAGGGGAAGTTCTATTTGCCTTGAGGCTGCTTTTAGCTGGTTACTTGTTAGTAAAAGACGATTCCTGCTTTTTTGTCTGTTACAGCGTGATGAATGTGCTTACTCCATTATGAATGGTAGTTTTACCTCCCGTCTCCTAACTTGCTTCTGGGCATGTGCGGGTTTAAAACGTCATTTTTTACGTAGTTTTGCCCACACACGATCATTTTTTATGACACAAAAAATGACATTTTAAAAAATGACATAAAAAATTCGAGCATGTTCGAATTTTTTTTTGGTCATTTTTCAGAAGACATAAAATGACATTTTGCCCACACACAATCATTTTAAATGACATTTTTAAAAATGTCATTTTTTTTCATCACAAAAAGTGATCGTGTGTACGGGGCATTAAAGTTTCCTATAGAAAAACTGTGTAAAAAAAAAAACGTTGCGATTCGCGGCGAGAAAAAAGAGAAGGATTGTGTGTACTAGGCATGATGCTCTCGGCTGGCAGGTCTGCAACCTGCAATCTGGGATTGCCAACCAGCCATCCCAGAGCACAAGGTTGTGGGCCACATCAAAGGGCTCTGCGGCCACATGTGGCCCCCGAGCCACTGGCTGGTAGGGTGACCACATTTCCAAACTACCTTTTAGGGACACGCTCCCTTTCCAAAAATCAGCTTGTGCTGTAACGAATCACAGCACAGTGATTGGACACAAGAGGTGGGATTTATGATTTCTCCAATCACAAGCAGGGGGGCGGGATTGTGCTCCTCCAGGCACTCCCGGCCAGGACAAGTACTGTCAGTGAGTAAAGCGGTGATGTGGCGGCCTTTTTTGGGGGGCATCAGATTGGCCCGGGGGGGGGGGGGGGTGTTTGTGTCAGTTTCATTCAGGGACACTGTATTGTCCTGCAATGAATGTGCCCGGGACAGACCTGCAAAATGCGGGACTGTCCCAGGCTATCCGGGACACGTGGTCACTGTATTGTCCTGGAATGAAACTGACACAGTCACCCCTGGGCCAATCAGATGTCCCCAAAAAAGGCCACCATATCACCGCTTTACTCACTGACAGTACTTGTTGTGGCCACCGGGAATGCCTGGAAGTGCATTATCCCCGCCCCCTGCTTGTGATTGGAGAAATCATAAATCCCGCCTCTTGTGTCCAATCACTGTGCTGTGATTCCTTACAGCACAAGCTGATTTTTGGGAAGGGGGTGTCCCTGAATGGTAGTTTGGAAATGTGGTCACCCTAGTGGTCACCCTACTGGCTGGGCACCCCTGCTTTAAGATAATCATGCTGAAACAGATATCTTAGAAAGAAGAAACAAAACTCGAAATTTCCTACAAAGAGCTCTGAAAGCTTGTGCCATTTCTATTCCTCTTCTTCTTCTGTGATTCCTACTGAAAGGCTTGTAAAGCATAATCTGCTAATGAAGTGCCTGAGATATTTTGTGTGGAAAGGAAGACTGAGACACCTCCTGACAGAAGTGACGGGTGAATGGCAGACATTTATAAAGGCGGCATGTGCTTGGGGGCCTGAGTGTGAGTGGATGGAAGCTTTCCTGTCACTTCTCTACAGCAACATGCTTTATTTATTAGATGCACATCCATGACTACATAGAAAGACTTTTAGCCAGTCAGACCGCATTTATCCAATAACAGAAAATGGGTGACACTTTCTTACAACCGAGAGGATCGGCCCTTTCCTCACCTGAAACAACAGATTAAACCAGTGCTTCCAAAACCTAAAACTAAACTCCAGGCAGAGATACAACCAAAATTAAAGTGTTACTAAACCCAGGACCCTGCATTCACTATATCTGGTCTCCCATAGTACACAGAACATGGGAATGCAATTATTTCGGTAAATATAAACTTCTAAATACATAGGGGGAGATTTACTAAAACTGGAGCACACAGAATCCAGTGCAGCTGTGCATGGTAGCAAATCAGCTTCTAATGTCAACCTGCAAGCTGACTGGTTTCTATGCAGAGCAGCATCAGATTTTGCAAGCTCCAGTTTAATAAATCCCCCCCATAGTTACATAGTTGGTAAGGTTGAAAAAAAACACCAGTACATCCAGTTCAAGGTGTGTGCGTGTGTGTAGAAAATCATTTTCCACATTCCCGTATATTGTTTTCGCTAAGATGCCCCTCCAAGAGTCTTTAAAACTATCCATACTTCCTGTCGACACCACCGATTGTGGAAGAGAGTTCCACATCCTTATCGCCCTGACAGCAAAAAACCCCTTACGCAGTCTAAGTACTTCAATACAGGGCATTTTCACCCCCTTCCTGCCCAGGCCAATTTTCAGTTTTTCACGCTGTAACATTTTGAATGATAATTGTGTGGTCATGCAACACTGTACCCTAATGAATTTATTGGGCCAGATTCTGAAAGCTGTTACGTTGGCGTATCTTGAGATACGCCGCGTAACTTCTAAGATACGCCGGCGTATCTAATTTCTGTATTCAGAAAACAAGATACACCGTAATTTTTCTTAGATACGAGCGGCGTAAGTCTCTTACGCCGTCGTATCTTAGTTGCATATTTACGCTGGCCGCTAGGTGGCGCTTCCGTTGATTTCTGCGTCAAATATGCAAATGAGCTAGATACGCCGATTCACGAACGTACTTGCGCCCGGTTGTTGTATTTTACGTTGTTTGCGTAAGCGTAAGTCCGGCGTAAAGTTACCCCTGCTATATGAGGCGTAGGTGAGGCGTACGCAATGTTAAGTATGGACATCGGGACAGCGTAAAATTTTCCGTCGTTTGTGTAAATCGTTCGCAAATAGGGCTTTGCGTAAGTTACGTTCACGTCGAAAACCAATGAGTATTTGCGGTGTAATTTTGAGCATGCGCACTGGGATACGTCCACGGACGGAGCATGTGCCGTTTGGAAAAAGCGTCAATTACGTGGGGTCATGGTTGATTACCATGCAACACGCCCACTCCAAGCCTAATTTGAATTACCCGGGCTTACGCCGGCCCATTTACCCCGTAACTTTGGACAGAAGTGCTTTGAGAATACTGCACTTGCCTCCTAAGTTGCGGAGGCGTAGCTTCGCCCCACTCGAGGATACGCTGCCCTACAAGAATCTGGCCCATGATATTTATTCCCCCTCAAATAGAGCATTCTTTTGGTGGTATTTGATCACCTCTGCGGTTCTTATTTTTTGCGCTATAAACAAAAGAAGAGCGACACGTTTGAAAAAAAAAAAAATGTTTTTTACTTTTTGCTATAATAAATATTCCAATAAAGAAAATATGTTTTCTTTCCTCAGTTTAGGCTGATATGTATTCTTCTACATATTTTTGGTAAAATAAAATCGCATTAAGCGTTTATTGATTGGTTTGCACGAAAGTTATGGCGCCTACAAAATAGGGGATAGATTTCTGACATTTTTATTATAATTATTTTTTTTACTAGTAATAGCGGCGATCTGCGATTTTTATTGTGACTGTGACATTGCGGCGGACATATCGGACACTTTTGACACTATTTTGGGACCATTCACATTTATACAGCGATCAGAACTCTTTTACTTACAAAAAACACATATGCCTTTTTACTGCTTTTTTTGCAATGAAGTAGTGCAAAAATCTTATACACCCACTGCATAATCACACTTAGCAATGACTATGCTGAAAAGCATGTATGGATTTTGTCATTGGATGCTCTGTCAGAAGAAAAATATGCTCATAGCAATTTTATTTCTTTTAGCACAGAATGAAGCCTAATACAGACAACGTTCTACTTCTGAACAATGTAGTAACCATTACTCAAGCATATCTTTTCTCAGTGCTAAAACTCATTCCTTGTCAACTGCCTTGGCGGAGAATGCTTTCATCTGCTGTGACCTTTCATAGGAATATACATCTTTAGGTGTAAAAGCAGAGAAAAAATTGTGGAGGAAAAAAATGCTCTGTATTGAGTTCCTGCAGACAGCGCTTTTATAATCTTGAAAACATCTAGAAGGGTGTCCATATGGAAATATTACTGGGAAAAGTACATTTTGCTAACAGTGGTGCTAATTACTATTATTTTTGTCCCAGGAACATTGAGCACAGGGCCGTCTTAATAGCATCATGGGCCCCTGGGCAAAGTAATGCACTGGGGCCCCTTACAGCTTGCCCCAATTTACGCACCTACTTTCAAGAATTACAGCTAGATTCAGGTAGGGCGGCGTATTTGTAAGCGGGGGGAGCGTATCGAATATACGCTACGCCGCTGCAAGTTAGAGAAGCAAGTGCTGTATTCACAAAGCACTTGCTCCCTAAGTTACGGCGGCGTAGCGTAGATGGGCTGGCGTAAGTCCGCGTAATTTAAAGTAGGTGGAAGTTGAGCGTGATACATGTAAATGAATCGTGACCCCACGTAAATAACACGCCGAACGAACGGCGCATCCTCCGGCTGTGGACGTATCCCAGTGCACATGCTCAAAATCAAGTTGCAAATAGTCAATGCTTTCGACGTGAATGTAACCTACGCCCAGCCCCAACGACGTGAAAATTCGATGGCTGTTCCGACGTCCATACTTAACATTGGCTGCGCCATCTTTTTGGTGGTTTTTCTTTACACCTGAAAAACGCCTTACGTAAATGACGTATCTTACTGTGATGGCCGTGCGTACGTTCGTGAATAGACGTATCTTGCTCATTTACATATTCTAGGCGTAAATCAGCGTACAAGCCCCTAGCGGCCAGAGTAAATATGCAGCTAAGATATGGCGGCGTAGGAGACTTACGCCGGGCGTTTCCTGGCAAAATGTAAGCGTATCTGGTTTCCAGAACACGCCTAAACATATGATGGTGCGCATTCGGACTAACAACGGCGTATCTTTCTGAATCTAGCTAATAAAGTATAAATAGTTGATAGAATTTAACATATATTCATTAATACTTTCAATAAAATCAATTTTACGAAAGAAAAACATTCCATAAATCAAAGACTAGTCAACACAAAGGGCACAGTACGGGGGGGGGGGGTGTCACAATACTGGGCTCAGGAGGGCACAGTATAGGTTCTGGGACGCTTCCCGAGACATGACCATATCGGGACAGTTTAGTAAAAAGCATGACTGTCCCAGCAAATCCAGGAAAGTTGGCAAGTATGATGTAATGCAAGATTATTGTTGGGCCCCATGTACCTGGGGCCCCTGGGCAGTGCCCAGGAGTGCCCTTGCATTAACATGGCTCTGATTGAGCATGGAAATAATAACAGAAAATATTTTTTTCAATGTTTTTATTAAAATTGTTCCACCATATATTGAGAGCTTGCAGTAGATCGTTATGGCACCATTTGTCAATGGCAAAAGTAATGATTCTCCTTTTCATTAATGTTGGGAAGAAGTAGCTGAGAATTGGTAGTTATCCGGGACAGAATCCTTATAATAAAATGTGAACCCTTTTTACCACCCAACCTCCACTCACACTAAATGTTCTTTCAGATGAAGACCTGAATAGTGTATTGGTGATACTCGAAAAATTAGAATATCGTGCAAAAGTTCATTTATTTCACTAATGCAACTTAAAAGGTAAAACTAAAATATGAGACTAATTACATGCAAAGCAAGATAGTTTAAGCCACGATTTATCATAATTGTGATGATTATGGCTTACAGATCATGAAAACCCCAAAACCACAAGCTCAAAAAATTATAATATTCTGAAAAGGTGCAATATTCTAGGCTCAAATTGTCCCACTCTCAGTCTGGTTCAGTAGGAATCACAATAATGGGAAAGACTGCTGACCTGACAGTTGTGCAGAAAACCATAATTGACACCCTCCATAAGGAGGGAAAGCTTCAAAAGGTAATTGCAAAATAAGTTGGATGTTCCCAAAGTGCTGTATCAAAGCACAATAATAGAAAGTAATGTGGAAGGGAAAAGCGTGGAAGAAAAAGGCGCACAAGCAGCAGAAATTACCGCAGCCTGGAGAGGATTGTCAGGAAAAGGCCATTCAAAAGAGAAAAACAGTTGTTCAGTGTTTCCTCTCCATTGTAGCTGTGGATAAGCTGACCTGGTAGAGGGGGATGTGTAGCGAGCAGGGAGAGAATTTGTGTTCACAACGGAACGCATCTGCAAGTCAGATGCGTTTCCATAGAAAATAATGTGCCTGCAATTGGCACCGCAATGCCAAGAAAACAAACGCGTTTTTGGGGCAATGTGGAATGAGGATGCAACGCACATATGTGAATCGGACACCGGTAGAGGCTCTATATTCTCCACTACAGCTTAGCCTACCCCAAAAGTCTCTGCAAGGAGATTTTTAGACATGTGCGTTTCGTTTCTCGGACAAAATTTCATTTTTGGAGATTTGGATGTATTTGAATTTCTGAATCGTAGTGCGAGTAACGCAGTTAACGAGTGTTTTGCAATACGAGCACTGCATTATCTAAAATCCGAACTGGGTTTGCAAGTGTTGTCTTGCAAAACGAGCAGGATTCAGTCAAAAGCTGTGTGCCGTACCGCGTTTGACCTGAGGTGAAGGGGTGCCAGAGCTAAACGGCGCCATCTGGAAATGTCCGGAAAGGCCTGAGGACAGCTCAGCTGACCTTGGCAAACCTTGGAAAGGCTTGTGAACGGAGTCTTTCCGAGGTTTGCAGAGGTCAGCCAAACTGTCCTCAGGCCTTTCCGTCAGTTTCTGAGGCTCTCCGGCACCCCCCCACGTCTGGCCGCATGCAGTATTGCATGCCACTGAAGTCAATGTGGAACAAATTATTTTCGTTTACATTGACTTCAATGGGGAAACTCAATTTGATATGCTAGTACTTTGGATTACAAGCATTCTCCTGGAATGGATTATGCTCGAAATCCAAGGTTCCAATGTAGTAACAAATTTCAACGAAACTGAAAAAAATTATAACGAAATTAAACAAATTAAGAAATTAAAAAAAAATTGAAACTGAAATCAAATTCGAAAATGAATTTGAATTTGAAAATGAATTTGAATTACAAATGAAAACATATTGCAATAAATACAGCAAGGTATATAAGTGAAATAAGATGATCATAAGCATAGAAAAGAGTAGAATGTAAAAAAAATAGAATATATTAGAATACAATAGCATAGAATAAAATAAAAAAAACAATATAACTGTCTTTTGAAATTCAAATCAATTTGAAAATAACGATTATTATACTAACTGAATCTGAATATATAAAATGTATTCCGAATATACAAAACAAATTCCGAAAACAATTCATTCTAACATAACGAATATGACAAAACTTTGTGGGAAGCAAACATTATATCAACACTACCAATCATTTAAATCATGACATGTAACAATGTTGGACATTGTATACAATTTTACAACTTGGTATTTTTTTTACTAGAACAAGGATGGCTCACTGGAAGGGACTTCTTTAATGTTCATGCATGTATGCATAAGTGATGTACTTATGCTATGTATATATATGGAAATCCTTTCTTACATTTTTATTGTAATATGCTTTGTTTACCAATCAAAATAAATTATTTCTGTACTTGATTATCGATCACTTGCCTCCTGTAAAGTCCCAATAAAGACCCATCTATTTCACTGAACTGGGAATGGAGGCCCACAAAGGCATACAAAGGCTTCATTTAAAGTCTCAAACCTTCTCTTTTTTCTCCTGATAGGAAGACACCATACTTCCCAACTGTCCCTGATTTTCGAAAGAACTGTCCCTGATTTCGAAGGACTGTCCCTGATTTAGAGCAATGTCCCTCTGTCCCTCATTCCTCCTCATTTGTCCCTCATTTTGATCTGATCTCTATAGTTGTATTATATAAAATGCACTTTTTATCTATCAAAAAGTATTTCCCAGTGCTTAACCTTTCATCTGATTTCTAAATTGCTGCATTTGTAAATTCCAAAAGCCAATATAAAGGAATATTAGTGCTAAAAAAAGCACTTGTGAGTTTAAACATCTTGGGGTAGATTCACGTAGCTCGGCGCATCTTAATGCGGGCGTAGTGTATCTTCTTTACGCTACGCCGGTGCAACGTTGAGAGGCAAGCATGGAATTCACAAAGAAAATGCTCCCAACGTTGCGCCGGCGTAGCGTATAGGCGTCGGCGTAAGCCGACATAAGTCAAAGTAGGTGGACGTGGGCGTGATATATTTAAATGAAGCGTGACCCCATGCAAATGATGGGCTGAGCTTCAAAAAATTAACTGCACATGCGTCATATCTTGGACGCATCCCAGTGCGCATGCTCACAGTCACGTCGAAATAACTGCCTGAGATATGTCAAAACGCTGCCTACGACGTGAACGTAACCTACGCACAGCCCTATTCACGTACTACGTAAACGACGTAAAAATCAACGGAGTTTGTTCCCTGGTCCATACCTTTGATGAGTTGCGCCTCCAATATGGGGAATAACTTTACGCCGGACGTAACCCTTGCGCAAATCGCTTAAAACATGCGCCGGGCTCAAGTACGTTCGTAAATCGGCGTATCTTACTCATTTGCATATTTAAAATGGTTACGCTAAATGCATCCAGCGTAACTATGCGCCCACGATACGCTGGCGTAAGCAAGTTACGTCGGGCGGCTTAAGCCTATTTTTTGGACGTATCTAGCTTGGGGAATCGGCGCAGAGATACGACGACGGCGTGTCTCCAGATATATCGGCGTAAGTCCTACGTGAATCCGGGCCCTTGTTTTTTGTACAATTCACCTTTAAGGGGGCGTGGCAAGGAGGTGTGTCCTATGCCTGTATACTTTTGCTGATAGGTGTCCCTCATTCCCATCTCAAAAAGTTGGGCAGTTTAACCACTTCAGCCCCGGAAGGATTTACCCCCTTCCTGACCAGAGCACTTTTTGTGATTCGGCACTGCGTCGCTTTAACTGACAATTGCGCGTTCGTGCGACGTGGCTCCCAAACAAAATTGGCGTCCTTTTTTTCCCACAAATAGAGCTTTCTTTTGGTGGTATTTGATCATCTCTGCGGTTTTTATTTTTTGGGCTATAAACAAAAATAGAGCCACTATTTTGAAAAAAATGCAATATTTTTTTACATTTTGCTATAATAAATATCCCCAAAAAATATCTAACAAAACATTTTTTTCCTCAGTTTAGGCCGAAACGTATTCTTCTACTTTTTTTTTTCGTAAAAAAAAATCGCAATTAGAGTTTATCGATTGGTTTGCGCAAAATTTATAGCGTTTACAAAAAAGGGGGTAGTTTTATGGCATTTTTATTAATATTTTTTTTTTTTACTAATAATAATGGCGGCGATCAGCATTTTTTTTTTCGGTACTGCGATATTATGGCGGACACATCGGACAATTTTGACACATTTTTGGGATCATTGGCATTTTTATAGCGATCAATGCTATAAAAATGCATTGGATTACTATAAAAATGCCATTGGCAGTGAAGGGGTTAACATTAGGGGGCAGGGAAGGGGTTAAGTGTGTTCCTGGTGTGTTCTAACTGTATGGGGGGGTGGCCTCACTAAGGGAAATCACTGATCTTCTGTCCATACATTGTATGAACAGGAGATCAGCGTTTCCCCGCTGACAGGACCGAGAGCTATGTGTTTACACACATAGCTCCCGGTCCCTGCTCTGTAACGAACGAGCGCGCGTGCCCGGCGGGGATCGCTCCCCCCGGGCGCGCGCGCAGGTCTCGGGGGGGCGGGTGCGCATGCGGGCCGCCGGAGGCGAGCGCGCGCCCCCTAGCGGCCGCAAAAGATAGGACGTAGAGCTACGTGCTCTCGCGTAGCAGTGCCGACCTGCCGCAGTAATATGACGGCGGCTGGTCGGCAAGTAGTTAAGAAACATTTCTTCCAATCATGCAACAGGATCTCAGAATGGGGCCAGAAATGGTCAGAAATGGGGCCAAATGTCATAGTGAGTCAAATAGTATATAGAGTGATGGTTGCCACAAATATGGAGGTAGAAAATATATCCTTTCAATTCTAGTAGACAATATGGCCCAGATTCACAGAGCGATTACGCGTGCGCAACTGCTGTTGCGCGTGCGTAAGTCTAAATGTGCGCGTGCGTATAGTTGGACGCGATTCACAAAACAATATACGCCAGAAATCTACGTTTTTTGGTCCGGCGTAATTGAGTTAGACATTCGCTTCCCTTCGCGCAAAACTGCGCTAGACACACCATTGATTTGCTAGTCAAATATGCTAATGAGGGAGTTACGGGGATCCACAAAAAAACGCAGTTGCTGCGCAGGCTACGCGATGTGCGCAACTGCAAAATGTCCTGTCTAAAGTTAGAGCCCATAAAAGCTGATCTAACTTTTGAAAAAAAGTCTAATTGTCAGATAAAGCAACACCGTTACTGAGGAGCAGACCACACACACGTGTTGCACTACAATTTGACTGCCAACATGCTAGGGGCATCGTCGCTCATAGCTGCACTAGTGAATATAGATGACCAAAGAAGGAGGAGGGCACGGAGGATGGCACGGGAGAGGGTATACCGCACCCGCATACACCTGTTTGGCATGAATGATTCAGAGGTCTTTCGCATCTTCAGATTCCCCCCTCATGCCATCCTGGAATTAACCACAACCTTGCAGGAGGACATCACCAGCCCAACACAACGCTCACATGCAGTGCAGCCACTGGTCAAGGTCCTGGCAACACTCCATGTCCTTGCCAGTGGCTCTTTTCAGCGTACAAGTGGAGTGGTGGCTGGGATGTCACAATCCTCCATGAGCAGATGTGTGCACCAGGTTGTCCCTGCAATCCTCACACGCTTGGCCAACCAAATCATCAAACCCACCACTGAGGAGCTTCGAATCAAGGCAATGGCAGATTTCTACCGAATTGCCAGATTCCCACGCACCATCGGGGCCATTGATTGCACACATGTGGCACTCCAGCCCCCCCATGAGACCGAGCACATGTACCGCAATCGGAAGAATTGGCACTCCATCAACGTACAGGTGATAGTTGATGCCCAAGGCCTCATATGGCACGTCCGTGCCAAACACCCCGGGTCCAGCCATGACAGCTACATCTACAATCAAAGCCACATCCGAACAGAATTCGAACAGAACGTGTATGGGAACACCTGGCTGGTTGGTGAGTGACATGGGAGTCAGGCATGACTATCCCCTCCCGTGATGCACAACAGAAGTGGCACATGCATGACTAACATTCTCCTGTCTTTTCCTTTACAGGTGACTCTGCATATGCACTGGGACCCCATCTCATGACTCCTATCCGGAACCCCCAAACCCCAGGAGAGGAACGATACAATGAAGCACACATCAAAACCCGTGCAGTGGTGGAGCGCACCTTTGGCCTCCTGAAGTCACGTTTCCGATGCCTGGATAAGTCTGGGGGTACACTGTTGTATTCCCCAAACTTCGTGTGCCATATCATCGCTGCATGTTGCATGCTACACAATCTCGCAGTGAGGAAGGGCCTGCAGGTTGAGCTACGTGATGATCTGACCCCCCAACCAGAAAATCAACCCCTAACCGAGGATACCCCGTCTTCTGAGGGAAGAGCAGTCAGGAGGCAGCTCATATTGGGCATCTTTGCACGTTAAACACACACATTAATCATGGCACAATGAGAATGCATGCATGCACACCACTATGGTCCCTAGCACACACACCCCACATCCTCATCAAATTGGATTGGCACCAGTCCACCATGCAAGACTGGTGAGCAGTAACGCCACGTCAAGGCTCCAATTATGTCACTGTACATTCATACACCATTCACACGGACCTGGGAATCACTTCTCCCTGGTCCTGGGGAACCCTTCTCCACCAAAATTGAGGGTGACACCCCTTTTCCAGCAGGAATGTCACCCCCACATTCAAACATCATTCACAACCCAAAATATGCCAAAAAAGTCAAACAAACAAAAATGCATAGAAACAAAAAATGCATAGTAAAAAAAAAACGCTTAGAAAAAACAAAAACAAGCAGAGAGCAAAAATAAAAAAGCTTTCAAAACAAACAAAAGGTGGAAAAAAAAATTATTGCCCTCTGCCTGAGCCACGCCTGGGGCGCCCCCGGCCACGGCCCCGGACCCTCAGGGGAGACGCATGGGGGAGGGGAAAAGCCGGGGAAGGAGGAGCAGCCCCTGAGATCTGCCCACCTGGCGGCCTGCCCTCCAAGGCCACGGCTATTCTGTCCAGGGCAGCACCAAGTGTTGCCGTGTTGCCCTGGATAGCCTGGGTAAGGGCCCTCACATCCTGCCCAACGCCTGCTGCTGTAGTTTGCAGGTCATTAAGGCAGGTTGTGGAGGCCCGGGAGTGGGAGTCCAGGTTACCCAGGCTATCATTAATGGAGGACAGGCTCTGATCCACCCGCCCCATAGTCTGGCAGAGCTGTCTCAGAAGGCGGGTCTGGGTGGCCAGGTTCCTTCTCAGACAGGCGGGCATGAGATTGGGCGCCCCCCTGGTGCTTGGGGATGACCTCCTGGCTCCAGCTGATGGTTGTGGCCGGGGAGAAGGGGAGGCCCTTGTGAGGGGAGCCATGTTGGGGGAGGAGGGGGGGGGCTGACCCTTAGGGAGGGCAGGCTTCTTGCAGCCAGAGGGGAAGAGTCCGCAGAAACCAAAGGGCCAGTGCCTTCCATGGACTCCTCCTCCTCATGATTCTGCTCCTCCTCATGATCGTCCTCCGCATGATCCTCCCCCTCCTCTTGTTCCTCCTCTGCGGACTCTGGCCTTGTTGGGGGGGCCTCATTAGGCTGCTGTCCTGGGGTTGGAGCGGTCAGTCCAGATGGCCCTGCACCCTCCTGCACAGCTGTGGATGACACAAAACATTCACAGGTTGGAGGATCCACACACTTGCCACATATTCCCTTTCACCCCCTCCCCCACACATGCTACACACCTGAGAGAAATAAAAACCTTACCTGGCACCGCGGGGACCGGACTTGTGTCAAAGCCTGGCAGGCCCTCCACTTCATGCCGGTGAAAGGTCAGGGCCACCACACGCTCCGTCTCTGAAAATCTAACCCGGCATGGTGGGCCCCCTCCTGTGCCCCTGGCATGGGCATTTATTGCGGCCAGTTTTTTTTTCACCTCACGCCGGAGGTCATTTATTTTCTTTTCTATCCCAGAGCGGGTCCGTGTCTCCCCCTCCCCCGATGAATTGACCTGCTCCGTGATTATATCCAAGATCTCCCTCCTCCTGGCCGGGGTGGTGGTGGCACTCTGCGGGCCGTGGAGAAAACGCCCATAGTCGGTAATGGCCCGGGCAAGAATTCTTTTTTCCCCCACAGTAAAATTGAGCTTTCTTTTTCTCTCAGTCATACTTCCAAACAAACTCACTAGCAGTCACCAAAAATCTGTCACAAATACAAGCACAACCAATCAGACAAGAACACACACAAAGAGAAAAAGAACAGCCAAAAATCACACTAGCACTCAGCAAGAAACACACACAAAAAAATCAGATGAAAAAAAAATGCAAGAAAACAAACGCTCAGAAATCTATCAATCAAACAAACAGTCTCAAACACTTATCAAAATACACTTTCACAAAACTACCAACAAGCACAAGATCACACAGAACACTAATCTCACAACTACAAAACACACTCTAACGAACAACAGAGCAAAAGCACTTGATTCAATGGGAAGGGACACAAAGGGATGTACTTTTGCAATGGAAGGGCGTTTGTGTGTGTCTATTTATGCTGTCTGCGTAGTTCACAACATTGCCCTAGTCCATTTCCAATTTCAATGATTGCGCCGCTCCCGAGTTGTGAGCATGCGCACAACGGAGCTGACATGGTTTCCTTCACGCGCGCATGCGCGAGTCGGCCGGCCCTTCATTTGCATGGGGTCACGGCTCATTTCAATGTAACACGCCCACGTCCCTCCCAATTTGTATTACTCCTCCTTACGCCTACGGAAAAAACCTTACGTTTGCGCAAGCTCTTGCGTAAAAGCTACGTGAATCGCCGGATTACGCGGCTAGATTGCGCAAGTCTAACGGAAAAGTGGTGCGCTACGCCGGAATGATAATGCGCCGATCTACGTGAATCTGCCCCAATGATTTTAACAGTGAATGTAAATACTTAGTGAATGAGCTTGGCTGGTTGTTTTAGTGACAGGTAACAGTAGACAATATTTAGAGGACTTACTAAGAGAAAATGGTGATAAAAAGGGGTGTGAAGATTACGATACATTCATTAGCAGGAAAGCAATAGGCTTCATGTTGTATGTGTGAATGACGGAGTATAGGATAATTTTAGATGTCAGGTGCGAACAACCTTCCAAAGTCGTGACAAAAGAAGGGAGAATTTTCCTCTATGCAGCAGATTCCAAGTTATTACTTCTGCTTCTTCTATCACTCCTAAAGTATTGAGCCAATTCAGTGATGTAGGACAGAGAGCATTCACAACAGGAAGGATCGTTGAACAATGATTTGCCCTACATACAGAATGAATAAAGATTAGTCATATAGGTGATGTCAGACCACTTACACTACATTGTAAAAAATATTGTGACGCCTTCCTTTACACGCACATGAACATTAATGGCATCCCAGTCTTAGTCAGTAGGGTTCATTAATGAGTTGACCCACACTTTGCAGCTGGTTATAGACACACTCCTAAACCTTGTGGACAGCCTTCCTAGAAGAGTTAAAGCTGTTAGGCCTCGTACACACGACCGAGAAAGTCGTCGTAAAAGAAACATTGTTTTCCTCGACGTGTTCTTTGTCAGGCTTGTCGAGAATCTTGTCAAGCTTTCTTTGCGTATACACTGTCAAGACAAAATCTCGTCATTCTCAAACGCGGTGACGTACAACACATACGACGGCACTATAAAGGGGAAGTTGGATTCCACTGGCACCACCCTTGGGGCTGCTTTTGCTAATCTCATGTAATGCCGCATACACACGATCACTTTTTGTGATGTAAAAAAACGTTGCTTTATCTCACGAAACAAAACTAAGTTTTTCAAACTTCATTTTAAAAAACGATGTTGCCTACACACCTACACACCATCGTTTTCTGAAAACGTGGTTACGTACAACGCGTACGACGGCACTCTGTTCCATTGAAGCTCCCATCTCATAACTTGCTTCTGAGCATGCGCAGGTTTGAAAACGTCATTTTAAACGTCGTTTTGCCCACACACGATCATTTTTTGTGAAACAAAAGACAACATTCTGAAAAATGACATAAAAAATTGAAGCATGTTCAATTTTTTTTTGGTCGTTTTTCAGAAGACACAAAACAACGTTTTGCCCACACACGATCATTTTAAATGTCGTTGTTTAAAACGTTGTTTTATTTCATCACAAAAAATGACCGTGTGTACGCGGCATTACTGCTTGTTAAGTAAAAGTTTGGTGAGAGACGATTCGCGCTTTTCAGTCTATTACAGCGTGACGAATGCGCTATCTCTATTATGAACGCTACTTTTACCGAAGGTGCGCTCCCGTCTCATACTTTGTTCTGAGCATGCGCGGGTTTCTAAGCATACACACAAACGTGTTTCTCGTCGTAAACCAGCCCGACGAGAAACACGACAAGGAAATTGAGACTCCCAACGGGGAAAAAGAAAACTTGTTCTCTTTTTTTCTCGTCGAGTTCCACGACAGTTTTCTTGACGAAAAACATACACACGACCGTTTTCCTCTGCAAAAAAGCTCTGCCGCCAAGTTTTTTGATGGATTCTGTCTAGGAAAATGGTCGTGTGTACGAGGCCTGTTAGTTGCAAAGGGTGGGCCATCTCAATATTGGACCCTAGACTGGGATGTCATTAAAGTTCACGTGCGTGTAAAGGCAGGCGTCACAATACTTTTGACGATATAGTGTATCTCTACAAGTAAAAAAAAAAAAATTTCAGAAGCCAGAAATGTTGTAACCTGATTGCGCTCTTCCTCTGGGCTACTATCAGTTAGCATTGTTCCTTGCTATCTCCGTGGACTACATCTCCCATTGTTATGGAGAAAAGACAGTGGGCCAGATTCAGGTAGAGTTAGGCTGGCGGATCAATGGATCCGCCAGCCTAACTGTCACTTTAAGCCGGCGTTTTTGTTTTCTGTAACCAGAAAACAAGAAACGCCGGGTTGGAGTTCCGATGCGATCGGCGCAATTGAATTTCGCCATCGCATCGTTACTTCAACTTAAAAATGGCGCCGGGGGCGTTCCCGCTGATTAACGCTGAAAAAATATGTTAATCAGCGGGAGTCGGAAATTCACGATCTTTTTCGGGCGCGACGCAGTGACTTTACGACGTTTCCGGAAGCGATATGCGACGTAAAGATAAAGCAGCCCCCTAGTGGAGTATCCTATGTTAAGTATAGGCGTCGTCATCGCGTCGAAAAAAATAATAAGCGCGTCGCTTGCGTAAAACGTTCATGAATGGGGATGTGACGTCATTGACGTTCACTGACAGAATTTGGAGCATGCGCACTGGGATGCATTGACACTCGACGCATGCGCAGTACGTTCGCCGCGGGATCGCGCATAGTTTAAATATTACACGCCCCGTACCCGCCCAATTTGAATTCCGCCGGCTCATTTGCGATGCGCTGCCGCAACTTTAGGAGCAAGTGCTTCATGAATAACAGCACTTGCTCCTAAAATTTTGGCAGAGTAACGTAAATGAGAAGCGTTACTCCAGAGCAAAGATGCTCCCATCTACCTGAATCTGGCCCAGTGTTGTGTAGTGCTATCACACTCCCTGACCTAGGCTTACAGCAAGGTTGCCACCCTAAGGCAGGAAGTGTATTAATTGAAGGATTACTGGGAAAATAATGGAAACATGATAAATAAAGAATAAATAAATTATATTTTAATACATGAATAATAAATGCATAAATAACAAATAAAGGAAAGAAAAACAGTGATAAAAATGAATGCAGGCACCACATCCAAAGTCTGATAAGTTGCAATACTATTGATTTTTATTCTTGTATTTTTATATGCCTTAACCACTTGTAGACCACCACTTATACATATACGTCAGCAGAATGGCATGGCAACGCAAAGCAACCTATCTGAACATTGCTTTTGCTTTGAATTTGCTGGCGTGCGGATGCGCGCCTGCCGCATGTTCCGTGAGTGTGCCCACGGGTCCCGTGGACTCAATGTCTGCCGGGAGCCTGTGAGGCCGCTTGCACACGATTACATTTATCTGCTCCGATGGACCGTTTCAGCAGACAAATTTGATTGTGTGTACGGGCGGACAGACAGGTTTTTCCAGCAGACACATTTTAAAGCATGCTTTAAAATCTGTCTGCTGGGAACCCGTCCGTCCGACATGTCTGCTGGTTAGTACACTAACCAGTGGACATATCTGCCCGCGCATGCGTGGAATGTTTTCGACGAATGCGTGGAAGTTTTTTACTTCCTGGTGCGGTGACGTGGCGGCGTCAGCGTCACCGCCACGTCACCGCGCTGTCTGCCGGCGGGGATTTTGGTTTGATCGCGTGTACACGATCAAACCAAAATAGCCCAGCAGACAAATCCGATCAAATCGGTCTGTCAGACCGATTTGATCGGATTTATTTGGTCGTGTGTACGCGGCCTGATCGTCTCACGGAGAGGCAGAACAGGCACAAGGCATTTCCCTGTTCTGCCTAGTGACAGGACAGTGATCTACTGCCTGCCATCGGGAGCAGTGATCACTGTGGTGTCACTTGTAGTCCAGCCCCCCCAGAGTTAGAATCACTCCCTAGGACACACTTAACCCCTTCATCGCCCCCTAGTGTTTAACCCCTTCCCTACCAGTGTCATTTACACAATAATCAGTGCATTTTTATAGCAAAATAGTGTCAAAGGTGTCTGATGTGTCCGCCATATCACAGTCCCAATAAAAATCGCAGATCGCTGTCATTACTAGTAAAAAAATTAAATAATAAAAATGCCATAAACCAATCCCCTATTTTGTAGACGCTATAACATTTTCAAAAAACCAATCAATATACGCTTATTGCGATTTGTTTTTACCAAAAATATGTAAAGGAATACATATCGGACAAAATTGAGGAAAAAAATGTGGGATATTTATTAAAGCAAATAGTAAAAAATATTGTTTTTTTCTTTTCAAAATTTACACTCTTTTTTGTTTATATCGCAAAAAATGAAAACCCGCAGAGGTGATCAAATACCACCAAACTAAATCTCTATTTGTGTGAAAAAAAGGACGTCAATTTTGTTTGGGCATAATGTTGCACGACCGCGCAATTGTCAGTTAAAGCGACGCAGTGCCGAATCGCAAAAAGTGCTCTGGTCAGGAAGGGGGTAAATTCTTGCGGGGTTGAAGTGGTTAATACATTAATAAAAGTATGTTTTATAAATGCAAGCATGAGCTATTTGCAAACGTTGAATATTCAGATCAGATCCATAGAATAAAACACACAGACTATAAATAGGAATCCTTAGCGGACATCTGCAGTGAAGTGTCTGTAGGTATTATGGTGATATATTTGCTAAATTATTCCGGCCAGCTTATAGTGCTGGGGCGATGATCACTTTTTCTTAGTTACTGTCAAGTGCTCATCCCATATAAGCGAGTTAATTTTTCACATGCCTGAGAGGATGCAGGCCTGCAATCGATTACACGATAGAGAGAACTCCGCTTCGTATTTGCCATCGGCCCTTGTAAAGCTACGGAGGCTCCTCTAGCAGTGAAACAGCAGGGATCTTATCATTCTTATTCAGAATTCATATTTGAAAAACCCTGAAAGTCAGTTTCCACGGTAACCATGTAAATAAGTCACATTATCGGTCACCGTGCGCTCCCCGGGAGGCAGAATGACACTGACTATATAGAATGATACACCTCGAGGGCCAAGGCTTCTGAGTCAACAACAGGTGCAGCTTAAAGTTTACAGTCCAAGGTTTTATAAGAGAGTTAGATAATTCAACAGCCTGCTAATGTTCTCTGCAGAACAACTACAGGGAAAAATCGAAATTTTGTAAATATTCATGTAAACAGCTAATTACCTACATTTGCTTTTGGGGTTTCTCTATAAAATTATAAAAAACAAGATAGAGGGAAGTTAAAGTGATACTAAATAATATCCTACACACAACCGTTATTCATGTCATGGAAAAAAACAAAGTTTTTGTCGACGTGATTCCTCTCAAGCCTGCCTTGCATACACACGATCGTGATAAAAAATGCTCGAGCAAAGCGCGTGACGTACAACACGTACGACGGCACTATTTTTAATGGCCATTTTTCTCGTTGAGAAAAAATGCTCTGGAGACTACACACAACCGTTTTTCACGACCAATTAAAAAAATTACATTTTCTCATCCTGAAAAACGGCCGTGTGTACGCGGCATTAGTCTAAAAAAAAAAATCATACGCGTCCACTACTCAAAAAAAATTGCTTCTTATTGTGTTTTTCTTCCTTCTTTTAATATCCTCCATGAGCTCCCAAACTCCTTTTCCCTAATTTCCCCCCAGCTTTCTTTTGTTTGGAAAGAGCAGTGCATGATAGTTTGCCATCAGGGCTGAAACTAGTGGGGGCAGGGTTGGCGTGTGCATACCTCCCAACTGTCCCTGATTTCGAGGGACTGTCCCTAATTTGGAGCAATGTCCCTCTGTCCCTCATTCCTCCCCATTTGTCCCTAATCTATATAGATGTATATAAAATTCACTTTTTATCAAAAAGTGATAGATTTAGTATGCTCCAGAATCCAGTAAACACAAAAAGGTAAGCAGGAACACCCAAAGCTCCCATTTGGACAAGAAAAAGCAATGTGGTAGGAACATTACTTTCGGTGTATCTAAGAAATGTAAAAAGCCTGGGGCTGACTCAGTCCACTGGGCTCCACCAAAGACTAAAATATCAAGGTTTACTATTCTTTATTTTAATGTAGCTAGACTTCTGTAATTTTTGTTATTGCTGCATACCATATGCATGGCAGATATTATTGTTCTTTTCTTCTAGAAGGAAGGAACATAAAATGAATGAATACCGTAGTGAGGGTCAAACAGTTAAAGACTTTTGGTAATCTTTCATTCCTAAATCTCTCCCCGGGAGTTCCAGTTGCAGTGTATATATGTGTTTTATTTACTTCTTTCCAAAAGCAATGCATTGTGGGATTAGAGGTACCAGGAGAAACGGACTCCAAAGACTTTAGTAGAAATAGACTACAATTCCCACAATGCCTTGTCTTCCTGGAGCACATGACACCTCCGCACAGCCTTATGGGGGAGGCTAATTAAAGACTGGGAGGAGCCGGGCTCGCTCACTTGGGACCTGCACTTTCCCCTCTATGGAACGAGGGAGAGGATCACAGCCGAGTGCTTAGGCCTGAAGCCTAGGCCCGTGTTCACCGGAGGCCCGGCCATCCAGGGAAAGACAAGATCAAGTGAAGATCGTAACAGTGGCGAGCAAGAGACCTGAGACTGTGTGTGTCGCAGATTTGTCACCGTATCGGCGTGTTTGTCGTGAGGAGCGCAGGCGGACTAGGCCTGTTCGGGTGAGAGGGCAGCTGCCCAAATACTTTCAATGCTACTTTAGCCTTGTGACTTTTAGTGTTTCGCTATCGGAATATCAGACTATGATTGGTTTACCCGAGAGACATAACAATTTAGAAGCCACGCTAGCCAAGGTGACCGGAATTGCTGTAAGGATTGTTCTGTAAGCACCCGTATTGATTGTTGATTGTGCCTGTAGACTTAGTTCTATTATCCTTTTGGATTACAAACAAACTAAAGTGCACCAACGTATTCATCGTTAATATCACCCCTGAAGAGCATTCTGGAATTGACTGAGCCAGGCCTGGTCAGGTTTATTTGCAACTGTACTTGAAGGAATTACCCACTAGGGGGAGCTTGCGAGCATAGATAATTAAGAGTTGTCTTTGGAACCTATATTATTAGTATTTTAAGTGGTTTTTACTGACTTCTGCAAGGGCTCTTGCAGAAGTCGGCTGTATATGTACCAGTATTTTGTAATTCGTTGCTGATCTTTTATTTCTTTTATTTCTATGCCAAGTAAAGTTACTCTTGGTTTACTACATTAATTGTGTGAGGTGTGTTGGCTCTTGAGGACTGCAGTCAAAGAAAGGTAACAACAATATTCTATGTCAATATATATATTTATTGAGCCAGCTTGGTAAAGGCTTGTGCCATTCCTTCCTGAGGATTTGGGATGTATGTGGCAAAACAAGGAGACTTCCCATCAGCCTGGTATCTTGATTACGTGGTCTGGTACTCCCTGTTGGGAGGCAGTTGAGGCTGCTCTAATTCGGAAAGAATGTCCAGAGAACCGACTGGGATTTGAAGCCCAAGTTGCTTAGGATTCTGACATGCTTGACAACTGTCTGCCACTCAGGGAGCTGGTTTAGAAAGGGTAGCAACAAGCTACCATCAGATTGGCTGGGTGGATGGAGCAGTAGTCGGTCGAGCACCGTCACTGGGCGTCAGGCATTGTTAGTCTGAAACAGGTTGATGTCAACCCCCGGGGCTGGTGTGTTGTGTTTGCAGACTGAGAGTATAGGGGTTCGAAAGCGAGTCGGGTGGCGTCGGAGCAGTGTCTGACTGCCGGAGCCACTGACTGTAAATTCACTAGGTTGTAGGGAACCATAGAAGGCCTGGTAGATGGCTGCTTGGATGACTATGCTGGGCAAGGCCCTAAATGGGGAACGAGAAAGGATTTCAGACATGTCCCTAAAGAGGGCACTCTTGAAAGGTAGGCGCTCGCCACTGACTACAGGTTGGTGCTTCTGTATGCTCTGTAGAAGGGACTTGACTGCATGGGCTCGAGAATACTGACAGTTTACTGGGGTCCTGCAGGGACAGGAAATGCTGGACGCCATCTAGATATGGCGTGATAGTATTGTGAGAAAGGGTCAGCTGCGTGTGGCAATACGATATGAAGGCTAGGACGTGTCTAACGTTGCCTATTGCTGCTCCGAGGCAAGTGGCCAAAAATTAGCAGTTAGTGTTCCAAGCAGTGCGATAGGCCTTCAGTGTGTTGCGTGCCAAGGAGTGGTTAATAAGCTGGGTTGAGTTGGTGAGATGCTACTTCAATCCATCATCAGCAATGACCAGGGTGGGACAGGGATGGTTATTGGGTCAGCTCCAGGCTCTTGCTGGAAAAACAAAGTAAGGTTGGAATGGGACAGAGCATCAGCTGCGATTTTGCATTTGCCTGGAACATGTCTACAGAAGATATTAAACTGGTGACAAAGTGACAGCTGCGCGAGCCTGCGCAGGAAGGACGTGATGGGGAGAGGCTTGATCTACCTTAATTGATGAAGTCGGCTGTGGCTTGATTGTCTGTGGTGAAGAACACTGTCTGTCCAGTTCAAGTGTGGCCCCAGACCTGGGCAGCTGCCACAATGGGGTACAGCACGAGGTGTGATGAAGACTGGGTGAAGCAGAAATTTAAGAGAATTTCTGGGGGCCAAGGTTTGGAGAACCAGCGGTGGACGAAAAATGCAGGCAAAAGCCTGTGGTGGCTCGGCTGACACTGCCGGGATGAAGATTGAAATGCTGTTCTATCAGGTGGGGAAGTTGTCCCACATAGCTAAGTCTGCTACTGATGCTTGGTCTAGTTTGAGAACTTGGACTGGATCTTGCATTGGTGTGAGAAAATCAAGACAATACACAGGTGCTCAACAAGACGATATACGTGCACTCGCTGACCAACGTGCACTCGCTGACCAACGTGCACTCGCCGACCAACGTGCACTCGCCGACCAACGTGCACTCGCCGACCAACGTGCACTCGCCGACCAACCTGCACTCGCTGACCAACGTGCATTCGCAGACCAACGTGCACTCGCTGGTGCTGGTTGGAAACCTGAACTAACTGCAGGGAAAAAGACAGGGAAAAAATGATTGGCCCGCGTGCCACTAAAGATGAATGGCCAACTGGGTGCCACTGTGTGTTTGTTTGGCTGATTGTCACTGAGGTGTGTTTGCAAGTTTAGTTTGTATTCGGGTTTGCATGTAGGTGCGTGCTGCAAAGTGTTTTATACTGCTGCAGACAATATTGTGTGGTTGCAAGGGTCTCAGTCTGGTTTGCTGAGACGATATTGCGTGGTTGCAAAGGTCTCGATGATTATGAGGTTTGTTTTGAGTGTGGTTGCATGAGTCTCAACAAGTGAGGGGTTGCTGAGACGATGTTGCGTTTGCAATGGTCTCAAGTGAGTGTCGGGCTGCTGAGATGACTATGTATGGCTGCAAAGGTCTGAACGGGTGTCAGGTTGCTGAGACGATATTGCGTTTACAATGGTGTCAAATGAGTGTCAATTTGCTAAGACGACTTTGTATAGCTGCAAATGTCTGAACGGGCGTTAGGTTGCTGAGACGAGATTGTGTGGTTGCAAAGGTGTAGACGAGTTTGAGGTAGCTGAGATGATATTTTGCAAGGGTCTCAAATGAGTGTCAAGTTGCTGAGACAATATCCCCCCTTTTTTTATTTATTTTTTATTTTTATGAAAACGACTGTGAATGAAACGCTGGTAAACATGAGTTACCACATCTGGCTGTGTTTACAAGCTGTTACAGGCATTGGCGTTTCGAATGCCTTTGAACATCCGTCTGAACCCATTTTCTTTTTTTTTTAGAAGGTTTCTGAACTCAACTGCCTAGAAATGACTATAAATGATCCTGTGTACATGTACTGATAAGATAACATAGAGGAGTGATTGGGGATCCTGTGTAGACGTACTGATAAGAAACATAGAGAGATCAGGAGCGGGTGAAAAACACACATTTTTCTGGCTGCAAGGGTCTCAATGAATGCCATGTTGCTGGGGCGAGACTGCATGGTCACAAAGGTCTTTGATGAGTGGGAGGTTGCTCGAGACGGTATTGCGTGGTTGCAAGGCTCTCGATGAGTGTGGGGCTGCTGAGACGGTATTGCGTTTGCAAGGGTCTCAACAATGGTGTGAGGCTGCCGAGACGGTATTGCGTGGTTGCAAGGGCCTTGATGAATGTGGGGCTGCTGAGTGGTATTGCGTTTGCAAGGGTCTCATCAATGGTGTGAGGCTGCCAAGACGGTATTGCGTGGTTGCAAGGGCCTTGATGAATGTGGGGCTGCTGAGACGGTATTGCGTTTGCAAGGGTCTCAACAATGGTGTGAGGCTGCCGAGACGGTATTGCGTGGTTGCAAGGGCCTTGATGAATGTGGGGCTGCTGAGATGGTATTGCGTTTGCAAGGGTCTCAACAAGGGTGTCAAGCTGCTGAGACGGTTTTGCGTGGTTGCAAGGGCCTTGATGAATGTAGGGCTGCTGAGACGATTTTGCGTGGTTGCAATGGTCTCAACAGGTGTCAGGTTGCTGGGCCGAGATTGCATGGTGGCAAAGTTTTTTTTTTTTTTGTTTGCGTTTTTTTTTTTGCGTTTTTTTTTAAATATATATATTTTTTTGCGTTTTTGTAAGGGCCTTGTATTGCAAGGGTCTTAACAAGGGTGTCAGGCTGCTGAGATGATTTTGTGTGGTTTCAAGGGTCTCGATGAGTGTGGGGCTGCTGAGACGGTATTGCGTTTGCAAGGGTCTCAACAAGGGTGTCAGGCTGCTGAGATGATTTTGCGTATTTGCAGCGGTCTCAACAGGTGTCAGGTTGCCGGGGGGCTGAGATTGCATGGTGGCAACGTTTATTTTATTTTTTTTGCGTTTTTATATATATTTTTTATTTTGCGTTTTGTAAAGGTCATGTGTTGCAAGGGTCTTAACAAGGGTGTCAGGCTGCTGGGATGATTTTGCGTGGTTGCAAGGATCTCAATGAGTGTGGGGCTGCTGAGACGATATTGTGTTTGCAAGGGTCTCAACAAGGGTGTCAGGCAGCTGAGACGATTTTGCATGTTTGCAACGGTCTCAACAGGTGTCAGGTTGCCGAGGGGCTGAGATTGCATGGTGGCAAAGTTTTTTTTTTTATATATTTGCGTTTTTTTTTTGCATTTTTATATATATTTTTTTATTTTATTTTGCGTTTTGTAAAGGTCATGTGTTGCAAGGGTCTTAACAAGGGTGTCAGGCTGCTGGGATGATTTTGCATGGTTGCAAGGATCTCAATGAGTATAGGGCTGCTGAGACGATATTGCGTTTGCAAGGGTCTCAACAAGGGTGTCAGGCTGCTGAGACGATTTTGCATGGTTGCAATGGTCTCAACAGGTGTCAGGTTGCCGAGGGGCTGAGATTGCGTGGTGTAAATTTTTTTTTTTGCGTTTTTTTTTTTTTTGCGTTTTTATATATATTTTATTTTGCGTTTTGTAAAGGTCATGTGTTGCAAGGGTCTTAACAAGGGTGTCAGGCTGCTGAGAAGATTTGCATGGTTGCAAGGTCTCAATCAATAAGAATTGGGTTACTGAGAAAGGATAGAAACACCTGATTTGTTTGTACCTTAAGCAAGCAGTATAGGGTAGAAGGACAATGCCTGTATGAATCGAAGTTTCCATTAGGGGCCACTAACGAACGATATGGGAGACAACGAATAGTAGCAAATTGACAGGACATAAAGAATTTAATAACAAATTTTACTTGCGACAGTGGGCCATGCGAGTGAGTTTGCGGCGGACTGTGGCTGGAGTGAAACATGTAGGAAAGGTGTAGGGATGCCATGCATGGGGCAAAACAACAAGGTTTGGTGTAGAAAATAGAACACGAGAAGTGCGTACGAATATTTTATAAGCTCCGCTGTGGGAACCGAACATGATGCGGGTGACACCATGAGTGGCCACGAATTTTGACATGACAAACAAGCTAACGAATCCTACCTGGGACAATGAACATGCAACTGGGTTTGCTTGGACTGGAGTAGATGTGCAACACATCCGAAGAGTGTGGCGTGGTGTGGTGTGGCGCCATGCATGACGCACAGGCAATAACTTTGGTAAATAAATGAGAGAGAAGAACCGTGTACAAACAATTCGTAAGTTCCGCTGCGGAAACTAAAACGCACGGCATGGGGGAAACATAGAATGGCAATGGTGGAAAGTATGCAATGTATCTGATACAAAACGGTTATAAAGAGAAATGACTGATACAAAAACGGTTGTAAAATGCATTAAACAAATCCGATACGAATCGGAAGTAAGGAGTGTTGAACAAATCTGCTGTGAATTGGTTGTAGAGTGTATGCTACCAGCCACCCATCCCCCCAGGCTTATCAAGTGCAGACAAGACAGCAGGTGAGTTCAATTACCACCTCAATCTGCCAAAGAACCCATACAAAGAATATATGCTAATCTCCAAATGAATGAGACAGCAAGCATGGACACAAATATGAATATACAAATAAATAGTTTGTTTGGCAGGAGGAAGTTACAAATGTACCAAACTTGTAACTAAGATGTTAGAACATGAGCAACAATAACTCAGAGGCAGATTTTTACAAAAGAAATGCAGGATAGGAAGCATAACGAATTGCAAGATTGCACATGATACAAAAGGTTTGAATACAACCTGCGACAGTAAGCGGGAACCGCCGTCGAAGACCATGAACGGAGAAGCCGCAATGCACTTGCGATGTCGAATGCGATTGAATGCGCAGACTCACGGACATGAGGTGAGCTGGGAAGAGTCGGCCCAGTGACGTGTAGTACTGCACACTGAACCGACAAAGAGCATGTATGAGTGGGCTGCTTAAATACCCTCCGGGCTCCTCCCATAAACTCAGGCCACCATACTGGCCTTCTTATATGTCATGTGTGTATTATTGTGGTCCTAGCCAACGTGGGACTCCCAATATATTTGTATTTGCTTGGTGTGCCAAGGGAGGGTTCGAGACATTACAAGGGGTGAATAAATTAGAGAGTAGACCCAATACTAACCAGCAGCTCCTTCGGGGGTAGTGCTACACATATATCCCCAGTGTTGGCCATCTACCAGATTGAAATTTACTGACACAACACCCAAAATTTACTGGTACAGTCAAGTTTTTACTTTCATTTCCAAAAGTTTCCAAAAAAGTACAGTTTTAAGTGCAAATTAGAGTATTTAGGCTACAAACAAATACAATATGCAATTAGCAATATGATTTAAGGTAGATAATAATGCAAAAAACATATTTCCTATTTTATTTTCGATATAGTAAGTAAGTAGCTCAGGGACAGGCTCTAGGAGGGCAAGAAATTAGAATGGGCGGCACACACTCATGAAGTTGACTCTCACAATGACACTGATAGCAGTGTGCATTAGCACAGATGATCATGAGACCTTACTGACAGAACACGTCCCCTCCTGAGTCACAGTGACAGTCCACTCCAGCCTTAGCAGCACTGGTGGTCCCGGTCCCAGCCTGCCTTGCTCCCATACAGCAGGCCCACACACGAGGCTCTGGCCTCACTGCTTGGCTCCATTGCACCATGACATCACACTGTTTGCTCAGACACTGCCTCCGCCAGAGCCACCCTATCACCCTGTAGTAGGCACTCAGATGGTCTCAGCTCTGGACCAAGCCGAGTGTCACAGACATATTTTTAACTGGCAACCTTTTACTTTTACTGGCATTTACTGGCAGAAGAAAATTGGCTGTTTTTTACTGGCTGCCAGAAAAAATACTGACGGTTGGCAACACTGTATATCGGCACACACTAAAGAGATGTTTAATCCATGTGGAGTAGTCTCTTTGATCTACAAAATTTATATTTCCACGCTCTGTCTAGTAACAAATCCGCAGCATTTGCCTCCATGTAAGTTTTCCATGTGCTATCTTTTACACATGAAGACAATTTTTTTCTCATTTTTTATTTTATTTATTTTTTCACAAAAATTAATACAAGTTCCTTATTCCATCCAATATCCCATCTTACAAATCAGTTTCTGAATCTGAAATTACTGCATGCCTCTTTGTAGAGTAACATGATTGATGTATTAAATATAGCATACCAATCACAAATAACTATTTATAAGTTATATCAGTGCATCTTTTATTTTTCTGTGACACTGAGACAATCTTAACCTTTGGTCGTCATAGAAACACCCATTGGTGATGCTTGGATGTGACATTCCTGCAGGGATCCCTATGGTGGATTTGCCAATATCAAATATTGTAGCTATAAATTCTACTCCACTAGCTGTCACCTTGTTCCCTAATCACTTTCAGTTTTTTTCTTCTCTTTAAGGAATGTTCAACAAACTGCAAAAAAAAATTTTTTTTTTTAAAAAGGAACAGAAACCCCTGTATTATAATAAATGATTTATGTATTGCACCAGGTAGAGACAATGGGCCTTGTTCACATACCTGCACCCTATTGAAAACCTGTTGCTGTTAAACCACTGAATTCATTAGTGATGCCATCAATTGGCTTTGTAATGACAAAAACTGGCAGGCATACCTCACCATTGGAGTCTTTGAGGAAAAACCCTCAATGGCAAAAAGTTTGATATCCCAATCTAAAACCATGAACATTGATGGTGTTCCCCATACAACATCCTCCATTCTTCTGAGAAAGCTTTCCAGAAGATTTCCAGAAGTTTTTAGAATGTGTCTTTGGGAATTTGTGCCCATTTAGCCAACAGAGGTCAGGACTAACGTTGGATGAGAAGACCTGGCCAGCAATAACGATCCAGATATCCCAAAGGTGTTCAGTAGCGTTGAAGTTAGGACTCTCGAGTTCCTACACAGCAAAATCGTCAGACCATGTGCTTATGGGGCTGGCATTGTGAATGGCTTTAAACTGTTCCTCATTAGGAGGGATTCTCCCTCTTTTGAAACCTCTGTGCCTCCTTCCTCCTCAGTCATCCCTTTTTTTGGCTTAAATTATCGATCTCTTTAAAAATGTATTATTTAAAACGAAGGTCCACCCTTAACCTCCCTGGTGGTATGATTAATTCAGATTTTAGGTGATGAAAGCGGTACAATTGTTTTGCATGGAAATTTGGCGTTTTATATTGTAGGCCTGCAATTCTTAGGAATAACTCACTTAAATCTGTCCAAATAAGAATCTAGTAGACATCCTGAGTATGATGAAACACAAAATCATAATTTATAATAAAATAAATAACTATAAATAATTATAACAAATAATAATAAAATAATAATAAAAATGATTACTTTCAGTGTTTGATGACAAATTTCCCCACAAATCACTATCGCTCAATTCTGCAAGTGATTCTAATTTATTATCGCTATTTTTTAGCTGGTTTAAAACCACTTTTGACATACAGGGACACTTTTTGGTTGCTATGGACAATCTTCAGTTCCCAGGCATAAAGATCAGTTTTTATTATATAAAAGTGCATGCAGGACACTGGGCAGACCACTAGGGACAAAGGGGGTGTGTATTTATTTTATATAGTACTATAATCTGTAAGATTACAGTATACTCTATATGTACTGTGTTTTTATTTTTTTGAATTTGGCGCCGATCTCCGCCCCCGTGCATCGCAACGTCGCAGGGAACGGAGCTCGGCGGCACACGGGCACTGTGTGAATCGAGCGAGGAGACAGCTCACACACACAGCGGGGAGACATTGCAGGATCCAGGGGACAAGGTAAGTAATCTCTGCATGTATACTGCGATGCAATCCCGAGTCTGGCTTGGGGATACTGCTTGTGGTACTGGGTTTCCACCCCGAGCCTGACTCGGGAATACTGCAGGGGAGGTTAAAATAAAATTGCTAAAAAGCCTAAAAAAATAAAAATAAATTGACTTACCAGAAATGGCTGTTGCTAGGCAGATCGTCCTAATCTGCCACTTCCTTGTCCGCGGTGATCTCCTTTCTTCTCCTTCTCGCGTTGCCTCCTGGGAAATGGGGTGCGCTGTCTTCTGGGAACTGTGTGTCTCCCAGAGGACAGCCGCTCATTCACAATGTGCCGTGCGACGCGCACATGCACAATAGGAAACGGGCAGTGAAGCCTTAGTATGGATGGCGGCGCCGACACACGATCCAGAGGATGGATCGGCCTTGGGCAGCCGACATCACGGGCACACTGGACAGGTAAGTGTGCTTATTAAAGGTCAGCAGCTACAGTGTTTGTAGCTACTGATTTTTAATTTATTTTTTCCCAGCTGGACCTTAGCTTTAACTATCAAAAGTGTTTTGCTGCACTAAGGGGTCGATTCACGCAGAGTTTTTTGAATTTTGCATTAAATAACGAATGTGTGTTAGATTGAGCGGTAATTACCGCATTTTTTAATGCAGTAATTTATCGCATTGAGCTGGTTGCTAAGTAGAGGGCCAGGAAGCCGGCCTCCGTGTCCTTAACAACAGATGACTCATCAGCTGTCAGTGTCATCAGCTGTCAGTAGACAGTGCCATATCTTAAAATCACAGTGCGAGCCCACCTCCCCACCTAAACAATTTTCTGGCTTCGGGAAAAACAAAGACTTTTCCTTCTCCATTCTATAGTGCAATGTTGGATGCCTAAGTGGCCTACTGTCAGCCGGACTGAGGATTGCCACAAGTGGTTTTCGCTAGGTGCCTCCCATGGGATCTTGGGGTTCATCAGCAGCAACTGGAGAGGCAGAATGACACTCTGAGGTTAGAAAGTTGTGGGCCCACAATACAGCTGCAATAATACTGTTTTTTCTTCAATGTTATACACATTAATGTTAACTATAATATATTTTAGGACTTTCTCCAGCAAGATGAACAGCTCTTTTTTATAAATAAATGTACGGATTGAGTGGACAAGGATAAGCTTTCTGTTTTACATTTCAGTAATGCATACAGAATAAAAAAACATCACCAACATCACCTGTAAACAAGATCAAGGACCCACAGGGCTCAAATTTTAAAGCCTTTATATGAAAGATAAATTGCCTGAAGGTCGCTTCCTTCTGAGAGTTTTCAAAAGCCTCAGCAAATTCCCTGGCTACATGGTCTAGTAAACAAAACAACATTAAAAAAACACAGGAATAGAGAGAGGGTGGTAGAGTGAGAATGGAAAAGAGAGGGAAAGGTAGAGTTACATTTAATTTTGGAACTTTTGGAACTGCCAGTAAAAACTTGGTTGTGCCAGTAAATTTTGGGTGTCACGTCAGTAAATTTCAATCTGGTAGGTTGGCAACACTAGTTGGGGGAGGGGGGTATAAAGATGAATACAGGAAGAGATAATATAGAGTATATGAAGAGATAGAAAAGAGAGATAGAAGAGAGAGAAAGAAAGGCAGAAAGATAGAAGTGTGTGTGTGTGTGTGTGGGGGGGGGGGGGGGGGGGGGGTTAAATGAATTCAGGAAAATAATGGCCCAGATTCACAGACAGCAGGCGCACATTACGCCGCCGTAGCGTATCCCCTGTACACTACGCCAATGCAGCGCAGAGAGGCAAGCATGGAATTCATAAAGCCAGTGCTCCCAACGTTGCACCAGCGTGGCGCAGGCCGGCGTAGGTGGAAGTGGGCGTGATCTATGCAAATGAGGCGTGACCCCATGCAAACCGTGACGTGAACGCATCTCCCTGCGCATGCTCACAACCACGTCAGAACAACTGCCTTAGATACACCGGATCACTGTGTACGCCGTTAATGTAACCTAAGCCCAGCCAGACACACGTCCAACGTAAAATACGCCGGCTTGTGTTCCCTGGTGCAGACCTGAGCAAGTCTTGCTGAGTTACACCTCCTTTATGGGAAGTAACTTTACGCCGGACGTACAACTTACGCGCACCACGCGTAGCCTGCAATGGGCGCACGTATGTTCGTGAATCCCTGTATTTACCTCCTTTGCATGTTTGAATGGCTAATCAATGGGAGCGGCACCATGCACCCAGCCTAAATGTACGCCCACCCTACGCCGGCGTAAGCAAGTTACGTCGGCAGCGTGTAGCCTGGTTTTAGGCGCATCTCTGTTTGTGGGTCTGGCGCACAAATACGATGGCGCACATTTGCACTTACGTCGGCGTTACTTGTTATACGTCGGCGTAAGTGCTCTGTGAATCCGGGCCAATGTGTTTAACAGGCATGATTTATTAACATAAAAACTAAATGTAAACGTGCACTTTGTTACTCCTTTTTCCCTTTGGCATTAGGTTATGCATCTATTAAATTTTTTTTCCTGATCTCCACCTTGCGCCCAATAAAATTCATGTTTCAGTGTGGAATGATAATTGCTACTACAGGTAATTTCCTTGAACTGCAAGAGAATGGTATTTTGTATTCATTAAAATGGCCACCCCTAGGCCAATTAATCTTCAGCTCAATAAAAGGCAAAAC
This sequence comes from Rana kukunoris, assembly GCA_029574335.1. Lineage (NCBI taxonomy): Eukaryota > Metazoa > Chordata > Amphibia > Anura > Ranidae > Rana > Rana kukunoris. Next base: position 182,998,609 of record CM056059.1, read on the forward strand.
AATAAATCTATAGAGCTATTATATGACAGGGGCACAAAGCAGCATTCTCTTGTAAAGCCCATCTTTACATGTGTTCTGTTCTCCTTCTTAGTACACAGTCTTTGTGAATAGCCTGGCTGCTTTTCTCAGATCACCATATACATGGACATATTCATGTAGTTACCATTCTACTCTGTGGGCTCTAATCGGCTTCCAAATGGTTAACCAGAGGGTGCATGGCTGTATGTTCCCTGTTTCAACCAACTTAACACTGACACGCCTCTCAGCCAATCAGGTGCACCGGGTCTGGTTACTGGTCACCTGATTGGCTGAAGCGACATCGAGGACGGAAGAAGACATCGAGGGAACGGAGGGAGTATGGAGGAGGACGGCGCTCACCCGAGGAAGGTAAGTTCCGAACTTGGGAAACTGGCAGCATTTGGGGACAGATTGGCTGCATTTGGGGACAGACTGGCGGCATTTGGGGACAGACTAGCGGCATTTGGGGACAGACTGGCTGCATTTAAGGGGAAACAGGCTGCATTTGGGGACAAACTGGCTGTGTTGGGGGGGAACTGGCTGTGTAACGGTCAACAGATCTGTCACATTCCAAACTACAATTACACAATGCCTTGACCTCAATCCACATTATCTAGACAGACGTACTGTCTCTGACACCTGGGCATCAATACATTCCTAAATATAATTGACATGCTAATTCAGTACATCTGAATGGAGACTTTAACACATTGTTTTAAACACAATGAATCACACAATCAAAAGGTCTTTCACACACACAATAGATCAATTAACCTTTGGGATAGACAGGTGCATTAGCATACCTAATGAGAGGTTTTAGGAGCCAGGCTGATTCAGTCCTAATCTACATCTAGACATACAGAGGATTTTTACACCTCATAATATCCCACTGCATGATTATTATAGATGTACAGGCTAAATACATAGTTCCGTTACACTGCTCCCCTATTGTGGAACACTCCGGCAGACCCGGATTGATCCTTTTCGGGTCAAATTGGGGCTGTCCGGTCTGCTGTTAGGGTAAAAGTTCAGTTTGCCTGGACAGTCCTTCGGCATTCCCATTGAATCTGCCAGGGCAGTATTGGATAGAAAAATTGTAGGGTTGTAGGGCCAAGCTCCATCTTAGCATTTCAAAAGCCTATTATACAGAGGGATGAGTCACTGTCTTGTTAACCTGGTCTCAAGTCAACATGAACCACTTTGTAATATTCCAGTCCTGCAATATGAATTATTATTAATGTCCCATCTTCTGCAATACATGATATAATTTCTTTGTCACCCTATGGCCCTAGTGGACATAAGGTGACCCTAGACATAGAAGAATCTCAGTCTGTCACGCGTCATTCCGTTACAGGCTGCATTGGGGGGGACTGACTAACTGCTATTGGGGGAAAACTGGCTGTATTTGAGGGGAACTGGCTGCTATTGGGGGAAAACTGGCTGCATTTAAGGAGAAACTGCCTGCTATTGGGGGGAAACTAGCTGCATTTGGGGACAAACTGGCTGCATTTGATGGGAAGCTGGCTGCATTTGAGGGGAAACTGGCTGCATTTGGGGACAAACTGGCTGTGTTTGGGGAAGAACTGGCTGCATTGGGGGGGGGGGGGGGGCGGCTGCTATTGGAGGGAAACTGGCTGTATTTGAGGGGAAACTGGCTGCATTTGGGGACGACGACGACGACTGGCTGCTATTGGGGGAAACTGGCTGCTATTGGGGGGAAACTGGCTTCATTTGAGGGGAAACTGGCTGCTATTGAGGGGAAACTGTGGCTGCTATTGGGGGGAAACTGGCTGCTATTGGGAGGAAACTGGCTGCATTTGGGGGGAAACTGGCTGCATTTGGGGGGAAACTGGCTGCATTTGGGGACAAACTGGCTACATTTGGGGGGGGGGGGCACACTGGCAGAGTTTAATGGGCACAGTGGCTGCGTTTAATGTGCACAGTGGCGGCAATTGATGTTTTTTTTTTCAGTTTGTTTGCACCCCCCCCCCCAAAAAAAAAAAATTGAGCACCAGCCGCCACTGAAACCTACCCAGGCACATACTTACCTTACCTTGTTCCCTTTCCCTTCCTTTTGCTCCTCTGTCACTCTGTTTAGCTGCTAGAAGAAAACAAAAGGAAAATCCCTGTGTAAGTTATGAGTTGCTGGCTGGAGTCTTACCTGGGACTATAGACTCCCTGTGTGACAAGGCTAATTGGCCCAGCTCAGTAACATGCTCTTCCATATCCACAAGTATCTTTTTTTTTTTATTATTTGGCTTCCAACACTGAATAGGGAGACAGGAGAACAAGGAGAGGTGCGTCTATACTGCTGGGAATGGGGGAAGATGAAAGCATGCCTGCTGCTTATTCTCTGCCTGGGCAAAATTCTAAGTTTGCTTGAAAAGATGGTGAAGCTTCTCAGCATTACGTCCGATACAAAAAAGCTTAATAATGTCCCTAAGAAAAGCTACCCAAAGACATAAGAGACCAATGATCCAGAACATTTAAAGGGGTTGTAAAGGTTTGTTTTTTATCTTCTAAATAGGTTCTTTTAAGCTAGTGCATTGTTAGGTCACTTACCTTTTCCTTCGATTTCCCTTCTAAATGTTTTTTTTCTTTGTCTGAATTTCTCACTTCCTGTTCCTCCTCAGTAAGCTGGCCACCATTATCTGAGTCATTCTGGCTGGGGGTTAGTCAGTGTGCTCACCCCCTCCCTCTAAATGATAATGGTGGTCTCTGCGGCGGATTTGCCACAAGATCACCGTTATCGGCGGCAGAAGAGGGCCCCCCCTCCCGCCGCTCTCCAGCGCCCTCCGCCGCTTACCGGAGCTCTCGGCAGTGAGGAGGCAATCTGGTCCTTTCTCCTGCTTGGCTGGGATACGAGTGAGGGCAAGATGGCCCCCACTCATCTCCATAGCATAGCAGGGCTTGTTGTTATTTTTTCAAATGACAATTTTTTTTTTTTTTTTTTTTTGCATTTTAGTCTAAATATGAGATCTGAGGTCTTTTTGACCCCAGATCTCATATTTAAGAGGACCTGTCATGTTTTTTTCTATTACAAGGGATGTTTACATTCCTTGTAATAGGAAGAAAAGTGACCCATTTTTTAAATGTAAACATTTATAAAAAAAAATAAGAAAAAAAAAAAAAAAATTTAAAGTGTCCTGTCCCGACGAGCTTGCGCGCAGAAGCGAACACATACGGGAGTAGCGCCCGCATATGAAAACGGTGTTCAAACCACACAAGTGAGGTATCACCGCGATCGTTAGAGCGGGATCAATAATTCTAGCCCTAGACCTCCTCTCTATCTCAAAAGATGCAACCTATAGAATTTTTTAAACGTTGTCTATGGAGATTTTTAAGGGTAAAAGTTTGACGCCATTCCACGCAGTTTTGAAGCGTGACATGTTGAGTATCATTTTACTCGGCGTAATATTATCTTTAACAATTAAAAAAAAAATTGGGCTAACTTTACTGTTGTCTTATTTTTTAATTTAAAAAAGTGAATTATTTCCAAAAAAAGATGGCTGCGCAAATACTGTGTGACAAAAAGTATTGCAATGACCGCCATTTTATTCTCTAGGGCCTTTAAAAAAATGTATAATGTTTGGGGGTTTTTCTAGCAAAAAAAAATGTTTTAATCTTGTAAACACCAAATCTGAAAAACAGACAAGGTCCTTAAGTGGTGAAAAGAAACCTAGTTAGAAAATAAAAAAACAAACCTTTACAACCCCTTTACCTCCCCCTATAAACTTCAAATCTTCACTTTAATCAACGTGAATCGTTGAATGTATTATTTGACAATATAAATGGATGAATATTGCGTGCGTTTTAGTTTAAAAGTCCACGTCACTGCACTGCCTTGGTGTCCTGTGCTTTTTACATTTATCACCCTGTGGTGAACCAAGCAGTTGAAAAAATATCCAACAGTTAGAAAAATGAATGCAATAAGGAACCATGGGAAGCCCGGCTCGTCTTCGGCTACCAAGCCTTTCAATCTCAGAGATGTACATCATTTGTTCAGCAGTGCAGATGACAGTGGGAGCTCAGACCCGAATCAGTGCCTTGTCCAAGCAAGCTTCATCAGTATGAAAGACACACCTCTACTTCTCGCTGCCTACCCCCACTATAAATAAATAAAGCTGTTAGCATCAAATCTCTGGTTCAAAAGGATTTGTCCGATTGTTTACACTCCTAAAAGCCGGATTGAGCGATCGGGAAATGGAGTTCGAGGAAGCTACAGGAAATGAATTTCAATCTATGAAGATCCCCCGGTGATATTTGGAACAGCTTGAGCATCAGCTGACAAAACATTCAAGCAAAACATTAATTCTGCTTCCCGATAGCAGTGCACCTTGTGTCAATGCTATGAAATCGTCTTTATTTTGTAAAAAAGACATCAAAATGCAAAAAGCAGCCCTTACATAAAAGGAGCGTTGCACCAAATTTCTGTCCAAATCTGTCAAAATTGGCCTATAAAAATTACTTTTGTACTGACGATAGTATTACTAAACCCAGGACTCTGCATTCACTATATCTGGTCTCTCACAGAACATGGAAATACAATTATTATTAATTATTATAAACGGCTAAATACCTTTTCTTATCAGCAATATATAGTAAGGCGACCAGATTTTTAAAATATTTTTTTTTTACTAGTAATGGCAACAATCAGCGACTCTCTGCCCGTCGCCGCGCCCGCCTTTACAACCTCTTAAGTCTAAAGCCACGTACATGCGATCGGTTCTAACCGATGCAAACGGACTGAGGTTCGTTTTCATCGGTCCAAACCGATCATGTGTAGGCCCCATTGGTCCGTTATACTTCGGTCAAAAAACAGATGGCTTGCTTTAAAATTCAACCGCTGGACGACTAACTGATGGGTCAAAACCGATCGTTAGTATGCAAAAGCATTGGTTAAAGGGCCGCGCATGCTCAGAATCAAGTCGACGCATGCTTGGAAGCATTGAACTTCGTTTTTTCAGCACGTCGTTGTGTTTACGCCACCGCGTTCTGACACGATCGGCTCAATAACCGATGGTGTGTAGGCACATCAGTCCATCAGTTAGCTTCATCGGTGAACCGATGAAAACGGTCCGTCGGACCGCTCTCATCGGATGGACCGATCGTGTGTACGTGGCTTTACTCTTCGGGCCCCGGCTACTACTGGATGGGGAGCAGAGGAAGATCACTCCGCCAGGGAAGGCAAGGATAAGGAGATAGGCAGGTGGCTGGCCAGGATTTGAGCCAAGGCAGAACAATATGCTAGCTGAGCTGAATGGGCATGCGCCCGAATCTGAAGAAATATTCCCTCCGATCCGAGCAGCAAATGATGATCAGAAAGGGGCACAGATAATGGGGAAAAATACAACCCCCCTATGCTAGTAGGCACAGCGGAGCGGAGGGGGAATAATTTTTTTAATTATTATTTTAATTCTGCACTGACTTTATTTGAAATTGCCCCTGCCCCCTATTAAATCCAATCTGGGGACAGAACCCAGTGAGTGTAATGGTCAGTGCACGTGTCAGGTAGGTGAGTGTAATGGTCAGGTAGGTGAGTGTAATGGTCAGGCCGGTGAGTGTAATGGTCAGTGCATGTGTCAGGTAGGTGAGTGTAGATGTCAGGTAGTTGAGTGTAATGGTCAGTGCACGTGTCAGGCCGGTGAGTATAATGGTCAGTGCATGTGTCAGGTAGGTGAGTGTAATTGTCAGGTAGTTGAGTGTAATGGTCAGTGCGCGTGTCAGGCCGGTGAGTGTAATGGTCAGTGCATGTGTCAGGTAGGTGAGTGTAATGGTCAGTGCATGTGTTGCAAAACGTAACATGTACAGAGGTTCAGGAGCCTGAAGACACGTCGCTCGCTACCGTCCTTTGGCAAATCAAGTTGTCCATACACATCCTGTATGTTTTACTGCCGTTTTATATTGGCTAAAATGTGAGTAGCCTGTGCTTTTACTACTTTTAAATAAATGTTTGAGTCCAGCGGAGATCTCTTAGATCTGTGATTCCTTTTTCATGTTTAGGTCTGTATGCACCGCTGACCTATGAGGATCTATATTACTACCCTGCGTCCTGGTCTCCGATGCTGAGATATCTGCTTACTTGACCATCTGGTAAAATAGTGGTCTATATGCGAAGGTGAGAGTACCCATCCTTACTGGTGGAGGGATCACTTTAAGTTTGGCTTTTCATCTTCACTTGGTTATCTGGATTTTTCTTATATATTTTTGTGGACTTTATTTCACCAATATAGAATTATTTATTTATCTTATATATTATTTTGTTTTTTCACATGTGTATATATATATATTCATTTGGATATATTCTTATTGGTTTTGCGCTGCACTGTTTCCTCTTTTATCCATGTCTCAGGTAGGTCAGTGTATGTTGCACAGTGTATTCTGAGCACGACGCATTCCTGAACCCTGCATTCTGAGCGAATCTGGCAGAATCTTATGTTTTTGGCTCATTCAGAGGGATGATCAGTCCTATCTTCTGTACAGAGCCGCTGGTAGGTTTAACTCTGTGTTGGTACTTTGAAAGAAATAAGTTGGTTTTGTGTCGCGGTTTGGGTACTCGGGCTCAAAAAGGTTCGCCATCACTGCAATAGAGTAATATTATTTATGATTTATCTAATTAGGCTAAATGCTTAGCACTCTTGTAACCCTGGGTTCTAATCCCATGTGCTACATTAGCTGCATGGAAATAGGATAAGATTTCTACCAAAAGCATATTGGTGAATAAATGGCTTCCACCGAAATCGCCCCTAGTATGTCTCAGTAAAGTAGGGCTTATACTGTCAATTCATTTTGTGGCCAGGGACTTATGTTAATGGAATTATCGTAAGTTGAAGACAAAAAATCAATGCAGTAATTTTCCAATGAATTTTGCATAATTAGGGTAAAGTGTTGAGATTGTAAAGCTGTACTGATTCATTCTCATAATACAGTAGACCAGGTTTGGATCTTCTGATCCACTATTTATGTTGTGATGACGGAACTCCTAAATCATGCAATTCTTCCTTCATGCTAATCATAACCTGAATGCCACATGATGGCTAGGGTCGTATTTTAAATGAAGAAGTGGGCCTCGTCTCTCAAAACACCAGCCTCAAAACATGGATTTCCTATTTGTCACACCATAAGTAATCTATCAACCCCATACCTCCTAACTGTCCCTCATTTGAAGGGATTGATTCTGTTTTAAAACTAAATCCATCTTGCCCCTCTTTCCTCCTCAACTGTTCCTTTTTTTTTTTTGTCAAATCTACTATTAAATTACTACGTGTTCTGCACTCAACCTTCATCCTATCTCTTATCTTGTTTCCTATTTTGGAAAAACCTAATATAATTGAAAAGTAATGTTTGGAAAAATTATATCTTTTTATGTGACAACACTGAAGAAATTACGCTTTGCTACAATGTTGTGTAGTGAGTGTACAGCTTGTATAACAGTGTAAATTTCCTATCCCCTCAAAATAACTCAAAACATAGCCAAGTGAAAATGTCCAAATTGGGCCCAAAGTGTCAATATTTTGTGTGGCCACCATTCTTTTCCAGCACTGCCTTAACCCTCTTGGGCATGGAGTTCACTAGAGCTTCACAGGTTGCCACTGGAGTCCTCTTCCCCTCCTACATGACGTTATCACAGAGCTGGTGGATGTTAGAGACCTTGCGCTCTCCTCCACCTTCCGTTTGAGGATGTTCCACAGATGCTTAATAGGGTTTAGGTCTGGAGACATGCTTGGCCAGTCCATCACCTTTACCGCTTTTTTAGCAAGGCAGTGGTCATCCTGGAGGTGTGTTTGGGGTTGTTATAATGTTGGAATATTTCCCTGCAGCCCAGTATCCGAAGGGAGGGGATCATGCTCTGCTTCAGTATGTCACAGTACATGTTGGCATTTATGGTTCCCTCAATGAACTGTACAGACCATGACACTCCCACTACCATGCTTGACTGTAGGCAACACACTTGTCTTTATACTCGATATAGAAACATTGGGTCTAAGGTCCCCAAACCTAGGACCAAACAAAAAAGGGGGGGGCACAGTTGGACTATTGCGGTACATGTAGAATTGGATAACAAGATTACTAAATAAGGGTAAAATAATTTTATTAAATACACAGAAGAAAAAAACACAATACAGAGCTTAAAATGGTGACGACCATACATAACGCCAGTATAATAATCCCGGTGGGGAACAAAATAATGCGTTGGGGGTCATGACAATCTTGACCGGTTTCGCGGTATTGACCGCTTCATCAGAAGTATGTCTACAATTAAGTTAAAAAACAATTGGTTATACATAAATTAGGCGTGCGTTTTTCTTGCATCCCACCCACTTAACACTCCCCTGATTTTTTTCTGGGGAGTAGCCTCTATATGCACTTCATATTAACCCAATTATAAGTATGTTATTACGTCTTACGGTGCGACTCAAGCGACTTTAATTGCGAGTTGCTGTGGCAATATCTGTAGTTTAGGTTTCTGTTTGTCCTTTATACCCATTGTTTGACCACCATCAAACTGGATTAGATAACGTTAACCCCTTCAGACCCATGCTCAGTTTGCCCAACACCAATTATCATTGCGAGGACACATTGAGCATTTCCCTTTTTTCCCTACCACCTCGAACTCTAATCCTCTGCCCCCATTTGGGCTATCCCTTATGGCTAGCGGTTGCCGCTATGGGCTACAGTATGCCACCATTTAAAGTTCTTGCCCACATATGCTTATAGCACTCAAGATTCGTTTTGCTGGTCCACCCTGGTGTCCATTATTCATGAGGCACCATCATACAATGTGTACTGTATTTATATGCTACGTCTAACTATTATATTCTTCTTTTAAATTGTTTATTTTATTTCTTATGTTGTTTAATTGTAATTATTCCCTTCATTAGGGCTCAGCTGCTTGCTATCCCCCGTCAGCTCCAGGTGAGGTTTTGCCATCCCTGGCAAGTCCTCCGATGGTTAATCACCCTGGTGAGGTCAACAGCCCCGCCCCCGGGGCTGTAACCTTTCACTTGGTTTCCTGTTCTGGGGCTATTTAAGGCACACTCCATGTGGATGCTTTTACTCACAGCGAAAGGGATGCCGATTCTCGGGATCACTGTGTGATCTACCCAATCCACAGTAAGTTACCCATTTACTTGCATATAGCTGTCTGTTCATACCTGCCCTGGTCGCCCTCCCATCCCCCCCCCCCGCCCCTTCCCCTTCCACGGATCATAATCCTTTATTATACACTTTTTTTCTTTTAGGTGTTAGTGGCTGGCATCATTACCTTGACGCCTCCCCTCCTTCATACGTACTCACTACCGTTGAGGATGTTTTTCCAACTCAACATATGTTTTCAGCACATGTTCAAGCTGGGCCCTATCCTTGGGGCACCTTCTATGAATCACCATCCTTCTTTGCATTAGGTACATATACCCCTTCCCCCCCCCTTTTCCTCCCACCACCTTCCCCCTCTTCTCTCCTCCCTCTTCCGTCCCCCCTCCTTCCTCCACCCTTATCTCTTCCTTTCCTCTCCTTCTTTTGCCCCTGCTCCCCTCTCCCCATTTCTCACCACCCCTCTACCCCCCCCCCCACTTATCTCCCCACCCCTTTCCCATTCCTTTCTTTCCCTCTACTCTCCCCCCTCTCCCTTTCCCCCTCTTCCCTGTCCTCCATCCACATCCCCACTTTATTTTTTACCCTTTTATCACGTATATTCAACACGCGTGGTCTTGCACTAATCCCTTCCCCCCCTCTATATATTTTTTTTTTTTTTTTTCCTATGACCAGGCCCTCCCTATATTAATTATTAATATCTTTCACTCTACATACCTGTCTAGTAGATCCATCCCCATGTTCTTGCCCTCTGGCCTCTACATGGGACCTCGTTCGGTGATTCTCCTCTGCGGGATACACCTAGGTAAGCAGCTGAGCCCCCTCTCCCCATTTAATTCTTGTATTCCTAATTTATGTATAACCAATGGTTATTTTACCCTTATTTAGTAATCTTGTTATCCAATTCTACATGTACCGCAATAGTCCAACTGTGCCCCCCCCTTTTTTGTTTGGTCCTAGGTTTGGGGACCTTAGACCCAATGTTTCTATATCGAATTTCCAGGATGATGGTACTTTTTATTTCTATATCTATCTATAACTATCCTAGAGGCTCTACTTTAAATTGTCTTTATACTCCTCATCTGGTTGCCGCGACAAACGCTTGACATCGTCTGAAGATTATCTTGGTCTCATCAGACCACAGGACATGGTTCCAGTAATCCATGTCCTTAGTCTGCTTGTCTTCAGCAAACTGTTTGCGGGCTTTCTTGAGCATCATCTTTAGAAAAGGCTTCCTGATGGCAGCCATGCCAACCAATTTTATGGTCTGAGCACTGACAGGCTGACTCCCCACCCCTTCAACCTCTGCAGCAATGCTGGCAGCACTCATACGTCTATTTCCCAATGACAACCTCTGCGAACATGCACTCAACTTCTTTGGCAAGGCCTGTTATAAGTGGAACCTGTCTTGTTAAACCACTGTATGGTCTTGGCTACCATGCTGCAGCTTAGTTTCAGGGTCTTGGCAATCTTCTTATAGCCTAGACCATCTTTATGTGGAGCAACAATTATTTTTTTCAGATCCTCAGAGAGTTCTTTGCCATGAGGTACCATGTTAAACTTCCAATGACCAGTATGAGAGAGTGAGAGCGATAACACCAAATTTAACACACCTGCTCCCCATTCACACCGGAGACCTTGTAAAACTAATGAGTCACACTGGGGAGGGAAAATTACTAATTGACCCAATTTGGACATTTTCCCTTAGGGGTATACTCACCTTTGTTGTCAGGGGTTTAGACATTAATACCTGTGAGTTATTTTGAGGGGACAGCAAATTTACACTGTTATACAAGCTGTACACTCACTACCTTACATTGTAACAAAGTGTAATTTCTTTAGTGTTGTCAAATGAAAAGATATAATAAAATATTTACAAAAATGTGAGGCACTGGCTCTGATAGACACTTCCAAAACACACCCACCGCTGTTATTCAGATGGCAGGCGCTCAACAGGGGGCCGGCCACCTGAATAGTGGGCGACAGCGGCGAAAATACATAGATTCATGCAATGCATAAATCTATGTATTCTTGAGTGAGTGGGTGCAGGAGAGAGGGGGCGGCGCTCCTAGCGCCCACTATGGACGCACCGCCACTGCTCATGACTGTGATGGTCAGTCTCATAAACTTGGCACCCTTTCCATAATGGAACTACATGGGCTTACAACATCCTCTGGGTTCTTTGCAGGAGGTGCAAGTAAACCAGGTACATTGTGGTCCACAGAAAAGTTCTAACACTCCAGTGCTTAAACTGTTGTATATCCAATGGTTCGTCAACCTGTGATGCTTCATTGAATGCTGCCCTCCTCTGACTGGGAACTCTCCAAACAACTGTAAAACCACACAGCTTTTTTTCGGAAATTCCAACCGTGTGTATGCTCCATCTGACTTTTTCTGTTGGAATTTCTGCCAACAAAAGATTGAGAACAGGTTCTCTATTTTTCCATCGGAAAATCTGCTCGTATGCAATTCCGACGTGCAAAAAAACATGCATGCTCAGAATCAAGCAGAAGAGCCAAACTGCCTATTGAAGTTCATTGATCTCGGCTCGACGTACGTCTTGTACGTCACCGAGTTCTTGAGGGTCGGAATTTTCAACAAGATTTTTGTGAACGTGTGTATGCAACACAAGTTTGAGCCAACATTCCATCAGAAAAAATCCAAGTATTTATTGTCGGAATTTCCGATCATGTGTACGCGGCATAACACATTTTGGGGGTTCCTTAGAGCTGAGGAAGGGGACATGTCTCCTGAAACGCATTAGCCTTTCAACCTTAGCACACATGGTCAGATGACACTGCCTATGGCTGGAGTTGCGCTTGATACACTTGTTTGTTTTCATTCTTGTGAATATGTTTTTGTCTTTTGGATCCAATAAATGTGGTAATGCACCAGGCGTTTGAGCCTTCCTGTGTGTTTTTTACTGGTACTTAGAAGTGCCTCCTTTTGGGACTCATAGGTTTCTTTTGAAGAAAACCTGCACACTTTTATATACAACCCCCGTACACACGATCAGATTTTCTGTCAGGATAAACTCTGACAGGGCCGATCCTAGGCAGGGTACACAGAGTGCTTTGCATCCAGGCGCTTGCAGAGGTGGGGGTGCCGAAGTGGCAGAGTTCTCCCCTCCCTCCTTCTCTCCTTGTTTGTGTCCATCCAGAACTAGTGTTCTGAGCATAGGCGTGTGTCTGTCCAGAACTGATGTGTCTCTGACCATCTTCTGTACTGTGTCTGCAGTCTCTGTTTATTTCCTGTACTGTGTCTGCAGTCTCTGACCAACTCCTGTATCATGTCTGCAGTCTCTGACTGTCTCCTGTACTAAGTCTTCAGTCTCTGACCGTCTCCTGTACTATGTCTGCAGTCTCTGACCATCTCCTGTACTATGTTTGCAGTCTCTGACCATCTCCTGTATCAAGTACAGTATGTCTGGGGGTTCTTTCTAACAGACTCTCTAACAGAAGCCCTCTCTGTGTCCATCAAAGAGGCCCCCCTCCAGGTCCCAATAAAGTACTCTGCTTCTTTTTTGTTTATTGTTAAGAGATCATGTAAGGATCCCAGGGTAATGAAGACTTCGTGGGGGAGCATCTCTCTGGTTGAGTCATTGCCATTGAAACATTTGTAAAGAGGAGGGGTTAGTAAAATGACCACGCCCATGTGGGGGCGCCAGAAATATTTATGCACCCAGGCGCCTGTGACCCTAGGATCGGCCCTGAACTCTAACTGATTTTTCCAACGGAATTCCGTTCAAGCTGTCTTGCATACACTGTCACACCAAATCCTGACCGTCAATAACGCTGTGACATACAACAGAACGACGAGTTCAATGTTTTGGAGTGTTTTTTTCTCCGTCGGAGTTTCCTACAGAGGAACGGAATTTCCGAACATGTTCTCTTTCTAAATTCCTACGGAAAAAGTCAGATGGAGCACACACGGTTGGAATATCCGATGAAAAAATTACGTCTGACTTTTTTCCAAGGAAATTCCGACCGTGTGTACACGGCATAAGAAATTATAAGGCATTTACAATGTCATAGCTTGAAGTTCGGAAAATGAGACCATATGTAATCCAGTGTAGGTGTAATATAAGACAAATCCTCTAGAGAGAACTAAACATCTTGTTATACATTATACCGATGAGCTGAAACAACATAAAGCAATTAAATCAGTCAATGTCTTCTTTTGCCTATGCATGTTATTTTCACATCATCTGATACTGCTATTCTTTGACACCATGTGACATACATACATAGCTCTCTTTATAAAAAGAAATTACAGAAGGATTTAAAGAAAAAAATATCTTTTGTTGACCTTGGAGGCAATAAAGGAAGCTTGCCAAGGATAATTATTAAAGCCGAACTCCAGTGCATTTCTCAGTAAAAAAAATAATCATAAATTCTACTTACAACAAGCACAACCCTGAAAATCTGTCTTTATATTAACACCTGCCACCCACTGAAGAGCAGTACTCTGCTAGAGGTAGGGGCTATTATATCAGCCAATCAGCTACTTTGCATAGCCCTTTTCAGGCTAACATGCACTTACATTAGAAGCATGACCTTGCCAATGTGTTGCTGTTTCTTCACTGTTCAAGGATACAGTAGGTGTTGAGCAGTGACTGTAATAATAATAAAAAAAAAAAATCCCCAGCCATTTTCTTCTATAGTCACTCTCACTCTCAGATGAGTGAGCATGATTACCATGATTTCAGTGTTACAGTAGAACCTCAGATTACGAGCATAATCCGTTCCAGGAGTATGCTCGTAATCCAAAGTGCTCGCACATCAAAGCAAGTTTTTCCAATGAAGTCAATGGAAAGGAAAATAATTTGTTCCGCATTGACTTCAATAGGGTGCAATACCGAATGCAGCCAGAGGTGGGGGGGCACCAGAGAGTGCCGAAAACGGCCGAAAACAGCCGAAAAGGCCGAAAAGGCCCAAGGACACTTCGGCTCGTTTCTTGTGCCCCGTACCTCAAACATCTTGGGGGTGGGAGGGCGCAGATTGACATGTTCACCCTGGGCACTAGATGACCTTGTCCCGTCACTGCCGGAGGGGGGGGGGGGTTTCAAAAAGCGGAAGTTCCATTTTCGGGTGGAACTCCGCTTTAATTAATTCAGATTTTCGGATGAATGCATTTTTTTAACGAAACAAAATAAATAAAAACAAATATTGGGGGTAACTAAATAAATTTATTTTTTGGACGAAAACGAAATTCTGAAACAAAATATTTCAGTGTACACATGTCTAGTAAAGAACTCTTTTACCTGTTGCATCTCCAGGCCAGAAACTGAAGGGGAAATTTCATTAATGGGACACAGACAGCAAAAAAAAGCACCATTGCCCTTTCTCTGGTGTTTGTTCTTCTGATTCAGGTGTAGAAATTTGATTAACTCCATGAAAAGTTCACAGACCTTCCTTATTTAAGATGGTTCCGTGGTCCCAATCATATATATATATTCCCCTTATACAACATGATATAATTCAGCATTAGATTTACAGCAGCATTGTGAATATAAAGCTTCAAAATGAAAGGCCAGACGCATGATTGGCTGAGTGCGTGGAGGCGGACTAAGCAGCACAGGAAAATCCATCAATGCTTTTCATTTGTATACTCCTCTGTGATAGCACAAACACTATTAAAAGCTTACTGGATTTTTAGACAAGAGGTGGAGTGACCCAGATTTATCTCAGAAGCTTGCTTGTACAATCCCAGAGATGTCTATCACTGTCCATATATCCAGCACAGAATACTGTTAATAAATACTGCATGCTCAATATTGTATAGCTACGTCAATCTGCAAAAGGAATCTATTTAATCAATCAAACGCAGCCGCCTTTCACATCCTCAATGCCAGTGTGCGTATTAAGGATTTCACTCCTTTTAACACAGCAAGGCTTCAATATTCATTCATTTCCCCCAGCAGAGAAGAATCCAATAAATAACTGAGAAATGGAATGATATCCATAACTAAATTGAGGCTTTGTATTGCCATGTGGCTTAATACGCAGCTCTGCTGAGACATCACCCCGGCATGTTTAGGAAGGTAGCTTAAGGCAAGAATCTTTTCTGTTCCAAGGGCCTGGCGCAATTATAACCTCCACAAAAGGTAATGAGATGTGAGCATGAGGCTTTCCTGAATATTCCAAAGAGCATCATTTTCATTTTTTGAACACCCGTCAGGCCGCGTACACACGATCGAATCTATCTGCTGGAAACGGTCCGACGGACTGTTTCAGCAGACAAATTCGATCGTGTGTACGGGCGGACAGATGGGTTTTTCCAGCAGACAGATTTTAAAGCATGCTTTAAAATCTGTCTGCTGGGAACCCGTCTGTCCGACATGTCTGCTTGTTAGTACCCTGACCAGCAGACATATCTGCCCGCACATGCGTCGAATGAATTTGAAGCATGTGCGGAAGTGTTTTACTTCCTGGTGAGGTGACGTGGCGGCGTCAACGCCATCGCCACGTCACCACGCTGTCTGCCGGCGGGGATTTTGGTTTGATCGTGTGTACACGATCAAACCAATTTTTCCCAGCAGACAAATCCGATCAAATCGGTCTGATAGACCGATTTGATCGGATTTATTTGGTCGTGTGTACGCGGCCTCAGAGTTATGTGGTGCTTTAAAACTGTCCAGTTATTGGTACGCCCAACCTTTTGAAAGGTGGAAGCAGGGCCGCCAACAGGAATTATGGGGCCCCTTACACAGCTTCAAGCATGGGCCCCCTGGAGCAGAGAACCGAGGGAAGGGGGGTGCTGCTGCGTCAAATTGAGAAGCAGGGGCTGCCGCGAATTGAGAAGCGGGGGGTCCCGCCACTAATTGCGAAAATTGAGGAGCCATGAATTGTGAAGCGGGGGGGAGGTGCCACGAAATGAGAAGCGGTGGGGGAATTGCCACCGTGAATTGAGAGGAGCTTTGGCTGCTGGTGAACAAAAAACAAAAAAAGGGGGCTTGCTCTGGGGACCTCTGGGCCCCTTACAAAAAAAAAGAAAGAAAATATTTATAAAAAAAAAAGGGGGGGGGTAGCCATCTGGGACCCTGGAGACCGTTGGGCTCTTTAATAAAAAGGAAAAAATAGAAAGAACGAATATATATAAAGAAAAACATTTTTTTTTTATAAAAAAAAAATAGGGGGTTGCAATATGGGGCCCTGGGGACCTCCGGGCCCCTTATAGGGACATTGCTCCAAATCAGGGACAGTCCCTCAAAATCAGGGACAGTTGGGAGATATGCAAAACATGTCACTAAAAAGATCAACTGCAGGGAGCTTGCACACAATACTAGGACTAGTCATTTGTCCTTCACTTGTCTTTTGTGACACAGCCTCAGCAATATAGGTTCTATACAAAGGAAACCTATACAGCGGAACCTTGGATTACGAGCATAATTCGTTCCAGGAGAATGCTCATAATCCAAAGAATTAGTTCCACATTGACTTCAATGGCATGCAATACCGCATGCGGTCAGAGGCGGGGGGACACCGGAGAGCCTTGGAAATGGCAGAAAAGCCCAAGGACAATTTGGCAAACCTCGGAAATACTCTGTTCACGAGCCTTTCCGAGGTTTACAGAGGTCAGCCGAACTGTCCTTGGAACTGAGCCTTGGAAACGGCAAAAAAAAACCAAGGACAATTCGGCAAACCTTGGAAATACTCTGTTCACGAGCCTTTCCGAGGTTTACAGAGGTCAGCCGAACTGTCCTTGGCATTTCCGGATGTTTTTGAACGGCGCAACATGGTACTGCACACTGGATTGGCCTCGCAAACCGAGTTAGGATTTTAGGAAATACAGTGCTCGTTTTGCGAATCGCTCGTTAACCGTGTTACTCGAAATCCAAGGTTCCACTGTATTGAGATTATATGAATATGGTCACGCATCCTGGAAGAAGGTAATTTGGATGGAAGATTGGTAATCAACAGAGTTGTAAGAGTTGTAAGAGAGGAATTTCATAAAAACTACACAATAAACCAACCACTTGAATAAAAAAAAGTCTTTAAAAGCAACAAACTCTTAAAAGTCATGCATGCTTTGCTGTATGTGTATAATTAGGAATACAAGGCTGAATTGAAAATAATATCTTTTCAGAAGCATCCCTCCCTCTGTACATAGGGTCAGGTACATAGAACAAAAAAGCATCTCAATTGCCTAGTTACAGTTTAGATAAGGGCAAAACAATTTGTCAGTAGTTTTCAATAATCAAATATGAATCATTCCACTACATTAAGGTCAGAAGTAAGATGATCTGTGACACTACTGAAGATGGAAAAGTTTCAGTCTCTAAGAAATGGACTCAAGAAAGTAACACTTAAAAAGAAAAATGTTGAATTCAAGACCAAGCCAGGAGAGTCAATAGACTTAAAGTGGTTGTAAAGCCTAAACATTTTTTACCAAAGTGATACTAAAGTCTTTTTGTTTGTTAAAAATAACAAACATGTTATACCTGCCCTGTTGCAGTTGGTTTTGCACAGAGAAGTCCAACTCCTCCCCTTCTCAGGTCCCTCTTCGGTGCTCCTGGCCCCTCCCACCTGTTGAGTGCCCCCACAGCAAGCAGATTGCTATAGGGGCACCGGAGCCGAGCCACAGCTCCCTGTGTCCCAGGCCCTGCTCCCTTTCTCTCCTCATTGGCTGACTGCCTTTCATTGACAGCAGCGAGAGCCAATGGCGCGGCACTGCTGTTTCAGCCAATGAGGAGGGGAGTCACGGCCAGCCGACACACTCCTATAACTTCGCTGGATCTAGATGGGGCTTAGGTAAGTATTAAGGGGGCTGGTGCACACAGAAGGCTCTTTATCTTAATGCATCGAATGCGTTAAGATAAACAATCTTCTGACTTTACAATCACTTTAATGCATTCCTTGCATTAAGATAAAAGATGTTTAGGTTTCAGCATCCACCCTCCCCCCTTTTTACTTACCTGAACGCTTATTCGATCCAGTGCTATGCATGTCTGCAGCTCTTCGCTCCCCTCATTGGCTCCCAGTGCTGTCAATTAAGGCCAGTTACAAGGGAGCCGGTCAGGCCATGTCCCACTGTCTGTTCCAATAGATGCGAGCATAGCTTCCCATGGGGGCATTGGACAGACCTTTACAATCACTTTAAAGCGGTATTTAACCCAAAGATATAATATATAATATAATATATTGCAGCTTACCGATCATTAGATGTGGTGTCTCCATTAGATTTTTTTTTTTAGGGGGGTTTCCCACTGTTTTCCCCTGTTGATCTGGCCAGTAACACACCTCCTATATTAGAGTGCTTCTACTCTGGATGAAGGGGCACAGGGGTTACCTTTGAACAGCAGCATTGCCAGTCTGGAGGGATGTTTGTGTAATGCCTTGTACACACGATCTGAATTTCCGATGAAAAAAGACAGACTTTTTCCATTGGAAATTATGAGTGAAGTAGACACATAACACTTACATCTCCCTTTGTTAATTCCAATTCTTCACTTTATTAAAGAGATACTGGTCACAGTAGAATCTTTAAAATTCAACAATTCCGGAAAGTCAGATTCTTGATCCCCCACTGTGTGCTGTAGTAAATCCCACTGGTCCCTACATCCAGGGCAGGACTTAGGGTGGTGGGGGCCTCTGGGCTTGAGTGTTGAAGGGGCCCCCTGGAGCGAGGGGGGATCATAGTTGTTGAGCGGGGGGGGGGCGAATTGAAGTTGTTGAGCGGGGGGGGGGGGGCGAATTGGAGTTGTTGACACCGGGGGGGCATTAAAGTTGTTGAGCGGGGGGTGCACATTAAAGCGGAGCTCCACCCAGGAAAACAACATTTTCCCATGTTGTTAAAAAAAACCCTGAAAAGAAAAAAAAATACTCACCTGAAATAGCTGTTGCTATGCGGAAGTCCGTAATCTGCCTCTTCCACTCCGCGGTGCCTTTTCTTCTTGTCCTTCTCCTTGTGAATGGGGCGCGCTGCTTTCTGGGAACTGTGTGTGTTCTCAGAGAGCAGCCGCCCATTCACAAGCCAGCGTGAGACTCACACAGGCGCAGTAGGAAATGGGCAGTGAAGCCGTACGGCTTCACTGCCTGTTTCCCATAGTGTGAATGGCGGCGCGGGACCCGGAGCGATCGTGGGACCGGCATCGGGGGGCCCATCAGCGCGGGCAAGTAGGACAAGGTAAGTGTCCTTATTTAAAGTCAGCAGCTACACTGTTAGTAGCTGCTGACTTTAAAAAAATAAAAATCGCGGCTGGAGCTCCGCTTTAAAGTTGTTGAGCGGGGGGGTGACTCTCATCTTTAATTAAAAAAAAATAAAAATAAAAATAAAAAACATTTATAAAAAATATAAAAAAAATGTAGATGTTTTTATAAAAAATAAAAAAAAAGGGGGGTTGCCATCCAGGGGCCCTGGAGACCTCTGGGGCCTTTAATAATAATAAATATATATATTAGAGCTGCACGATTAATCGCCAAGAATCGTTATCGCGATCTTTTTCCCGTTGCGATTCTTGACAGGGTTTCACGATCTTTCACATGAAAATAATTTTCTCTCTGCACTTTGGTATGCAAAGAATTTCCTGTCTGCTCTCAGCCAAAAGTCAGTCTGGGCAATCTGCCAAGTTTTGGAAACATTCTTTATCAGTGGAAAGTTAAGTCTAAACATTGTATCTCTTCAAAGGAATTAACTTCTTCTGTATGTAAATTAGGAATTTTTAACCACTTAAACACCAAGGCCCAGATTCACGTACATCGGCGCAATATCGATCCGGCGTAGCGCACCGCGATTACGTTAGACGTGCGCAATCAAGCCGCGTAATCCCGCGATTCACGTAGCTTTTGCGCAAGAAATTGCGCAAGCGTAATGTTTTTTCCGGAGGCGTAAGGAGGAGTAATACAAATTGGGTGGGACGTGGGCGTGTTACATTGAAATGAGCCGTGACCCCATGCAAATGAAGGGCCGGCCGACTCGCGCATGCGCGCGTGAAGGAAACCATGTCAGCTCCGTTGTGCGCATGCTCACAACTCGGGAGCGGCGCAATCAGTGAAATTGGAAGTGGACTAGGGCAATGTTGTGAACTACGCAGACAGCATAAATAGACACACACAAACGCACTTCCATTGCAAAAGTACATCCCTTTGTGTCCCTTCCCATTGAACCAAGTGCTTTTGCTCTGTTGTTCGTTAGAGTGTGTTTTGTACAGTAGTTGTGAGATTAGTGTTCTGTGTGATCTAGTGCTTGTTGGTAGTTTTGTGAAAGTGTATTTTGATAAGTGTTTGAGACTGTTTGTTTGATTGATATATTTCTGAGCGTTTGTTTTCTTGCTTTATTTTTTCATCTGATTTTTTTGTGTGTGTTTCTTGCTGAGTGCTAGTGTGATTTTTGGCTGTTCTTTTTCTCTTTGTGTGTGTTCTTGTCTGATTGGTTGTGCTTGTATTTTTGACAGATTTTTGGTGACTGCTAGTGAGTTTGTTTGGAAGTATGACTGAGAGAAAAAGAAAGCTGAATTTTACAGTGGGGGAAAAAAGAATTCTTGCCCGGGCCATTACCGACTATGGGCGTTTTCTCCACGGCCCGCAGAGTGCCACCACCACCCCGGCCAGGAGGAGGGAGATCTTGGATAGGATCACGGAGCAGGTCAATTCATCGGGGGAGGGGGAGACACGGACCCGCTCTGGGATAGAAAAGAAAATAAATGACCTCCGGCGTGAGGTGAAAAAAAAACTGGCCGCAATAAATGCCCATGCCAGGGGCACAGGAGGGGGCCCACCATGCCGGGTTAGATTTACAGCGACGGAGCGTGTGGTGGCCCTGACCTTTCACCGGCATGAAGTGGAGGGCCTGCCAGGCTTTGACACAAGTCCGGTCCCCGCGGTGCCAGGTAAGGTTTTTATTTCTCTCAGGTGTGTAGCATGTGTGGGGGAGGGGGTGAAAGGGAATATGTGGCAAGTGTGTGGATCCTCCAACCTGTGAATGCTTTGTGTCATCCACAGATGTGCAGGAGGGTGCAGGGCCATCTGGACTTACCGCTCCAACCCCAGGACAGCAGCCTAATGAGGCCCCCCCAACATGGCCAGAGTCCGCAGAGGAGGAACAAGAGGAGGGGGATGATCATGAGGAGGACGATAATGAGGAGGAGGAGAATCATGAGGAGGAGGAGTCCATGGAAGGCACTGGCCGTTTGGTTGCTGCGGACTCTTCCCCTCTGGCTGCAAGAAGCCTGCCCTCCCTAAGGGTGAGCCCCCCCCCCTCCTCCCCCAACATGGCTCCCCTCACAAGGGCCTCCCCTTCTCCCCGGCCACAACCATCAGCTGGAGCCAGGAGGTCAGCCCAGAGCACCAGGGGGGCGCCCAATCTCCTGCCCGCCTGTCTGAGAAGGAACCTGGCCACCCAGACCCGCCTTCTGAGACAGCTCTGCCAGACTATGGGGCGGGTGGATCAGAGCCTGTCCTCCATGAACGAGAGCCTGGGTAACCTGGACTCCCATTCCCGGGCCTCCACAACCTGCCTAAATGTCCTGCAAACTACAGCAGCAGGCGTTGGGCAGGATGTGAGGGCCCTTACCCAGGCTATCCAGGGCAACACGGCAACACTTGGTGCTGCCCTGGACAGAATAGCCGTGGCCTTGGAGGGCAGGCCGCCAGGTGGGCAGATCTCAGGGGCTGCTCCTCCTTCCCCGGCTTTTCCCCTCCCCCATGCATCTCCCCTGAGGGGCCGGGGCCGTGGCCGGGGGCGCCCCAGGCGTGGCTCACGCAGAGGGCATTAATTTTTTTTTCCCCCCTTTTTTTGGTTTGAATGCTTATTTTTTTTTGGTCCTCTGCATTTTTTTTTTTGGTTCTGTTTTTTTTTTTTCTATGCATTGTTTTTTTTCTATGCATTTTTTTTTTGGTTTTGATGTCATTTTTGGCATATTTTGGGTTGTGAATGATGTTTGAATGTGGGGGTGACATTCCTGCTGGAAAAAGGGTGTCATCCTCAATTTTGGTGGAGAAGGGTTCCCCAGGACCAGGGAGAAGTGATTCCCAGGTCCGTGTGAATGGTGTATGAATGTACAGTGACATAATTGGAGCCTTGACGTGGCGTTACTGCTCACCAGTCTTGCATGGCGGACTGGTGCCAATCCAATTTGATGAGGATGTGGGGTGTCTGTGCTAGGGACCACAGTGGTGTGCATGCATGCATTCTCATTGTGCCATGATTAATGTGTGTGTTTAACGTGCAAAGATGCATAATGTGAGCTGGCATGAGATGGGGTCATGAGATGGGGTACCAGTGCATATGCAGAATCACCTTGAAGGGAAAAGACAGGAGGATGTTAGTCATGCATGTGCCACTTGTGAGGTGTGCATCACGGGAGGGGATAGTCATGCCTGACTCCCATGTCACTCAACAACCAGCCAGCTGTCCCCATACATGTTCTGTTGGAAATCTGTGGGGATGGGGCTCTGATTGTATATGTAGCTGTCATGGGTGGTGCCATGTGTTGGGCTGCTGATGTCCTCCTGCAAGGTTGTGGTAATTCCATGATGGCATGAGGGGTGAATCTGAAGATGCGAGACACCTCAGAATCTCTCATGCCAAAGATGTCTATGCGTGTGTGATATATCAAGTGAAGAGTGAGGGGCTTGTATCAGATAAGAATATTTGTATTAGATTAGATTAAATTGTAAATTGTAAATTTTATATAAGCAAAAAAAAAAAATAAAATCTCCCGTGCCCTCCTTAGTGCCATCCTCCGTGCCCTCATCCTTCTTTGTTCATCTAAAGTCAGTAGTATAGCTATGCGCGACGATGCCCCTGGCATGTTGGCATACAGATTGTTGGGCAACACGTGTGACTGCTGAACTCCTCACTAACAGTGTTGCTTTATCTGACAATTAGACTTTTTTTCAAAATTTAGACCAGCTTTTAGGTCCTCTAACTTTAGACAGAACATTTTGCAGTTGCGCACATCGCGTAGCCTGCGCAGCAACTGCGTTTTTTTGTGAATCCCCGTAACTCCCTCATTAGCATATTTGAATAGCAAATCAATGGTGTGTCTAGCGCAGTTTTGCGCGAAGGGAAGCGAATGTCTAATTCTATTACGCCGGACCAAAAAACGTAGATTTCTGGCGTATATTGTTTTGTGAATCGCGTCCAACTATACGCACGCGCACATTTAGACTTACGCACGCGCAACAGCAGTTGCGCAGGCGTAATCGCTCTGTGAATCTGGGCCCAAACCTTTTTCTGACAGCTCTTTTCAAGTTAAAATCATTATTTTTTTTTGCTAGAAAATTACTTAGAACCCCCAAAGATTATATATTTTTTTAGCAAAGACCTTGGCCTAGAGAATAAAATGTTGCAATATTTTATGTTGCACTGTATTTGCGCAGCAGTCTTTTTAAATGCATTTTTTTGGAAAAAAAATAATTTAATGAATTTTTAAAAAAAAATAGGCAGTAAAGTTAGCCCATTTTTATTTTTTTATATAAAAAAATAAATAAAAAAAGTGGGGGTTGCTGCCCGGGGCCCCCGGGGACCTCCAGACCCCTAAAAAAAATAAAAAAAAATAAACATTTATAAAAAATACATAAAAAAGGGAGGTTGCCATCCGGAGGGTCTGGGGACCTCTGGGCCTTTTAATAAAAAATAAAAAAATATAAACAAAAATAAAAAAATTAACATTTATAAAAAAAAGGGGGGGTTGCCACATGGGGCCCTGGGGACCTCTGAGCCCTTTAATAAAAATAAATATATATATATATATATATATATATATATAAAAAAATGTAAATTGTTTTATAAAAAAGGGGGGGGTTGCCATCCAGGGGCCCTGGAGACCTCTGGGCCCTTTAATAATAATAATAATAATAATTATATATATATATACACACACATATTTTTTTTTTATAAAAAAAAAGGAAGGGTTGCTGTCTGGGGCCCCCTATTGGGCGGGGCCAATGGGCTTTAGCCCAGTCAAGCCCAATGGCAAGTCCGGCCCTGCCTACATCAGTACATGGCACAGTAGTAATATGGGAGTGTTTGGATCAAACCATTGATTGCAGTGGGTGGACCAGGAATCTGACACTCTCAGAAGTGTTGGATTTTTAAAATTCCTCAGGCACTGGCATCTTTTTTATACAAGAAAAATTTGTAGTGGCTGGGGTTGAACATAGATTCAGCCTCCAGTGGGGATGGGGCAGGCTTTGTTTATAGGTAAGTGACACATAATGTGCTAGTATGTGATGCATGCTAGCACATTATGCTTTTACTTATTGGGGGGGGGGGGGAGAAAGTATCACCAGGGTTTACCTCCTCTTTAAACAAGTGGACTTACATATGTATGCACCTTTCTATTTATGGTAAGGCTTCTTTCCAGTGTCTCTAGTCCATCATCAAATTGGTAGGCAGAAGCGCGGGGGGGGGGGAGGCGAGTGCTACCGCCACGAATCGCGGTCGGAGGGCTTGGGTGCTACTGTATATAAAAATATAAAAAAGGGGGGGGGGTAGCCATCTGGGGGCCCTGGGGACCTCCATGCCCCTGGGTACGTCTGGGCCTTTAATAAAAAAAAAAAAATACATACAAAAATTAAAATGTTTTTTTTTTTTTTTATAAAAAAAAAGGGCTTGCCCTCCGGGGCCCTGGGTCCGGGCCCTTTATTAATAATACAATATATATATATATATAAAAAAATCATTTTTTTATAAAAAACAAAAAACAAAGAAGGGGGGTTGCCATCCAAAACCCTGGGGACCTCTGGGCCCTTTAATAATAATAAAAATATATATAAAAAAATTAAAAAAAATTTTTTTTATAAAAAAGAGGGCTTGACCTCCGGGGCCCTGGGTCCGGGCCCTTTGATAATAATACAATATATATATATATATATATATATATATATATATATATATATATATATATATATAAACTTTTTTTATAAAAAACAAAGAAGGGGGGTTGCCATCCAAAACCCTGGAGACCTTACAGGTGTACTGCCTGTACTCCCCTGATGGCGGCCCTGTTGGTAAGGTACAATATACAGTGGAACCTTGGATTGCGAGTAACGCAGTTAATTAATGTTTCGCAATACGAGCACTGTATTTAAAAAAATCCTAACTCGGTTCGGAAGTGTTGTCTCGCAAAACAAGCAGGATTCAGGCCAAAGCAGTGTGCAGTACTACGTTTGGCTTGAGGTCGGGGGCGCCGGAGCAAAGCGAAGCCGTTCTAAAAATAATTGGAAAGACGCGGAGCCTTTCCAAGGTCTTTCCGAGGTCAGCCGAGCTGTCCTCTGGCCTTTCTGGCTGTTTTTGGAGCTCTCCGGCGTGCCCCCCCCCCCACCTCTGCCCGCATGCGGTATTGCATGCCATTGAAGTCAAAGAGGAACACATTATTTTAATTTCCATTGACTTCAATGGGGAAACTCGCTTTGATATGCAAGTACTTTGGATTACGAGCATTCTCTTGAGACGGATTATCCTCATAATCCGAGTTTCCACTGTATTACATTTTTGCTTTTGCGTTTATTACCACTTTAAGATTGATATTTTTTAAAAGTTAGTAACCCCAAGAAACCAATCACAGTAAAATAGTAAACTGTATTCTGACTAGCTGCAACACATTTTTGTCCTTTACACAACCTTATTCACTAAAGCCAATAAATGAATACATTTACCAAAAAAACATTATAAAAGCCATCAGTACAAGCTGATTTTCATTCTAAAAAAAAACATTTATAATACTCTATATTATATAGATATTGAGGACCAGAGTACTTACATTAGTGACGTGTTCAATGTCCCTCCAGATGTTACTTTCCCTAGGAAAATCCGCCAAGTCTAAAAAATTATCCACTATGATCTGGCCAATGACGTCGTGTCTTGAGAAACGATCAAAATCATAGACAGAGAAGTGGAGTTTCCTACTGGCCAACTCATTATAAGGAACAGGAAATAGAAAAACTTCATCAAACACCGGATTCAGAGTCTTCCGGTGCACCTTAGTCTGGTGTTTAGTCTTCCGATCCGGAAGTAAATAAATCTTGACATAAGGGTCTGATGTCCCGGAAAAGTCTTTGGCTGGTAGGCCAACCGCCTTGTGAATCTTTACTATAAGTTTTTCCAAGTCACAATCATATTTAATGATGAAGTTGAGCTTCCCACAAGATTTGGTATTGTTCCTTCGACTATCGTCTGTCTCTACAGACCTCTGTTTATACAGTTCAGGCTTGATTCGCCCAATGCCAGTCAGCTGCTCCTGCTTCTGAAACTGCTGGATGTTGAAGTCAGGGTTTGAAAGGTTCAACTGCCTTCGGATCGAATTATGTCTTAAATAAGGATAAAAATGGAATTAGTCCCATGCATAAGAAACAAAAAGAACCTTACAAAAATACTGACCAACATTTACCACAGTAATATATATATATATATATATATATATATAAATATATATATATATATATATAGATAGATATCTATATAGATATATTTATATCTATATCTATGTATACACACATACACACAGTACATGTATATTAGTCTAGATTGATCTCCAAACTTCGGCTAGGGGCTGGATTTGGCCATTTGCTTGCCTTCATTCAGCCGTTGGGGCACTGTTACCAATGATGGGGCACTATTCCCCCTACTGACACCAACAATGGGGCACTAATCCTCCCACTGCAATCAATGGCAGGGCACTATTCTTCCCACCATTACTAATGATGGGGGACTATTCCTCCCCCTGATACCAATAATGGGTCACTAGTCCTTCCCCTGATACCAATGATGGGTCACTAGTCCTCCCACTGACACCAATGATGGGTCACTATTCCTTCCCCTGATACCAATGATGGGGCACTATTCCCCCCACTGACAGCAACAATGGGGCACTAATCCTCCCACTGCAATCAATGGCAGGGCACTATTCTTCCCACGATTACTAATTACGGGGGGAGTATTCCTTCCCCTGATACTAATGATGGGTCACTATTCCTTCCCCTGATACCAATGATGGGTCACTATTCCTTCCCCTAATACCATTGATGGGGCACTATTCCCCCACTGACACCGATGATGGGGCATTGTTCACTCCCATTGACCCTGAGAACTTTTCTACTGGCCACAGTCCAACCCCCATAAAGTTTTGAAAAGTCTGAACGTGATCGGGAACAGTGATCAGTGACGTGTCACTGGTAGCTCCTCCTGCTAACAGTTAGAATCACTCTCTAGGACACAGTTAACCCCTTCAACACCACTTAGTGGTTAACCCCTTCCTTGCCAGTGTAATTTTCACAGTATTTAGTGCATTTTTATAGCACTGATCGCTGTAAAAATGACAATGGTCCCAAAATGTCAAAAGTGTCCAATGTGTCCGCCATAAGATCGCCGCCATAACTAGTAAAAAAAATGATAATAAAAATGCCATAAAACTATCCCCTATTTTGTAGATGCTATAACTTCTGCGCAAACCAATCAATATATGCTTATTGTGATTTCTTTACCAAAAATATGTAGAAGAATACATATCGGTCTAAAACCACAGAGATGATCAAATACCACCAAAAGAAAGCTCTATTTGTGGGGAAAAAAGGACGCCAATTTTGTTTGGGAGCCACGCTGCATGACCGCGCAATAGTCAGTTAAACCATGCAGTGCCGAATCGCAAAAAGTGGCCTGGTCTTTGGCCAGCCAAATGGTCCGGGGCTTAAGTGGTTAAGGAGCTCTTTTTAATCCCAACCCACGATATTGGGTACATGCATTTATATACATTATGATGTGCAACAATCTCTTATATATTTGTCTGCAATCATTTTATATTGTAAATATTTAATATTCCATCCTGTTTAACAGCTTGGAAAATGAGAACTCCTGCTTAACATTCATTATAGTTCCATAGATCAAATACTATGCTAAAGAATGATATCTAATCAATGAAACCCCCACTGTTTTCTATCATATTAATACATTTATTACTGTCTGATGTAAAGACAATGACCCAGTTTTACTGCATGAACATTTCCAGAAATAGATTGTGCATTGTATAATGTGGCAAAGAAGAAGCTCTGCTAACATCACAGGTTGTTCATCTACATATAGTAAGGTAGCCAAGAAGCTTGTTCTGCACTTGGATCTGCATGCCCTTCTTCAGCATAACACTGATGCCACCTTCAGAAAGCCATCATGGAAAATTACCTTTAAAGCGGTCATAAAGTCAAATAATGATGATGAGACTGCTGATCCATGGGCCGACTACAGTTATACCCCTCCCTTGTACAACTGAAACACTAAGCTGTCAGCTATCTGCGTCCAAGCAACTACCGTATTTATCGGCGTATAACACACACTTTTTTCCCCTTAAAATCAGGGGGAAATCATGGGTGCGTGTTATATGTCAAACAGCTGCCTCGGAGGGGAAGGAGGGAACGAGCGCTGCTGAAATAGACAGAGCCGAGTGTACTGTGTACTCAGCTCCGCTCGGCTTCGCTAGCAGATACGCCCAGTCCCGCCTCCTAGCATTTACGTCCGCCATTGGACCAGTGTTATGTCCATCATAGAAGCCGGGCCAGTGGCGGGACTGCGAGACGGGCCAAGAGGAGCTGAGTACACTAAGGTGACCAGATTTTTTTAACTAAATCCGGGGACATATTTTTTCTTTACTAGTAATGGCGGCAATCAGCGACTCTCTGCCTGTCGTCGCCCGCCTCACAGCCTCTCAAGTCTTACTCTCCGGCCCAGGCTACTACTGGATGTGGAGCAGAGGAAGATCACTCCGCCAGGGAAGGCAAAGAGATAGGCAGGTGGCTGGCCAGGATTTGAGCCAAGGCAGAAGAACATGCGAGCGGAGCTGAATGGTCATGCGCCCGAAACAAAATAAATATTCCCTCCGCTCCAACCAGGACATGATCGTCAGAAAGGGGCACAGATAATGGGAAAAATACAACCCCCTGTGCTAGTAGGCACGGCGGAGCAGGGGTGTGTAATTCTTTTTTTTTAATTTTAATTCTGCACCAACTGTCTTTGAAATTGCCCCTGCCCCCTATTAAATCCAATCTGGGGACAAAACAAGGGACAGACTTGATCCGGGGACAGTGTCCTCAATCAGGGGACTGTCCCCTGAAACTGGGGATGTCTGGTCACCCTAGAGTACACAGGACATCCAGCTCTGTCTGTCTATCACGGCGGCGCTCGTTCCCTCCTCGGCAGGCAGATGGACACTGACCATGCTGCAATTTTGGGCAAGGCTGCAGATGGACACTGTTGGGCAAGGCTGCAGATGGACACTCACCAAGTTGACATTTTGGGCAAGGCTGAAAATGGACCCTGTTGGACAAGACTGCAGATGGACACTGTTGGGCAAGGCTGCAGGTGGACACTGATCATGCTGCAATGATGGGCAAGGCTGCAGATGGACACTGTTGGGCAAGGCTGCAGATGGACACTGTTGGGCAAGGCTGCAGATGGACACTGATCATTCTGCAATGATGGGCAAGGCTGCAGATGGACACTGTTGGGCAAGGCTGCAGATGGACACTGTTGGGCAAGGCTGCAGATGGACACTGTTGGGCAAGGCTGCAGATGGACACTGTTGGGCAAGGCTGCAGATGGACACTGATCATTCTGCAATGATGGGCAAGGCTGCAGATGGACACTGTTGGGCAAGGCTGCAGATGGACACTGTTGGGCAAGGCTGCAGATGGACACTGTTGGGCAAGGCTGCAGATGGACACTGTTGGGCAAGGCTGCAGATGGACAATGTTGGGAAAGGCTGCAGTTAGACACTGATCATGTCGCAATGATGGGCATGGCTGCAGATGCACACTGATAAGGCTGCTTTGATGGGCATTTAAAATGTTTTTTTCCTTAAACTTTCTTCCTAAACTTGGGGTGCGCGTTTTAGGCCTGTGCGTGTTATATGCCGATAAATACGTTATTGCCTTCCCTTCTTTTTTCTCTTCAGTGTGGATCTGGTTTAGACATCCAGAGAGCAACCATCCAGTGTCTCTGCTTCACCCAAAATCAGAAGGAAATGCAGTAGGCAGTAGGAAACATCTTAGATTGTAAGCAGGTTGCCTACAGTGTGGGTTTTTGCCTTAGAAAGTTAGTTAGAGGAAGAGTGGGGCTACATGTGTGCCAAGTTTGGGGTTCAGAGGACCTACGGCCGGCCGGTACTGGGTCCCCAAAGTCCGGAAGTTCAGGTGCAAAAAAAGTTACTTGAGTATAAGCCGAAGATGGCATTTTCAGCACAAAAAAATGTGCTGAAAAACTCGGCTTATACTCGAGTATATATGGTACCTTTCCGGCACATGCCAGAAATGTAAACCTCCCATTGATTGTGCTCTCAACCAAACTGTCAAACCATCCAATGGCTGGTATCATAACTAATCACATGTGCAGCATTATGGCAGTTGTAGAATAAACAGAGACCAAGACGGCAGCTTACTTGGCTGAAAAACGATACAGGGTTTACTACCACTTTAACACATTTAATTATTTTTATTACCTTTAATCTTTCCCATTTCAGTAAGTTCAGTAGTACTTTTTACCACATTCTGTGTTCCCCCATCCCACCTGCAGAGCACTTCTCTATGTTTGGTTGTCAGGCCTAGCGCATTGAATAATAAAGTCTCGCTTGGCAGAAAAAGCAGTTTGACTGGCAGGTGCCCATCAGTCACTACTGTATCTCTTTACTTCCACTGATTGTTAACTCTTTTAACCACTTCAGCTCCAGAAGGTTTACCCCCTTTCATGACCAGGCCATTTTTTACGTAATGGCACTGCGTTACTTTAACTGATAATTGCGGAGCGACGCTGTACTCAAAGAAAAAAGCATGTATTTTTTCCCCCCACAAATTAAGCTTTCTTTTGGTGGTATTTGATCACCTCTGTGATTTTTATTTTTTGCGCTATAAACAAAAATAAAATAAAAAATTTGAAAATAAATAAATATTCTTTACTTTCTGCTATAAAACACCCCCTCCCCCAAAGTTAAAAATATCAAATTTCTTTCATTTAGGCCAATATGTATTTTGCTACATATATTTGGGAAGGAAAATCCCAACACGTGTATATTGATTGGTTTGTGCAAAAGTTATAGCGGGTACAAATGATGGCATTTATTTATTTTTACTAGTAATGGCGGCGATTAGCGTTTCATAGCGGGACTGCGATATTGTGGCAGACAAAACTGACACATTTTGAGAACCAGTGACACTAGTACAGTGATCAGTGCTAAAAAAATATGCACTAATATTTACCTAGACACTTGGTCCTGGAAGGAAGGGGTAACATCGGGGCGATCAAAGGGTTAAATGTGTTCCCTGGATGTGCTTTCTCGCCGTGGGGGATGTGCTGAGACTGGGGGAATGTAAAGATCCGTGTCCCTGCTTAGCAGAAACACAGGATCAGTACATTCCTCTATCACAGAACACCGGTCTGCCTTGTTTACATAGGCAGACCGCCGTTCTGCCTTTCTCGTGAATAGTATGCGGGTCCCAGCGGACATCACATACCACGGACCCGGTGATTGGCTCATAGCGGGAGTGGGCTGCCGGCGGCGCGTGCGCGCCCTCCAGACGAGGGAGTGTCAGATCATGTACGTGATCTGGCACAGTAAATGTAGGTGGCACACCCGCTAAGCAGTTAAGCAGAGCCCTCTCTGTATTTTTTCAGGTTAGATTCTCTGTGTTGCACCTAAATTATTATGAGTTTAAGCTTGGTGTTGACTGTATACCGTCAAACATGTTGGGCTTTATAGTTGAAGGTTATGATGCCATAATAACAGACAACTCGGAATTTCTAAAGGTAGCACCTATTTAACAACACTGGGCAACCATATCTTGAAGAATGACAGGGCTTAGGAAAGCTTTATTGTGTATCTGCTAAAAGCCTCGCTAAGGCTGATAATGCCCTCACTGTCTATCCGAAAAACGAATTGAGTTTATTATTTATTTTTTTTGCACATTCCCCTCTTTCATGTTTTTTCTTTCACATTGGCTTTCAGAAAAATTGTACTCCCTTTCATGCTAATTTTTCACCATTGCCTTTCACACATATTTTATTCAAAATGTAATGTATATAGCAGTTAGTTACTATATATAATATTTTGTATTTTCATCTTTAGCCAGTTGGTAGTACTCGGCATTCATGTGTTTACCTGTGTATTCTTGTCTGTCTTGCATAAAGCAGTATGTTGTTTACAGAGCTACATAGCTTAAGCAGAGATGTACCCACAAGCAAATTTTTTAGCTGGAAGGATCACTCTTCCCCCCTCTTTCCCTCTACCTCCTGCTGCCTGCAGCATGCCCCATCCAAAGTCTCAGTTAGAGACTCAGAGACAAAGAGTGCTCCTCCTGTATTAAATGCATGTACAGCCAAAACTTTTTTTTCTTTTGGTTCAAGATAGAAATTTTAAAGTGGGAGTAAACTCACATGGTTGATATTTACCTATAGGTAAGCCTATAATAAAGGCTTACCTATGAGTACAGTAAATATCTCTTAAACATGCACTGTAGGAGATATTTACTTGTGAATGGGCTGGTGATGCTACCAGCACATGGGCTCTGAAGGAACGGCATGCCTGTGCCATTCCTTCAGTGTCCTGTGCCATGACCTCATCGTGGTGCAGCCAATCAGACAGCCGGAGGACACGAACGGAAGGAAGATGAAGATGGAAACCCTGTTAGCGGTGACAGTTAGTCACTGGAGGGCTATGTTTTAAGGTAATTTTCACATAATGTGCTAGTATGCAATGCATATTATAACTTTACCTTGCAGGCTTTAAAAAAAAAAAGCATGGCGGTTTACTACCGCCTTAAAATCCCTGGGGTAGATTCACGTAGAGCGGCGCATCTTTGTGCAGGCGTAGCATATCCACTTTACGCTACGCCGGCGCAACGTTGAGAGGCAAGCATGTTATTCACAAAGAATATGCGCTCAACGCTTCGCAAGCGTAGCGTATAGTTATCGGCCTAAGCCGACGTAAGTCAAAGTAGGTGGAAGTGGGCGTGATTTATTATAATGAAGCGTGACCCCATGCAAATGATGGGCTGCACTTCAAAAAACGAACTGCGCATGCGTCATATCTTGAACGCATCCCAGTGCGCATGCTCACAGTCACGTCGAAATAACTGCCTAAGATACGTTGAATCATTGCCTACGACGTTAACGTAACCTACGCCCAGCTCTATTCACCTAGTACTACGTAAACAGCGTACACAATGTAAAATTCGACCCCCCATACCTTTGCATTACCTGCACCTCTTATATGAGGGGTAACTTTATGCCGGATGTAAGCCTTACGCAAACCGCGTATATGAAGCGAACGGGCGCATCTCCGTTCGTGAATCAGCGTATCTTACTCATTTGCATATTTAAAATGGGAACGTCGAATGCGTCCAGCGTAACTATGAGCCCACGATACGACGGCGTAGGCAAGTAACCCGGGCAGCTGAAGCCTTGCTTTTCGACTTATCTAGGTTCGCGAATCGGCGTAACAATACGACGGCGCACATTTGTACTTAC
The DNA here is from genome assembly GCA_029574335.1 of Rana kukunoris. NCBI lineage: Eukaryota > Metazoa > Chordata > Amphibia > Anura > Ranidae > Rana > Rana kukunoris. The sequence goes on from CM056059.1 coordinate 183,032,167, forward strand.
GACGGCGTATCTCTAGATATGACGGCGTAAAACTTTTGTGAATCCGGGCTCCTGTAAAGATTGTGTGCTATCTTTATCCTGCTAGGAAGATTTCTCTTTATTTTGTGTCTTGGAGATGAGACCAGAAGTGAAAAACACACCCCCAGTATGACAAGTATTCACTAATAAATGTTTTGTCTATAGTAATTTTTTTTTAACATAAAACACTAGGGGGTTAATTTACAAAAATGGGAGAGTGCAAAATCTGGTGCAGCTCTGCATGGTAGCCAATCAGCTTCTAACACCAGCTTGTTCAAATAAGCTTTGACAAAAAAAAAGGAAGCTGATTGGTTTCTTTGCAGAGCTGCACCAGATTTTGCACTCTCCAGTTTTAGTTAAAGCGGACGTTCTGCGATCCCTCATTTTTTTTATTTTAGGTGCATTTAATGGGGTTAGAGATACCAACTTGGTACTCACTTGATAGCCGATAAGAACCATCCCCTGTCTTTTTTCGTTGTAAATATAAACTTATAAAAACGATCCTCGTCTTTTCCATTGTGCTTGTGGGCATTCTGAAGCCGACAAGCACAGACTTCCGGGAAGCGGTGAATGCTAGTCTCCCACCATTCACCGCTGTATCAACGGGTGTCGTCATTCGAAGTACACGCCCCGTTGTGAGTGGCTTTGACACAATGCAAACATCAGCGACGGCTCAGATGCCCTTATTTAAAATGGTGGAATTAGATCCGCCCTTGTCATGTGACCGGCTTGACGAGTGAAATAGCACGAGATTATGATGGTTGGCGTTCCACATTGTCTCCTGTCAATCATTACACTGAGCTCCCAGCACACACTGAGGTGCCGGGGAATGGGAGAGATATGCCCACTCCCGCGGGAGGAATATCCGGAAGTCGCAATTAAAACGTCTGATTACTGGTAAATGCATCTAAAGGAAAAAAATAAACAGCCATATGTATAAGTATCTGCTCCAAAGATCTTGTTAAAGCAGGATTCCACCCGCAATTTATTTTTATTTTTTTAAAGTCGGCAGCTACTAACAGTGTAGCTGCTGACTTTTAATAAGGACACTTACCTTGTCCTACTTGCCTGCGCTGATGGCCCCCCCGATGCCGATCCCACGATCGATTCAGGTCCCGCACCGCCATTCACACTATGGGAAACAGGCAGTGAAGACTTACGGCTTCACTGCCCATTTCCTACTGCGCCTGCGTGATTCTCACGCTGGCTTGTGAATGGGCGGCTTCTCTCTGAGAACACACACAGTTCCCAGAAAGCAGCGCGCCCCATTCACAAGGAGAAGAAGCAGAAGAAAACACATCGCGGTGGGGAAGAGGCAGATTATGGACATAGCAACAGGTATTTCGGGTGAGTATATATATATATATATATATATATATATATATATATATTTTTTTTTATAGGGTGTATGGCCAAATGTTGTTTTCCTGGGTGGAACGCCGCTTTAAGCTAATGTGTGTATTGTGGGTGAACCTCCGCTTTAATCAACCCCAACGTCTGCATAACCACTGGCACAGGCGTGTACTCACGCAGGAGTTTTAGTGTATTTTTTAAAACGTTACACTTCACATTTAAAAAAATACGCCAGTATGTACTGTATGTGCAAGTACACACCTTTGTTGGCGGTTACACATGCTCAAGAGGCCTTAAAGTGGATGTAAACCCGAAAAAAAAATCTTTGCTGTCACAATGTAGAGTAGGCTGCATTCACAACTTTGCATAGGCGATTTGCGGTGTTTTGTCCCACGAATTGCGGCGACAAATTGCGGCATTTTGTATCGCGATTTGCAGCGACAAAACGCGATGTTTTTAGCCACGTTTTTTTTTACAGTCATTGTCGGCTATGCCGACTTGTTTGAAATTCGGCGTTCGGCGTTCTTTCGACGTACGGCGTTCTGTGTTAGGATATGTGGACTGTCTCTATAGAGAAAAATTTAATTTCGACCCTCCGGCGTATTGTAGCCTCGCGCTTCAGGCGTTAAAACGCCTAGGTGTGAATAGAGCCTAAGATTTCCTATCATCTGTGCCCAGCCTTGCCACACAGAGTTAATCCAGCTCTGAGCAATCCTCTTTTCTTTTTTCAGTGAGATAAACGGACAAACAGGAGGAGAAAACTTTTGTCCGTTTTTCCCCCTTGCTGTGAATGACAGGTTATTTACATATCTCATGCACTAACTTTTTTTTTTAATTCCCACCCCCACTCCTTTTCTGAAGTCATGTGGTTACTTTTCTGGATTTTGACTGGATGTTAGTGATCATAGCATAATTAAGTGTAAGGAATACACAGGAGAAGATGCATTTTGACAAGGGGAGTGAAGAGGTGGGCGGAGAGTCTGCTGACATCACGACTCCACCCACCGAGCTCCAGACAACAGATCCACCCACAGAATATGCAGTTTTTCAGTTCTTATAACAGACAGAGGGGAGACATTTGACAGGTAAGGATACATGCAGGAGGCATCTATATCCTTATAGATCAGCACTATGGCAGTAGCTTAGAAAGGATGAACGTGGGTTTACATCCACTTTAAAAGATGTGAGGGTTCAATTTGGTTTTACTTGGCAATAAACACAGAAAAATATTATGGACACTGACCGAGCAGAGGAGGTTGGCTCAGTGATTTGCCGATGCATCCGAACATTGTGAACACAGTTTTCCTTGTTGCCACTCTTGGCCTCCAGCGGGATGTCGGGGGAGGTGTGGCTGATCTTCATTGATGATTCCGGGAAAAGAGGCGGCTGCCCCAAATAGTTGTCGCTGTAGTCATGCTCATTTGTGTCACTGTCTGTATAATTCAGGTGCTCGTGTTCTTTGCTCCCTTTCAGTCCACGTTCTCGCCAGGGGATCCAGCAAAGCTTCCATGAGACAAACAAGGAAACTCCAAAGAGGGCAAGTCCACAGGCTGTAACCAAAAGGGACAGCAAACTCACCGAAACATCTGGAAAAAATGAATACAAAACACAAACAAATGTTATGACGTATTTGCACATGAATTAAGCCAAATTCAAAAGTCAAATTCTTTAAATATATGAAGCTCTTTAGAAATCTGCCAAACTTTCCACCTTGTTACTTCACGTGGTATAGTACTGTAGAGTGATATAATACGTGACAACTATTATTACACGCCGAGTACCAATGACGTCACCCATACGCGTTCACTGTTGGGCAGGGACGCCATCAGGGGGGTACAGGCAGTACACCTATAAGGGGCCCGGAGGTCCCCAGGGTAAGGTGACCAGATTTTTTTAATTAAATCAGGGGACATATTTTTTTGTTTTACTAGTAATGGCGGCAATCAGCGACTCTCTGCCCGCCACCGCCCCCCTCACAGCCTGTCAAGTCTCATTCTCCGGGCCCCAGCTACTACTGGGTGGGGAGCGGAGGAAGATCACTCCGCCAGGGAAGGCAAGGAGATAAGCAGGCAGGTGGCTGGCCGAGATTTGAGCCAAGGCAGAAGAAAATGCGAGCGGAGCTGGATGGGCATGCACCCGAAACTGAAGAAATATTCACTCCATTCTGACCAGCACATGTTCATCAGAAAGGGGCACAGATGATGGAAAAAAAATACACCCCTAAGCTACTAGGTGCGGTGGAGCGGGGGGTGTAATTACGATTTCTTTTTTTTTTATTCTGCACTGACTGTCTTTGAAATTGCCCCAGCCCCTGTTCAAATCCAATCCGGGGACAAAACTGGGGACAGACTTGGTCTGGGGACAGTGTCCTCAATCCAGGGACTATCCCCTGAAACAGAGGATGTCTGGTCACCCTACCCCTGGGGCCTGGATGGCAACCCCCCTTTTTTTTGGAAGGGGCCTGGAAGCCCCCAGGGCCCCAGATGGCAACCCCCCTTTTTCATTTTTTTTATATATTTTTTCCCATTTTTTATATATATAAATATACATTATTGTTAAAGGGCCCAGAGGTCCCAGGGGCCTGGATGACAACCCCCCTTTTTTATAATTTGTTTTAATTAAAGGGCCCAGAAAAAAAAAACTTTTTTATTTTTTTATTCTTTTTTTTCTATATTCTTATAGCCCAGAGGTCCACAGGGCAAACCCCCCCTTTTTTTGTCAGCACTCAAAGCCCCACCACCTCAATTTGAGGTGGCAGCACCCCCCCCCCCCCGTTCTCTGCTCCAGGGGGCCCATTCCTGAAGCTGTGTAAGAGGGCCCCATAATTCCTAATGGCGGCCCTGCTGTTGGGAATACACATGTATTATCTAATTATTGCAGCTAGGAATTTATGTGGATACCAGCATAAGACCTTCTTCCCTAATGTTCTTCCACAGCCCTACAAAATGCTCATGTCGCCAGGTGACTTTGTCCATGGTGTAAGGCGGCGTACACACGACCGAGGTTCTCGCTGGAAACCAGCGAGAACCTCGCTGGAAGCTGCATTCCAGCGAGGACCTCGGCCGTGTGTACGCTCTCGGCGAGCTTCCCGTCGGGAATCCCGTCGAGCAGAAATAGAGAGCACGCTCTCTATTTGCTCGACGGCCCGCCTGGATGAATGGCTGGTTGCCATTCCCGATGGGCGGGTCGCCGATTTCGACGGCCGGCAGAGAACCTCGACGGGCGGAACGATGTGTTCTGCCTGTCGAGGTTCTCTGCCGTGTGTACGCGGCCTAACTGTACTAATGAAGAAAAATGTCCTGTGACTTGGGATATTCATTATCTTAGCAGTGAGTGAAATTGACAAAAGCTTACTGAGAGCAATGTATAGTGGTCCCTAGCCACCGTCCTTCTTTAGTGAGACCAACAATAAAATGTATGTGTGGAGGTTTAGAGTATATTTAACACCAGCAACAAAGTCAATAGATCTATCATGTACAGTTGCTCCTGGCCACCGGCTTTCTTTAGTGAACTCAACAATACTGCTTATACATGAGGATTTATATTCAACACTAGCACCAGAGTCAACGGATCCATCCACGTACAGTTGCTCCTGCCATCTTCTTTCTTTAGTGACACCAATGGTATATACAGTATGTGGGGATCTATGTTCAACACCAGCAACAAAGTCAATGGATCTATCCACGTATAGTTTCCCCTGTCAGTTATTAATGCTGTCTGTGCCCCTGTTAAGGAGATTGAAAGTATAAGAAAATCCCAAAATTGTGTTCCTAGAAATGTAATAAATGGGTAATCTTCTAGTGGGGACACTAGAAGGGATTACATCTTAACCTGTTTCGCTATTTGGGAGTGGGATGACAAAAAAAAAAATCTTGCAGAGGTTATAAACCTTCCTCTATTCAAAATTAAAAATAGTTTTACCTATTGTAGCGCTACCCCATTCAGGAGCCACTGGTTAGATTGGGATCGGCGAATTAAGGGCCCAAAATCGGGAACTCCGCGTGGCACGGCCCCCGGCCAGGTAGGCAATAGTGGAGGGGCCCGTGATGTGCGCACACGCTAAAGGTGGGTGCCGCACCTGGAACCAGGAACCCGCGAAGAACCCCGAAAAATGGCGTCTACCACAGATATACCCCTCCCCAACATGCCCCACGAGGGAAACACTCCTACAATTGGCTGCTGGGGAAAAGTGGCTCTGCCTGAACCCCTCTAGTGCCACCTGCCGCCCAGAGATGGGATCACATCCCTGGAGCGCAGAATGACCCACAGGACAATTCAGAACTGACAGCTGCCAAACCTGAACAAATCAACCTGGGTTGATTTCACCATACTAATTTTAGCGTAACACCCTTTCTGAAAGTAAGGGGGCGCTACACTATATTTCTACTTTAACCCATTGAAGTCTGCAGTAGTGTGCCAGACGCAGTTATGAGGAGCTTGCAGAGCGGCCCCATTCATGGCCGGGTCACATTCAGAAGCTGCTACATCCACCAAAACTGGCAGGGGGTATAAGTCCTGCCACGGCCATGAAGCAAAGCATCATGGCTGCAGCATGTCTACATCCCTGGCAAGCTAAAAGAGGTAGTGGTTGGTGTGCAGTAAAAGCCAAGCTTAACCAAGCACTGTGACCAAGCCCTTACAAAACATCACCAGGCTTCTAAATGCAGGGGCAACTGCTGGGAGCTCAGTTTTATTGACATAGGCACACTCCCAGACAGTGACAGCCCGAAAATATGGAGGGAGTGCAGGAGCACAACCCCCCTTATCCATCCGCCCAGCCCCTAATTTACATGCAGGGGCCAGACGTCAGACGGCAAGCTTTCCTTGCATACACACAGTCGGGACAAAATCTCGTCGTTCTCAAACGCGGTGACGTACAACACGTACGACGTCACTATAAAGGGGAAGTTCAATTCCACTGGCGCCACCCTTGAGGCTGCTTTTGCTAATCTCATGTTACCGCGTGTTAAGCAAAAGTTTGGTGAGAGACGATTCACGCTTTTAAGTCTGTTACAGCGTGACGAATGTGCTATCTCCATTACGAATGCTAATTTTGCCAAAGGTGCCCTCCCGTATACTTTATTCTGAGCATGCGCGGGTTTCTAAGCATACACACGAACGTGTTTCTCGTTGTAAACCAGCCCGATGAGAACCACGACGAAAAAATTGAGACTCCCGACGAGAAAAAAGAGAGCATGTTCTTTTTTTTTCTTGTCAAGAGCCACGACAGTTTTCTCAACGAAAAACATACACACGACCGTTTTTTCTCGGCAAAAAAGCTCTGCCAGCATTTTTCTTGATGGTTTTTGCCGAGGAAAACTGTCGTGTGTACGAGGCATTCGAAAATATCTGTGAAGGAACCTTAGCTGGAACAAATCTTACATGTAACTGGGTTTCGATGGAGTGGAAAAAAAGAGCAAGGCTCGGAAGTCTCTGAAGTGGGACTCAAACTCCACAAAATCTAATTAATAATGTATCCTGCATTATTTCACACACATCATTGCTCTTTTGAATCAGCGAAACATGTTTCAGTTACAGTTAATTCACTGCACTTTCAAGCAGCCATTATTTCTGACTATGTACTTAACTGACAGCATTTAAATGTATCTTGCATATTGGTATTTTGTCATTATCAGTCTTCTACTCACTCACTCCGATAAAAAGGATGATAGAAAATTACATTTAATTGGATTTTCTCTCACCATCATTTATTTTATTAATGTGACATGTTTAACCATTTTTTCACATCTATTATGAATGGTTTACAGCTGGAAAGATGGCTTCACTGGTAGTTTCAAAACCATCTTGTCTGCCAAATGATCTCAGCCATCCATTGTTGGCTAGTTAAAAATCTTGAGAGCACCCAATACATTGAATTAAAGTGTCATTAAACCTACATCATTCATTATAATGGTAAAAACCAAAATTTGGTCCCATGAGTTTACATACTTAGCAATCACTTTAGCTTTGCTTTGGCAGGAGACTAAATTGGCGTATGGGTTTTGCTGTGTGCTGGTACCAGGTTGCAGTTTACAGCGCTCCACCAAAGGGGTTAACGGCGACAGGGGTTAACGGTGACGTGGGGATAGTACACAGCCTTTTTCAACTAGGGTGCCTTGAGGTTTTTTCTGGGGTGACTTGGCAAAAAGCCAAAAAATTGCACAAAAATGTATACAAGGAGGTGGATCAAGCCTGCCTTTTTTTTAAATTGTTTATTTATAACTTTTGCAAATCGTACAAAAAAAGTACAGATGAATCATTAACGGTATAAAGAAACACAGGTATACATTGTTTTGGTGAACTACTGAGCATACAAAAATAGTATAAGTATACAGTAGGAATGGCGATGTGGAAACACGATTGTCTTGAGTGGGAGTAAGGGAGTCCATCACAATAAGATAAAATCAAAGATAAAAATCAACCAAAAAAATATATAAGGAAAATATCAAAAGAGAGCATTTGAAATACGATTGCAATAATCATCTGTTCAATGGCCATGGAGGCAACATAATCACTCTATAAACATATTGTAAAACAGCACAGAAAAAACCTGTACATAATAGTGGTAAACACACTAGTGAAATGCATAGGTAAGTAAAGCTAACTAACTGGGGTCGCCTCCTTCAGACCCATAAACTGAGTCATCCCACACTGACCACGTTTCAGAAAATGTATCTACCTTACCCTCCACTGTAGCCGTCAGTTGCTCCATTTTGCGGATGTCAGCTACAGTAGCAAGCAGCTGTGGGATTGTTGGGGGCAAGGTGGACAACCATAGTCTAGGGATGACCCTCTTAGCAGCCAGCAGTATAAAAGATATCAATTGGCGCAAGGCCTTAGAGACACCAGGAAATGGGAGACCCACTAAGCAGTACATGGGCGTTAGAGTGACGGGAATCCCCACCAAACCCTCTACTAGCTTCTGGACTTGAAGCCAAAAACGGTGAACAGGGTGACACTCCCAGAAAATATGGAAATGAGAGCCCACAGGACTATTACACCTCCAGCACTTTGCAACTCGGGGAAAGTCAGAAAATGTTGGGTCACCGGGTTAACAAAGTGTCATAGTTGGAAAAGTCCTGCCTGAGTCCAAGGTAGCATACAGTCGTAGGAGAGGCTATCTGGGATGTCCGGGTTGAATAGAACATTCAAGAGTGGTGGGCTTGAAGAGGACAAGGAATAGCGCTCAGAACAGCACCTCCAAATAGATAACGTGAACAGCATGGGGGCTAAACAAATTTTCCGCAATTGGGGCATATGAAGGGAAGCAGAAGGCCAGAGCGTATTACAAGGGTGGACTGGAGCTGTGACACTCATTTCTATCTCCGCCCACCTATTCGGGGGTTTTTGGGAGGTCCAGGAGGTGAGAGCTCTCAGATGTGAGGCAAAATAATATTTAATGAAATCCGGGCCTCCTTATCCACCCCTACTCTTCCGGGCTAGGACCAAGCCTGCCTTTTAGTTACACAAGCTACAGGTTTTTCTTGTGCACCATCTCAACCTTCCAGCCACCTGTGCCCTAACAACCAGTGATGTTATCAGTAGACATGTAGACATATTTATTTTGTTTTTCGTAAAAAAAAAAAATTTGTCCAAAAATCCAAATTAATTAAGGTTAAAATGTCATTGAAGGCTTATGGTGTCTGTCAAATGTTCTAAAAAGATTCGACTGAATCTTTAAAAAAAAAAAAAGATTTGATGGAATCTTTAAAAAAAAAAAAGAAGATTCGAAAGAATCTTAAAAAAAAAAAAAAAAAGATTTGATGGAGCAACAAAACTGTACAATGCCGCAATCGTACATTTCCGGTCTAATTTTCCGCCTACAAGCTATAGAAGAATTCTAATGTTGTATGACTAATAATAATTATTATCAACCAACATTAGAATTCTTCTATAGCCTATGGGCAGAGCATTTCACCATAAATGTTCGCTCGCTACGATCGTATGTTTTTAGCTACTTCGTCGAATCTTCATGTCTCTCTATGTCAAATCTTTTCTCTCTATGTCGAATCTTTTCTCTCTATGTTGACTCTTCATGTGTCTATAATGTCGAATCTTTTCTCTCAATGTCGAATCTTTTCTCTTTATGTAGAATAATATTGGACTAATAGAGTTAGGCACATTTGACCGCAACGAAAATGAAAATAAAGCATTTGTTCATGTCGGATTTTTCGGTTTTCTGTGCTTTCGTTATCGTTAAAACGATAATGAAAATACCTGAAATTCGGATGAAAACAAATGTACATGTCTAGTTATCAGTGTTGATAAGAAGGGCGTTGATCACCTGCACAGCATCCTTGTTTGACCCTGCCCTGTTTCCCTCCGTCAAACACTGGGGTCACATTAGCTGAGTGATGGAGAGGAGAAACACTAGAATACTAGTCAGTACCAGTGTGGAAAAGTGTATTTGCTTTGGAAGAATAAATCACCCCTAATGTTGGGTGTTCTAGGTATGTTGATGCTGCTGCGTTATGCAAAACCATTAGAATAGGTTTTTTTTACATTTTAGAATGGGGCGCCTTGAGACTGTCCATAATTTAAAGTGGTTATGCAGGTTAGTTTGTTTTTTCAAATAACAAACATATTGTACTCCACTGTGCAGCTCGTTTTGCACAGTGTGGCCCCGATCCTGCTGTTCTGGTGTCCCTCGACGGCTGTCTCAGCTCCTCCCCGCCTCAGATAACCCCCACTGGGAAGAGCTCTCCCAAGGGGGTTACCTTGCAGGTGCGCTCCAGAATCCTGCATTCGGTGTCCATAGCCGCCATTTGCAGGACTCACCCCCCGGCACCCACGTAATTGGATTTGATTGACAGTAGTGTTGAGCAGAATATGCCATATTCGATTTCGCGATATATCTCGAATATATAGTCGAATATTCGAGATATATTCGCTAAATACGAATATTCGTGATATTTTTTGGAAATTAAATGATTGCGAATTTTCGCTATCGCGAATGCGAATGCGAATTGCGAATTGCGAATGCGAATATTCGAGAAATGCGGAATGGAGCACTCTGATTGGCTCAGAATATTCGTGATATTTTATAATACAAAATAATTGCGAATATTCGAGAAATGTGGAATGGAGCACTCTGATTGGCTCAGAATATTCGTGATATATTACAATACAAAATAATTGCGAATATTCGGCAAATGTGGAAGGAGCACTCTGATTGGCTCAGAATATTCGTGATATATTACAATACAAAATAATTGCGAATATTCGGCAAATGCGGAAGGAGCACTCTGATTGGCTCAGAATATTCGTGATATATTACAATACAAAATAATTGCGAATATTCGGCAAATGCGGAAGGAGCACTCTGATTGGCTCAGAATATTCTTGATATATTACAATACAAAATAATTGCGAATATTCGAGAAATGCGGAATGGAGCACTCTGATTGGCTCAGAATATTCTTGATATTTTATCGTAATTTCGCAAAAATGCGAATGAGAAATTTATTGCGGAATTTCGACAGTAACACTCTGAAATCGAATATATGTGTTATTTTAGCTAAAAACAATATTGCGAATTTCTCGAAAATAATCGCGCGATATCGCTATTGCCGAATAATCGCATTGCGATTTTTCGGCAATATAAATTGATCGCTGCAGCTACTCGGCCCAAGGTCTCTAATCATACCAGCAATGCTTTTAGACGTCGATGGGGATCTCTAGGATGTGATCTGTTCTAAAAAAAAAATTAAAAAATACGAATATTCGAAATAGCGGAATATATCGCGAATACTCGAATATGCCATATTCGAGCCGAATATTCGCAATACGAATATTCGTGAGCAACACTAATTGACAGCAGTGTGCTGCTATCAATCTATCCAATGAAGAGCCGAGAAGACCGAGCAAAGGGTGCCTTGACTGAAAAAAGGTTGAAACACTGGACAAGAAAATGGTCAGGTTCCAACAGAGATTGGCACGCAAGGCAGCAGAAGTGAGGTCAGGACAATTCAGGTTGGCAAAGTGCAAGACGGCAAAAGAAAGGACAAGTTTAAATGGAGCATTTTAGGTAATCAACAAAACAGACTAGTAGTACTATGAATAGCTTGGCACAGGGTGTAGTGGAACTCTTGAAAAGGATTTAGAATCACAAAGCATGATGAGTTTTTTTTTTATAGTGTTCACTGTAAAAGTAGTTTGCTTGCTATCAGACTGTCTCTCTCTAATTGAACATCTACACAGGACCTAATACACTGCTAGAACACAATATTTTAAATACGGTCAATAAGTGTACCTTAGTGATACAAATTACCTTATGCCGCTTTCAATACTCAGGCAGCAGCCCTAGCGTGATTAGACAACTGGAGCACATGCCTTAAGTAAAATGTTTGGAGGCACATACGAAAGGAATTATGCTAAGAGGAAGACAAGAAAGGAGCTGTATGAAGGAGGACACAACCAGAGGCCCTTAAAATGTGTGTAATGCAGTGGCAATGCAGAAGGGGAAGTCACCAAGGGGATACCTGTCTCATTGGACACTGGTATCCCACGTGACCTTGGTGGCCATCTTGGGTCAGGGTACTGTCTATTTAAGAATCTGCGATTTGTGCACATGGCTAGTGTAGGGACAGGTTCCCCTTCTGGCAGGGACATATCATAGGAGTAGGGAAATTGAAGGGACTATTCTATCTCCACTTAAGGAGCCTCTCATTTGGATGTGGTTTGGCCAGGCCGCATTCTACTCCTCATTGAATAAATCTCAGAATCATCCGCATCATCTCAGGATACATGCTTCTGCTATAGTTTCATAAGTGGCTTTTACCTACCCTCCAGGCTTAGTTATGCATTGTTGAACTTTCTTAATACATTGTTCTCCTTCATCTCGGCCTCCTGTTTGTTGGATCTCTGCTCGCCGACACATCACGCTGCCCCCGACAAACGTGTGTGAATGATGTAGAAACCTTAATGAAATTAATATTTTCATGTTTTAATCTGGTCCTACATCCTACTCTAGGAATGCTTAACTGTACACAATGCAATATACATATCCAGAGAATTCATTTGTACTAATACTCTGCAAGCATCCAATTGCTAAGAACATCATCCATTATTAAATCTTTATTTTTCATTGGTCCTATAGGGTTTCCATAGCTGCATTTTTTACCTTTGTTGCATGGAAACCATGATATCAGTTTCATAAATCTTTCTGTGTGGTGAAGGCCAGGAAGTTCTGCATCGATTATACATTCTTTAAAGAATATTCATATCTTTGCAGACATCTCGCATGTGTTTCTACTTGGTTTGAGACATTTATAGCTTACTGAATTTTATAAATGACATATCTACAACTTGTAGTGCAGTACACTTTGAGGTGCATTTATAAGGCAGCTTAGAGGGGAACCAGTGATCCTTGGGGACTCTTTAGGACATTTCAGTGCATGGGGGGAAAAGGTGGTGGGAGGAGGAAGCATGAACACGTGACCCATCATGTGATGAATGCCTTTTTCATATCACAAAGTGACTTTCGCTGTATGCAGAGAAAACACGCTGTAGAACACCGTAGGCTCTAAATCTCAGGTTGGTATTTTATGAATGGCACCCAAAATGCAGGTATGGTGTGCATCAAACACTGTGGTGTCTTGCAGAGGCATAACTAGAACCTTCAGGGCCCCGCTGCAAGAAACTATGAAGAGCCCCCTGACCCAAACACTGTGCCCTTTCCTTTGAGCCTGGGGCTTTCCCTCTAGGCCTGGGGCCGATCCCCACTGATCCCTGGGCCCATTATTCCCATTGCAGGGCCTTTATTATGGTCCCGTAACTGGAGCATTTCACATATTCTGCAGCGAGTCCCCTTCCTGCCACCTTGCTCCCTCCCCCAGTGGCGGGATGCCAGGGCCTGTTGGCAAATGCTTACTGTGCGACCCCGGTAGTACCGCCATTACTTCACAGTAAAAAAATACAGTGCACAGACTACTATTGCACTTAACCTTTTTATTAAGGAAAATTAAAACCATAATCCAATGCACTCACAAAGAATGCACTTTGTTTCAAGTCCATCAATAATCTCTCACCAGACCCAAGTCTCCTGAGATCCCTTCTGTGCACCAGATTGATGGTCTGTCAGTATGGCTTTCCTTTCACTTCCGAAGCTGGAGAGAAGCGGGTGATGACATAGGGAATGCTAGAGCAGCCGCTCTTCAGACTGACAATTCTGCGGTAGCACTGAGTACCCAGCTATGGTAAGATGCCGGCGCTGTTTTGTACAAACAGGGGGGGTAGCTAGGGGAGGACTGGTGCTGTTAGTTAGCGTGGAGTGCCTGATACTCTCCAAACAAGCAGGTCAGCGGTAGCCCTGAGCAAACACTTGGCTATATAGGAAAGCCTGCGCTGCTCTGTAAAGGTGGCAGAACGCCAGTGCCGGTCGCAAGTGTGACCATTGCGACCCGGGTAGTTCTGCCACTGATGCCTTGGGACTCTTCAAACATTTCAATCGAAAAAAAATGGTAGGAGGAGTAAGCCTAGTCATATGACCTTTCATGTGAATAACCTCCATAGGACACCACAGGCTCCACATATTGGATTATATTTAAAGAAACCTACACATGGTGGAGCCCACAGAGTATTGACTCTCTGTTATAAATGTAGCCCTTATTTCTGAAGCCATCCATGCTGACCTAGCAACAGCTCAGCTGTTCAGCCACCATGTCGCCACACAAATACTTGTCAGAGTTTTCTCCTCCAGGACCATGCAGCATGCTGTACTGTTCATTAGGGACTATGAAACATTTGTATTATGTCACTGTTAACAAGATCTCTGCTCAAAGGTTGCTGTGTAAAGGGTGAAAGAGGTATTTTAAATGTTATCAAAATGCACCTAGCCAGCACCTCTCAATGAACCATCTGTGTGTTGTAGTGCACTATTACAAAATGGTGCATGTCCATTAAAATTGTTTTTTTTGCAGAATGTTCAAAATGAATGTGCCTCTTTAGCACAATACATGTGAACAAGCAATATACTCCAACCTAAGGCCTCTTGCACATGGGAATCTGAGCCAGTGCTACATAAATTAAATCATATTTTCCCTGCCTGGAAAGCGCAGGTACTGCCTTCAGCCACCAATAGACATGTATGGCTGTGCACGGCTGTACTCGGGTATACTCCGGTGCTCGCATAAACATACAGTATCTCATAAAAGTGAGTACACCCCTCACATTTTTGAAAATATTTTATTATATCTTTTCATGTGACAACACTGAAGAAATTACACTTTGCTACAATGTAAAGTAGTAAGTGTACAGCTTGTATAACATTTTTTTGCTGTCCCCTCAAAATGACTCAACACACAGCCTTTAATGTCTAAACCGCTGGCAACAAAAGTGAGTAAATCCCTAAGTGAAAATGTCCAAATTTGGCCCAATTAGCAATTTTCCCTCCCCGCTGTCATTTGACCTATTAGTGTTACAAGATCTCAAGTGTGAATGGGGAGCAGGTGTGTTGAATTTGGTGTTATCACTCCCCCTCTGTCAGGCCGGGTTCACACTTGTCCAACAAACGCTTAAACATTGGGAGCTCATGTCGCATGATGTGTGGAAATCAATGTTTCCCTATGGGAGCCGTCTGAACTGATCCGACACAAGTCAGTCTGACTTTGAAAATGCTCCCTGTACTACTTTGGTCCAACTTTGATCCTACTTCAGCCCATTGAATATCACTAAAGTGGGATCAAAGTCGGGTCGCCATCTTGCCTTCCATAAGTGCCCTACATACAGGTGAATTTCCTGTTTGCGCGGCAGCCTCTGTCATAGGAAGTCCCGTCTCCTGCACTGCCATTGGACGACTGTGAAAGACGAGTCAGCATATATATCTTTTGTGCCCCCCGGCGCTCTGGGATTCATTGTGGGCCACAAAAGATACACATGTCCAAATTACCAGGCAGGCCGTTCAAAACCGGAATGCGCGCCACGATTGGCCCGTGAGCCGGAACAGTGCCTGCTACAGTGCATTAAGCTGTAACATACAGTAAGGCCTCGTACACACGAGGGGATATGTCCGCTGAAAACGGTCCGATGGACCGTTTCAGCAGACATCTCCGATCGTGTGTATGGGCTAGCGGACAGATTTGTCCACCCGACAGATTTCAAAGCATGCTTTGAAATCTATCGGGTGGAATCCGTCCGCCCGACATGTCTGTTGGTTAGTACACTTACCAGCAGACATGTCGTCCCGCACCGCCGCCGCGCCGCCGCCAAATGGATTCGGCGCATGCGCGGAAGTGTTTTACTTCCTGGTGCGGTGACGTGGCGGCGTCAACATCACCGCCACGTCACCGCGCCGTCCGCCGGCGGGGAATTTGATCCGATGGTGTGTACACGCCATCGGATCAAACTCCAGATCGGACATATCCGATGGAAATGGTCCGCGGACCGTTTTCATCGGATATGTCCGATCGTGTGTACGAGGCCTAATAGATTGGAAAAAACATGGGTCATGTTTGATTTTTGGCATGTTTTGGGCAATTTTGGCAAGTTATTTTCAGTGGTCTGCCTTAACGTAACACATGTTTACATTGGGTATTTATGTACCTCCAAAGTGTAAATAGGCCCTAAATATCCAGTCACAGGGCCAGATACACATACCTTTGCCGCCGGCGCGGCGTGACCCTTTTACACTACGCCGCTGTCAAGATATGCCGCTGTAACTTATGGCGGCGTAGCGTAAATGGGCCGGCGTAGGCGGGTGTAATTCAAATTTACTAGGGGGGGGGGGGCGTGTTTTATTATAATTATGAATGACCCAACACAAACAACACTTTTTTTTAACTGCGCATGCGCCGGCCGTGGATGTACCCTAGTGCGCATGCTTGAAACACGTCGCAAATAGTCAATGAAAATGACGTGAACGTAACTTACGCCCAGGCCCATTCTGGATCGGCATACGCAAACGACGTCCAATACAACGCTGTCCCGACGTCCATACCTAACATTGGCTGCGCCTCACTATAGCAGCTTTATCTTTACGCCGGAGATACGCTTACGCAAACGACGTAAAGGGAATGCGCCAGCCACTCGTACGTTCGCAAATTAGCGTAACTCGCTCATTTGCATATTTTACGCTGGAAATAGACGGAAGCGCCCCTAGCGTCCAGCATAAATATGCATCTAAGATACAACGGTGTAAGAAACTTACGCCAGCCGTATATATCTTAGCGTAAGTCCGGCGTTTTCTGGATAGAAAACAATGACACGCCGACGGGAAATTAGAATTACGCCGGTGTATCTGTAGATACGCCGGCGTAATTCCTTTGTGGATCTGGCCCACAGTGTTTACCCCCTCTCCCTTCCTCCTTCCCATTTTATTTAATACTGAATTGTGGATGTGCTTTAAAGGTTAACAAAACAGGAAATCGCATCAAGAGCCTTACAATTACATTTTGTTTTCTTTTAATGAGGATTAGAATGTCTTTAATGGGAACAAACAAGATGGCAGGTCAGCATCAAGACACTGTCAACTGATGATAGATTCATGGATCTGTTTCCACGGCAACGGGGAATGTGTAAATCAAGCCTGTCACCAATTACCTGGACTGTATATGTCTGCGCTGAAATATTTGTGGTGGGATAACTTCCTTGTAGAATCATATTGAAGGAGACTGATATCAGAATACATCAAAATAAAAAAGGACATTTGTCTCGATGTTCCATTAAATTGTTTGAAATAAAGGGATGTAAGACAAAATGACCTCCAGGTGCTGTAGATTGATTTGTCCTACATTACATTGATTAATACCGGGCAGTGAAGATGATCGGGATTCAATCCAGATCACACCAGTTTGTTTGATGGGTTTTGAAATTTTTAGGATAAGGACTACTTTAAAGCTGAACTAATAGCTAAATACACAATTAAAATATAGATATGGCTACCACTTTACCTGCCAAAGTATTTGTATTTCTGTCCACCCAATCCTAAATTGGTATGAGCTTGAGTTTGATCAGTGTTGGGCCAATCAACTACAGGTGGGGCCTATCCACAGTACACACAGTAGCAGGGATGCTCATGACGGCATTGACCTAACATGGCCATATGGCCGTCTTGGATTAATGACATTGATCTAAGAAAGTCTCGTGGTGATTTAAGGTCAAGAATGCCACGAGCATCCCAGCCACGTTAGGTATGTGCAGCTCAATGGCTTGGCACTGATGGCATCCTTATGGCTTTGGCAGAACATAGGTTCAGACCAAGCAGAAACATAGGGCCAGATTCACAGAGCGATTACGCCGGCGTTACAGGAGATGCGCGGCGTGAGTCTAAATTTGCGCATGCGTTTCTGATGCGCCGCATCCCCAAAACGAGATACGCAAGAAATCTACTTTTTTTTGACCCACGTAATTTCGATAGACAGGCGCATCCGTCTGCGCAAAACTGCGTTAGACACACCATTGATTTGCTATTCAAATATGCAAATGAGGGAGTTACGGGGATCCACAAAAGAACGTTGGTGCAGCGCAGGCTACGCGCTGTGCGCAACAGCTGCATGTTCTGTCTAAAATTAGACCATATAAAAGGTGGTATAAAATTAGACAATCCGTCTACATGTCAGCTAAAGCAACACTGTTAGTGAGGAGCTGAGCAGTCACACTTGCTGCACAACAAACTGTATGCCAACATGCCAGTGGCATCCATGCTCATAGCTATACTACTGACTTTAGATGAGCAAAGAAGGAGGAGGGCACTGAGGAGGGCACTGAGGAGGGCACGGGAGAGGTTTTTTTTTTTTTTTTTTCCAAAAAAAAATTCTTTGCTTTTATAAACATTTTTACAAAAAAAATACATACATATATACATCAATACATAACATACATACAAATTACAAACACGGTCTCACTATCTTTCAATAGCCCTTTAAAACCTTGATGGATATAATAATCTAATCTGATACAAGCCCCTCACTCTTCACTTGATATATCACACACGCATAGACATCTTTGGCATGAGTGATTCTGAGGTGTCTCGCATCTTCAGATTCACCCCTCATGCCATCCTGGAATTAACCACAACCCTGCAGGAGCCCAACACCAGCCCAACACATGACACCACCCATGACAGCTACATATACAATCCTAGCCCCATCCTCAAAGATTTCGAACAGAACATGTAAGGGGACAGCTGGCTGGTTGGTGAGTGACATGGGTGGCAGGCATGACTGCCCCCCCCCCATGATGCTGAAATCACAAGGGGCACATGCACTACTAACATCCTCCTGTCTTATCCCTTCAGGGTGACTCTGAATATGCACTGCGACCCCATCTCATGACTCCTATACGAAACCCCCCATGGTACCCTGTTATATTCCCCAAACTTTGTATGCCAGATCATTGGTGCATGTTGCATGCTGCACAACTTCGCAGTAAGAAAGGGTCTGCAGATTGACATACGTGATGACCTGACCCCTGAACCAGACAATCCCCCCCTAACCGAGGATACCCCGTCTTCTGAGGGAAGAGCAGCCAGGAGCCAGCTCACATTAGGCATCTTTGCACGTTAAACACACATTAATCATGGCACAATGAGAATGCATGCATGCACACCACTGTGGTCCCTAGCACAGACACATCACATCCTCATCACATTGGATTAGCACAAGCCCACCATGCAGGACTTGTGAGCAGCAACACCATGTCGCGGCTCCAATTATGTCACTGTACATTCATACACCATTCACACGGACCTGGGGATCACTTCTCCACCACAAATTAGGGTGACACCCCTTTTCCGGCAGGAATGTCACCCCCACATTCCAAAATCATTCACAAACAGAACCCAAAAAAAACAAAATTGACCAGCAAAAATCTAATTTAAAAAAAATAACAACAAAGAAAACACATAAAAGACAAAAATCACTCTGCAACAGTCCCCAAATATCTCAAAGACACGTCACAAACAAACAAACAAACGCTAATAAACAACAGAACAAAAGCACCTTGCTGTATAGGGAGGGATACAAAGGGATGTACTTTTGCAAAGGAAGGGCGTTTGTCTCTGTCTATTTATGCTGTCTGCGTAGTTCACTATTTTGCCCTAGTCCACTTCCAATTTCACTGATTGTGCCGTTCCCGAGTTGTGAGCATGCCCACAGAGGTGCTGACCATGGTATGCTTCATGTGCGCATGCGCTAGCCGGCCGGCCCTTCATTTGCATGGGGTCACGGCTCATTTCAATGTAACACGCCCACGTCCTTCCCAATTTGAATTACTCCGCCTTACGCCTCTGAAATTACGTTGCACAGGTGCTATTTTCTGCGCAAATCAAACGAGAATACGGTGATTGCGCCGCTACATTGCGGCAGTCTAACGTAAAGGAGGTGCGCTACGCCAGTCAAAAAATGCGCCAATGTATGTGAATCTGGCCCATAGTCCTGAAATGTACATAGCTTGGCACACCACTGGATCGAGAGTGGTCTCAGGTAAGCATAAGGGAGTGGGGAGGGGGGGTCCGAATTACAGAAGGTTTTTGATCTTAATGCAGAGAATGCAGAAAAGGGGTTGTAAAGGTTTGTGTTATTTCACCTTAATGCATGATATGCGTTGATTGGACAAATTAATAGAAGCGCAGCCATTGGCTCCTGCTGCTGTCAGTCAAATCCAATGATGTGGCGCCGGGGGGGAAATATTGAATTCAAAGACAGGTAAGCAACTTGTTTTCTTACAGAGAGATGAGCAAGGTCAGCACTTCTATTTCCAAAGTCCATCACTAAAGGGCTATTCAGAAACTAAGGGCAAGGTCCTTAACAACATGGGTTCCTTACAGCGCTTTTAGGTATTTCTCCTGCTGTTCATTGACGTTCACCCACTTTTCCCCAAAGGAAAACCTTCACCTAACATATAGTATGCCAACACTTCAGCCATGAAAGGAGAAGGAGCAGCCTTAGAAGGCCACCCCAATTTCTCAATGCTCCCATTAGGGAGAAACGATTAAAGGGGTTGTAAAGCTTTGTGTTTTCTCACCTTGACCACTTAACCCCCGGACCATATTGCTGCCCAATGACCAGAGCACTTTTTGTGATTCGGCACTGCGTCGCTTTAACTGACAATTGCGCAGTCGTGCGACGTGGCTCCCAAACAAAATTGACGTCCTTTTTTCCCCACAAATAGAGCTTTCTTTTGGTGGTATTTGATCATCTCTTTTCATTTTTGCGCTATAAACAAAAATAGAGCGGCAATTTTGAAAAAAATTCAATATTTTTTACATTTTGCTATAATAAATATCCCCAAAAAATATATAATTTTTTTTTTTTTCCTCAGTTTAGGCAGATACGTACATATTTTTAGTAAAAAAAAAATCGCAATTAGTGTTTATTGATTGGTTTGCGCAAAAGTTATAGCGTTTAAAAAATAGGGGGTTGTTTTATGGCATTTTTATTAATATATATTTTTTTATTTACTAGTAATGGCGGCGATTAGCGTTTTTTTTTCAGTACTGCGACATTATGGCGGACACTTCGGACACTTTTGACACATTTTTGGGACCATTGGCATTTTTATAGCGATCAGTGCTATAAAAATGCATTGGTTTACTATAAAAATGCCATTGGCAGTGAAGGGGTTAACACTAGGGGGCGGGGAAGGGGTTAAGTGTGTTCCTGGGTGTGTTCTAACTGTATGAACAGAAGATCAGCGTTTCCCCCGCTGACAGGACCGGGAGCTGTGTGTTTACACACATAGCTCCCAGTCCTCGCTCTGTACCGAGCAATTGCGGGCGAGCAGGGGCGCGCACGCGCCCCCTAGTGGCCGCACAGTAGCTGACGTAGAGCTACGGGCTCTCGCCCAGGCGTGCCAACTTCCCGCAGTAATATGACGGCGGGCAGTCGGCAACTAGTTGATCCTATGCATTAAGGTGAAAAAACATCTTGCAGTGTCCACCCCCCTGAGCCCCTGTTTTACTTACCTGAGCCCCGAATATCCGAGGGCGCGATCCCTCGTCGTTCTCCCCATGCCTGATCGGCTCTTCATTGGATAGATTGATAGCAGCGCAGCCATTGCTGTCAATCAAATCCAATGATTCATACACTCTGCATCTATGGAAGCGGAGTTTATGACACAAGAGCACGCCCGCAAGGTAACCACCTCAGGAGAGAACTTCCCAGAGGGGGTTAGCCGAGAGAGCCGCCGCAGGACCCCAGAACAGGAGGACTCTGTGCAAAACTAACTGCACAGTGGAGGTAAGTATGATATGTTTGTTATTTAAAAAAAACAAAAAGGGGATCTTTTTTTCAGTTAGGGAAGAGGCCCCACTTTCCCTCATCTGGCATGCCATCTTTTTTAGTCTGGCGCATGTACAGATGTGGCAAAGATCTCTATCCAGGCTTCAAGTTCTAGTAGAGCCCTGTGGCACATCTGCACGTGCATGTTTTATTTTTTTCTAACTGATGTGCTGCAGGGCTCTGCTGCGAAAGGATGGAAGTGCTGTACTGCAGTACAAAAACACAATGACGTTAAAAAAATGCGAAAGCAAGGGAAAATAAGTTTCCTTTTGGAGGGTGAAGGTTTGCTTTAAGTAACATAGCCTGGTCCCCTCCTTGCCCCCAGTGTATGATTGGGTATTGAAGAAACAGAAAAAGATGGATGAGGTGATCTTGCTCTTCTTATCAGTATATTTCATGATAACATATGTACATGCAGCACAAACTGACTGGCCCTGAGTGCTGCCCCTACCTCACCCATTCTGAGTGCTGCTGTACAGATGATTACAAGAGGCTGAAATAAAGTTATTTTCAGACATATACACTGGTTGTATTTAAAGATCAGCTCCAGGATAACAAAATCTTGTCTAAATACAAGAGGCCTGTGAATTTTTACTTGAATTTTGCTTTGAGTATATTTTACAGATCTGTGCAGCAATCCAGTGTGGGACTTTGCATCTGTGCCGCCATCTTCCTGTAATAAAGACCGGTCACTGCTGCTCTTTCCTTGTGAATTGTGACTGGTCTTGTCACCACCCCTCTTGTAGTTTTTTGCAGGCAGCCTGTAGAATGATGAGCTGCTGGGCCCTTCCCACAGCTCTGCTGTACAGCATAGAAAGGATGCCACTGCAAGGTTATCGTGCTTTTAACCACTTACCTACTGTGCACCTACACCCCCTTCCTGCCCAGACAAAATATAAGCTTCCGGCACTGCGTCGCTTTAACTGACAATTGCGCGGTCGTGCGACGTGGCTCCCAAACAAAATTGGCGTCTTTTTTCCCCCACAAATAGAGCTTTCTTTTGGTGGTATTTGATCACCTCTGCGGTTTTTATTTTTTGCGCTATAAACAAAAATAGAGCGACAATTTTTAAAAAAATGCAATATTTTTTCCTTTTTGCTATAATAAATAACCCAAAAAATATATAAAAAAAATATTTTTTCCCTCAGTTTAGGCCGATACGTATTCTTCTACATATTTTTGGTAAAAAAAAAATGCAATAAGCGTTTATCGATTGGTTTGCGCAAAATTTATAGCGTTTACAAAATAGGGGATAGTTTATGGCATTTTTTTTTTTTTTACTCTTAATGGCGGCGATCTGCGATTTTTTTATTGGGACTGCGACGTTATGGCGGACATTTCTGACACTTTTCTGACATTTTTGGGACCATTTACATTTATACAGTGAAAAATGCTATAAATATGCATTGATTACTGTATAAATGTGACTGGCAGTGAAGGGGTTAACCACTAGGGGGCGGGGAAGGGGTTAAATGTGTGTCCTATGAGTGTTCTAACTGTAGGGGGAGGGGGGGTGACTGGGGGAGGTGACCGATTGTGTCCCTATGTACAAGGGACACAATCGATCTCCTCTCTCCCTGACAGGGACGTGCAGCTCTGTGTTTACACACAGAGCTGCACGTCCCAGCTCAGTTACTGAGCAATCGCGTGTGCCCGGCGGCGATCGTTGCCGCCGGGCACTCGCACGGGATCCCCGCAGAGCGGCGGGTGCGCGCGCGCCGCCGGCGACGCGCGCGCCCGCCCGCGGCTTTAAAGGGACATCACGTCATATGACGTGATGTCAGAACAATGGAGTCGTCTGCCCGCCGTCATTTGACGGTGGGCAGATGACAAGTGGTTAAAGGCATTTGGTTAACACAAAGTCGATTTATATCCTCTGTGGTTATTGACAAATATATTTAAATGAAAGTGTATGTGCCCAGGATTCGGCAAAGTTTGCATATAAAACTTTACTAACACCCTTTAAAAATATGCAAAATCTCGAGGGACCCCAGTTTAAAATGTAAATTTTACTAATCAATGGGAAACCTAAGCCTGGGATAATGAACAAATTGCCACAACAAAATAACTTTGTATCAGAAGCCCCGCTTCACATTAGAGGTACCCCTATTACATCAGAGTCCCACCCCTTCACTTACCCCATCATGTCAGATGTCCCCCATTGCATCAGAGGCCCCCTATACATGAGAGCCACCCCATCACATGAGTTGCCTCTATACATCATTAACCCCCTTATACGAGAGTCCACCCATCGCAGTCCCTCACTGGGTCTTCACTCAACAAGCTCCAAGTCTCTCTCACTAGACTTCAGAACCACTAGCCTCTGGATCTCCAGGGCTCCTTCACAGTAGCACTCAGTATCTTCCTCAAGCTTCACCCCTGAATCCCTGCTGGGTCCCTGGCTTGGCACTCACAAATACTCTTCAAGCTTCCCCCCTGCTGACACGTTGGGTTCCTAGGCACTCCACAAGCGTCACCTCTGCTGTCACGCTGGGTCCCTGACTTGGTACTTGCTTAAGCTTTCCCACTTCTTCACTGTCCCCGGCTGGCGAGAATTCTGCTCTGTTAGTGGCCTCAGCCTACTCACAGTGGCGAATGATCCCTTAGTGGCGACAGCGTTCCCTCTACCTCCGACCACGACTTGTTCCCCGGGCCGGCAGAACCATTACTTCTGGTTGGACTACAAGCCCGCAGTCCCAACCATATACTACTTTTCCTGCTTCTGGATAGGCCCTCAGACAGACTAGCTGCCAAATGTCCCCGGGATAGGCGTTAGGTTTCTGGCCTAGCAGCCCAGGGCAATACAACACATGTCCACCCAGACAGTCGTCCAGGTGGCACATAACCCCAATCACCTGACTCCGCTCAAATAAATAGGCTCTTCCAGTAGGCCAAGAGACATAAGGAAATCTCTGCCCATTAGCTTAGACACCCCATTTATTCATAATCAGTCCTTGCAATGCCCTTGTGCCCTTGTCTTATCTAATGTCACCAGGTACCCGGCCACCGAGTGAAAAAAGAGAGAAGAGCAGCAATTCCAGAATTAAGGGGAAATCAATTGATCTCCTAACAATTGGCCAAGACAACTATCACTTGGAAACTAAATGTAATAGCAACCCTGCCTAAACATCAGTGTGCTACATATATAAAGTAATTTTTAATATGGGGTTCTCTGAGACCAAAAAATTATTTCAAGGCTCCCTCTGTGTTGAAAAGGCAGAGAAAGGCTGCTGTAGAGGGATATTCTTTTATTTATTTATTTTCATTTTTAATTTGAGAGGTTTTCAATAAATTGAACATATGATTAAAATACACACACAGCTCCGGCAGAAAAAGAGTTATTCACAGCACAGTTTGGCTGCATTCACACCTGAGCGTCGGTCGTTTTTTCGGTCGTTTTTTGCCGGCGTTTTGTATTCAAGCTTATTTGCGCGTTTGCATACAGCGTCGTCCGACGTTTTTGTACTTCGACGTTTTTTATTTTAGCCAATAGGAAAAATTATCATCTTTTCATCACTCGTTGCTATGTTGGTAGATTTTTTTATTCTTCTGCCTGGGTGAAAAGTTCTATTGATTAGAGCGTCAAAACGCCCGTAGCAAACGCTCGTTGTCGAGCAAGTCACTTGAATCGAGTGTTTCCATTACTTTTTATGGGAAATGGAAACGCTTAAATACGCCCAAACCGCCCGATACGCGCGACAAAAAAAGGTCCGGGACTTGTTTGAGCTTCACGCGACCGGCGTTTCGGCGTTCGGCGTTAAGATGTGAACAGTCACCATAGACAATAACGTTATTTCATCCCTCCGGCGTATTGTAGCGTCGCGCTTCAGGCGTTAAAACGCCTAGGTGTGAATGCAGCCTTTGTGAATTTGTCCTGAAAAAAAAAAGTCTCTTTGCATTGCAAACCTCCCTACTTATACAAGTACCTGCATCAGTGAAAAAAGGTGCTTGCCACCTATACAACTTCTAAAACAAAACTGATCTCCGCAGAACTCAATCAACCCATGTCATGCAGTAAGCAAGACCTTGAAATCTGTTTCCATGTAAACAAACCTGACAGCCACGAAAAGGTGAGATTGGTCCATTTTATTTTAACACCCCAAATATTTCTTTTGTGCTGCAATAACTTTATTTTTTCATGTACCACAACATATGAATAGTTTCAAACAAAACACAATCTGATGATAGATCAGTGTCTAGACTTTCTTTTATTAAAAAGTTCAGAAAAAAAAAGCTTTCAAAGGGTTTCTTGTATACAGTAATGCAGTAAGAGGAAAAAAAGTAATATGGCATGATAAAAGCTTGTGCCCGAACAGTGACAAAGGAGAGCTCACTTTTTATGTCCACGCAAATACAATTTAAGAAAAGGAAAGGTCTTACTGAGGTTCAAACAACTTCTGAAGAGTAGGATTTTTTTCTTCGATAAGATTTTATACAATATGATAAAAAAAAGACAATTAAGTAATTTAAGCAGATTAAAGACTAGAACATTGCAGCGTTGGATGTCCTAATTCTATTCAAAGTATGAAAGATGACTTAAATAATTAAAAATTCAGTCACTAGAACTTGATCTTGTCTTTTGCTGATAAGAAAGGAGGTTTGGATTTTACGGTCCAGAGTAATTTTTAAAAATAAATATAACAAACATGTTATGCTTACCTGCTCTGTCCAATGCTTTTGCACAGAGCAGCCCCTATCCTTGTCTGGGGTCCCCCGCCATCACTTCAAGCCCCTCCTCTCCATCGGGTGCACCCACGGAAATCCGTATTTCATAGGGGCACCCGTGCAGGCTTGCTTCTGAGTCCTGCTGCTGCATCCAATTACACAGACAGCAGGACTCAGCCATGCCCCCTGGTCCCATGTCACAGCTTTTGATCGACATTCGACAACAGCAGGAGCCAATGGCTGCTGCTGCTATCAATCTGTCCAATGAGGAGAGCGATAGCAGCTGGAGTCGCTGCGCTCATGTACATCGCTGGATCGGATCAGGCTTAGGTAGGAAAAAAGGGGGAGTCTCGGCTGGGAGCTGCAGCATAGAAGGTTGGTCACCTTAATGCATAAAATTATTACATTTTAGATGCTTTCTGAAGTTTGCCCATTTCTTTTTGAACATTTCTATTTGCCAGTGAGGCTGTCCATCATATTAGCAGTGCTCTACAAGCACTGCTTACATGTGCCATGGTTGCCATTATTTAACAAGGGAGGTCTTGGGCCATTTATCTCCTTCCCCCTGTGCAGCTTTACTTGGGCAACAACCCTATTATTTTCTTTCCACCCTGGTTTTACATAGTTAAAGGGGTTGTAAACCCTTGTGTTTCTTCACCTTAATGCAAAAAATGATTGTAAAGATTTGATTTTTTTTTTTTTAATAACAAACATGTCATACTTATGTAGCGCCCTCCCCCCCTATTTGCGGGGCGTTACGCTAAAGTTAGTGGGGAATGGGAGAGTTGGGGGTCTCTCATTCGCGAATTGCCTAAATTCGGGTTGCTGCCAGTTTTGGAACTGCCTTGTAGGTCAGTCTGCATGCCAGGGGGGTGTTATTACCCCTGGGTGACAGTTGGCGCTAGAAGGGGTTCTGACAGACCCACCTTCTCCCAGCAGCCAATCAGAGGAGCGGTTCTTTCTCTAGACATGCTGGCGGGAGGGTATATCTGGGGCAGTCACCTGTGAGAGTTGTGCTTTGCGGGGCACAAGTTCCAGGTGTGGCATCCACCTTCAGGGTGCACGCATCCATGGGCCCCGCCATCGAGGCCCGCCTGGCCGAGGTTGCGTACCAAGCGGAACTTCATTTTGATGCAAAGAGGGGCCCCAGCGGCTTGCTGGGTCCCAGATCCTAAGCGGGAGCTGAACGGTGGGGGATCGGCTCGGGAGAACCCAGAGGCAGAGGTTGTCTGCGAGGCCTGGACAAACCACCGGGGATCCGGTCACCACGCCACATGACAGGTATACTTCAGTTGTCAATTGGTGACCTTGAAATTAGACTTACTGGGAGGATTCATTGGTTCTAACCTTTGACAAATCTAAGAAAATTCACCAGGCCTGTGGCAGAGGCCCCGTTTCCTCCCAGTGACTTTGTTTGAAAGTGGCCCTTCGGCTGCCAGGCTCAAGTAAATCGCCTGTCCGGGGCACTTTACCCACTCTGTTGAGAGTGGCGAAGTTTAAACTTGACTGTGCTGAGAGCAGGTTTGCTCTCTCTTTGATATCCAAGGCCTGATACTACAGTTCTCTCTTTGCTCATCAACCTTTTCTCTATCGTGTGCCATGTTGATGTCGGCCATGTTGGGCCTTGGAATAAAGCATTGAAAACTCAAGTTGATGTCTGGACACTTGCTCTTTAATGACCTTCACTAATATTATCCCTAGATAAGAACCACTGGTAACCTGACATGCCGGTCCCAAACTAATCAGCGGCTCCTTTGGGGGTGAGCGCTACACTTACCTCCACCTGTACAGAACAGCGACTTCTGGAGTCCCTCGGCGGTTCTCTCGGCTCCTCCCTGCATCAGATAACTCTCTCTAGGAAGCGCCCTCCCAAGGGAGTTACCTTGTGGGCGTGGTCTCATGTCCAGCATTCAGCACCGAATGTAGGACTCGGCCCCCGCCCCCTGGTGTCCGTGTCATGGGATTTAATTGACAGCAGCAGGAGCCAATGGCTGCGCTGCTATCAATCTATCCAATCAAGAGTCGAGAACCCCCGAGCATAGGATGCATTAAGGTAAAAAAACAGGAGAGTTTACAACCCCTTTAAGGTGAAAAAACACCTGGCAGTGACTGGCCCCCCAGCCCCAAGTTTTACTTACCTGAGCCCTGGAACTTCCCACGGCGGGGAAACGCTGTCCCTCTGCCCGGGTTCTTGGCTGTTGATTGGATAGATTGATAACAGCGCAGCCATTAGCTCCCGCTGCTGTCAAACAAATCCAATGATGCGGGTGCCAGGGGATGGAGCCGAGTCCTACATTTGGCATCTATGGGTGCCGAATGATGGACTAGAGAGCGTGCCCGCAAGGTAACCCCCCGGGAGAGTGCTTCTCCTAGGAGTTATACGATGCCGGGAGGAGCAGAAGAAGCTTCTCAGAGGAGGTTAGCTATTGCGGGGAGGAGCCAAGAGAGCCGCCACGGGACCCCAGAACAGGAGGTTCGGGGCCACTCTGTGCAAAACTAATTGCACAATGGAGGTAAGTATGACATGTTTGTTATTTTTAAAAAAAAGATAATCAAAGCTTCACAATCACTTTAATTTACTTTATGAAATTGTTTATATTAGGCCAATGCATATTACTCCCTTCCCCATGACACTGTGGCTTAGCTTGATTTCCATCCCAAGCAGGTGGTACATCTTCTGCTGTACAAAGTCAGCCAAATTCACTTCTATCAATTGATCATCTATGAATTTTCATAGGAAAGACATACCTCTATGTAAGATGCTATGCCCTGGCTCATTGCCCAGAATTATGCCATAACAATAGGGTACAAAATGCTTTATTCCATTAACGGAGGTTTCAGGATGTTACCATAACAACTACAGCCAGGATCAGCCCTATCCAAGGTAATTGAAAATAAAATAAAATAAAACATAGATAAAATAAACATC
Source organism: Rana kukunoris (assembly GCA_029574335.1). Taxonomy (NCBI): domain Eukaryota; kingdom Metazoa; phylum Chordata; class Amphibia; order Anura; family Ranidae; genus Rana; species Rana kukunoris. Next base: position 183,061,348 of record CM056059.1, read on the forward strand.
AAATGGTGGTGAACAAGCTCTGACTGTATAAAGTATTAAGCTTTCTATTTGCTGGCTTCTTTTATATTTATTGAACTGCAGTTATTAAAGGAAAACTGTTGTTTCACTCAAACTATTATTCGATTTCCACTGTAATTGTATTCAAAAATGTTTGCTAAAATACCATCTGCAGAATTTAAAGTGCATGCTGGGTGAGGCAACCAACGGAAACGAAAACAGGAGAGAAAACATTGGAGGGGTATGGCAATGCCAACCTCAGTCGTATGTGTACACACTTGGGCCCAGATTCACAAAGCACTTACGCCGAAGTATCTCCAGATACACAGCGTAAGTACAAATATGCGCCGTCGTATCTGTGCGCTGAACCCACAAACTTAGAGACGCCTAAAAACAGACTTCATCCCACCGACGTAACTTGCCTACACCTGCATAGAGTGGGTGCATATTTACGCTGGACACATGTGGCTTTCCAATTGATTTTCTATTCAAATATGCATATGAGGGAGATACGCCGATTCGCGAACGTACTTGCCCGGCGCATGATTTAAGCGTTTTGCGTAAGTTTTACGTTCGGCGTAAAGTTATTCCCCATAGATGAGGCGCAACCCATGCAAAGGTATGGACCAGGGAACACATGCCTACGTATTGTACGTTGGACGTCTGTGAATATGGGCCGACGTGGGTCTGGCTGGGCGTAGGTTACGTTCACGGCGTACACAGTGATCCGGTGTATCTTAGGCAGTTGTATGTGAATCCGGGCCTTGGTTTGTAAGTGACTACGATGCGTCGTTGTTCTCTGTTTCAGGGAGGAATCTAATTTTTTGCTGAATTTGGACCTGAAACTGAGACAAAAATGCACAGGACCCCTACGCAATCCACTCTGCGGCCGTCCCGGAGATGTGTGAACCGACTTCATTGAGAGCCGGTCACAATCTCCTATCATGCAAATTGTATGTTGGGAAAAACTGCATTCAAATCACATAAGTGTGAACCCAGCCTCAAGCATAAACTCTAGATTCACACATTAAAATCTGATATACACTTGTCCAGTGTAGAACAGATGTTAGCCAATGGCTGCCATGCCATATCCCATACTCCACCCTGTCCCCTTCCATTACCTACAATTAGTGGAGACCACACAACAAATGGAGTAATAAATTCACGTAGCAGCCTCTACGCAGCCTTAACAAATAAACCTACATTAACATAAACAAGAAAAACATTCTTTGTAACAGAAACATATCAGTCACTAAGCCTGTAGGTCTATGAAGGCAAACCAAACTACAGTATGTTCCAATTATGCACTGCAGGACCTTTTACCATAATAGGCCTCCAGCCGCAACACACTGGCTCGAAGACAACACACTGACCGCAGTGCAACCAGTACCATATTCCAGCTAAACCATCATTAACTGAAATACACCAGAGGGACACATACTGTACCACTGATGGGTCCCGAACCCTTCCTTATCTTAGCTTTTCTTCAGCCAGCAAAGACCAACAACTGCCCACTGTGCCCAGCTGCCACGACATCCAGTAATTCCGCTACACCTGATAGGGAAATGGACCAGAACAGGGAGGATGGGTTGGAAGCTGCATCCTTCGAGCATGACTGGATGCCATGGCTGAATCATCCCTCTTAAGCTGCCCTAGACCCCACCCAGCCACTAGATACCCCCCAATCAGGTGAGCCCTCTTTCACTAAATCAAAAGCCCAACTGTTAACCCCTTCATGGCTTGTCTCCCCTCTTGACACTGTCATGCCTGCCCTACGCTAATTTTTATTCACTCTGGGCCTCACTGACTCACTAGGAAACATATTACCTGTTGAATGGATTCATTTTTCATTACTGTATTTGCAACTGCTACCCACTACCTAAATCTATAATTGCTGGCATCATCTCAAGGTTCTAATGGCGCGTACACACGATCGGAAATTCCAACAAGAAAAGTCTGATGTGAGCATTTGGTCGGAAATTCCGACCGTGTGTAGGCTCCATCTAAATTTTTCTGTCGGAATTTCCACCAAGAAAATAATTGAGAGCTGGTTCTCAATTTTTTCGACGGGAAAAGTTCTTGTCGGAAATTCCGATCGTCTGTATGCAATTCCGAAGGAGAAAAATCCTACACATGCTCGCAATCAAGTCAACGCATTCTCGGAAGCATTGAACTTAATTTTTCTCAGCTTGTCGTAGTGTTGTACGTCACTGCGTTCTAGACGGTCGGAATTTGTTGTGTGTATGCAAGACAAGTTTGAGCCGAAATTACGTTGTGAAAGAATCCACGGATTTCTTGTCAGATTTTCCGATCGTGTGTAAGTGGCATAAGTCTGTGAAAATAAGGGGTCAATCTATTTGATGGTTCTGGTGTTGCCTTCTTTGTCTTCTATGCAGGGTCACAGCAACCCATCTAGTAGAAATGGTGAGGGGAGTGCAGGATCGCCTCAACCGAATGGTTTCCTGTCTCCCTAGTGCCAGGGTTCGGCATGTGGAGGACCGGGTGGATAAATTACTGGGAGGGGCTGGGCATGACCCAGCTGTCTTGGTCCATATTGGAACCAATGACAGTATACATGGAAGGTGGAGGCTCCTTAAGAATCAATTTAAAGAACTAGGCTGCAAGATGAAGGGAAGGACCTCCAAGGTGATATTCTCTGAAATATTGCCTGTGCCATGCGCAACACAGGAAAGGCAGGAGGAGATTAGAGAGCTGAATGCATGGCTAAAGACCTGGTGTAGGAAGGAGGGATTTGGGTTTCTAGAGCACTGGGATGACTTTTCATTGGGGTGCAACCTATATGCTAAAGATGGTTTGCACTTGAATGGAAGGGGGTCTGCTGTGCTGGGGGAGAGGTTTAGGGGAATGCTGGAGGAGTATTTAAACTAGACTTGAGGGGAAGGGTGAACTAGAATTACATCGGGCACACAGGTCAGTTAGGGGTCAGACATTAATGGATAGTGGAATGGGGATAGATGGAGGTGGGGTTTTGGCAGGTGACAAGAAAGTTCCCATGTTACAAACAGCCATTGGAATTTATAGTGCCATTTGCACTACTAAAAATTATATGAATCATATGAAAAACACCAGCGAAAAATTTAACAATATATTTAAGTGTTTGTTCACCAATGCCAGAAGCCTTCCAAGCAAAACAGGTGAGTTGGAAGCTCTGGTGCATGAGGAGAGCTATGATGTAATCGGTATTGCTGAAACTTGGCTTCAATCCTCACATGACTGGGCTATTAATATTCCTGGCTATGCTCTCTTTCGGAAAGACAGGGTAAAAAGGAAAGGTGGAGGGGTCTGTCTCTATGTGAGAAGTGACCTCAAAGCAAGAGTAAAAGAGGGCCTGGTTGATGGAGAGTGTGATGAAGTTGAAGCATTATGGGTGGAACTGCATACATATGTGCATAGTTCAAAGTTAATCATTGGAGTTTGTTATAGACCACCCAATGTTAATGAGGAGGTGGAGACTCGGCTCCTTGCACAGATGGAAATGGCTGCAAGGGCTGGGACGGTGATAATAATGGGGGATTTTAACTACCCAGAAATTGACTGGAATAATGGAATTTCTGGGACAGTTAAAGGACAAAAATTAAAAAACTTATTGCAGGACAATTTTATGGTCCAGTTCATTGAGGCCCCAACTAGGAATGATGCTCTGTTGGACCTGGTAATCTCAAACCATGCAGAGCTTATTACTAATGTTCAGATAAAGAAACACCTGGGTAGCAGTGATCATAACATGATTTCATTTAATATTAACTATAAGCAAGAAATACATACAGGAAAGATAAAAACATATAATTTCAAGAGAGCAAATTTTCAAAGCATGAGGACTGCTCTCCAGGGCTTGGACTGGGAGGGAATATTGGCACAGATGAACACAGAACAGAAATGGGAATTCTTCAAAAAGACTCTTTGGAACCTCACTGCAAAGTATATTCCCATGGCAATAAGTTTAAAAGGCTAAAGATAAAACCTATGTGGCTCACGGTCAAAGTTAAAAAAGCTATAAACAATAAGAAAATAGCTTTTAAAAAATATAAAAATGAAGGAACACTAGTGTCGTTTAAATGTTACAAAGAATATAATAGAATATGTAAAAAGGAAATCAAGGAGGGAAAAATTCAAAATGAACGACAGATTGCAAAAGATAGTAGGACAAACCCCAAAAAATTCTTTAAATATATTAATAGTAAAAAGGTCAAGTCTGAGCATGTAGGCCCTTTACAAAATAATCTAGAGTGGGTGACTGAGGACATAGAGAAGGCAAATTTATTAAATTCTTTCTTCAGCTCTGTGTATACAATGGAGAATGGGGGAGTTCATGTCCCTAATGGGGGTGGGAGTGACACAGCCCCAAATCCACAATGGCTCAAAAGTGATATGGTCCATAAATATTTAGACAGAATAAAGGTGGATAAAGCACCTGGACCAGATGGCATCCACCCACGGATCCTAAAAGAATTGAGCTCTGAAATTTCAAAGCCACTGTATCTAATATTTAGGGATTTATTAATGACAGGAATAGTACCACTGGATTGGCGTAAAGCCAATGTGGTACCTATATTTAAAAAGGGAACAAAGTCTTTACCAAGTAACTATAGACCTGTTAGTTTAACTTCTATAGTTGGGAAGATACTGGAACGTTTAATAAAAGACCACATGGATGAGTTCTTGCTGGAAACAAACTATTTAAGCAGCAGACAGCATGGATTCATGAAAGACAGAAGTTGTCAGACAAACCTGATTTCCTTTTATGAAGAGGTAAGTAAAACCCTGGACAGAGGCGTGGCAGTGGACGTGGTATACTTGGATTTTGCAAAAGCGTTCAATACAGTTCCCCACACACGGCTCATGTGTAAGGTAAGGTCTACAGCATTAGATATATCAGTTTGTAAATGGATAGAAAACTGGCTGAAAGACAGGATTCAGAGAGTTGTGGTTAATGATACTTACTCTGAATGGTCCAAGGTTATCAGCGGCGTACCCCAAGGTTCGGTGCTGGGTCCCTTACTTTTCAATATATTTATAAATGATATTGGGTCTGAGATCAAAAGTAACATCTCTGTCTTTGCAGATGACACCAAGCTATGAAGTGGAATAACGTCCTTGCAGGATGTCTCCAATTTACAAGCCAACCTCAATGCTCTGTCTAATTGGGCGACTATGTGGCAGATGAGGTTTAATGTTGATAAATGTAAAGTTATGCACTTAGGGGCTAAGAATATGCATGCATCATACATGCTAGGGGGAGTTTAACTGGGGGGATCTGTAGTGGAGAAGGATCTGGGGGTTTTAGTTGATCATAAGCTCAATAATGGCATGCAATGCCAAGCTGCGGTTTCCAAACCGAGCAAAGTCCTTTCTTGTATTAAGAGAGGTATGGACTCCAGAGATAGAGATATCATTTTGCCCCTGTACAAATCATTAGTAAGACCTCATCTGGAATATGCAGTCCAGTTTTGGGCACCAGTTCTCAAAAAGGATATCGGAGAACTGGAGAAAGTGCAGAGAAGGGCAACTAAACTGATAAGAGGCATGGAGGAGCTCAGCTATAAGGAAAGATTAGAAAAACTGAATTTATTCACTCTTGAGAAGAGGAGAATAAGGGGGGATATGATCAACATGTACAAATATATAAGAGGTCCATATAGTGAACTTGGTGTTGAGTTTTTCACTTTAAGGTCAACACTGAGGACAAGGGGGCACTCTTTACGTCTGGAGGAAAAGAGATTTCACCTCCAAATACAGAAAGGTTTCTTCACAGTAAGATCTGTGAAAATGTGGAAAAGACTCCCTCCAGAGGTGGTTCTGGCCAGCTCAGTAGATTGCTTTTAGAAGGGCCTGGATTCTTTCCTAAATGCACATAATATAACTGAGTACTAAGTTTTGTAGGTAAAGTTGATCCGGGGTAAATCCAATTGCCTCTCGGGGGATCAGGAAGGAATTTTTTCCCCTCCGGTAGCAAATTGGATCATCGCTCTGCTGGGGTTTTTTGCCTTCCTCTGGATCAACTGTGGGTATGGAGTTGGGTGTATGTGATGTACTGTGTTTTATTTTGTTTGTTTATTTTTTATGGTTGAACTGGATGGACTTGTGTCTTTTTTCAACCTGACTAACTATGTAACTATGTAACTATGTAACAGCATCCTCACCCAACTTTACTGGATGGCATAGGGGGAACACAGCACAGAATTGTTTTCCATCAGGCTTCATCATTTCGATCCAAAAGGTTGCAGAATCTGGCTGTTACAGGTTATCACTTTATGAGGGCTGCCTGTTATAGCTGGAAAAAAGTAGGGACTACATATTATTGGTCAATGTTTGGAATGAGATGTTCATCAAAGCTAATATGGTTAAGATGACCGGGTATCCCCAAACTTTTAGGCATTTAGGCATTTATTTGTATGCCAAACACCTCTGGCCACCAATGTAAAGGTGGTGTAAATAGGGATTGCAGACAACCTGCAACCAATAGAGGCCCCGTCAAACTCTTCCCCCACTCAAGCTATAAGGCATTGTTATATTTAGTTAATCCAGAGCATGGAATAGTCCTTTTTTTTTAAATGGACCTTCAAACAACAAGCCTCACTTGGCTATATTCTTTTTTTTTTTTTTTTGAAAAAAAAATTTTATTGAAATTTATATATTCAAACACGACATACAAACATTGAAAAGAGAGGGCGCCTTGGCAAGACGCCAGGCCCCTCCTTGACCAACATGGCCAACAAACTAGGCAATCTACCTAACATAGGCAACTGACTGCTCCTACTAGACTAACAATCCATTACCCAACCCGCTTGGCTATCTTCTTATGCCGCGTATACACGATTGGAAATTCAGACAAGAAAAGCTTGATGTGAGCTTTTGGTCAGAAACTCTGACCGTGTGTATGCTCAATCTGACTTTTTCTGTCGGAATTTCCGACAAGAAAAGTTCTTGCTGGAAATTCTGATCGTCTGTATGCAATGCCCATGCTCAAAAAACCCATGCACGCTCAGAATCAATTTGACGCATGTTCGGAATCATTGAACTTAATTTTTCTCGGCCCGTTGTAGTGTTGTACAGTACGTCACTGCGTTTTTGAGCCAACATTCTGACGGAAAAAATCCACGGTTTTCTTGTCGGAATTTTCGATCGTGTGTACATGGAATTCGGTGTGTCTAAAAGAACTGTTTCAGATAGTCACTTCAAGAACATACAGATATCCTGGTTTTCTCTGCTAAATATCTGCTTTATATCTTAATAACTGTGTGTGCTCCCTACTGAATCTATGGCCAAATTCTGCTTTTTTTTAGAAGAGGATGATGAAAAGTCATTGCCAGGTTATAGTGGCACCTGACTTGGTAACAAAAGGTTGGTAATAATGGTAAAGGAACACCCAAAGTGAAGTCACTCGGATGCTAACTAAACCACAAGACCGTGGCTTATCCTTTTTTCTGGCAACAGGCCGAGCTGAATCCAACTCTTATGGATGTGAAATGGATATCTGTCACCTTGGCAGTTCGCCAAAGTATCCATTTCTCCACATGAGCGCAAACGGATGGCAAGTGTTTCCCTCGTTCATGCACAATAATCACCCTTCAGTTGACACTGCAGGGTTCCTTTGAGTAAACAGATCAGATCTAAACACAACTTTCAACAGCAAAACCTAAATGATTAGGGCCCTGGTTAACACTGACACTCGTCTCAGCCAATCAAGTTCACCGCGTCTGGTTACCGGTAACCTGATTGGCTGAAGCGACGTGGAGGGCCTGACTTGGGAGAAGACATCGAGGGAGGATGGCTGACCCGAAAAAGGTGCCGGGGGACGGGGAAGCAATCTGGCAGCAATTGCTGGGCACAGTGGTGATAATTGCTGGGCACAGTGCAGTGGTGTCAATTGCTGGGCACAGTGGTGACAATTTCTGGGCACAGTGCAGTGGTGACAATTACTGGGCACAGTGGTGACAATTGCTGGGCACAGTGGTGACAATTGCTAGGCACATGACAGTGGTGACAATTGCTGGGCACAGTGGTGACAAATGCTGGGCACAGTGCAGTGGTGACAATTGCTGGGCACAGTGGTGACAACTGCTAGGCACAGTACAGTGGTCACAATTGCTGGTCACAGTGGTGACAATTGCTGGGCACAGTGCAGTGGTGACAATTGCTGGGCACAGTGGTGACAATTGCTGGGCACAGTGGTGATGACAATTGCTGGGCACAGTGCAGTGGTGACAGTTGCTGGGCACAGTGGTGAGAATTGCTGGGCACAGTGGTGACATATGCTGGGCACAATGCAGTGGTAACAATTGCTGGGCACAGTGGTGACAATTGCTGGGCACAGTGGCTGCGTTTGATGGCATAGCATGTTTGATGGCACAGTGGCAATGTTTGATGGCACAGTAAGGCTGCAATTGATGTTTTTTTTTGTTTGCCCCCCCCCCCCCAAATTTTGAGCACCAGCCGCAACTGGTGGTTGTGGTGTGGGCTTCATAGGGTTAAAACAGGCAGTAAAATGGCAACATATCCCCTCCCCTCCGTCAAATGCCTGCATAAAACAATCCACCATAGATCACTTTTCCAACAGATCAGAACTAAACACAACTTTCAACAGCAAAACTTGAATGATTAGGGCCCTGGTTAACACTGACACTCGTCTCAGCCAATCAAGTTCACCGGGTCTGGTTACCGGTAACCTGATTGGCTGAAGCGACGTCGAGGGCGGGACTTGGGAGAAGACATCGAGGGAGGATGGCTGACCCGAGAAAGGTGCTGGGGGACAGGGAAGCAATCTGGCAGCAATTGCTGGGCACAGTGGTGACAATTGCTGGGCACAGTGCAGTGGTGACAATTGCTGGGCACAGTGGTGACAATTGCCGGGCACAGTGGTGACAATTGCTGGGCACAGTGGCTGCGTTTGATGGCATAGCACGTTCGATGGCACAGTGGCGACGTTTGATGGCACAGTGAGGCTGCAATTGATGTTTTTTTTTGTTTGCCCCCCCCCCCCCCCAAAATTTTGAGCACCAGCCGCCACTGGTGGTTGTGGTGTGGGGTTCACAGGGTTAAAACAGGCAGTGAAATGGCAACATATCCCCTCCCCTCTGTCAAATGCCTGCAAAAAACCTTCCACCATAGATCACGTTTCAGAGGAGTGACAAGATCTGCCGCAAGTGTAAACTAATGTCCTGTACAGACAATTGGAGTCTCCGTCGGAATGAACTCCGACGGGTTTTTCCGACGGAATTCCGTTCAAGCTGTCTTGCATACACACCGAAATACCAAATTCCGACCATCAAAAAACAAATACTACGACAAGCCTAGAAAAATTAAGTTCAATGCTTCTGAGCATGCGTCAAATTGTTTCCGAGCATGCATGTTTTTTTCTCCATACAGACAAATGTAATTTACGGTAGAAATGTTTTCCGTCGAAAAAGAAGAGAACATGTTCTCTTTCTAACTCCGTTGGAATATCCAATGGAAAAATCCGATGGTGCATACACATGGTCGGAATATCCGATGAAAAAATTCTGTCTGACTAGTTAATAGTGATGAGCGGAATACGCCATATTCGATTTCGCGATATTTCGATTTCGCTAATGCGAAATTTCGCTATTTTTTTTTTGTGTGACTTTTAATATCGAATATTCGTGATATTTTATAAAAAAAAATAAAAAAATTGCGAAATTTCGCCAATGCGAAATTTTGCTATTTTTTTTGGGATAAAATATCACGAATATTCGATATTTACGAATATTCGCTATATTTTATAAAAAAAAAAAATTGCGAAATTTCGCTAATGCGAAATTTCGCTAATGTGAAATTTCGCTAGTGCGAATGCGAAAATGATTGCGAATTTTATTGCAAAATTTGAAAAAATACGAATATTCGAAATAGCGAATATTCGCCGCGATATTCGAGTTATTCGCGAATACTCTAATATGCAATATTCGTAGCGAATATTCGCAATGCCAATATTCGTGAGCAACACTACTAGTTATTAGTGAAACAAATATATTTCTTATTTTTTGTAATGTACTATTCCTGGTTGTATAACTTTTTATATAAGGTTCCTATATTTATACGAGACTCCACTAGAAAAATACTTCCATAAGGCTTGCAGTTCAGGTCAAGTGAAAAAGCTTGTTTTTATTTATATGGACTATTTCAGGAAGGTTAATAGTTTTCTCCCTAATTGGTATCTATTTGACAGGTGTCAGAACAGGAAATAGGAGGAAATCTCAGGGTTTAGAGAGCAACACAATCAATTTTCCAGGAGAGTAAAGAAGGTTAGAACCTCTATCAGATTTTCTGTGACCCCCCATTGGGGAAAGTTTCCCTCAATTTCTCTCCATATGATTGGTGTGAGAGTGAACAGGAAGTAAAATAAATCTTCTCAGTGAACACAGAGGCAAGATTTAAAGGTTATACACCTTCATCACTGTAACCAAAATGAAAAAAGTGGTCTTTTATGATATCTCCACTGAAATCCATAAGGCCGCGTACACACGATCGGTCTAAACCGATGAAAACAGACTGAAGTCCAGTTTCATCGGTCCAAACCGACCGTGTGTACGGCCCATCGGTCCGTCGTCCTTCGGACCAAAGTTTTAAAACTTGCTTTAAAATCGGACTGATGGACGCCTGACCATCGGTCCAAACTGATCGTTAGTACGCAAAAGCAAAAAACTCGCGCATGCTCAGAATCAAGTCGACGCATGCTTGGAAGCATTGAACTTCGTTTTTTCAGCACGTCGTTGTGTTTTACGTCACCACGTTCTGACACGATCGTTTTTTGAACTGATGGTGTGTACGCACATCAGACCATCAGGCCACTTCGGCGGTGACCAAATGAAAACGGTCCGTCGGACCATTCTCATCAGGTTGGACCGATCATGTGTACGCAGCCTAAGAGATACAAGAAAGCATCAAGTGATTCAACCTGTCAGAACACATCCATAGCCGAAATATGAGTGAGGTGCCAACTATGTCACAGGAAAATGGTTTAATCTTCATCTTGGCATAGGCCCAGTTGGACCCTGCTTTCATGCTTGTATTTTGGGTATCTGTCGCCTTGGCAGTTGACCAAAGCATTTTTCCACATGTGCATGACTAGATTGGATTGGGTGAATTGACCCTTTAATGGACAACCACACTATATGGACAACAGTACTTGAACACCACTCTAAATTTCTGAGTTCAGGTGTTTCAGTGAAGGGTACTGCACATGCTACAGCATGCAAAGATATTTTAGATTCATTTGGTAACAATTTGGGGCAGACCCTTTTCTCTTCCAGCATTGGCATAAATACGTGGTTTGATGAGTTTGGTGTGGAGTAACTCAAGTGCTTTGCACAGAACCCTGACCTTATCTGCAATGAACAACTTGGAGGAGAATTGGAATTTACCTCAGATTACGGCCAGATCTTCCATTGTGGGATGGGTCTTGTATAATATAAGTACCTAACCTCACAAATGTGAATGCAAATGCAGTCTCTGTCAGGATTGTATTGTTGTGTCTCCACAAAAAAATTGCAAAGTGCTAAAATGACTAGGTAATCAAGGGAATCAGTAACTGGGAGAGAGGGTTCATTTCAATAGGTTAAGTTAGGAATGTGTGGGGATTGGTGGGTCCACAGTGAGAGGAGGGTCTCCATTTTGCTTTTAAACATCCTTATTTCTTCTGAGAAATCCTCACTTCCTGTTCTTCTGTCTGTAACTCCACACAGTAATGGGAGGCTTTCTCCCTGGTGTGGAGAAAGCCTCTTGAGGGGGCAGGCAGGAGTGTCAGGACACCCACTAACACACTGCTCCTTTCTCTATCGGCAAAGTAGAGAGTGTCCTGACTTGCCTGCTTGCCCCCTCCCCCTCAAGAGTGGAGGACTGCACTAAGGTAAAGTAAGCTATTTAGGAAAAAAAAATCCTTTACAACCCCTTCAAGTATATGTAGCAATATGGACTACAATCGTAAAATATCGTGCCCTCCGGTGTTTCACAGCATCAGCTGTCCCCCTAGTGATAAGTGTATCAGATGACATCATATTTGTGTGCCAAACAAAAGGGATTGTGGGATGAGTAGTTCTCCTGTCCAATCAATTGCATTGCATGATTATGCGCCTGGACTTCATATCCCAGGGATCTTTGCTGCCACTAGGAAGATTGCTGGGGGTAGAATTAAAAGAAGCAAAAGCCCACACAGAGCTCATTTCCTCCCAGGCCTGACGCAAGGCGGATCTCTTCATGCATGGAGAGAGAGGTCGAGGCCTACCACACGGGTACCACCTTCCAACCCATACTTGAGGAACATAACGCTGCAGTCGGACATTCATCCAGCACTGCTCCAGTTGGCTGCCGGTTGGTGTACCGAGCTTCACATGGGGAGATCGAGACGACGTATCCGCTGCACGAGTTGCGCTACACGAGTTACTGTCCGGAAGACAACGTAACAATCTGGTCTTTGATGAGAGGGCAGTTGCCCAATCTTTACCCATCATTTATCATAGTTTCACTGGAACACTTTGCACAGACATCTCTACACGAGGAATACTTTACTGAATCTATTTGAACACTGTGCTTAGACATCTTTAGCCTTACTCTCGACAATAAATATATTGCTGTCTACCACACCTAATTGGATTATAGTTAACGAGCTCCTACGCACCGGTGAAGAATATCAGATCTGCAACAGGGACATTGATGCTAGCACTGATACAAGAGCTATTACATGTTGTTACTAGACCTGCACTCTTTCCTTAGGGTAGCAGTATAGGCTGGCCAGGTTCTATGCTCTGCATAGTTGCAGTATAATCTGATAGCATAAAACATCCTTTAAGGCGGCGTACACACGATCGGATATATCCGATGAAAACGGTCCGCGGACCATTTCCATCGGATATGTCCGATCGGGAGTTTGATCCGATGGCGTGTACACACCATCGGATCAAATTCCCCGCCGCCGGACGGCGCGGTGACGTAGTGGTGACGCGGCGGTGACGTTGACGCCGCCGCGTCACCGCCACGTCACCGCACCAGGAAGTAAAACACTTCCGCGCATGCGCCGAATCCATTCGGCAGCGGCGCGGCGGCGGTGGGGGCCGACATGTCTGCTGGTAAGTGTACTAACCAGCAGACATGTCGGGCGGACAGATTCCCACCGGATAGATTTCAAAGCATGCTTTGAAATCTGTCGGGTGGAGAAATCTGTCCGCTAGCCCATACACACGAGCGGAGATGTCTGCTGAAACGGTCCATCGGACCGTTTTCAGCGGACATATCCCCTCGTGTGTACGCGGCCTAAGGGGTAGCATTATTTCTTCAAGGAAGTGTACATATCATATTGTCATTTGTTAATATTTGCCTTGTGTCTTTCAGGGGAATTTCTTTGCTGAGTTGGCGCTATTCCCTAGAACTCAGCAGATCGATTACCGCCTTTTTTTGAGAACATCTCCTTTAATTTGTTCCAGTAAATATTCTCAGAACACATATGCAGTGTTGTCTGATTTATTATTCTACAGTGATACAAGGATGTCTGAACCCAGAGTGTCAGGTGGGTTGGAATGTTCACAAGGTCATGGCCGTGCAGATGAGCGGGTAATTCCAAGCAGTCTCTTAGGGGGCCATGCTACATATAGTATAGTGGTCATTATCATGTTGGGTTGATGACATATGTTGTGCCTTATGCCGCGTACACACGGTCGTTTTTTGCGATGAAAAAAAAACGACGTTTTTTAAAACGTCATTTAAATTGATCGTGTGTGGGCAAAACATCGTTTTTTGTCTTCAAAAAAACGACCAAAAAAAAATTCCAACATGCTTGAATTTTTTGTGTCGTTTTTCAAAACGTCGTTTTTTTTTTCACAAAAAGTCACCGTGTGTAGCAAAAACGTTGTTTAAAACAATGTTTTTCAACCTGCGCATGCCCAGAAGCTAGTTATGAAGCGAGCTTCAATGGAAAAGAGTGGTGAACGTAACCTCGCTTTTTGTGAAAAAAACGATGGTGTGTATGCAACATCGTCTTTGAAAAGTGACGTTTCAAAAACGTCGTTTTTTACTTCACAGAAATCTTCATTTTTTTCCATCACAAAAAATGATCGTGTGTACGCGGCATTAGTCATATGGAATACTCATCCCTACTACCTGTGCTGCTGATCTCTGCAGTAGGGAAAGGAAAACGGCGGCAGAAGATTTAAAAAAATAAAACTCTTCTTAAAGTGACGATTTCAGGGTCCCCCTCTGCGTACAATGTTCCTTTTGTTAGACCCTACAGCACACAGGGATGGGGGAAGAGGTAGTAGTTAGAGAAAACATAGTGCACAAGACAGACAAGGATTCTTTTATAATTCTTTATTTTATAACATTTTCCACTCTTATTTCTTCTTAATACATACAGAAAAGTAAATGACTACATTTTGACATTTTTCTTTAACCATTTTCTTATTGGTCATTATGCTTCTCATCATGGCTCACAGATTTTGACATCATATCTACTGTATATAGCAATGGCATCATACACTTCCTATTCCCCAAATCTACCCTTCCTTTTAAGCTTTTAAGTCGCTTTCCCCCCCCCCCCATTTCCCCCCCCAAAAAAAAAAAAAAAAAAAAAAAAAAAAAAAAAAAAAAAAAACCTCCTCTAATCCTCCTCCTTCTTCAAAGGTCTCGCTCTCTGAATCTTATATAGGGGGTCCGACTTGGCTGTACTTCCCCTCTTGTTCTCTTATTCCCATCGTCAGGTTCTCCATCTGCTGAATTTCTGTTACTCTGCCCAGCCATTGCTGTCTGGTCGGCGCAAGCGTACTTTTCCACAAAATTGGAATGCAAGCCCTTGCCGCTGTCAGCAAATGTCTAAGCAGAGAATTTTTAAATTTTTCCATGGACATTGGAAGGTCCAAAAGTAGATAGGTAGCTGGATTATCTCCCAGATCTATCTCTGTGATTTTTTTTACCGTTTCGGTGACCATTTTCCAAAAATCTCTCAGCTTTGGACACTCCCAAAATACATGCAACATGGTACCCTCTCCTTCTCCACACCGCCAGCACCGGTCTGATACCTCGGGAAATATCCTTTTTAATGCTGCAGGGGTTTTATACCATCTAGTCAGGATCTTATAAGCACCCTCTTGATATCTAGTAGCAAGAGAAGCTTTGTGTGTAAAATTAACGATTTTTTTTCTCTGCATCTCTGAGAATTTAGTCCCCATTTCTTTTTCCCAGGCTAGAATGAATGGTAATTCTTTTGGGGCTATTGATTCTTCTAAGAGAGTATACATTGAAGACAGACCATGTCTCAGTGGGTCACCCTTCAGACATAGTTCCTCGTATTTTGAAAGGTCTCTAGTTGCTTTGCCCAATGGATTCATTGCTCTAATAGCAGCTTTTAATTGGTTTGATCTCATTAAGTCTATTCTCTCTTCCCTTTCTCCCCCACAGCTCCTTTGATTCCCATCTTCAAAGTGTATTAGCCTACTCATTCCCGCGCGTCTAAGATTGTTAAAGTGTAGATCTGTAAGGCCTGGTTGGAATCTAGGGTTTCCCAGCACCGGAATTAATGGACTTGGATGTTCTGAGATTTTCGTTTTCTTAAATATTTTTTTTATAATTTGTAGTGTGGCTCCTATAGTAGGGTGTTTTTTCACTTCTTGTGGTATGTCTGCCTCTTGAATCCATGCCATTCCCTCTATAGGAATGTTCGTGATTTTTTGCTCCATGTGTATCCATGGTTTTACCTTCTGTTGGGTACACCACTCCACCACCCTTGCCATATGGGACGCATCATGATATCCCATTGGGTCTGGAAGTCCCACCCCTCCTCTTTCCTTTGGCAACATCAGAATCTCTCGCCGTATTCTAGGTGCTTTCCCTGCCCAGATAAACTTAGCGAATCTAGTTCTTAACTCTCTCAGGGATCCTAAGGGGATCTTTACAGGTAGGGTCTGAAATATGTATAGTAATCTTGGCATCACATTCATTTTTATAATGTTAATTCTTCCGAACCATGTAAAGATTTCCTTATCCCATCGTTGGAAGTCTGCTTTAATCTGCCTTACCAGGGGTACGAAGTTTAGCTCATAAATCCTTTGTAGATTTTTCGGTATCTTTGTTCCCAGGTAAAGTATATGGGAATCTGTCCATCTCAAGGGGAAATTTGCCGCTAATTGCTGCTGCTTCTGTCTATTCACTTCTATTCCCATTGCTTCCGATTTACTATAGTTCACCTTAAAATTAGAAAGTTCTCCATATTCCTTTATCTCCTTCAATAGGGATGGTAGAGATAATTCTGGAGTCGTTAGCGAGAATAATAGGTCATCAGCAAATGCTGCGACTTTATACTCTGCTCCCTTAACCAAGAGTCCTCTTATATCTCTATTTGCCCGAATAGTTCTCAAAAAAGGTTCTAAAATGAGGATAAAGATAATGGGGGAGAGTGGGCATCCTTGTCTTGTTCCATTTCTTATTATGAAGGGGTCAGACATTACATCGTTCACCTTTACCCTTGCTGTCGGACATGAGTAGAGGCCTGCAATCCAATTTTGCATTCCTCTACCCAGCCCAATATGTTGTAATGTGGCTTTTAATAAACCCCAATCTACCCTATCAAAAGCTTTTTCAGCATCAGTTGATATTAGTACTAAAGGGTTGTGGTAGAATTGGGACATGTAGATGGAGCTTAGCACTCGTTGTGTGTTTTCCCTCCCTTCTCTTCCGGGGGTAAAGCCGACTTGATCCGGGTGTATAAGGGGGGGTAAATGAATTACCAATCTATTGGCAATTATTTTTGAGAAGATCTTTAGGTCTATGTTCAATAAGGATATTGGGCGATAACTGGGGCATAGTGTCGGGTCCTTCCCCTCCTTAGGGATGACAGCTATGTGTGCTCCAAGTGTTTCCTCCCGCATCGGTCGCCCTTCTTTAAGTGAATTAAAGGCCCCCAGAAATTTAGGTGCCAGTTTCTCATAAAAAGTTTTGTAGTATGTTAATGTATATCCATCTGGGCCAGGGGCTTTACCTGATTTCATTTCTTTAATTGCTGCTAGAAGTTCATCTGGAGTTATCGCCCCCTCCATACTAGCTATAGTTTCTTCTGGGATTCTGGGCATGCCTGATTCGTTTAAATACTCCTTTATTCTATTCTCTCTGAGCAGATTCTTCACTACTGAAGATTTGTTCTCCAGTTGGTACAATTTGCCATAATATTCTCTAAAGGCTTTTGCGATTAATTGCGATGAGTTAACCAATTTATCTCCTTGTATTTTTATTTTTTCGATATGGTTTTTCGATCTTGTGTCTCTCAATGCCTTCGCCAGCATCCTGCTTGGTTTATTCCCAAATTCATAATATGCCCTTCTGCATCTACTTAATTTAGCCTTAGCTTTATCCATAAGTATCAGATTTAGTTTATCTCGAAGGATCGTTAGTTTCTCTTCGGTGTTTATTTTTTGCGATCTCTTATGTTGATTTTCTAATATTCGGATCTCCCCAAGCAGGCGATCCAACTCAGCATTGAGAGTTCTCTTTCTGTGAGCTCCTAGTGAAATGAGGATTCCTCTCAGATAACATTTGTGGGCCTCCCAGTTACATAATGGTGATGTATCTTCGTCTTTATTTAATGTAAAAAACATTTCTATTTCTTGCTTTATCTTATCCTCATACTCTGGCTCTTTAATTAATGTTTCATTGATCCTCCAATTCCATTCCCTCGGGCCTGCTGTCCCCCATTCAATAACACCGCTAACTGGGGCATGGTCTGATAATGAGAATGAGCTCATTGAGGTTTCTCTTAAATTCAACAATATACTTTGGTCCACAAATATGTAGTCGATCCTCGTATATGTTTTATATTTTGGTGAGTAAAAACTGTAGTCTCTCTCATGTGTATGTAACGTCCTCCATATGTCTATTAGCTGTAAGTTTTGTAGTATTTCCCTTGCTTTTCTTAGTTTTATGTTAGATATATTATAGGATCCCTTGGAAGAATCAAGACTAGGATCTAGTACCATATTCATATCTCCCCCCAAAATCAAGACCCCCTCTCTACTCCGGGTCACCGTCTCCGCAAATTTTTCCAGAGCCGATACCGGGTCTCCATTCGGGAGGTAAAGATTTACCAAGGTAACTTTTTGCTCGTTTAGTGTCCCCTTTACCATAAGAAATCTTCCTTCCTCGTCAGTTTCTACGTTTGATTCCTTCCATGTTACATTTTTGGCTAGCAGGATTGCCACTCCATTAGCCTTTGAGGTCTGAGATGCCCCCATATATACTACTGGGAATTTTTGGCTCTTCATCTTTGGGATCTTGTCTTTCCTAAAATGTGTTTCTTGCAAGAACACTATTTGTGATTTTAGTCTCCCTAATTCCAGTATTATTTTTGATCTTTTTTCTGGGATATTTAACCCTTTTACATTATAAGTGGTAATGTTTAATCTATCCATCCTGTCTCTTCCTCTTCCTCTTCACTCCCCTCTTGTTCTCTCCTATAGCTTCCGGTATACGTGCTGGTCTCAGGAGGACCGGAGGAGGGGATGAGACGAACTTAAGGAGTGCCCTACAAAATAAAGGCAAAAAGGTGTACGAGGAGGAGAAAAAAAAAAAAAAAAAAAAAAAAAAACCCCCACCCCCCCTGTAGCTCGGATTCAGGTCCTCCGTTCAAGTGTCCGAGTATTCTTGGCTCCCACCTCCGTGGTGGCCCAGCTCTTAGGGCCTTCCCAACGGTTGGTGTGAGAGAAAAAAAAAAAAAAAAAAAAAAAAAAAAAAAGAACCCCCACCACCTGAGCGTCTCCGACTTTCCTCCACCAGGAGGAGAGGCGCTCTATGGGGGAAACGTATAAAAGCATCGCGGAGAGTCACGTCTCGGCCTGGGAGTGCCCTTTGATTATTTGATTATCCTATCCCCCTCTTCAGGGTTACCCTCCCCCTACTTCCCTCCCCCATCTAAAGAACAGGACTAATCCCCAGAGACCAATAAGTGTTACAAAGTTGTAATATGACACTGAACATATGTGTAGTCGTAAAATCATATAGTCACGTCTTTCATGTACATTAGACATTAAACAACACAAATAAACCAATTAATAAACCCTTCACCACAGTTGTCCCATAGACCCCCCCACAGCTATGGCTGTATATACCCTCCTGTCTCCCCATCCCTTTATCCCCTACCCTTCCTCTTATATTCTATCTAGTCCCCTCCCTTCCTTCCCCCTTCATGCTCCTTACAATCCTGCATCTGGAATTTCTAGCGTTATCGGTCCAGGCTTCCTTCCCCTATACCCCCTTCCCCCCTCTATCCTTAACAAATCGGGGAAAGGGAAGGCTAGGGAAATTGAGGAGTGAAGAAAAAAAAAAAAAAAAAAAAAAAAAAAAAAAAAGGATGAAAGGGGTCCTGTATGCACTCCTACCGGACCCCATTTACCATGTGTATGGAGATTACTCAGGTGTTGGGTGTGTGTATCTATGAGGCCCTATCAAAAAAAAAAAAAAAATAGGTGCCATGTGGTGTGTATAAGATGTTATAGGTGCTGTAAGCACCTTTAGTTCAACGTGTTTAACTATATAAATTAAAAGTGTAATTCATGATTCATGTTCCTTCCTAATGTGTGAAGAAAAAAAAAAAAAAAAAAAAAAAGTGAAAAAATTGGGAAAAATAGATATATATATATCTATATATATTTAAATTAAAAGTGTAATTCATGGTTCGTGTTCCTTCCTAAAGTGAGAAAAAAAAACAAAAAAAAAAAAACAAAGTGAAAAAAACTGGGAGAATTAGAAGATTTCCCTACCCTTCCCCTTCCTCTTCCTCCTTACCCCTTTACCTAGCCCACAGTTCCCCCATCCAAAAAAAAAAAAACCCTCATTAAACTTCCCCATTTCAACCCCCCAAGAAATAATTAATAAAAAAAAAGTGGAAAATACAAGAGAAAAAAAAAAAAAAAAAAAAAAAAAAATACCATAAAGATAGAATAATATAAATAGAAATGTGCCAAAAGATATTACCTTCCCTCCCCCACAACCCCCCCTTCTTCACTCTATTTCTCTGACCAAAAAAAAAAAAAAAAAAAAAAAGTGAAAAAATTAAAAAAATTGAGAAAAATAGAAGACTTCCCTTCCCCCGTATCCCCTTACCATAAAAAAAAAAAAAAAAAAAAAATCAGCATGGAAATAAAATAAGTAGGATAAAAATGTGCAAGTTACCTTTCTCCCCCACTACTCCTTCTTCACTCTCCCCTTCCCCCCCCCCCACCCTCTGTCCCTCTACCTATCCCTCCCCCCCCCTCCCCTCCTAAGTCTAGATAGTTCTGTTTCATTCCAGGATGTTATTGCGGACTGAATTAATATGTTAAGTCCATCTGAGCTAAAGGTGGGGAAACCAAGAAACCAAAAAAAAAAAAAAAAAAATGACTCGACCATGTCTTAATGGGCCTTGCTTAATGCGAGAAGTCCCGCCACAGACAAAAGGCAAAAAGAGAATATCCCATAACCTTACTGTCCAGGTCTAAATTCCTGTTAGTGCCTGTTAGTTCAATGAGATATCAGGTCCTTCCCCAGAATAGGGGGGCACAAAAAAAAAAAAAAAAAAATGAAAAGGTTGTAGTTGGGAGATGTCAGACGGGAGGTATCTCCCCAAGGGCCACCACTATGAGGGGTCCTTCTAGTGCCATCTCTTCTCCTTAGGGAATTCCAGTAGGGATTTCTATTCACTTAGGGGTCCACCCCTGGTTATAGGTAGTTCCAGCCAATTAGGCACCTCTATTGGATCTGAGTTTAAAAATTCAAACAATGTGGGGAGCTGTGATGGCTCGCTCAGGTAGAAGCTCCTTCCTTCCCTTTTCACAATTACCGCTATTGGGAACCCCCAGCGATATGTGGCTCCTTTGCTTCTTATAAGGTCCAGTAGAGGTTTTAGCATACGTCTTCTGGACTTTGTTTGCCAACACAGGTCTGGGAATACCTGAATATCGGCGCCCTCCCACATCCCTGCTGAGCCCTCCTTCCATGCCGCTCTTAATATTTCTTCCTTCACTCTATAGAAATGTACTCTGCACAAAACATCTCGGGGGTTGGTCTGGTCTTGTTGTCGAAATGTAGGGACTTTATGTAATCTATCCAGTTCGAGCAATGTGTCGGGCGAGTTTTTTAACAACTTATTGAAAATAGCGGTGGCCGCCTCTCTTAACGCGGGACCCTCCAGCTCTTCTGGTATCCCCTTAATCCTTATATTGTTCCTTCTGCTTCTGTTGTCAGCCTCCTCTGCATTTAATTGAAGCCTGATCATGTGCTGATGTTGGGCCATTACTTTTTCCTCTAAGGCTACTAATCTGTAATTTGTTGAATTATGTTGCTTCTCCAGCCCTCCTACTTTATGTTCTATCGCCAGCACTTTTGAACGCACCTCTTCAATCTCGGTCCTCATTATTTCTGTTATGTTTAGTACTATTTCCTGTATGTCCTCTTTAGTTGGTAGGGCCTGGATAAGTCTGCTAAGCTGTTGTATTTCGGGTGAACCTTCTCGTTCAGCCACCTGGGGCATGGGCCTCTCTTTCCCTTGGTCACCTCTCTTTTGCTCCATATCTGATATATCTGATATATCTAATGACCTCTTTAAGAGCTCTGATGGCTCCTTGGTTAGATGTAGCAGTCTTAGTGCAGGACTAAAAAAAGAGAAAGACGGTACCTTTGGTGGAGGTGGTATATCGATGCCCAGGTGATTATAGCAATTGCGGCTCTCAGCGTCTCCCAGTATCGTTGCTAACTCTGCCGGCTCTGTCTGGGATATTTGTGGTATTAGCGGTATTGTTGGAGTTTGAGTTACACTCTCCTGCTCTGTCTCCGGTAACGCTCCTCTGGGCTGTGCTGTGTTCCCCTCCCAAGGCGGGTCTCTAAGCGTATTGAGTGAAATTACCGCAGCCTTCAGGGAGCTTTCTGTAAGTGATTGTCTCCTTGTGTCTCCAGACTCCACCTGTTCTCCCCTTCTCACCGTCATATACCTGGTAATATATGCGTGGCTGGGTTGGATCACTTCTCCTCTATTGCCTCTCCCAGCATTCCGTCCCCTCCGAGGCATCAGCTGTCCCCCCCCGCAACTGCAGTAGCTGACCTACAGTGCGATCCCACCGAGGGGAGAGGTGGATGAGGTGGATGGGAATGGGGTAGATCCGATTAGCTGGGCGCTATCCCTGTTATCCCCGCAGCAGCTGACACACGCGGGGACGCGGAGAGACTCACACGCTGACAGGCAGAGGTGCGGTGCGATCTCACTGCGTGTACGCTATTCCAGCCTCCAGCTGGCCGGGAGGGAGGGAGGGAGGACGGGAAGGTTCGTACTGCCGCTCTCCTTACGGGGCACTCCTCAGGCTTCACCGGACTCTCCTAGTCAGCGAGCGTGCTCACTCCGCCATGCTTCCGACACGCCCCCAGACAGACAAGGATTCTGACATTCCTGGAAGTCAGCCAGCAGTTCCTTCTTACTGCAATGGAGATCAGTGACAGGGGAAGTAGTAGAGATTAATATTTTCTATCTTCTTGGTAGGTAGACACCATTGTAAAGTTTTATTTTACCTTATACCCCCTTACTAACCAGACCAATTTTTAGCTTTCGGTGCTCTCACATTTTGAATGACAATTACTCAGTCATGCAATACTGTACCCATATGAATATGGTTCTCTTTTATTCACACACAGAGCTTTCTTTTGGTGGTATTCAATCACCACCGTGTTTTTCATTTTTTGTGTTATAAATGAAAAATACAGAACATTTTGTAAAAAATAGAACTTTCTTTGTTTTTGTTATAAAATTTAGCAAATTAGTAATTTTTCTCTATACATTTTGGCCAAAATGTATACGGCTACATACTGTGGGCCAGATTCAGGTACATCTGCGCATTATTGGACCGGCGTAGCGCACACCCCCTTAACGTTAGACTTGCGCAATGTAGCTGCGTAATCACCCTATTCTTGTAGCTTTTGCGCAGAAAATTGCGCATGCGTAACGTTATTTCAGAGGCGTAAGGCGGAGTAATACAAATTGGGAAGGACGTGGGCGTGTTACATTGAAATGAGCCGTGACCCCATGCAAATGAAGGGCTGGCCGGCTCGCGTATGCGCGCTTGAAGCAGACCATGGTCAGCACCTCTGTGCGCATGCTCACAACTCGGGAACGGCGCAATCAGTGAAATTAGAAGTGGACTAGGGCAACTTAGTGAACTACGCAGACAGCATAAATAGACAGACACAAATGCACTTCCTTTGTAAAAGTACATCCCTTTGTTTCCCTTCCTATACAGCAAGGTGCTTTTGTTTATTAGCGTTTGTTTGTTTGTTTGTGACGTGTCTTTGAGATATTTGAGGACTGTTTTGTAGAGTGATTTTTGTCTTTTATGTGTCTTCTTTGTTGTTATTTTGTTTAAATTATATTTTTGCTGGGGCATTTTTTATTTTTGCTCGTCATTTATTTTATTTTTTTGGTTCTGTTTGTGTATGATTTTGGAATGTGGGGGTGATATTCCTGCGGGAAAAGGGGTGTCACCCTCATTTGTGGTGGAGAAGTGATCCCCAGGTCTGTGTGAATGGTGTATGAATGTACAGTGACATAATTGGAGCCGCGGCATGGCGTTGCAGCTCACAAGTCCTGCATGGTGGACTGGTGCCAATCCAATTTGATGAGGATGTGGGGTGTGTGTGCTAGGGACCACAGTGGTGTGCATGCATGCATTCTCATTGTGCCATGATTAATGTGTGTGTTTAACGTGCAAAGATGCATATGTGAGCTGGCATGAGATGGGGTCATGAGATGGGGTCCCAGTGCATATGCAGAGTCACCTTGAAGGGAAAAGACAGGAGGATGTTAGTAGTGCATGTGCCCCTTGTGATGTGTGCATCATGGGGGGGACAGTCATGCCTGCCACCCATGTCACTCACCAACCAGCCAGCTGTCCCCATACATGTTCTGTTCGAAATCTGTGGGGATGGGGCTCTGATTGTATATGTAGCTGTCATGGGTGTCATGGGTAGTGCCATGTGTTGGGCTGCTGATGTCCTCCTGCAAGGTTGTGGTAATTCCATGATGGCATGAGGGGTGAATCTGAAGATGCGAGACACCTCAGAATCACTCATGCCAAAGATGTCTATGCGTGTGTGATATATCAAGTGAAGAGTGAGGGGCTTGTATCAGATAAGAATATTGTATTAGATTAGATTAAATTGTAAAGTTTATATAAGCAAATTAAAAAATAAAAAATAAAATAAAAAAAACATCTCCTGTGCCCTCCTTAGTGCCCTCCTCAGTGCCCTCATCCTTCTTTGTTCATCTAAAGTCAGTAGTATAGCTATGCGCGACGATGCCCCTGGCATGTTGGCATACAGATTGTTGTGCAACACGTGTGACTGCTGAGCTCCTCACTAACAGTGTTGCTTTATCTAAAAGGTAGACTTTTTTCTCTTTTTAGACCAGCTTTTCTATGGTCTAATTTTAGACAGGACATTTTGCTGTTGCGCACACTGCGTAGCCTGCGCTGCCCTAACGTTCTTTTGTGGAACCCCGTAAGTCCCTCATTAGCATATTTGACTAGCAAATCAATGGTCTGTCTAGCGCAGTTTTGCGCGGACGGATGCGCCTGTCTAACGAAATTACGACGGACAAAAAAAAGTAGATTTCTTGCGTATCTCGTTTTGGGGATGCCGTGCATCGAAACGCACGCGCACATTTAGACTGTTGCGCAGGCGTAATCGCTCTGTCAATCTGGGCCTTTATCTTTGGTAAAAGTAACCCAAATCAGTGTATATTTTTTGGTTATTTGTGAAAGTAAAGGAACGTACACACAAACCAATTTTATGGTCCATAATTGTCTGATGGACGTGTTGTGTCGGATAATCTGACCGTGTGTATGCTCCATCAGACAATTGTTGGCTGAATTAACGACAACAAATGTTGGCTGTTCATGCTCACCAGCTGTCTGACAATAAATCTGTTATGTTGTATTATCCGATCGCGTGTACACAAACCTGTCCAACTAAAATCCAAAGTACAAACACGCATGCTCAGAACCAATGTTAAACTTTAGGACAACATTAGCAGAAGTTGCCCCAAGGGTGGCGCTAAAGAGCAGAAAAAACACATATTTAGGTTTTGTTGGCTGAAAATATTGTGCCGTCTGTATGCATACCAAGTTCACGGCCAACGCCCTTTAGACCAAAATCCATGGATTTGTCTGATGGAAGTCTGATCGTATGTACAAGGCTTAAAGTGGCTGTAAATTCTTACAGACCACTTGGTCCTACAGGTAAGCCTAGATTAAGGCTTACCTCTAGGTGCAAGAAATATCTCCTTAACCTACACGGTTAAGGAGATATTTGCAGAAAAGCCTGCACCGATGTCTACGGCGCATATGTAATGAGCGTGCCTTTAATGAATGGGACTGTGCCGTCCCTAACGGCTTTCACGCACATGCGCGGGAGAGATGTCATCGCTGCTCGACCAGTCACAGCACCGGAGAAGCGATACCTGGAAGTCACTCCGGGTATCATGGCGGCGGCGGAGGAGAGGAATGAGGGTCGCTGCGGGGGCTTTGATCTCAGGTAATTCATAATGAACTGGTATGCTATGCATACCAGATCATTATGCCTTTCTCTTGCACGTTTTTTTTTTTTTTTTAGAGAAACGTTTCAGAGGGTTTACTTCCTCTTTAAGAGTAACACTGACAGCAGTGTGCAGGAGCACAGATCCATGGCATGACACGTCTCTCCACAACAAGTGGTCCCTTCAGTTCACTCCAGTCCAAACAGTACTGACAGTCCAGGACAGTGCCGGGAAAATGTCACCCAGTGCCCAAGGCAAAGATGCAAAAACTGCACCCTCCTTCCACGAGGTGCAAGTTTAGGGATCCTACATCCAGCAGTCACTCTCTTGTCAATATAACTGCCGCTGTCACTATTCCTGTCAGCCTTGTAACAGAAGAAAGGTGCCCCTATCCCTACAGTAAACCATTGCTCCCAGGGCTGCTGTCCCTCCCACCCACCCCTTGTCCCGGGCTTGGTCCCAGCTTGCGTTGCTCTGATCCTGCAGACCCGCACACGAGGATCCGGCCGCTCCGCTCAGCTCCCTTGCAACATAACTTTACACGACACGCTCAGGCACTGCCTCTGCCAAACCCACCGGAGCTGCCCAAACACTCTGTAGCAGGCACAGCTATATTTTTTACTGGCAACCTTTTCCTGCCACTGGCAGAAAAAAAGTGCCAATTTTTTAATGGCTGCCAGTAAAAATATTAACGGTTGGCAACACTGCTTCAAAGATAGAGCTACACCCATGAACAGACATTCCCAGAGACAGATCTTCCAAACCTACCACAAGTTACAGACAAATGCTACTTCAGTAAAAGCTCAAACCACATAGAGCAGTGGTGTCCAAACGACGGCCTGGGGGCCAGATGCAGCCCTTTGCTTGCCTTTATCCGGCCCTTGGGTCACTATTTCTCCCACTGATACAAGACACTATTAATCCCACTAACACCAACTTTGGGGCACCATTCTTCCTACTGACACCAATGATGGGGTAATATTCTTCCCACTGACACCAATCAGCGGGCACTAGTCCTCCTGCTGATACCAATGATGAGGCACTATTCCTCTTACTACCATTGATGGGGCACTATTCCTCCCTCTGACACCAATGATGAGGCACTATTCCTCCCTCTGACACCAATGATGAGGCACTATTCCTCCCTCTGACACCAATGATGGGGTACTATTCCTCCCTCTGACACCAATGATGGGGTACTATTCCTCCCTCTGACACCAATGATGAGGCACTATTCCTCTACTCTGACACCAATGATGGGGTACTATTACTCCCACTGACACCAACATCTAGCCCCCCTACAGTGTGAAGGACAGTAAACTGGCTCTTTGTTTAAAAAGTTTGGAGACCCCTGACATAGAGAGAAGTGATATGAGTGAAGCAGCTGGTAAATTAAGGGAGCAGCAGCCACGATTGGCCTTCCAGTCCTCAGAGTTCCAGCCATAGAAGCAACCCCATAGTTATAAAAGAGTAATTGCAGCAAGACAAGTACGGCCAAGCCTTTCAGTCTTACTCATTTAGCTATAGAAATCAGCGTCAAATTTTATTACATCTTCCCAGAGCAGTGGCTTCATCCACTCACTAAACACTGATTCCTAACAGTAAGCAGGTCATAAAAACTTTGCCACAGTGTCAGTTTGTATAAGCGTGTGTAATGGTGTGTCATACTGGATCAAAGGGACACCCTGTTAATATGTTGGCGTGTACGTGTGATGATGTGACTGACGAGGCTAAAATAAATGAGTAAATTAAGCTCAACTTTAGCAGGTCCTACACTTGGCTATGTTTATTTTTATCTGCAGTCTTCTGATATTTATCAGCCAAACCATTTGGATGACAGGTTTACGGCTGGAAAAAAATAATAATGTAGGTTTAATTGAACCACAAAGAGTTAACTGTTCTGTTTTCAAATGTTGCTTTATGCGTTTACATTGCACCTTAGACCCTGTCTGTGCAGTCAATATTGTCATCTGCTGACTTGGCAACATCTACAGCAGGCATGTCCAAAGTCCGGCCTGCGGCCCAATTGCGGCCCGTGGTCCGGTTTCATACGGTCCCACTGGTAATTTGGATATATATATCTTTTGTGGCCCCCAACGAATTTTACAGGGCACAGTGGCAGCATTTTACAGTGGCGCTGATTGTTGGGCACAGTGGCGCTAATTTATGGGCACAGTGGTGATAATTGATGGGCTCGGTGGTGACAACAACTGATGGCACAGTGGTAACAATTGATGGCACAGTGGCTGTGTTTTGATGGCACAGTGGCTGCATTTGACATGGCACAGTGGTGACAATTGATGGGCACAGTGGTGACAATTGATGGGCACAGTGGCGACAATTGATGGCACAGTGGCGACAATTGATGGCATGGCACAGTGGTGACAATTGATGGGTACAGTGGCGATAAATGATGGCACAGTGGCTGCGTTTGATGGCATGGCACAGTGGCTGCGTTTGATGGCATGGCACAGTGGCTGCATTTGATGGCATGGCACAGTGGCGACAATTGATGGTGCAGTGGCGACAATTGATGGCATGGCACAGTGGTGACAGTTGATGGGCACAGTGGCTGCATTTGATGGGCACAGTGGCTGCATTTGATGGGCACAGTGGCTGCATTTGATTTTTCCTTTGTTTACGCCCCCCCCCAAATTTTTTTTTTGCATCAGCCGCCACTGCACACGGCACTTGGGGATTTGTTGGGGGCAACAAAAGATATATACTGTATTTTTTCATTTCTCTGAGGGGACAGGGAGGGGGTGGGCAGCATGAGTGCCATCAGATTACATACAGTAGAATCTCCTGTTTACTCAGTATCCTCTGTAAAAGGAAGTCCTTTATCCTAGACTGGCATTAAATGACTGCATTAAAGAGGCCACCGAGTAAACAGGAGATTCTCCTGTATGTAATCTGTTGTCGTCCATCCCGCCCCCTCCGAGGCTGCAGATGGGCATGGATCAAGCTGCACTGATGGCAATAGTGAGGCTGCATTCATGACAATGGTGAAGCTTAATTCAGAGGCTGCATTTATGGCAATGGTGAGGCTACATTCATGACAATGGTAAGGCTACACTCAGAGGCTGCATTCATGGCAATAGTGAGGCTGCACTCATGGCAATAGTGAGGCTGCATTCATGGCAATGGTGAGGCAATGGTGAGGCTACAGATGGGCATTGATTAGGCTGCATTGATGGGCACTGACTCTTATTTTGCTTCACAGTTCTTTATTTAAATTTGTTTTATTTTTTTCCTGAAACTTCTCTCTTAAAGTGAAGTTGCGTGTTATATCCCGATAAATATGGTATACCCAAAAAACACGCCTTAGCTCATCCTTAAACTCTTCACCACACACAGACACAAAGGCAAGAGAATTCTTGTTGGGCAGTGCATTAGTTAATTTGCATTTATTTTAATGGTTCAAAGAATGTCTGGCAAAATGGTTGGCCCTCCCGCATGTTCACTTTATCAAATCTGGCCCTCTTTGAAAAAAGTTTGGACACCCCTGTATTACATGAAGCTAAAATAAATCTCTACTATAGCAGGGCAATAGGGAAACACAGATTAGTGTCTGCGGGGGACTAGGAAGACCACACAAAAAGTGACAAAGGGCCACTTGTGGCCACAGGCTGGGCACTAGGACCCTATAGTATTCCCTTTTATTCCTCCCCCAGCTGCTACATAAAAAGTTATATGGTAGTGATGGGAGGTTCATAGGAGCTGGGTCAGCACAGAGAGTATTTGGACACTGAGAAAAGGAGAGGTTTATGATGTTCAAGAAGGGAGGAGCTGTGCTATGGAAATTACTCTCCTAATGTATTCACATTTCAATGTTGTAAGTAAATATATAAAATCCTTCATTATACTGTGCAATCTTTTTGAATGAGACGAGGCTGGGATTCAGATACATTGGCGTATCTTTGTGTATCTTTTCGCGTATCTTCTTTACGCTACGCCGCCGCAAGTGCAGTATTCACAAAGTACTTGCTCCCTAAGCGGTGTAGCTTAAATTGGCCAGAGTACTGTAAGCCCGCCTAATTCAAAGTAGGAAGGAGGTGGGCGTCATCTATTTAAATTAAGCGTGACCCCATGCAAATTAATGGCCGGTCGACCTGGGCTTGCGTGCGCATGATCAGAATCACGTCGCATATACTCCCTAAGATACGTCGGCGCAATGCCTACGACGTGAACTTAACCTACGCACTGCCCTATTAACGTAGTACTACGTAAACGGTGTACGCGACATAAAATTTGATGGTGTAGTTCCCTGGCCCATACCTTAGTATTAGCTGCGCCTGCTATATGGGGGCTAACTTTACACCTGACTTAAGCCTTATGCAAATCGCGTTTATGAAGCGGCCGGGCACATCTACGTTCGTGAATCGGCGTATCTTACTCATTTACATATTTTTAATGGGAACGTCGAATGCGTCCAGCGTAACTATGTGCCCACGATACGCCGGCGCAGGCACGTTACGTCGGGCGGAGGAAGCCTATTTTTCAACGTTTCTCGCTTTGTGAATGAGCGTAAAAATACGACGGCGCACATTTGGACTTACATCAGCGTATCTGGAGATACGCCAACGTAAATCGTTTCTGAATCCGGGCCAATGTCTCTTGAATTATTACCCTATATGACAATTGCAATATATTATTTTTGGAATTCAATACAGCTTCCCTATAATTATGATTTTAGTTTGTAAATTTAAGCTAGGAAAAAAATCGTAATGAGTGTGTGATTTGCTGATAATGGTAAGTGAATGCTAGGAGAGTGCTAAGCCTGGATACCCAGGTCTGCACATTACTTGTATCTGTACTGATGACTCTGCCCTCTCGGTGAGTCCTCCATCACTCATCAGGACAGGAGAAATAATTGGTCATTTTGATTTGCCCTGGACTCTAACATCTCATCTCTGAAGGTGACTCCAGGCCTCTTAAAATTGTTACACTGTTTTTAATTAAGCCGTCCCGCATAAAAAACTGTCTGCGTATTGATTTGTGTCAGCCGGCAGGTTGAACAGCAGATTGTGAAATCTTCAATAACAGTATTTAGTTCATCTGTTTTCACAGGCAGTAGATCATTCTTCTCATCTACTGTACGTCTCTAGAACTTTCATTTACAAAAAATGAATTTGAAATTATTTATTTTATTATGTCTATATTTTTTTCAGCACTATTTATACATTTATCTTAAAACTTATTTTTTGTACCCTAGAGCAGGGGTCTCAAAACTTTCTAAAGAGAGGGCCAGTTTACTGTCCTTCAGACTTTAGGGCGGGCCGAACTTTGCCCAGTGAGATTAACCACTTGCCGTCCAGTCGCCACAATTTTACTGCAGCAACATGGCTCAGCTGGGCGAAATACGATGTTATGTCACTTCGCCCTGTGGCCACTGCTCGCCCCCGGAGCCGATGAGAGTGCCCGGTGGGTGCGATGATGGGCGTGACAGCCGGGCACCCACGATCACTCGCTGTAAACACACATCTCCTGGTTCTTTCAGGGGAGAAATGACTGATCGTATGTTCATACAAAGTATGAACAGCGATCTGTCATTTCCCCAGTAAGTCCCATCCCCCCTTCAGTTAGAACACAGAGAGGGAACACAATTAACCCCTTGATCGCCTCCTAGTGTTAACTCCTTCACTGCCAGTGACATTTTTACAGTAATCAGTGCATTTTTATTGTCAATGGTCCCAAAAATGTGTCAAAAGTGTCCGATCTCTCCGCCAAAATGTCGCAGTCCCGATAAAAATCGCAGATCGTTGCCATTACTAGTAAAAATAAATAATAATAATAATAAAAATTCCATAATTCTATCTGAAGCTGGCCAGCTAGAACCTGTCCTAGGTAGCTAATATAACCTACATGTATATACAGCTAAGCCTGCTAAGAACCTAATGTGGTGCACATGTTTATATGTGAGAGACAAAAGCAAAGTTATTCACTGTGGTTTTGTGCTTGGATGTCATATAACAGTTGTATGTTGTGTTCACAGAAGGAAAAGAAAAAATATGCCTTTAAGAGTCATTTGTTTGTATGGCAGCAGGAGGTAAGGGTTAACACAGCTGAATGCATGCCAGAAAGCATAGAGTTAAGCTTTGGTGACTCATCAGAAGCCTTGGCCCAATCACAGCCAATCTCAAATTGAGCAGAGTCTTGACCAGTCACAGCCAGCTTTACAAACACTCTGTCTGGGAGGTTCCTAATACTCCATGTGCTACTAGATTATTCCACACAGAGACAGAAAGCCACGTGGAGACAGAGACACAGAGCAGAACAGACACAAGGTCAAAGTCGTGTTTTATGGAAGCCAGGGGATAAAAATAGGTATGTGACACAGTTATATATATATATATATATATATATATATATATATATACAGTGCGGAAAATAAGTATTTGAACACCCTGCTATTTTGCAAGTTCTCCCACTTGGAAATCATGGAGGGGTCTGAAACTGTCATCGTAGGTGCATGTCCACTGTGAGAGACATAATCAAAAAAAAAAAAAATCCAGAAATCACAATTTATGATTTTTTAACTATTTATTTGTATGATACAGCTGCAAATAAGTATTTGAACACCTGTCTATCAGCTAGAATTCTGACCCTCAAAGACCTGTTAGTCTGCCTTTAAAATGTCCACCTCCACTCCATTTATTATCCTAAATTAGATGCACCTGTTTGAGGTCATTAGCTGCATAAAGACAACTGTCCACCCCATACAATCAGTAAGAATCCAACTACTAACATGGCCAAGACCAAAGAGCTGTCCAAAGTCACTAGAGACAAAATTGTACACCTCCACAAGGCTGGAAAGGGCTACGGGGAAATTGCCAAGCAGCTTGGTGAAAAAAGGTCCACTATTGGAGCAATCATTAGAAAATGGAAGAAGCTAAACATGACTGTCAATCTCCCTCGGACTGGGGCTCCATGCAAAATCTCACCTCGTGGGGTCTCAATGATCCTAAGAAAGGTGAGAAATTAGCCCAGGACTACACGGGAGGAGCTGGTCAATGACCTGAAAAGAGCTGGGACCACCGTTTCCAAGGTTACTGTTGGTAATACACTAAGACGTCATGGTTTGAAATCATGCATGGCACGGAAGGTTCCCCTGCTTAAACCAGCACATGTCAAGGCCCGTCTTAAGTTTGCCAATGACCATTTGGATTATCCAGAGGAGTCAGGGGAGAAAGTCATGTGGTCAGATGAGACCAAAATAGAACTTTTTGGTCATAATTCCACTAACCGTGTTTTGGAGGAAGAAGAATGATGAGTACCATCCCAAGAACACCATCCCTACTGTGAAGCATGGGGGTGGTAGCATCATGCTTTGGGGGTGTTTTTCTGCACATGGGACAGGGCGACTGCACTGTATTAAGGAGAGGATGACCGGGGCCATGTATTGCGAGATTTTGGGCAACAACCTCCTTCCCTCAGTTAGAGCTTTGAAGATGGGTCGAGGCTGGGTCTTCCAACATGACAATGACCCGAAGCACACAGCCAGGATAACCAAGGAGTGGCTCTGTAAGAAGCATATCAAGGTTCTGGTGTGGCCTAGCCAGTCTCCAGACCTAAACCCAATAGAGAATCTTTGGAGGGAGCTCAAACTCCGTGTTTCTCAGCGACAGCCCAGAAACCTGACTGATCTAGAGAAGATCTGTGTGGAGGAGTGGGCCAAAAACCCTCCTCCAGTGTGTGCAAACCTGGTGAAAAACTACAAGAAACGTTTGACCTCTGTAATTGCAAACAAAGGTTACTGTACCAAATATTAACATTGATTTTCTCAGGTGTTCAAATACTTATTTGCAGCTGTATCATAAAAATAAATAGTTAAAAAAATCATACATTGTGATTGCTGTAATTTCTTTTTTTTTGATTATGTCTCTCACAGTGGACATGCACCTACGATAACAATTTAAGACCCCTCCATGATTTCCAAGTGGGAGAACTTGCAAAATAGCAGGGTGTTCAAATACTTATTTTCCGCACTGTATATATATATGTTCTTATTGTAAATAGTGTGGTTAGAACTGTATACTGATCTAGTTGTGTGTTCACTTGTAGTTCCACCATACCTTCAAACCATACCAAACCATACCATACCTTCAAACAAACTCATACCTCCTAACCTAATTCAGAAACCAAACCCAACTAAGCTAACCCTGCAAAAGCAACCCTGCAAACCATATTGCAAACAGAGTTATACCTTTCAGAGAAATCAGAGAATGCTTTGATAACTTACAGAGAGAGAGATAGAGAGTAAATACTGAAGAAAAAAATATATCCACCATGTTATGTTAAATTACAAGATTGAATATTTGAACCACCATTTTGTTATACTTTATTCCTCACGTGTTTTTGTACATGGACTGTCTGCTGCAAAGCAGCAGTATTATACAGTGCCTTGCAAAAGTATTTGCCCCCTTGAACTTTGCGACCCTTTGCCACATTTCAGGCTTCAAACATAAAGATATAAAATTGTATTTTTTTTGTGAAGAATGAACAACAAGTGGGACACAATCATGAAGTGGCATGAAATTTATTGGATATTTCAAACTTTTTTAACAAATAAAAAACTGAAAAATTGGGCGTGCAAAATTATTCAGCCCCTTTACTTTCAGTGCAGAAAACTCTCTCCAGACGTTCAGTGAGGATCTCTGAATGATCCAATGTTGACCTAAATGACTAATGATGATAAATAGAATCCACCTGTGTGTAATAAAGTCTCCGTATGAATGCACCTGCACTGTGATAGTCTCAGAGGTCCGTTTAAAGCGCAGAGAGCATCATGAAGAACAAGGAACACACCAGGCAGGTCCGAGATACTGTTGTGGAGAAGTTTAAAGCCGGATTTGGATACAAAAAGATTTCCCAAGCTTTAAACATCCCAAGGAGCACTGTGCAAGCAATAATATTGAAATGGAAGGAGTATCAGACCACCTCATGTACAAAACTGATAGAGACATACCCCAAGTGACTTACAGCTGTAATCACAGCAAAAGGTGGCGCTACAAAGTATTAACTTAAGGGGGCTGAATAATTTTGCACGCCCAATTTTTCAGTTTTTTATTTGTTAAAAAAGTTTGAAATATCCAATAAATTTCATTCCACTTCATGATTGTGTCCCACTTGTTGTTGATTCTTCACAAATAATTAGTTTTATATCTTTATGTTTGAAGCCTGAAATGTGGCAAAAGGTCACAAAGTTCAAGGGGGCCGAATACTTTCGCAAGGCACGGTATATGAAGAAAAATGAAGTTATTAAAGAAGTTATTTTAAGCATTTGGTGTGCTCTTTAAACCTACTGCTTCCATAGAACGGCGCTAGAGGAATTTCAGAGTAATAGACAGTCTTGTTGGACTGAAAAGTCAGAGATATCACAATTCTTCTAATGCCACAGAACATGAGGCACTTCATAGTGCTGCGCCTGCCACACTATCCCCTCTGTTTGTAGACGCTATAACTTTGGCGCAAACCAATCAATATACGCTTATTGCGATTTTTTTTACCAAAAATATGCAGAAAAATACATATCGGCCTAAACTGAGAAAAAAAATGTATTTATTTTTTTATAACAAAAAGTCAAATATATTGTGTGTTTTTTTTCAAAGTTTTCAAAGTTCTAGTTGTTCTTTTGTTTGTAGCACAAAAAAAAAACACAGAGGTGATCAAATACCACCAAAAGAAAGCTCTATTTGGGGGGAAAAAAGAACGCAAATTTTGTTTGGATAAAGCGTCGCATGACTACAGTATTGTCATTTAAAGCAACGCAGTAAAAAGGCCTCTGGTCAGGAAGGGGGTAAAATCTTCCGGAGCTGAAGCAGTTAAACAATGCCCGATCTGGTGTCGTTGGGAGGAATATTGCCCCATTTTTGTTGTCAGTGGAAGGAATAGTACCTCAAGGGCCGGATAAAGGCAAGCAAAGGGCCACATCCAGCCCCAGGGCCACAGTTTGGAGACCACTGCTCTATAGTATAGTATAGTATTTAGACATAGGTTCCTTTCCTGCAGCCAAGCTCGCAATCCAAGAGGTCTTTCTATACCCTTTGAACCAAGTCCTATCAAATTATTTAGATGGCCTTTTGACACCTCCACACATGGATTCTTGTTAATCTATATGGTTCTTGTATGTTATACTGTACACCTCTGTGGATATGTTTATACTTTTGTAATTGTACCTTGCAATAAACTGGAATATATGTTGATCTGAAGAAAGGGTGCTTCAATCCATGGAAATGTGTTGGCTGTATTTTTACTTAACATTTAATAAAGATTGGACCCATAGGTTTGCACAGCCTTTGGCATTAGGGTGTGCACCCCAAAGCTCAAACACACTCTACCGATCACTCACGATGTTCATTTAGAAAAGAAAGGGGCCAGTAAATGCCATATTTACTGGCCCCTTCCCCCACTCATCCTAAAACATCCACAGCAACAATGGTTGGGAGAGGAGGGAAGCCGGCGGTGCTGTGGAAGGAAGGAGGGGGAGCCAGGTCAGTTGGGGGAATCAATTCTGCACAGGGTGATTAGGGTGTGCCTGGGCACACCTGGCATACCCTGTGCGCACGCCTATGATTGGACCTAACGTATAACTAAAGCCAGAACTTTTTTTTAGATTTGCATATAATGTAATGGGATTAGAACACCTGTTAGCTTTGTATTGCTGTCTGTGCCCTGTTATGGATATTTACACTCTTTGTTCTGTTTACCATTACTACCGAAAGTAAAAGTAAAAGAAAATCCCACATTTTGGGATGTACCCAGAACAGTAAAAGAAGGCACATTTTCCTATGGGGACATTAGTTTTGATGACAGCCAGGGATATCCCCATTTTAGAGGGATTTTTTTCTCACTTCCTGTTGTGGCTTTGGGACAAGAAGCAAAGTGGAATCTCCTCAATGGGACACAGATGGCAAAAAAACAAAACTAATTCCACGTACACACGGTCAGAATTTCCGACAACAAATGTTTGATGTGAGCTTGTTGTTGAAAAATTTGACCGTCTGTTTGCTCCATCGGACATTTGCTGTCGGAATTTCTGACAACAAATGTTTGAGAGCTGGTTTTCAATTTTCCCGACAACAAAAGTTCTTGTCGGAAATTCCGATCGTGTTTAGCCAATTCCGACGCACAAAAATCCACGCATGCTCTGAATCAAGCAGAAGAGCCGCACTGGCTATTGAACTTCATTTTTCTCGGCTCGTCGTATGTGTTGTACGTCACCGTGTTCTTGACGTTCGGAATTTCCAACAACATTCGTGTGACTGTGTGTATGCAAGACTAGTTTGAGCCAACATTCCGTTGGAAAAAAATTCACAGTTTTGTTGTCGGATTGTCCGATTGTGTTTATGCAGCATAACAGAGGTTATAACCATCCACTACTTTATCAAGAATGTACAAATAAAAGTTTTGCCCAAAGTTCTTTAACCACAAAGCCATTTGACTCTGTATATCATGCTCCTCATCCATCACACACTGATATAATTTTACTGATGAATCAGCACCCGAAATGGTCTGTCCAGGAATCTTTAAAACAGGTTCCTGGCTTCTCAACCACACCATGCCCATTTTATCCCTTTAACTTTTGGTTTGATCCATAAAGTAATAGGCAGCACTCAACCTTCCTCCCTGTAACGGAATGTCCCACACTCCGCTTGAGTGCTTCTGTCATATACCGCTTCCTATCAGTCTGGATATAGATATCAGATATTCCAGCTGCTCTCAAGCACACAACGAGATGAGACTTGTTTGTGTGCTGAACATGGAGTCTTTACTAGAACCAAAAATACAACCTTATATACAGTTTAAAGAGGAGGTAACCAGAACATAAATTAACATGAGCTAATTAACTAATCATTTACCCAGACTAGGCGACTCATAGATATGACCTTTCAGGGTAGACATCACATCTCCTCGCTCACCTGCTATACAATACACATTATCATAAGTGTAAACACAGGACATCTTCACACAATAGCAGTGTCAATTAGCACAGAGAACAGACCGATGGCTGGAGATGATGACATTAGCATTTCCTTACACTGTATGTCCCAACAGTATGAATCAGTCACTCTATTATGGCATATACAGGGTCCCCAGGCATACAGCTCACAAAGATCACCGTTCCCCCAAATACCAGGGCCCATGATCGCAAGGCAAGAGGCTAGAATTCAGTCCCCTCCAAAAGCCTCTGTCCCGGGTGAGTCTGTCACACTCCCCAAACAAGTTTACAACGAAAAGTTTCTGCAAGCCAACCAGGATAAATCTTCTAGATAAAAAGTCAGCACCATGGTGAGAATCCAATAACAAATTTTTGGTTTATTTACACATTTGGCTAAAATCCAGCCCGATAGACAAGCTGATGCATTGCAGCTGTTAAGGTCTTAGTCACAGCTTTGACTAAGGTCTGAAAGGCCAAAGCTCCTCAACTTCTCTGTTGGACTGGATTTTAGCCATATGTGGAAATAAACGTTTTGTTATTATTGGATCAACACCATGGTGCTGACTTTTTATCTAGAAAATAATTTGGGTTTGAGCCACCTGAACAGTCATCATTTTGTCCTGGACCACCCCAATAGTCTAAGAAAAAAAAATAGACAGAAATCGAATCTCTTCCTCTCTCTAGCCAAATAAGAAAAATATATTAGCTGAAGTTGGACTTTAAACTTTCATGGCTAAAACATTACGTCACTTTATCTATTTTTGTGTAAAATTTGATGGTGTTAAAGGATCAAGGAATGAAAAACACAGCTTCTAATCTCACCACAAAATAATGGACCTCAGCCTGACTACCTTTGCTACAACGCCAAGCTTGCCTTCCAAAACGCTTCTCAGTTTATGAACCCTCCATAATCCTGTTTGTATTAATGATCCAGTAAATGGCACCCAAGTGTCTTCGGAGTGTGAAAATATTTATGTTATTCCTCTTTTAAGTGGCCTCTTAGATAAATGGAAGAACAAATGCAATCCATTTCTCCTGTACGTGGGCGTGTGCGTTGTTGTACCATTGTCTGCTCTCATTGTGGTGTGAATTAAATTCAGCTTTTCACAGATGAGCTCTATTTTAAGCTTGAGTAGAAGGTGTTAAAACAATTGCCAACGTTGCTCCCCATCTGTCCACATTCATCATCGTTCTGATTTTTCCCGCAAACACTTCACTACCTTATCAAACACATGTCAGGAAAGCATCAATGAGGCTGCTCATTGAGATTAGAACCTAAGCAGACTTGTCTGCTACATACATTTGTCTGAGCAATACTAGCTATAGATCGTTGGTGTAATGACTATGTAGGGTGCTATCCATTACATTTCCCACACCTGTGATTTATTTCTAGTGTGTGTATATATATATACAGAGAGAGAGAGAGAGAGAGAGAGAGAGAGAGAGAGAGAGAGAGAGAGAGAGAGAGAGAGAATAACTTGTATAGTGCTACAAATGCAAACTTAATCGCCTCAAGGTGCTTATGTCCATCCAGTGTCGTCCTTATCCTTCAAAAGAGATGAGTCTTAAGTTTTTTCCTGAAGGCCCGATGGTTTTCTTCCATGCGGATGTCCGTTGGCAGAGCATTCCATACCCGTGGTCCTTGGTTGGACTGCATATATATAAAACACTGCAATTGGCATTTCTACAATATGATACTGGGTAACCAAGTGGGGTCAGAACTGTTTACTGGATGCAAGGAGACAATCCAAGATTGTAATAGCTGAACCAACGGGGTGGATACTATACGAAGGGCCGCTGAT
Organism: Rana kukunoris; assembly: GCA_029574335.1. Taxonomy (NCBI): domain Eukaryota; kingdom Metazoa; phylum Chordata; class Amphibia; order Anura; family Ranidae; genus Rana; species Rana kukunoris. The sequence continues at coordinate 183,100,646 of CM056059.1, forward strand.
AAGGCAGTACAGCCAGCCCTCCTATACTGGGCCAAGGCCCTATCAGTTCAAAAGGGGGGCTCAGGCACCTGGTGAGCAAAAGGGACATCCTTACTGCAGAAACTGATACTCTTCTGCAGAACTGCTGGCTTCTCTTCCGCTCCCTACCTCCAGCTGTCCTGCAGGGGGATCAGTTCCAGCATCTGTGCCTCCACCCCCTGCTTTCCAGCCCCCCCCCCCGTGCACCCTGTTACGCCACCCTGTGTATGAGAGGGATTAACGCCATTTAGGATATTCCATTTCCGAACACAAGGTAGCTACCAGACATTCCAACCAGCCGAATAAGACCCTATATGAATATTTCTCCCCAAAATACAAGACAACGCTATGCATGATGTTGAAGCAGGAATGACAATCTTTATTGAGAGACCACAGGCTTATATACAGTAAGAGAAGAGGTGCATACATATCTAGCTCATATTACTCTGAAAATACACCTCTGACCAGACCTAATTAACAAGAGCTAATTAACTAATCCCTTACAGCATGTCTCAGAGACATGACCTTTAGGCTAGACTTGCTGTCTCCTCAACTACAATACACATTATCACAGGACTCATTTAAATTACAACAGATAGACAGGTGGCTGGATTTGACATCATCAGCCTCGTTAAGCAATAGACGGTCAGTCTGTTACATTGACTTCCTGGAATGCCCATATTCGGAGTTATTTTTTCTGGGCATAGACCCCACAGAACACAGGGGATAACATCATTATATTTCTTGAGAGATATTGTTAATGAATATTACTGTTCCATTTGAAGTAGTGCAAGATATATTTTCTCAGTCACCCTGCGCCCAAAAGTGGCTCCTGTCACACACCCCTTTTCCCCACAGCTTGGCTGTCAGCAGCTGCTGCCGGAACACAAGGAGACTTGCTAATAGAGTAGGGCACATATGTCAAACACAAGGCCTGTGGGCTGAATCCCACCCACTCACACAAAGTTTTGAAGCTGGGACGTGGTGGAACTACATTCTGCCACCTCCGGCTCTCACCCTCTGCTCTTGGTCTCAGCTGTCACTTGTAAACCCAGAAACCTTCCGTGTTCATGGGACAGCTTGGCACTTAGTGGCTCCTTGATTTAACAGATCCCTGCATGCATCTCACGTAAAACTCCAAAAGTTCTCTCTGCAAGGCCAAGCAGGGAGGGTACTAGAACCGGGAAAGGTAGAAGAGAGAGATGCAAGGAAACGTTGGGGTGTGGGTTGGGGTTGCACAATGCATACCTCCCAACTGTCCCTGATTTGGAGCAATGTCCCTCTGTCCCTCATTTGCCCCTCATTGTGATCTGATCTATATAGATGTATATAAAATTCACTTTTTATCTATCAAAAAGTGTTTCCCAGCGCTAAACCTTTCACCTGAATTCTAAATTGCTGCATTTGTAAATTCCAAAAGCCAATATAAAGGAATAGTAGTGTTAAAAAAGCACTTGTGGGTTTAATCAATCTTGTTTTTTTTTTTGTACAATTCTCCTGTAAGGGGGTGTGGTAGGGGGTATTTTAATATGCCTGCACACTTTTGCTGATACGTGTTCCTCATTTCCATCTCAAAAAGTTGGGAGGTATGCACAATGCACGTAGCTAAAACCTGTACTCTGTACACAGCACACTCCATGAACTTTGCACTGTAAGTAGCGCACTCCTAAACACTGCACTCTGTAAGTTACACACTCCTGAACCCTGCACACTGTACAAAGCTCATCCCAGATACAACCAGTCGTTTGAGTTTGACTATATTATTGATGTGACCCGTGATTAAATTGCGTTTGACACCGCTGGTTTAGGGCATTATTGTGCATTGTGGTGAGCTGCATTGGAATGTCATTCACAATGAATGTCATTGCAGTCCACCTACACAACAATGTGCATTACCTTATGTTACCACAGCAAATTGGTGTGACGTGGCCCTGACTTTGGGTCCCTCCCTGACTGAGGTCCAAATGAACGAGTATCTATATTCAGTTTCACCAACCCAACATATATTATTGTTACTTGCCCAGGAGGAAAATGCCCTGCTGCCCTTCACAGTCCCCCCCTATACGCATTTACTTATAGTTGTATGATAAAATCAATTCCCTGGCAGTCATTGGCACTGTATATACAGTACATGTTCCCAACCTTGTCAATTCTTGAATGGGTGCACTTTTGCTATTTTTTTTTTTTTAAGTGTATTTTGTGCGTGAACTCGAGAGAGAGGAGCCGGACTGCAGGAGTTGGGAGTAGGCAGACCCTCCCCCCGGAGGCAATCGCCATCCTTCTCCATGCCCCTGGTGGCAATGGCGGATGTGAAGGGGGGCCTCCCACTCACCCCGCCCTACCTGCTCCTCTTGGGAGCCCAACTGGGGCCCAATGGGACCCCAATGGGGCAGAGGGACTCCCCCTATGAGGGAGTGAGGGGGCCTAGCCCACCCAGCCAGCCCCGTAGGTCCTTCGCCTCTCTTTATTTTAAGAGACCGCATGGCCAAAGTGCATGTGTTTTTAAACCAATTTCGTGTGCGTGCAAGTGTGGTGGTTTTTTTTGTGGGGGGGGGGGGGGGGGTGGGTGGGCGTACTAAGCACAGGCGTACCTTGCATAGCACACCCACCGGGAGCCGGGCTGAGACCACCAAACTCAATTCACACTTTTGCTATTTTTGTATTAAACATTATCTCTTTAAGCTTGTTGTAAGTATCACTGTGAGTGATGTAAGTGATAGGATTGTGCATTTGGCCATAAGTGAAAACTAGTGAGATTTCCAGGGAAAGAGCTTCTATTCCTACCAGAAACCAGGGACAGGTGGTAACTATGAATATATAGTGCAGGGATCCTCAAACTATGGCCCTCCAGCTGTTGTAGAACTACACATCCCATGAGGCATTGTAACACACTGACATTCACAGACATGACTAGGCATGATGGGAATTGTAGTTCCTGAACAACTGGAGGGCCGCAGTTTGAAGACCCATGATATAGTGCATATAAAAGCTCCTCATGCTTTGCTTGAGTTAACTTCACTAATTGACTCATATTTATAAATATCTTTATCGATCTGGAAGAGGTAAATAGAAAAACCTCAATGAAACAATGGACAATTATATCACAGAAGGAGAAAAACTCTTCCTGTAAGTAGTTTCATTCCCAGTCTCCAGGGGTTTTATGATCAATAAACGATAGGCCATGATGTAGTTTCTTAAGAGCTGGAGGCAAAGACAGAAAAACACTTTTATGCACAGTACATGAACGGACACAGTGCTAAAAGGGAATCTATCTTGAAATTAATGTTCATCTGAGAAACCTCAAATTGAGGCGCTGTGCCACGTACATGTTTGGAGTCAACCTTTTTAGCCCAGTTTCTTAGTACAATAGTGAAATCAAGATGTTCTTGGTGTAATAATAAAAAGTATAAAGAAGTGGCATTGATAGAGTATGTGGCATCAAAGTCGGAAATCATTTTCAGTAACAACCTCTAACATGAAAATGAATAATAATTGTAAGAGAATGTATAAAACAATTCTTTCTTGATTTCCCTATGCTTTTCTAAATATGTATATATGAGTTTTTAGCAAGACTCATCTCTGGTTTACATAGAATTAAGAGTTTGAGTTTTTTTGTTGTTAAACTATTTACAGAAACAAGATTCCTGTTTCTCTAAGACACAGGCTACAGTATTTCTTTATCTGTAGGCAAACCTCTATATCTCCCTTTAAAAGAGACTTTATCTTGTGGTTTGTGCTTTAAGACAAGGTCTAAGAATACGTTTCCTGTCCTAACCGTAATATACGTTATTGAGATTATGCATTATAGGAAGTCTCACCTAGAACCCACTTTATCGTCTTCACAACTGCATAAATACTGTGTGCCTATGCTCAATAAACCAGACATCTGATTGATACACTTAATCAACTGTTCCGTGTGTATTATTTTTGGATGTCTTTCAGATCTGAATGGGTCATTGAAGGTTATCCTACATTACCTAAGAGTACACCTGGGATGTTATATTACCTGTTTCCTCTTCAATAATGTCCTTAAAAAAACACAGAGAGAAACTCTTACATTGGTGGTCGTGGAGAAATGCCTTCATACATTGGTGATCAATGAGAGAAGGGCATTCTTTATGGTCAGTGATAGAAGTACCTCCTTACATTTGTGCTTAGTGAGAAATAGAATGCCCATTTGTTGGGCAGTGAAAATGATGCACCATTTCATTAGGAGGGAATGGGAGAATACTGTACCATCCTTGCTTTGAAGTCAGTAAGACAAAGAATGCCCCTTACATTTTCCGGTCAATGCAAAGAATGATAAAAATCAAAAGTTTCATGTCTCCGGCTTTGACATGAACTATAAATGCACCATCAGATGAATATTCAATCTGCCACTGTTACAAGAACCCCTATAAACCTTTGGAGGTGCGTTTAAAGAGAGAATGACTGGTCTATAGGCTTAAAGTCATAGACAGATTTCCATCACTGGCACACAACCTATGGTGCCCAAAGCCCTTTTGTAGTCTATGGTGTTGCAATTAACAACCTTATGCAAGGACAGCCTTTAGATCAAATATTTGCTCATGTTACTGGTCCTGACATGACTTTGAATATTGTATCAAGGTGTGGTTATGAAATGACTATATTTTCATTGATGGCAAAAATGTGTGGCCAGTAACTACACACACACCTTTGTTTCTTCCAGCTATAGGCAAAGAACAACTGTCCCTTCAATAACGGTTATCCCCTCACTCATGTTATAGAAAAGGGAGTTTAGGTTTACTACAACAAAACAAATTTGTCTTGAAAGTCATCGAATACCAGCTTGAAAAAAAGGGGCAGGTCCCCTGAAAAACTAATGCCACGTACACACAATCAGAAATTCTGACAAGAAATGTTCGATGTGAGCCTTTGGTCGGAAATTCCGACCGTGTGTAGGCTTCATCGAACATTTTCTGTCGAAATTTCTGAAAACAAAAAATTGAGAGCTGGTTCTCAATTTTTGCAACAAGAAAAGTTCTTTTTGGAAATTCCGATCGTCTGTATGCAATTCCGATGCACAAAAATGCTACGCATGCTCGGAATTATTGAACTTCCTTTTTCTCGGCTCATTGTAGTGTTGTACGTCACCGCGTTCTTGACGGTCAGAATTTTCGACAACATTTGTGTGACTGTGTGTATGCAACACAAGTTTGAGCCAACATTCCGTCGGAAAAAAATCCACATTTTTCTTGTCGGAATTTTCGATCGTGTGTACGTGGCATTAGTGTCCTGCCCATCAACAGGTTTGACAGCTAGACACTAAGGCCTAGATTCACGTCGGGCGGCGTAACTTTCAGCGGGCGTAGCGTATCGTATTTACGCTACGCCGCTGCAACTTAGTGAGGCAAGTGCAGTATTCTCAAAGCACTTGCGTCCTAAGTTACGGTGGCGTAGCGTAAATGTGCCGGCAAAAGCGCACCTAATTTAAATGGGGAAGAGGTGGGCGTGTTTTATGCAAAATAATCATGACCCAACGTAATTGACGCTTTTAACGAACGGCGCATGCGCCGTTCGTGGACGTATCCCAGTGCGCATGTGTCGGATAGAATGCTAAGATACGTCGAAAACTGTCTACGACATGAACTTACGCACAGCCCTATTCGCGTACGACTTACGCAAATGACATACTAAGATACACTTGTTCCGACGTCCATACCTTGCATGGGCTGCGCCACCTAGAGAGCAGCTTTATCTTCACGCCGGCGTATGTCTTACGTTAACGGGCGGGTGCACGTACGTTCGAGAATCGGCGTATCTAACTCATTTGCATATTCGACGCGGAAATCAACGGAAGCGCCACGAAGCTACCAGCGTAAATATGCACCCAAGATACGACGGCATAGGAGACTTACGCCGCTCGTATCTTGGCCGAATTTATGCGTAACTGATTCTGAGAATCAGGCGTGCATATACAACGGCGCAGATTCGGACTTACGGACTTATCTCCACGTACGCCGGCGTAAGTCTTTGAGAACCTGGCACAAACACTTGCGGCTGTATACGACACTGGCTTGCCTGCTGTTTCTGAGGTTGCACCAGCATCTCCCTGTCACTGGTGCTACATGGTCAGCACTGGCCTGTTATTTCCATGCCAAGCTAAACCAAGTATTTTTACATGTAAGCGTGCTATGCTTTTAATAAATGGTGTATTTATATTCCACTAACTCCGGCTCCCCGATTGTGCCTTCCTTTACATAAGAACCTCTGATAAGAGCAGTAATTTCTCCAATACAGTGACATGTACTAGTTTTGAAAGAAATGTCAGGGAAATTAAAAGATGTATTTATTAGTAGTGACAAAATGAGGAACTAATCAATACTGTAGGGCACCCAGGATATATATACTCTTAAAAAGGTTTGTTATTTTTCAGACCTCAGACTAGGATTTCTTACCAATAGAGCAGTGTTATGATGGGTCAGGTATCAGGAAAGGATGGGAATACATGACCCAGATAGGTCTGCGGCGGCGGAGTGATATTGAACAGCTTTTATTAAACAACAAGTTAATAACATTAACATAATTTAGACACCAATTCTTTAAATACATACAAGAATTCTGATAAAGCCATTAAAGCCAGGTCCTTGACAGTGCAAGCCAATAACATGTTCCAATGTAAACTGGTATTGGCCGCTAGCCATCCTCAACTAGCTTGGTGGGTACACAGCAGTGATTTTCACATTATTCACTCAAAATTATCCTTAGTAAGTACTTCCTTAATGATCACCACATAATTATAAATATTTGTGACCATTAAGGTTAAACCATATGTCCAGAGGATCTTATCTTTTTGCCACCATCAAGTATCTGCCAATGCTGTGACATAAGTACAATATGTCCCTCAGGTCCTCCATTCTCTTATGATACCTTAATTCCCCAAAATGATGCACTTTCAATCATAGCCATATCCAAACTTTTCCCAAGAGGAGGGCAGGTGGGCCAAATTGCTCACCACACATTCTGTTCTCCTAAAGGTTTCCTTAAGTTATGGCCACCTCCTCCTTGCTCCCTACATTGGTTTAACCAGGGGTGCCCAACCTTTTGAAGGCTGAGGTCCACTTAAGCGACTTAGTAACCAGTTGTGGGCCACAATGAGCGGAGTGGGCAGTCTGCATATGCAAAACAGACACATCCCAATCTACTCTATGGGCCCTCCGATCCAATCAGATGGAAGGGGAGGGATCCACTTTTTTTTAACAGATCGGATTGGGGGTAGGCGGGTGCAAACGGACAAATGTCTGTTTATATCTGCCACTCCATAGAGGTGAATGGAGGGTCCGATTGGGTTGGACCGATCGTGTTAAAGGGGTCTAAGGCTGATTTTACACTGATGGTCTGCAGTCTACCCACACTGTAGGTGCGGAGCAGTGTACCTGAGGATTTCCGGCAGTTAGCTACACTTTGCCATAGTCTATTATATCCTGCAGCTGATGAACACATTCTGAAAAGCTGCTTGCTTCTTCTACCGCCGGCTTCATTCACAACACTGATGCTCTGGGATGGCAGGTCGCCAAACTGCAATCTGGGCTTGACAACCAGCCATCCCAGAGCAGGAGGTCGTGGGACACATCAGAGGGCTCAGTGGGCCACATGTGGCCCCTGGGCCACTGGCTGGACACCCCTGCCTTAAACCATTCTAAACCAATTGGTAACCCTTCTCCTGCCTTCCATCCCACCCTGTCATGTGCCCTTTCTCCTATGTGCTAGAGAAGCCCCTTATCTCTTTTCTAAGAATGGCTATTTTGAATAACAGACAATGATAAGGTTATTTTAATAGACAAGCTATGTTATTCTAGTAAAAGAGATAACTTGATGAGGAGGTGTGGATGGTTTACTGTCTGTGATTTATTAACCACTTCAGGCCCGTGCCAATTCTGACTACATGTAAAGATTCAAAGATTTTTGCAATTTTTTGCTAAAAAATACATAGAACCCCCAAATACTATATATGTTTTTTTTCGCAGAGACCCTAGAGAATACAACGCCGGTCATTGCAACTTTTTATCTCACGCGGTATTTGCACAGCAATTTTTCAAACACATAAAAAAAAAAAAAACAGTTTCATGCTTTATATATATAAAAAAAAAAAAAAAACGTAAAGTTAGCCCAATTTTTTTGCATAATGTGAAAGATGAAGTTACGCCGAGTAAATGGATACCTAACATGTCACGCTTCAAAATTGCACACGCTCGTGGAATGAAGCCAAACTTCGGTACTTAAACATCTCCATAGGCAACGCGTTAAATTTTTTACTGGTTACCTGTTTTGAGTTACCTATTTTTTTTTAATTTTGACACTTTAAAATAAAATAAAAAAATTGGATCACTTTTATTCCTATTACAAGGAATGTAAACATCCCTTGTAATAGGAAAATGGCATGACAGGACCTCTTTACAGTGAGATTTGGGGTCAATAAGACCCCACATCTCACCTCTAGGTTGGGAAATAGATATAATAAAATGAACAGAAATAAATAAATGAGATACTGTAAAATGTGGTTATTATTCTGCATTCATCACTCCAAAGTTACTCAAAGCTGAAGTTTCACTTTACATTAATTCAGTGTTTTTAAAAGTTATCATTCTGCAAGTCAATATCTGAGCTCCCTGAAAAGAAAAAACTTCCACGCTGCGCTTCGCTCAGAAAAAAGAACCATGACTCGCTACTAAAAATAACCCAATGTACCTGCCTCTGCCATCTCTCAGTCTTTTCATGTTTCTTATTGGCCTTGTAGCCTGTTACAGCAAACTGACTTTTCTAAAAAGAAAGTTAAGGTACTTTGGGGTAAAAGTAATTTAATGAAAGTATGTCCTCCATCTGTAGGTACCGTGTCTCACTATAAGCTTCAAGAGAAATAAAAATAAAAATAAATTTCACAATGCTCTAGCTGTACTTTATTCTGTTCACCCAATCTCTGGTTGGGTCTGTGATCCAAGGCTATATACCAGTGGTCTCCAAACTGCAGCCCTGGGGCCGGATGTGGCCCTTTGCTTGCCTTTATCCAGCCCTTGAGGCTCTATTCCTTCCACTGACAACAAAAATGGGGCACTATTCCTCCCAATGACACCAGATTGGGCATTGTTTAACCGCTTCAGCCCCGGAAGATTTTACCCCCTTACTGCCAGAGCACTTTTTACAATTTGGCACTGCGTCACTTTGACAATCGTGCGGTCGTGCGACGCTGTATCCAAACAAAATTTGCGTCCCCTTTTCCCCACAAATAGAGCTTTCTTTTCGTGGTATTTGATCACCTCTGCGGTTTTAATTTTGTGTGCTATAAACAAAAGAACAGCAACAATTGTGAAAAAAACACAATATATTTTACTTTTTGCTATAATAAATATCCCCAATTTTTATTAAAAAAAAATTTCCCTCAGTTTAGGCCGATACGTATTTTTCTACATATTTTTGGTAAAAAAATCTCAATAAGTGCATATTGATTGGTTTGCGCAAAAGTTATAGCGTCTACAAAATAGGGGATAGAGTTATGGCATTTTTATTAATATGATTTTATTTTTAGTAGTAATGGGGGCGATCTGCGATTTTTATGGGGACTGCAACATTTTGGCGGACAGATTGGACACTTTTGACATCATTGACAATTTTACAACGATCAGTGCTCTAAAAATGCACTGATAACTGTAAAATGTGACTGGCAGTGAAGGCCACACTAAGAGGTGATCAAGGGGTTAATTGTGTTCTAACTGAAGAGGGGAGGGGACTTACTAGGGAAAATGACAGATCGCTGTTCATACTTTGTATGAACACTTTGTATGAACAGCGATCAGTCATTTCTCCCCTTCCAGCGAGCGATCGCGGGTGCCTGGCGGTCATCGCGCCCACCAGGCACTCGTATCGGCTCCGGGGCACGCGTGCCTCTAGTGGCCACAGGGCGAAGTGACGTAACATAATGTCGTATCGCCCAGCCAAGCCATGTAAAACTGTGGCGGCTGGTTGGCAAGTGGTTAATCTCACCGTGCAAAGTTCGGCCCTCCCTAAAGTCTGAAGTACAGTAAACTGCCCTTTCTTTAGAAAGTTTGGAGACCCTCTGCTATATACAATCAATGTATATCCAGAGTAAAAAGACTACATTTCCTAAGTTATTTTTGCAATATTGTGCCCGGTGTCTGTCCTTTTGCTGGATGTGGCATGTTACTTTGGCTCCAATTGCTGGATTTACCCTTTGAATTCATTGCACTCAGACTTGTGTCAGTGCTTTTTTGTGCCCATGCGCAGTATACATCATGTCCTTCGGGACAACGCTATGTTTACTATTGATGACTACGCGTCATCATTATGCGACGCGGTCTCGATGGCGTTGTTACGCCCGGTCATTAGGGCCTGAAAGTGACTCAAGCCCAGGGGCCCCCACCACCCTAAGTCCTGCCCTGGCTACCCCTGTAGGGTCCACTCATTTATCCCAGGTTCCCCTCTCACTGTTGTCTATAACAAGAGGTCCTTGGCCTATCACCCCATTACAGTATTCAGTCATTATAATTTTATGATCAAAATGCCATCATTACTATTAGCCAATATACAGTATACAATGACAGCCAGTAACGGTGAATATTTCCTCCAATCGTTTCTCAAAGATCTTTTTTGATAGAACAGAAGCCATCAGTAGAACCCAGCCCACTTTCCACCATCTGGAGACCAATCATTTTGCTAATCTTTACTAACAGTGCTTGTCTTTAAGACTCAATAAATATAACTCTGACCTGAATTGCTACAACAGCTGTAATACTCTTCAATATGTGATTAAAAACCTTAAAGAAACAAATCCTTCCTGTGTTGTGTTTTGTAGTGTAGAGACAGAGAGATAGTGTCCTTGTAAAGGTTTTAGGCATATACAGTTGTGCTCATAAGTTTACATACCCTGGCAGAATTTTTGATTTCTTGGCCATATTTCAGAGAATATGAATGATGACACAAAAACTTTTCTTTCACTCATGATTAGTGTTTGGCTGAAGTCATTTATTATTAGTCAACTACCCAAATGACCCTGATCAAAAGTTTACATACCCCAGTTCTTATTATCGTGTATTGCCCCCTTTAACATCAATGACAGCTTGAAGTCTTTTGTGATATTTGTGGATGAGGCTCTTTATCTTCTCAGATGCTAAGGCTGTCCATTCCTCTTTGCAAAAAGCCTCCAGTTCCTTTCAGGGCCGTCTTAATGGCATCATGGGCCCCTGGGCAAAGTAATGCTCTGGGGCCCCTACAATGATGACAGTGCAGACAAACAGACATCAAGTACGTAGGAGGCAGACTGCCTCCCCTGTGTATCTATAACTCTCAGTGCCATCATGGGGCCCCCAATTTTGGGGCAGTGTGGGCTCAAGGACTAGCTGCTTTGGGGAAAGTGCAGGGGCCCCCCATGCAGCTGGGGCCCCTGGACAATGCCCAGGTATGCCCTCTCATTAAGGCCTCATTCACACGGACGGACCGTTCGGGTCCGCCTGTCAGTTTTGACGGCTGACTTGAACGGCTGCTCCATGCATCCCTGTGGAGCATCGGATGTCAGTGGAGATATATCCGCTGACATCCGACCTGATCTGATCCATGGCGAATCGGATCGGGTGAGATCAGACGAAAACGGACATGCTGTCCGTTTTCATCAGATCGCTCCATAGGAGACAGCGGTGACCGACAAGCCCCTCCCTGCTCTGTGAGCAGAGAGGAGCTTGTCATCCGTCGGCTCAGCAGAGATCTGCGGACTGATCTCCCGGGAAAACAATTTTCTCTTCCTGTAAAGTTGCTTTAGTTAGTGATCTGACTTTGGAGGCGACTTCTATTGAAATTAATGGATACAAACTGCCTTGAAGTAGTACAGGAACCTTTTCTGAAGTTGGAGCCACTTCAGTAGTGTACATTAAAGGGTCACTAAAGGCATTTTTTTTTTTTAAATAACAAACATGTTATTCTTACCTCCCCTAACCCTGTCTTCTGGGTTCCCTCGGCAGCTGTCTCAGCTCCTCCTCGTAAAAGCGAGCTCGTATGGTGGAAAACTTTTTCGAGCGCGTTCCCGTGATACAGTGACAGGCATAACCGCTGACTGTATCACTCGGCCCCGCCCCCCAGCGCGCCGCTTCATCCCCTGTGACTGACAGCAGCGCCAGCCAATGGCTGCACTGCTATTAATCCGCCCAGCCTAGCCAATCAACGGGCCAGGCTGGGAACCCAAGAACATCACACGGACGCGCCCGGTAATTTCGAACGGTCAGGTAAGTAAAACCCGGGCTTGGGGGGGGGGGGGGGGGCTGTACCATCGGATGTTTTTTCACCTTAATGCATAAGATTTCTGCACAGATGTCAATGTAAATCGCATCCTGAAATCGCAAAAAGTAGTACAGGAACTACTTTTTGAAATCGGTGCAGCGCCGCAGATGCGGCGTCGCACCGATTAGGACGGTGTCATTGCCGGCAATTGCATGTGAAATCGCATCTCAAATCGAACTAAACCGTACCCAGTGTGAACCTGGGCTAAAGCTTGTATTATGCCTCGTACACACGATCGGAATTTCCGGTGGAAAAAGATGTAATTTTTTCATCCGATATTCCGACCGTGTGAGTGCCCCAACTAAGTTTTTCCATCGGAAATTCCGACAGACTAATGCCGCGTACATGCGAATTAAGTTTTTTTTTTTAATGTCATTAAAAACGATCGTGTGAGGGCTCTAGAGCATTTTTCACGATGTAAAAAATGGGCATTAAAAATTTAGAACATGCTCTAATTTTTTAACGTTGTTTTTAACGTTGTCGTTTTTAACGTTGTCGTTTTTAACGTTGTCGTTTTTAACGTCGTAAAAAATGGTCGTGTGTGTGGGCTTTAACGACGTGAAAAAAACGTGCATGCTCAGAAGCAAGTTATGAGACGGGAGCGCTCGTTCTGCTAAAACTAGTGTTCGTAATGGAGTAAGCACATTCATCACGCTGTAACAGACTGAGAAGCGCTGATCGTCTTTTACTAACACAAAAAAAGCAGCCCCAATGGAACTTCCCCTTTATAGTGCCGTCGTACGTGTTGTACGTCACCGCGCTTTGCTAGAGCATCTTTTTTTCCTCGATCGTGTGTAGGCAAGGCCGGTTTAACAATCAGGTTGAAAAAAAGGGTGTGTTTTTTTTGGTTGCACATACCAATTTTTCATTTAATTTTTTTGCGCATTTAATTTTATATTGCAGCGCAGCCTTTTTTCTAGCACAGGTTGAAAAAAACTTTTTTTTCTAGACCATTAAAAATTTCATTTTTTACAACCCGAAAAACGGTCGTGTGTACGCGGCATTAGAAAGAGAACGTTCTCTTTTTTTCCCGATGAAAAACAATTTGGAAATTCCGTTCGTCTGTGTGGAACTCCGACGGAGAAAAAAAACATACATGCTCAAAATCAAGTCGACGCATGCTCGGAAGCATTGAACTTTTTTTTCTCGGCTCGGCGTAGTGTTGTACGTCACCGCGTTTAGGATGGTCGGAATTTGGCATGACAGTGTGTATGCAAGACAGCTTGAACGGAATTCCGACGGAAAATTCTGTCGCAGTTTATCACGTTAGGAAATTCCGATCATGTGTACAGGGCATTAAAGTCTAAAGTTACTGTCCCCCTCAGGTCCATGTGAACACAGCCTCACTACAAAGCTTTTTTGCCCACTTTCTCCTGGACTACAAGCCAAGGTCATTCATTGGAGTGTGGGCTATTGTGCCATTCCTTGTTACAATGACAGTACGCACACGGTGTCATTTTTCTCCCAGCACCAGTTCAAAGAATTACAGAGAAACATGTCCCAGATTAAAAGTGAAAAGAGAAAAGGATGTTTGACTTGACAGTTTTTAATAATGAGAAGCAGAATGTACACTGTGCAGATTCCTTGTGCCAATTTTAGCTCCACATCTCAAATGATTAAATATTGTCTGCTGATAGCACATGGTGAGACAGTGGTGAGGAGACTGTCTTGTGTAGGGAACTGCCAAAGAATCGCTTTATCTTCTTTTCTTGTGTCGTGTTATCATCTAGCTTTGTATTTTACCTCTAAAGATACAGCAAGCGTGCTGATGTCAGAAAACGTGAATGGAGTCCTTGTATAATTGTGTTTTTGTGTTTTTCTTGCTGAGATAAAATTAAATGTTACTGCTTGAACCTGTATCTCTAATCAAAAGACATTTAGGGTCTGTTTACACTACTGAGCGAGGGTTATGGCACACGCTGATGTGCATTGTACAGACATGATGCAATGCATTGTTGCAAAGCATCATAGGTGTGTGCACAGGGTGTGCTGGGTGTGCCTGGGCACACCCTAATATCCCCATGTGGCACGGATTCCCCCTGCTGCCCCCCTATGCTTCAGTTTGTGAATGAACATGAAAGCCACTCAGCACAGAGCACTTCCCATTTGTTCACATCCAATGATGCTAAGGCTGCAGAGAAAGGGACTTGGGAATCTCTGTCCTCGGTTCCTTTTAGTGTCGAAAAAGTGAGACATCAGGAGTCTGTTTAGATTTTTCACCAAAACCCCCCAATGGGGCTCCTAAATAGGTTATTAAAATAATTTTTAAAAATATAGGAAGAAATAATAAAAAAAAAAAAAATATATATACTGTATTTATCGGCGTATACCGTGCACTTTTTTCCCCTTAAAATCAGGGGAAAATCATGGGTGCACGATATACGCCGATCCCCGCGCTGTGTTTGAAGCCGCCGCCGACATATACCGAGCGCAGTACACTCAGGTACACTCGGTCAGGCTCGGCTCCCCTCGCGGTCACGCCCTGTGCTGCCTCCTAGCCTTTATGCTAGAGGAGCCAAGCGTGGCCGAGCGTGCCGAGTGTACTGCGCTCGGTATATGTCGGCGGCGGCATTCAAACACAGCGTGGTAAGTGGGGAACGCAGTGCGGAAGAAGCGGGGAGGACACCAAAAAGGCCGCAGATGGACGCCTGACCGGATAAGGCCGCGGATGGACGCCAGGCAACTGTAAGTAACTAACTGTAAAACTGCCATTATTTCTTTTTTTCCCTTAGGTTTTCCTTCTAGGTGGGGGTGTGCTCTATACGCCGATGCGTGTTATAGGGCAATAAATACGGTATATATATAAAAAACTACCGACACCAATCTCTGCCCTACTTACACGGTCCACTGCTCTAGTGACTCTGTCCTCTGTCCTACTGACACTGTACTCTGCCCCAGTGTTGCCAACCTACCAGATTGAAATTTACTTACACAACACTCAAAATTTACTGGCACAGCCAAGTTTTTACTGGCATTTCCAAAGTTACAAAATTACAGTTTTAAGTGCATATTAAAGTATTTAAGCTAATAATTTGGGGGGAATGTCCCTGGTAAAAAAAAGTGTCCCCAATTAGTCCCCTTTTCTTAAATTGAGGTCCTGGCCAATGGGCTGCAGGGTAACCAACCCGGCAACATTTTCCCTCATAGTGGATTTTTCCTATTGGCTGCCTGTACCTGGAGGAGGACAGGAAATAGAAGGGGCGAGTCTGTTTGTTAATTTTTTCTATTGACTACTGGTGCCTGGGGGAGAAGGAGGGTTGGACAATTATTTACATACCATCAGATATATGTGTAATCCAACAATCAGTGCAAATATTTCACAATCACAAAGAAAACCGGATAAAAAATATTTGAAATAAAAAATTTGTAACAAGCCATCAGCTTTTCTGCTATTTTTTTCTAATTAGCAACAATACAGTTGCTTATTATTGTGCTCAGTGGAAAGGCAAACCCTACCTAGAGACCGGTATTCCACAAGGATAGTAGTTACAAAAAATGTACCAGCACTTGTTCATACGATAAACAATGTGACAATACAGTTTTAAGCCTCATACACATGATCGGATATCTGATGGAATCAGGGCTGGACTGGGACAGAAATTTGACCCTGGACTTCATCCAGACTGGCCCACTTTGACAGGTCTCTCCCATGGCTGCCGGACAACTCCTGCACCCACCAAACCCCCCCCCCCCTCGGCCACCCAAGCCCCCTCTCCCCCTTCACTAGCCACTGGCCGTTCTACTTTATTAGAGTAGAACGGCTGGTACTGGTACTCTTATAGGCAGTACCAGTGGGGAAGCTAGACATTATTTCACCCGGGGCAAAGAATCAGTTCGGTGCCACCCCCTATGGGACAAGATTAGGCAGAAGTGAGAAACTCCCAGGCCATACCTGTTAAATCAGCTGTCTGTCCCCTCCCCCATACTCCTCTGTCGTTCCCCCTGCTCCTCTGGTCCTCCCCCTGCTTCTTTGTTCCCCCAGGTGAGCGCTGCGGGGAGGGAGAGGAGGTGAGCGCTGCAGAAAGGGAGAGACAGAGGAGCGGAGGGGGGCAGCTGTCACTTAAGCCGGCCCACTAAGCCATCGGCCCACCGGGTAACTCCCTGTAGTCCTAATGGCCAGTCCATCCCTGGATGGAATCTAATCTGATGGATTTTTTTCGTCGGATATCCGATGAAGCTGACTTTCATCAGTCGTGCCTACCCGCCATCAGTCAAAAATCCGACTGTGCCAAAATGCAGTGACATAAAACACTACGACATGCTGAGAAAAATTAAGTTCAATGCTTCCGAGCATGCGTCGACTTGATTCTGAGCATGCATGGATTTTTGACCGATAGACGTCCACACAGACGATTGTTTTTTTCTATGTTTTTTTTTTATCCATAGGAAAAATGTAAAACATGTTTTTTCACCGATGGAAAACAAACCGATGGGGCCCACACACGATCGGTTTGTCCGATGATAAACAGTCCATCAGTCTGTTTTCATCTGACAAACCGATCGTGTGTACAGGGCTTAACTCTTCAGTATTCTCAGTTTTAACGATGGTTCTCCTTTAAATCTTAACTGTGTTTCCATGATAAATTTAGTTACAAATAATGCTACCCTACAGTCTCTGGGGATGGTATAATGCAGAGTAGCGCTCAGGAACTGGAGAACTGTCAAACGCTGTAACGCATGCTACTGATTCAAAATACTGTATCTGCTTATTGTCAACAACAGCAAATGCTCAGGAAATAAATAACATGAGCAATTAAGTATAAAGCAGACTTGGCCAACTTCCATGACTGGTGTACTACTAGTGTTTGCTAAATAACCAACAACCCACCTCTTAACCACCTACATTAAACACTCGACACCTGCTGGATTAAATGGCCAACAAAGGCCCCTTTATTAAATCCAAAAGGTAAATATAAAATTAACTTTTAAACAACCATTTTAAAATATATATAACCGTATAAACTTTTTAACATTCTTTTTGAATAAATTAACCCAAACAACAACCACTGTAGACACAACACTGTAGACACAAAGGTTCATGAGAGAAAGGGAAATAAAAAGTGCAAGGCAATGGGCTGTCCTCCAACAGAAAGTGTCCGGGCCTCTAGCCGTACGTCATAAGCTCAAGAGACCATAGCTTCCTCCTTTATTTACTCTTCAGCCCGATTGCCAGTAGCCCCCACCTAACCGGATAGGGAAGGTGCCCATCCCATGACAAGCCCCAACTCCTACCAACCATCTCAGGTATATAGATCTTATATCTCTATACCACCCCCACCCAATTCTCAGGAACCCCAAAACCAATGGCAAGACCACCTGAGGGAGGGAGGGAGGGAAAAACAGCCTGTTTGTTACCACAACTGCAGATGACTCCAGAATGACTGGCCCCGCCCCCTCCTCCTTTTATGTGACCCTCCTCGTGTGCCTAAGCCCCGCCCCCAGCCGGACTTTTTACCAGCCATTTCCTCTTCCTGTGTGCGCTCCACACAGTGTTCCCCCAGTCATGTGGCCCCTGCGCCTGGGTTCCCCCTACTTCGGGGCTGTCTTGAGTTTTGGTAGGTGAAAAATGCAAAGAGAATAGACTAAATAGGTCATTTTTGCCCTTGTCTGTGTTAATTTGAAATTAACAATCAGGTTCATGCCCCCACGTAGACAAGTGACGGCAGAAGGAGACCAAGTGGTCCCTCAAATCTGCCCCTTTTTTATCTTTTTTTGTTTTTTGTTTTCTCAGCTGTTTGAGTAGAGATCCATGTTTGCCCTAAGCATGTTTAAAACTGAAGTTTAGGTACAATTTTTATATAGTTACATTGGACCAATGTTAGTATGTAGATACCATACCTGTTGAATCCCCCTGGAAGCTGGAAATCATTGTAGTAGGCACCACTACTACAGTGATGTCCACTACATTCTGGGTCCCACCCTGAATGGCTGACCTGGTACAAAGTGAACACAGAAGATTGGCCAATCGGCATGAGCCTCATTCAAAGAACACTTTTCTGAGGTCACTGCCCTGCCTCTCCTTCTTGTCCAATCAGAGAATGCGTGGCATTCACAGAGAAAACGGTACTCATTACAAGTAAATGACCTTGTGTGTTCATTATGTGTAAGAAAGGCACTAGCCATAGTACAGATGAAGCCTCAAGACTTACATGGGTGTGCAGGTGCCAGTTTTTCTGTGCATAACCATACGTGGATGTGTATGCCTATGCGTGCCGTTCGCTAATGTTGGCGCTAACGGAGTCATTTAAACTGCAGTCAGTGCTGTCTGATCTACAGCTATTATCAGTGTTCCTGTACAGTATATGTTCCTGTGTTGACTTCTGTTTATGACCCGAGAGGCCTCCCTCTACACGTCAAGCTCTGCTACAAGGTACGTGACATAATGCAGCAGGACAGCTGCTTGACATGGGACCCAGAAGCTAATGGAAATCACTGTAGTACTGTAGTGGTACTTACTACAATGATTCCCAGCTTCCATGGGGATCGCACAAGAATGGCGCTAGACCAATGTAATAATATAAAAATAGCCATGCAGCTTTAAATTCACTTACGTTTGACTGATGCACTACGTCTGTTCTCTAGAACAGCATACTCAAAGACGCTGGGTACTTTTAGACTTGCAAATATAGTCAGATGAAGGAAAACTTCAAAAAAGCTCAATAGCTTTGGTGAGGCAGCTGCCAAACAGCAAGGCTTCCCTTGAAGAGCACGCCACAGTAACTCAAGCCATAGAAATAAAGAGGGGATCAGCAGACCAAAATCAGATTAAACAGTCCAAGATTCATTTAATTGTTGATTGGGGATCCCACAGTGCTGAACCAATGTAACTAATATAGCCTTACCCAAAATTCAGATCACTTACTGTTGACTGACTCGCTACCTCTGCTGAAATCTGTCCCAAGCATTAAAGTGGATGTAAATCCAACCCGGATTAAATCTCTTTTCCTCTAGACGTAAAGAGTGCCCCTTTGTCCTCTGTGTTGACTGTAAAGTGAATAACTCAACACCAAGTTTTTTTTTTGCTGTCACAATGTACAGTATAAGATTTCCTCTCATATGTGCCCAGTCTTGCCACAAAGAGTTAATCCAGCTCTGAGCAATCCTCTTTTATTGTTCAATGAAATAAAACAGACTTCCAGATAAAAACCTGTCTAATTAAAAAGTCCTTACCGCCCCCTTGCTTCGAGTGACAGGTTATTAATATATCTCGTGCACATTCCTGGATGTTTATCATAATATGAGGTGATGCACATTTCATAGACAAGTGACCAGGATGTATCACCTCATATTATGATAAACATCCAGGAATGTGCACGAGATATGTAAATAACCTGTCACTTGAAGCAAGAGGGCGGTAAGGACTTTTTAATTAGACATGTTTTTATCTGGAAGTCTGTTTTATTTCACTGAACAATAAAAGAGGATTGCTCAGAGCTGGATTAACTCTGTGTGGCAAGACTGGGCACAGATGATAGGAAATTTTATACTCTACATTGTGACAGCAAAAAAATAATAATAATGTTTTGGTTTACATCCACTTTAAGTACTCTTTCCATAAAATAATACTTTCTGAAGATAGTTTTGGACTTTCTACTGGTTTGAGATCATGTCCCTGTATGCTTGATCTTAGCTTCATACTGAAAATGTTGTTCCAGAATGCTGCTGTTATAAGTTTTGCCTCAGTATTTAGCCCGAGGATATCAATGTAGGGAGCTCAGAGGCTGGATCTTCTTATGAGCCTATGAGGTTAGGGTGTCTGTCACAGAAGGTCCCCGCATCCGGACCGAATGCTTCCGTCAGATACTGCTTCCCATAGTCTGGACATAGATACCGGATATTTTAGCTGCCTTGAACACACAACGAGACGAGACTTGTATGTGTGCTAAGTATGGAATGTTTAATAGGACCAAAACCACAATCTTATATACAGAAAAGAGGAGGTAACCAGAACAATAATCAACATGAACTAATTATCTAATCAGTAGCTAGACATTTCGGCACCACAAAGCTTAACAAGTTCCTCTGAACATAATTGACATGCTAATTCAATACACCTGACAGGAGACTGCTAACTTGTAGTACAATACACAAAAGAGTCAATTAGCTGGAGAAGAGGACATTAGCATGTAGCAGTATGAAAGAGTCACTCTACAATTAACCCTTTGAGCTCAGAATTAACAAACTTAAAATAGCCCTACAGATATCTCAGAATATAATGTGGATAATCCATATCTAATAATCCTAGCTCAGGTAGTCCAAGATATCATTCTTCCATTCATCCTATGGCCCTAGTGGTCATAGGAGGATTTTAGACATAGGAGAATCTGAGTCTGTCACAGTGTCCAACCTTGACTTTGCATTTACTCTGTGGGCCAGATTCAGGTAGATCAGAGCATCTTTGCTCTGGAGTAACGCTTCTCATTTACGTTACTCTGCCGAAATTTTAGGAGCAAGTGCTGTTATTCATGAAGCACTTGCTCCTAAAGTTGCGGCAGCGCATCGCAAATGAGCCGGCGGAATTCAAATTGGGCGGGTACGGGGCGTGTTGTATTCAAACTAAGCGCGATCCCGCGGCGAACGTACTGCGCATGCGTCGAGTGTCAATGCATCCCAGTGCGCATGCTCCAAATTCTGTCAGTGAACGTCAATGACGTCACATCCCCATTCATGAATGTTTTACGCAAGCGACGCGATTTGTTTTTTTTCCGACGCGATGACGACGCCTATACTTAACATAGGATATTCCACTAGGGGGCTGCTTTATCTATACGCCGCGTATCGCTTCCGGAAACGTCGTAAAGTCACTGCGTCGCGCCCGAAAAAGATCGTGAATTGCCGATTCCCGCTCATTAACATATTTTTTGAGCGTAAATCGGCGGGAACGCCCCCGGCGCCATTTTTAAGTTGAAGCAACGATGCGATGGCAAAATTCATTTACGCTGCTCGCATCGGAACTCCAACCCGGCGTTTCTTGTTTTCTGGTTACAGAAAACAAAAACGCAGGCTTAAAGTGACAGTTAGGCTGGCGGATCCAGGGCCGGCCTTAGGTGTTCAGGCGCCCTGTGCACGTTAATCCTGTGGCGCCCCCCCATCTTCACCCCTTGCCCGCTGGTCACCTAAACATACACAAAGAGGCCCCTTATATCCTCTTACCCCTCTGTGTGTAGGCTGGCTATAAAAAGTAAATACTTTTTCTTTTTATCAGAAAAAGTAGATGCATGCAGGGCCACAGGCTCAGTGTGACTTACCTTTCAGTGGACGGTGCGGCTTTGTATTTAAAAATGGCGCCGCCTGGCACTTAAACAGAGCGTTTTCAGGCTTTCACCGAGCAGCGGTGGCACATTGTGCCTGTCGGGGCCGGCAGCAGCCATTTTTTTTCAGGTGCCGCAGCTGATGCCTTGCTCTTCACCCAGTCCCAGGGCAGGGGGACCTGGCAGCGCCTGCTGCTGTGACTTGTAGGAGTCGGATTCCTGTGATGATCATGTGAGTGACTGACTGCTACTCACATTCTGCAAGCTGTGATGGCTGCACGGCGCCCCTGTTGCCCATGGCGCCCTGTGCGGCTGCACAGCTCGCACACCCCAAAGGCCGGCCCTGGGCGGATCCATTGATCCGCCAGCCTAACTCTACCTGAATCTGGCCCTGTGTGTGTATGTATTATGTTATGTTCAGGATACCTCAATTTCTACCAAAGGACAGTTCAACCAAATATATTATCGTTGGAGCCTGGTGGCCTAAGAATCTCCCTGGCTCATTATATACTGTCCAGTGGTGAGCTCCGTCTGCTAAAATTTTAGAATATTCTATGTTTCTCCAATGTGTTCCCAAATTTCCACCTCTATTCTCCAAAATATTTTAAAAGAGAAGTAGGGCCAAAGCTCTTTATCCCTATGTCTCCTGTGAGTCACAGGAGTGCACCTAGTTCTGCACTCCTGTGACTCGTACTGGAATATACAGTTCCGTTTTGGGCACCAGTTCTCAAAAAGGATATCGGGGAACTGGAGAAAGTGCAGAGAAGGGCAACCAAACTGATAAGAGGCATGGAGGAGCTCAGCTATGAGGAAAGATTAGAGGAACTGAATTTATTCTCTCTTGAGAAGAGAAGAATTAGGCCCCGTACAGACGAGTAAATGTATCTGTTCAAATCGGTCGGACAGTTTCCAGCAGACAGATTTGATCGTGTGTACGCGGCCTAAGGGGAGATATAATCAACATGTACAAATATATAAGGGGTCCATATAGTGAACTTGGTGTTGAGTTATTCACTTTACGGTCAACACTGAGGACAAGGGGGCACTCTTTACGTCTAGAGGAAAGGAGATTTCATCTCCAAATACGGAAAGTTTAAAATCCAACAGGATGATCATCCATTTACATCTGCCTACATCTGTTTCCACCCAGGTCTGTTATTTGTAACAAAACAAAGCTGCGTCCTTTCGGCTTTCTATTAAGACAGATCTGAGCAGATGCCATCCATTTACGTCCATTCTGTTTATGTCCGTTTTTAGGGTCCTTTCACAGGGGCTTGTCTGTTGGACGAACTGTGCTTGCTCAGCAGGGGATCAATCCACTGATTCCCGCTGAGCAGGCGGATGACAGGTCTGTGCTGAGACGGACCTTTCAGAGCCCCACTCTCTTCTATGGGGAGATCGGATGAACACAGACCGTCTGTCCATTTTCATCCGATCCGCCAGATGGATGGAAAATAGGGTCACCATCCGTCTGCATTTCACGGACAGGACAGGATTGGATTGGATAGCAGTGGGTGTCATCAGACATGTCATCGCTAACATCTGCCTTTCCATAGAAGTGAATGGAGTCTCTGATCAAGTCCGCCTGAAAAACTGACAGGTGGACCTGATCGGAAAGCCTGTATGAAAGGGGCCTTAGGGTCCTTCAACGTGGGGCTTTCCGTTAGGTGGACTTTGTTTTGCTCAGTGGGGGATCGCTTTGCTGACCCCTCCTGAGCAGGCGGATGACAGGTCCGTCTCCACTCACTGTGCTGAGATGGACCTGTCAGAGCCCCGCTGTCCTCTATAGGAGATCGGATTAAAACGGACTGCCTGTTCATTTTTATCTGATCCCTTCTGATCCAATTCTGCAGACAGATGGAAAATAGGGCTTCATCCATCTGGATTTCACAGACAGGATCAGATCAGATATCGACAGATGTCAGCGGTATCCGATCAGGTCTGCCTGAAAAACTGACAGGCGGACCTGATCAGAGCGCCCGCGTGAAAGGGGCCTTAGGCAAGAATTTTTTGTTAAATTTTTGTAACTTTTACTTTATTTTTGCAACAATAAAAAAAAAAAAAAACAGATGCAAAAATGGATGTAGACTGATGTAAACTGAACTGAACTAAAGACAGATGTGCAAACTGATGTAACCTGATATTCATTATTTATAGTGTTGCAAAAAATGTGACTGAACTGATGACGCCCATGTGAAAGGACCCTCAATATGAATCCTTAGGCCCCTTTCACATGGGCATGCCGATCAGGAGCCTCCAGTCACTTCTATGGGGCAGCTATGTCTAGCAGATCTGATGGGATCGGATGAAAATGGACAGGCGATCTCCCCTTATAGGAGAGTGGGGCTCTGACAGGTCTGTCTCGGACAGGTCTGTTTTTTAAAGTTTATATTATAAAAAAATTGCTATACGCCACCAAAGTGTTTGGGTTTGACCTGAATAAAAGGTGGCAACCCTACCATGATCCTGGCTGCATCTTAGTCCTTTCAGTTTCTCAAGTCTCACCAGGGCTGGACTAGGACAAAAATTTGGCCCTGGACTTCATCTAGACTGGACTACTTTGACAGGTCTCTCCCATGGCGGCTGGAAAGCTGGATGTACTTACTGTATATACTCGAGTATAAGCCAAGTTTTTCAACAAATTTTTTTGTGCTGAAAATGCCCCCTTCGGCCTTTACTCGAGTCATCTTTTTGCGCCTAATCTCCCCCGGACTTTGGGGACCCGGTACTGGCTAGCCGTAGGTCCCCTGGACCCCAAACTTGGCACACATGTATCCCCACTCTTCCTCTGTAAGTGTGCAAAGATTGTTGTCTGGGGGACCATACGCCTGGGGAGAACAGATTTTTCAAACCCAGGCACCCCTTCCATAGACTCCCATGTTAAACAGTAATTTCTCTGGTGACTTTAGGGACCTGGTACTGGCTGGTTGTAGGTCCCCGCAACTTGGCTCACATATAGACCCCTTTTCTCCTTTACAAGTGTACAACGCTTGTTGTCTGAATGGACCTACGGCTGGGAGCACCGATTTTTCAAAGCCGGGCACCCCTTCCATAGACTCCTATGTTAAATGTAGGTCTAGTCATGGACACAGTGAGGCATGGGCACAGTGAGGAATGGGCACAGTGAGGCATGGGCACAGTGAGGCATGGACACAGTGAGGTATGCACATGGACAAAGTGAGGCACAGTGAGGCATGCAGATGGACACACTACACTTATACTCGGGTCAATACGTTTTCCCATTTTTTTGTGGTAAAATTAGATGCCTCGGCTTATATTCAGGTTGGCTTATACTCGAGTATATATGGTATTGGCATTTTGTATTAGGGT
Organism: Rana kukunoris; assembly: GCA_029574335.1. Classification (NCBI taxonomy): domain Eukaryota; kingdom Metazoa; phylum Chordata; class Amphibia; order Anura; family Ranidae; genus Rana; species Rana kukunoris. The sequence goes on from CM056059.1 coordinate 183,125,548, forward strand.
CATTCGACTTTTAGTTATATCATTGAGTAAACACTATAAATAGCAGAGATCCGAGAATACTGTGACTCCTGCAGGTCAAAGCAGGACCTAAAAGGCGTAAAAAAAAAAAAAGGTTTGGTTTAACATTGAACCCAAAAAGACTACACAGCACCAATTTCCCCAGTTAGAAAGAAGCAATTCTTGCAGAGCCATTAGACATCTTAGCAAAGTGGAAATCCCCCTTAATCACATGTCTGGAGCCCACAGCCGCATGCAGAATAGTTGTATGGTAAATACTTCTGATTAGCTGTTGACATTGGGAACATTGATCCTATGGTAAATGCATCTTGAATCAACACTAACAAGTTTGAAGTGGGTGATGAGTATTGAATGATGTATGTTCTATTTTTGACCTAAAATCCATGTGAAAAGCTGCCAATAGGAATTAGTGAGCGTGTTCAACATAGAGACAACTGATCTGATTGATTGACTTGCCGAATGCCTGCAGTTTAGAGAAAAAATAAAATAAAAAACATGCAATTAAAACTAAAACCACATTTCAGCACTTTTACTGCATTAAGATCAGTACTGGAGGTAGGGGCAGACATTGTACTGAGGGTCTACAGGATCCTAGCATTGCATCTGCGATCTGCTGATGCTTTACAGGCTCCAGTGCAAAAAAATTATAAATGGAAAATTTTTCCTGCAAAAACATGTGTATTTACAGTATTATTGTATTATTAAAGGTGAACTTATCCTATAAAATTGCTGCTATATTTTTTGTGTACCGCTGTGGAGATATCCCTTCTTGCCCCATCTTCTTACATGTTGGCATTCATGGTTCCCTCAATGAACTGTAGCTCTCTAGTGCCGGGAGCACTCATGCAGCCCCAGACCATGACACTCCCACCACCATGCTTGACTGTAGGCAAAACAAACTTGTCTTTGTAATCCTCACCTGGTTGCCGCCACACACGCTTCACACCATCTAAACCAAATACGTTTATCTTGGTTTCATCAGACCACAGGACATGGTTCCAGTAATCCATGTCCTTAGTCTTTTCAGGCCTTCTTGTGCATCATCTTCTGGGACGACAGCCATCCAGACCAATTTAATGCAGTGTGCGGTGTATGGTCTGAGCACCGACAGGCTGACCCCCCACCCCTTCAACCTCTGCAGCAATGCTGGCAGCACTAATATGTCTATTTCCGAAAGACAACCTCTGGATATGACTCTGAGCATGAGCACTCAACTTCTTTGATCGACCATGGCGAGGCCTGTTCTGAGTGGAACCTGTTCTGTTAAACCTCTGTATGGTCTTGGCCACCCTGCTGCAGCTCAGTTTCAGGGTCTTGGCATTCTTCTTATACCCTAGGCCATCTTTATGTAGAGCAACAATTTTTTTTTTCAGATCCTCAGAGAGTTCTTTGCCATGAGGTGCCATGTTGAACTTTCAGTGACCAGTGTGAGAGAGTGAGAGCGATAACACCAAATTTAACGCACCTGCTTGTAAGACCTTGTAACACTGTTGAGTCAGATGACACCGGGGAGAGAAAATGGCTAATTGTTCCCAATTTGGACATTTTCACTTAGGTGTGTACTCACTTTTGTTGCCAGTGGTTTAGACATTAATGGCTGTGTTGAGTTATTTTGAGGGGACAGCAAATTTACACTGTTATACAAGCTGTACACTCACTACTTTACATTGTAGCAAAGTGTCATTTCTTCAGTGTTGTCACATGAAAAGATAGAAGAAAATATTTACAAAAATGTGAGGGGTGTACTCACTTATGTGAGATATTTTACATATGTGTATATTAACCTGCACAAAAATAGAATGTGCTTATAATGCATTATATATCTAGCCTACTGTCTGAAAAAAGGTCCTAGTACTGCACAGAAGGGATGGGCACCTTAAAGTGAACCTGTACCTTGATCAAAATCAAAAGGAAAGTCAATGGGTTCACTTTATTACCCCCTCCCCAGTGCTATATACTGTACATATTTTCACTCTCTCACCACTTAGTTCAGCTTCCAGCTAAAAGACTGTCCTGTGTAAGTTCTAGTTGGGTCTCCAATTGGAGATTACAGGGGACTGGAAACTGCCCCCCTATCCCCATTCGAGAGAAAGGAGGTGAGTCCCAATACAGTAGGTGGAAGTACTGGGTATTTTTTTATTTGCCTCTTGTGGCTGAACAAAGCGGAGGCAGAGAAAATGTAAAGCAATTAAGCACTGCTGGGGGACTAAGTTTTAAAGAGAACTTGCCCTTTTCCCTCTGTGGACAAAGCATGGAAATGGAAGTACCGGAAGGTGAGATATGTGCTAGACTCCCAAGCAGGGCCATTTTTAATGTTGATTGGACCCTGGGCAAAAAAAATCTTGGGGGGGCCCCCATGCAATGTTGCTCTCCACCTTCTCTGAGACATACAATAGATATCAGCTAGACTTAAAATCAGCTTACTGTATAGATCAGGCAGTGGTTGTGATTGGTTGCCAGAGGTTACAGCATATCATTACCACTTACTGACTGGTTGCTAGAGGTTACAGCACACATTACGGCTCACTGATTAGTTGCTAGAGGTTACAGTACATGATTTATTTTTGTTGATTGGTTGCTAGAGGTTACTGTACAGTAATACTGCTCACTGATTGGTTGCCAGAGGTTACAGGACATCATCTCTTCACTGCAGAGGGGCATGATATTCATATGAATGCTGTCTTTATTTACATATTGTACAGGACGCTGGGGTTGGGTCCTGGATGGACGATATGTTGCGCCAATATTTGGAGTGTGGTCCTTTTAAGGCAGTGGTGTAGGGTTCAGGAGGTCACCCAGAGGGGATGAGAAATTGATCCAAATTGAAATTGAGAAGTTGATCTAGAGAGGATGGGCTTACAGTCCTTTCTGTCCTTCTTATTGTCATTTGGGGCCCGAAATTTCGGAGGTTCTAAAGTGAAGTTCAGGAGGGGAAAAGCCTCCTCTCCTGGCCCCTGGCTGTCAAGCACACAGGGGATTAAGAACTTCCAGGAAATAAGCTTAAAGGACAGGAAGTGCAGATAGAGGGTGTGGAGGAGTATGGGAGTGGACCTGTCTGCAGAAGCTGTGCACTGCTGAGAAGGACGGGAAGTTCTGCCTAAACCGTATGTGCCTTTGTTTTGCTTTATTTGCTGTGCTGAAGGAAAACATACTTTTTTCATTTATACTGGAGAGAAGCGGGACTTTTGCTTTATTGTTTTTCCCTGTGTGCTGAAGAAAGCGTTGTTTTTGGTTTGGTCACAAATAAAAACCCTTTTTGTTCACCGTTATGGTTTACGCACTTAATCTCGCAGAGCTAAAGAACCCCCAAAGTTAACAATATGAATGCCGTTGCTATTTACATATGAATGACGGTTATTTACATGTAAACACAGGGGGCCAGATTCTCGTAGCAGTTATGTCGGCGTATCTCGACATACGCTGCGTAACTTCAAAGATGCGCCGGCGTATCTATTTTCTGTATTCAGAAAATGAGATATGCCAGAATTTTGCTTAGATACGAGCGGCGTAAGTCTCTTACGCTGTCTTATCTTAGTTGCATATTTACGCTGGCCGCTAGGTGGCGCTTCCGTCGATCTACGCGTCGAATATGCAAATGAGCTAGATACGCCGATTCACGAACGTACTTGCGCCCGGTCGTCGTATTTTACGTCGTTTGCGTAAGCGTAAGTCCGGCATAAAGTTACCCCTGCTATATGAGGTGGCGTAGCGTAAATCAGATACGCAACGCCTGCACAAAGATAGGCGTCCCTACGAGAATCTGGCCCAGGGTCTGCACACGAGTCATCCCTACACAACAATAGGGCAGGGCTGGGAAGCATTGGTAGCAGCACTTCACACTGAGATATCAGGACACATCACAGGACTAAGGCGGCGTACACACGAGGGGATATGTCCGCTGAAAACGGTCCGATGGACCGTTTCAGCAGACATCTCCGCTCGTGTGTATGGGCTAGCGGACAGATTTCTCCACCCGACAGATTTCAAAGCAAGCTTTGAAATCTATCCGGTGGGAATCTGTCCGCCCGACATGTCTGCTGGTTAGTACACTTACCAGCAGACATGTCGGCCCCCACCGCCGCCGCGCCGCTGCCAAATGGATTCGGCGCATGCGCGGAAGTGTTTTACTTCCTGGTGCGGTGACGTGGCGGTGACGCGGCGGCGTCAACGTCACCGCCGCGTCACCGCCACGTCACCGCGCCGTCCGGCGGCGGGGAATTTGATCCGATGGTGTGTACACGCCATCGGATCAAACTCCCGATCGGACATATCCGATGGAAATGGTCCGCGGACCGTTTTCATCGGATATGTCCGATCGTGTGTACGCCGCCTAAAACTTCAAAGCACAAGGGAATTTAAACTGGGATAGTTGGTAAGTATGAGGCAGCTGCTTTGGGCCCATAAACAATGACAGGGCCCAGGGCAGCTTCCCCTTTGACCCTGCCTTATAGATGGCCCTGCTCCCAAGCCACAATAGAGCACTTCCATCTTCATCTTGCTGTGAAGTACCAATAAGAGTTTCACCCAGGCAACCTCCCCACACAGGCCGGCCTTCAAGATTCATGGATCTTGTTATTACAGAGGAGCGGAATTTTTTAGCACTATTCAAGAAAATATAAGAATTCACAAAGGCGTACTTGTGAGCACTTCTAAAATTGTTCGAGGCATACAAGGAATTTAATTGAAAGAATTAATTTAATATAAAGAATGACTGCAGATAAAGCAATTAAAAGTAGCTCATTCTTAACATTATTTTGCTTCTTTAAGTGAATGTTCTGTATATGGACTAAACAAAGATTTTACTTTAGCGTGAAGTTCCTTAATAAGCAATGGTGGTTATTGAATGAGCTGTAAAATGCTACAATCTACTAGCTTGGAAATTATTACGTTTATAATGTCTTCTTTTCATTACTAATATAGGACTGCGGCGATGAGTAATTGTCCCTCTGTGGAGCTCCTTGAAGCAATATTTAGTTATGTGCATCTGCTCCAAACTTTCACTAACTTTTATTAAACAACAGTAAAGGACTTAGCCTCAGAAATTATTACTCCCAGACGATTCCTAATACGTACCATTAGGAAAAGGAAAAAATAATTAGCGTATACACTGAGAGGCTTATTTATAAAGGGTGAGAGTAATTAGTGATGAACAAATCCCTCAGCATACAGACTGTTGGCAGGCAGTCCAGCCTGACCTGTTTAGCGGGGAAGACAATTTGCCATGTATAGCTTCCTGAAAGTGCCTTTAACAAGATACTTTGTACTCCATACCAGTACAGGGACAGGACTGCCCAAGGGCAAAAATGCAGAACTGTGACCCCTCCCGCTGCTAACATATGATGTAGAGGTGCTGCGCCAGGGGATTTTTCCCCTCCTGCCCCCTCCACCCACATCCAGGCTATGCCCCCTCTGAAAGGCTAGAGTTCTCCCATAAATATCAATACATTGGAAGGCTAGAGTTCCCCCATAATATCAATGCATTATAAGGCTTGCTAGAGTTCCCCCATAGTGATTAATGCTTGTATAAAGATGTATCCTTGAGCTTCTAGGATTAGTAACACAAAAGCTAGGAACATTGCCAGTGTTATTGTGTACTAGGCAAAGAATGATAACATTAGATAAGGTGCAGTAGAAACCAGACTTAGTCAGGCTCCCAGAAGACAGATTGTTATATTTTACACACAATGTATAATTGTGACGAATATTACTTGTATAACCTAATAACTTAGATATTATTGGCTGATATAATTATGAACAAGTACGCATTAGAAATAAAGTCTAGTATTGACATACCATAGCTGTGTGTGGATGTTTTTCACTAGCTAATGCATTGGGGAGTTCCATACATCCAGATAGTCCTTAAAGCCCAGGTCTAGTTAAACCAGCAACCTTACACCCTCCACCCACATCCAGGCTCTGCCCCCTATCCTGTCACATCCATAGTTCACGCACTCTTTTTCAGCCTCACTGAAAAGGCCAATCAGTCACATTCATATATAAAGCTCACCACAGATGTTACATTATACAGTGCTTTGAAAAAGTATTTATACCCCTTGAAATTTTCCACATTTGGTCTTGTTACATCCAAAAATGTAAATGTATTTTATTGGGATTTTATGTGATAGAGAAACACAAAGTGGCACATAATTGTGAAGTGGAAGGAAAATGCTAAATATCATGAAAAGTGTGGCGTGCATTTGTATTCATTCCCTTTTACTCTGATGTCCCTAACTAAAAACTAGTGGAACCAATTGCTTTCAGAAGACACTTGATTAGTAAATAGAGTCTGCCTGTGTGTAATGTAATCTCAGTATAAATACAACATACATACAAACATACAAACATTTTTTTATCTCAGTTTAGGCCGATATGTATTCTTCTACATATTTTTGGTAAAAAAAAATTAAAAATAAAATCGCAATAACCGTATAGTGACTGGTTTGCGCAAAAGTTATATTGCCTACAAAATAGGGGACATAATTATGATTTATCTTTTTATTTATTTTTTACTAGAAATGGCGGCGATCTGCGATTTTTTTTCGGGACTGGGACATTATAGCGGACACATCGGACACTTTTGACACATTTTTGGGACCATTTACATTTATACAGTGAACAATGCTATACATATGCATTGATTACTGTATAAATGTAACTGGCAGGGAAGGGGTTAACCACTAGGGGGCAGGGAAGGGGTTAAATGTTTCTCCTACATTGTGTTCTAACTGTGGGGGGAGGGGACTGACTGGGGGAGGTGACCGATTGTGTCCCTATGTACAAGGGACACAGCATCGGTCTCCTCTCTCCCTGACAGGGACATACAGATCTGTGTTTACACACACAGCTCAACGTCCCAGCTCAATTATCGGCAATCGCGTGTGCCTGGCACACGCACAGTGTTCTAAGTGACCCGACGGGTGCGCGCGCGCCCCTAGCAGCTTAAAGTGACAGGACTACATATGACGTTCTGTCAGGATCATAGAGTATCCCGCCCGCCGTCATTTGATGGTGGGCGGGTATCAAGTGGTTAAAGTAGGGTTAGGGTATAAAAAATATCCCAAGCTTTTGACATCTCACAGAGCCCTGTTCAATCCATCATCCAAAAATGGAAAGAGTATGGCACAACTACAAACCTACCAAGATATGACCGTCCACCTAAACTGACAAGCCCGGCAAGGAGAGCAATAATCAGAGAAGAAGCCAAGAGGCCCATGGTAAATCTGGAGGAGCTGCAGAGATCCACAGCTCAGGTGGGAGAATCTGTCCACAAGACAACTATTAGTCATGCTCTCCGCAAATCTGCCCTTTATGGCAGAGTGGCAAGAAGAAAGCCATTGTTGAAAGAAAGCCATAGGAAGTCCAGTTTGCAGTTTGCAAGAAGCCATGTGGGAGACACAGCAAACGTGGAAGAAGGTGCTCTGGTCAAATGAGACAAAAATTGTACTTTTTGGCCTAAAAATAAAATGCTGTGTGTGGTGGAAAACTACAACTGCACATCACCCTGAACACACCATCCCCACCGTGAAACATGGTGGTGGTTGCATCATTTTGTGGGGATGCTTTGCCTTAGCAGGGACATGGAAGCTGGTCAGAGTTGATGGGAAGATGTATGGAGCCAAATACAGGGCAATCTTAGAAGAAAACCTTTAAGAATACCGATCGCCCCCACATGTATTAATGTATTTTCGTTTTTCGTTCTTCTTGTGTTTGGTCTTAAAAGACATAAGTGAATGAGCCCCTTTGCCCTCTTATGTTAATACATGTGCGGGCGATCGGTATTTTTAACAAGTTTTTGAATTCGATCGGTTGTCCCACGGCGTTACGCCGTGCCGTTCAAGTAAGGGCAGTTTTACCATACCTAAGATGGCACTCTTGGATCCAACGTGCTGCTTTTCGCAATAGGCGATGGGTCCTTTTATTTGGTGATTCACTGTGAAGCCCTACCCCCATTGATAACGTCCTATAGTGACGAAACGCGTATGGGAGGCTACGCAGTGACGTTACCACGCTGAGGAGGAGGGCTCCTACATGCCGGCCGCCAATACCTTGTTTTATGCTGTTTTTTTACCGTTTGTCTGTAAGTTCAACTTTTAACTTTATTAAATCCACTGTTATATGGAGTTACGCTATGTGCGCCTCTTTCTTTCACTTACATTGAACCATTTGGAGCCTAAAGTTACCACGTCCCTGAACCAACTGGCCATAGTTGGAACATCCAAGGAACTACAAGGAAACTAAAGGCCGTGACTGGGCTATAGTCAACTGTCTATACCGCTTGCCCTCTGGTAAGCTGCTTACTTATCTGGTGGAGGGTGCACCTTTGTATTTACCTCACTTGGTGGTGTGGATCCTAGGAGGCTCCTGTCTGGGACCAATCTACCTATATATGGACTCTAATGAACTTTATTGTTTATGAACTTTGGTCATCACAATTTTAAAATTTGTCTATTTCAATTTTGTTTATTTTTGGCACGGCTTTTCCTCTTTTTTCTATTTTCCCATTGTGTATCACACGCCAGCTGCTGCCTGTAATTTATAAAAGATGAGGGGACAATAGCGCAGTTTTTTGTTTCTTTTAGAAGAAAACCTGTTGTTATGCCGCGTACACACGATCGGTCCATCCGATGAGAGCGGTCTGATGGACACGATCGGTTTGGACCGATGAAAACGGTCCATCACACCGTTGTACGTGGCATTAGATTCTGCAAAAGACTTGAGACTGGGGCGGAGGTTCACCTTCCAGCAGGACAACAACGCTAAACATACAGCCAGAGCTACAATGGAATAGTTTAGATCAAAGTATATTCATGTGTAAGAATGGCCCAGTCAAAGTCCAGATCTACATCCAAATGAGAATCTGTGGCAAGACTTGGAAATTGCTGTTCACAGACATTCTCAATCCAATCCAACAGAGCTTGAGCTATTTTGCAAAGAAGAATGGGCAAAAATGTCGCTCTCTTGATGTGCAAAAAAAAAAGACTTGCAGATGTAATTGCAGTGAAAGGTGGTTCTATAAAGTATTGAAGGAGGCTGAATACAAATGCACACCACACTTTTCACATATTTATTTGTAAAAAAGTTGGAAAAAACATTTATAATTTTCCTTCCACTTCACATATATGTGCCACTTTGTGTTTCTCTATCACATAAATTCCAAATAAAATACTTTTACGTTTTTGGTTGTAACATGACAAAATGTGCAAAATTTCAAGGGGTGTGAATACTTTTTCAAGGCACAATCTCTGTACAATCTCTTTTACATTTAGAAAAGTAGGTAATAGAAGAGGTGGCATAACTAGCATATCTGCACCCAGGATGAATCATTTTTCTTTAACATCCGTCACACATACGGTACATCATAGTTATTTACAGTAATAACCGTGAAATTTTCCATCATGCACACTGGGGATGGGTCTGGAATTGACTCTTGAAGGGTGTTCTACAAGTATGGTTGCAACAGGCTGGAAAAATATCCCCCAACCCCTCCCCGAGTATGGTTAATAGCATGCTCTAGAAATAAAAAATAAAAAGCATTTGTGGGTTTAAAGGGGTTGTAAAGGTACAATTTTTTTCCTACATACCTTTACCTTAGTGCAGTCCTCCTTCACTTACCACATCCTTCCATTTTGTTTTAAATGTTCTTATTTTTTCAGAGAAATCCTCACTTCACCTGTTCTTTTGTCTGTAACTCCACACCGTAATGCGAGGCTTTCTCCCTGGTGTGGAGTGTCGTGCTCGCCCCCTCCGTTGGACTACAGATGAATCAGGATGCCCACTAACACAAAGCTTCTTTCTCTTTCTGCAACGTAGAGCGCGTCCTGACTCTACTGTAGTCCAAGGGAGGGAGCGAGCAAGACACTTCACACCAGGGAGAAAGCCGTGCATTACTGTGTGGAGTTACAGACAGAAGAACAGGAAGTGAGGATTTCTCAGAAGAAATAAGGACATTTAAAAGAAAAATGGAAGGATGAGGTAAAGGAAGCTATTCAGGAAAAAAAAAAATGATATCTTTACAACCCCTTTAACCAATCTTGTTTTTTTTGTACAACTCTCCTTTAAGGGGGCGTGGCAAGGGGTGTGTCCCATGCTTGCATGCTTTAGCCGATAGGTGTCCCTCATTCCCATCTGAAAAAGCTAGGAGGTATGCTCAAACCATCTATTCTATTTACTTCCAATCAGGCAGACCCTTACACTACAAAGTGGTTGGTGGATCTGCAGCAGATTGCTGAATAGCGGAGTAGCATCAATCGCCAGATACATGCATAATTAAAAAAAAGAGAGACCATTATAGCCCCTTTAAAAAGAAAATGTTAGAATGAAATTCTACTAGTGTATGGCCTACTTGCTCCTCTGTGTTACATTTCTAAACAGGCCCCGTAATATGAATTAATTTGGATTCATACACTTTGTAGCTTAGACCTGCAGATTTGCGAAAGGATTTTTTTTTTCTCATTTCAAATATGCATGGATTATCCAGCAACACAAACAAACAATTAGTTAATGTGCAAAACAGGAGCCCTGAGATGGTGAAGCACTGTGCAAACAAACTTTTTAGCCAGCTTAGAGGACCAGGAAAACTAAAACACTCCATACTATTCTTAAAGTGGATGTAAACCCACTCTCATCCTTTCTAAACTACTGCCATAGTGCTGATTTATAAGGATATAGATGCCTCCTGCATGTATCCTTACCTGTCAAATGTCTCCCCTCTGTCTGTTATAAGAACTGAAAAACTGCAGATTCTGTGGGTGGGTCTGTTGTCTGGATCTCGGTGGGTGGAGTCGTGATGTCAGTAGACTCCCCGCCCTCCTCTTTTTTCCTATGTATTCCTTACACTAAATTCTGCTATGATCACTAACATCCAGTCAAAATCCAGAAAAGTAACCACATGACTTCAGAAAAGGAGTGGGGGTGGGAATTAAAAAATAATGCCTGTCTCCAGGCTAGTACATGAGATATGTAAATAACCTGTCACTCACAGCAAGGGGGTGGAATGGACTAAGGTTTTTCTCTGTAAGTCCGTTTTATTTTACTGAAAAATAAAAGAGGATTGCTCAGAGCTGGATTAACTCTGTGTGGCAAGACTGGGCACAGATGATAGGAAATCTTATACTCTACATCGTGACATAAAAAAATAAATAAAAAAAATGTGGGTTTACATCCACATTTTTAAAAGAGGGGAGTACGGGGCCCTATGATTACTACCAAACCTCCTGGCATATAAATCTGTCTTAAAATTGACCTCGCTACTGTAAGATTGGCTCTAGGATTGAAAAGATAGTAGTCTGAGGCCCTGTACACACGAGGAGACATGTCCGATGAAAACGGTCCGCGGACCGTATTCATCGGACATGTCTCCTGGGATATTTTGGTCTGATGTGTACACACCATCAGACCAAAAATTCCCGCGACAGAGAACGCGGGGACGTGACGGTGACGTGGCAGTGATGTTGACATGGTGACGTGCGCAAACAAGGAAGTACAATGCTTCCACGCATGCGTCTAATCAATTCGACGCATGCGCAGAATTTCGGTCCGCTGGTTAGGCGTACTAACCAGCGGACATGTCCGACGGACAGGTTTCCAGCGGACAAGTTTCTAAGCATGCTTAGAAACTTTTGTTCGCTGGAAACCTGTCCGCTAGGCCGTACACATGATCGGACATGTCCGCGGAAACTGGTCTGCGGACCAGTTTCAGCGGACATGTCTCCTCGTGTGTACGCGGCCTTAAAGCAAACCTATTCTTTACGCACTAAGGCAAAGCAAAAGGTTCACTTCAATGCTGACGCTAACAAAAGCACATGATCAGCTTCTCTTTGCTACCCTACTGCTCTACTCAGTCATTCGAAGAAAAAAAAAACAGTACTTTGGGGCATAGGGAGCAATGATACGTAGTTTGTGGGGCCAACATTCACATAAACCTACAGTGGTGAAAATTATTATTTGATCCCCTACAGATTTTGTAAGTTTGCCCACTTACAAGGAAATTAAGGGTCTATAATTTTTATCATAGGTGTATTTAAATGATAGAGACAGAATATTAACCAAAAATCCAAAAAAAAATCACACAATACAAATGATATAAATTGAGTTGCAGTTCAGTGAGTAAAATAAGTATTTGATCCAATACCAGCCTAAAATCTGGCTCCCACAGACTGGCTACAGTATGTGCTCATGTGGTACACAGATTAGTCCTGTCAATTTAAGACTGCGCTCCTAATGACAGCTCATTATGTGTATAAAAGACACCTGTCCACAGAATCTCTTTCTTCCATTTAAACCTCAACATCATGGGAAAGACCAAAGAGCTGTCAAAGGACATCGGGGACAAGATTGTAGACCTGCACAAGAATGGAATGGGCTACAAGACCATCATCACGAAGCTTGGTGAGAAGGAGACAACTGCAATTTTTCGCAAATTGAAGAAATAAAACAATAACCATCAATCACCCTCGGTCTGGAGCTCCATGCAAGATTTTGCCGCATGGGGTGAGGATGATCATGAGAAAAGTGAGGGGTCAGCCCAGAACTATACAGGAAGAGTTTGTGAATGATCTCAAGGCAGTTTGGACCACAGTCACCAAACAAACGATTGGTAATACAATATGCCGCCGTGGGTTTAAATCCTGCAGTGCCTGCAAGGTCCCCTTCCTCAAGAAGGCAAATGTACAGGCCCGTCGGAATGTTGCCAATAAACATCTAAATTATTCAGAGAAAGATTGGGAGTGCTGTGGTCAGATAAGACCAAAAATTGAGCTCTGTGGCATTGCCTCATCTATTTGGAGGAAGAAAAATTGCTGACTATGACCCTAAGAAACCCATTCCTACAGTCAAGCGCAGAGGTGGAAAAAATTATGGTTTGGGGCTGTTCCTCTGATAAAGGCACAGGCCTACTTTGACGCATTGAGGGGCCAATGGACGGGGCCATGTATTGTAAAATCCTGGATGAGAACCTTCTTTTCTTAGCCAGAACACTGAAGATTGGTCGTAGTTGGGTCTTACAGCATGACAATGATCCAAAACATACCGTCAAGGCAACAAAGGAGTGGCTCAAGAAGAAGCACATTAAGGTCATGCAGTGGGGGATCAAATAATTATTTTCCCCACTGTATTTAGGCCAAAATGTATCAACATTCCAGAATTAATATGTAATATTGCAGCTTATTCAAAGTAATGTTACAAATTGCATTATATTTGCTGATCTGTATGGCAGTTCAAAGCAAAACCACTCACTTTAAAGCAGATCTCCAGGCACAAAAACCTTTAATTGAATATATTCCTCAATATCCACAACGGATATTAGCTGCCAGGATTGTCCAGTGCTCCTGCTTCTCATTCCAGCATTCTGGTTTTGGCTGTGGCATTCTCCTTGTCTGTCTATCCATCTGCAATGTGATTGATGTGGCCAGACTCTGGGTGGACACCAAACCTGATATAAGCCAGCCAAGCTTGCAGTCTCATGCTTGTGGTAATTTGTGTAATACTTGATCAAAATTCCTGTCTTTCTGCCCTTCTTTGCCAGATTGAATTTCCTTTTGTATGACCTCAGATCAGATATTGACTATTCTCTGCACTCTGCCTGCCTTATTTGACTGTCATGGAACCACTCTGTTTGTCTGACAACTGCAAGTACCTGTTTGCTTTGCTCAGTTTGCAACTGCCCCGGCGTGGTGGCCAGGCACTATAGCATTGTGTATAAGTCCAAGGGGCAACCAAGTATAGGGAGGTCTGCTTTCCCTATGGGAATGGGGGCTGCTAAAGGTGAAGAACCTTTGTAAATCCAATTACTAACCTGTAAAGTAACAGTGACATCATCACCAGGGGCGGACTGACCATTGAGTCACTCGGGCACTGCCCGAGGGCCCCATGCCACTAGGGGGCCCCATCAGGGTTGCCAGGCTCAGTAAAACCAGGGACAGTATGTCAAAATCTGTGTGTTTTTTTACATCTGTCCCTCATATGTCCGAAACTGACATGCTTTTGATGTGAAAATCCTGAGATTTTAGCTGCTCCGCCTCTGTACTGCCTCCTGGCGTGGTGGCCATCAGTAAGCCCAGGGGCCCCGTAATGTTCTATTGCCCGGGGGCCCCATGAGTTGTCAGTCCCCCCCTGATCATCACTGTGCTGTACATAGCCTGTGTAGAGAGCAGAGGCATTGCAGGGTCCCAGAAGGCTCCACCCACTACAGGTTGCTTGCAGAAAACTTCAGGAGGGGGCGGAGACAAGACCAGTCATCCTACACAAGGAGAGAGAGCAGCAGGGACTGGTCTTTATTACAGGAATCTCCTGTAAAGTATCACACTGGACTACTGCACAGATTGGAAGAAATACACAAAGCACCCCAACATTCAAGGAAGGATACACATGACTCCTGCTTTTAGACAACATTTGCTTATTATAGAGTTCAGGTTTAAATAGCAATCACTGTTTAAAATATGGCTTCATTCTCCCTCTGTTACCCTCTTGCATACCGCAGGACTGCAGACTAAAAGCTTTTGCAAATACACCAATAAAATACATGTATGGGGGCAATATTACCCACCAAAGAATGTGTGTCTTTGTCCATCCAGTCCCAAGGTTTACACTGCCATACAGCACAGTCCTGTCTTGCAGGGCAAGAGACCTGAGTATTTTATGCTGCAGTTCAGTAACACTTATGCCGCGTACACACGACTGTTTTTCAGGTTGTAAATAAATATGGCCCAGATTCAGAAAGCAATTACGCCTGTCTAACTGGTGTTAGACAGGAGTAATTTCAAATTTTGCGCGCCGTATCACTAGTTTGAATCCTCAAACCATGATACGGCGGCTTCGGGCTTCGATCCGAGAGGCTTACGTCTTCGTAAGCCTTCAGATCTACGCTGCGATATATTTGCGGCCGATGGGAGGAGTTCGCGTCGTTTTCATGCGTCGGGATATGCAAATGTGTTTTTACGGCGATCCACGAAGATACGAGTGGTCTTCGCAATCGCTTTCGTCTATTTTTTTTTTTTTTACGTACTGTTAGACCAGCTTTTTGCTGGTCTAACGGTACGTAGCCCATGTTAAGTATGGCCGTCGTTCACGCGTCGACTTTTTATTGTATTTTATTTTTTTACGTAACTCGTTCGGGACGAGGATTGTGCGTAAACGACGCTACTCAAACAACGAATGACGTAACGACGTGTTTTCGCGCAATGCACGGCGGGAAATTTTCGAACGGAGCATGCGCAGTTCGATCGCCGCGGGAACGCGCCTATTTTAAATGATTCACGCCCCCTACTCGCGTAGATGGATTGCGACGGGAGAAATACACTACGCCGCCGTCGTTTACTGGACAAAATCTACCTGGATTCCACGTAGAGCCAGGTAAAAAACGGCGGCGTAGTGTATTTCTGATACTCTACGAGAATCTAATTCTCTCTGAATCTGGGCCTATGTTTTTAAGGGTCTCGAAAAAACTACCCTTTTTTCAACCCCACCATTAAAACGGCCTTGCCTACACGCGATCGTGAAAAAAAAAAATGCTCTAGCAAAGCGCGGTGACGTACAACACGTACGACGGCACTATAAAAGGGGAAGTTCCATGCGGATGGCGCCACCCTTTGGGCTGCTTTAGCTGATTGTTTGTCCCTCATAGAGATTTCCATGTTATTTAAGATCATTTCAATAGAGTGATGTGCAATGAAAAAAATAATAATAAATAAATACATGTATTAATTTGTTAATGAATAAAGAGCTGCATTAATTTTTGTCTTTTAACATTATTAACATTAAAATGCATGCTGTTCTAATAAAAGCCTGCTATGGTGCTAAGGGTCTGAAGGATTTTATAATTAAAAAAATAATTATAAGTTTGAGCTTGAGTTGTCTATTTATTTTCATTCGTAGCAATCTTTACCTCTAATAATTGTATGCCCTGCTTTACATTATTTACATTAGTTTGCTGCACTCAGCATTTTTTTGCATTAGGGCCCCATTCACATCTCTCATTTTTTGATTGTAATTTTGTTTTTTTGCATGCAATTTCACATTCCACCCATAGAACAGTCCATTCAATACATGGGTTGCTTAATAGCAGTTTGTCTTACAAAATAAAGCTCATGCACCTTTTTGGGCGACAAGTGCTTTTTTTAAAACGTTCCTTTTGCACTGATCACCACGTGATCGCTTAACGCAATGTTCGCAGCAGAATCACATCATATTTGGTGTGCCATTAACCACTTCAGCCCCGGAAGAATTTACCCCCTTCCTGACCAGAGCAGGTACGGCACTGCGTTGCTTAAAATGACAATTGCGCGGTCGTGCGACGTTGCACCCAAACAAAATTGATGCCCTTATTTTCCCACATATAAAACTTTCTTATGGTGGTATTTGATCAACTCTGCGTTTTTTGTTTCTTAGTGCTTTAAACAAAAAAAGAGCGACAATTTTGAAAAAAAATGTTTTTTTTTTTTTTTTTTTTTGCTTTTGGCTAAAATAAATATCCCAAAAAATATAAATATATAAAAAAAATCCTCAGTTTGGGCCGATATGTATTCTTCTACATATTGTTGGTAAGAAAAAATAGATAAAAAAGAAAATAAAAATGCACTGATTACTAAATGACACTGGCAGGGCAAAGAAGGGGTTAAACACTAGGGGGCGATCAAAGGATTAAGTGTATCCTAGGGAGTGATTATATCTGTGGGGGGGGTGGACTTCCACTGACATGACAGCGATCACTGCTCCCGATCACAGGGAGCAATAGATCCTTGTCATGTCACAAGGCAGAACAGGGAAATGCCTTGTTTACATAGGCATCTCCCCGTTCAGCCTCTCCGTGTCATGATCACGGGCCGCCGGCGAACATCAAATTTGCAGGCACGCTCACGGAGTATGCGAAGGGCACCCGCCAGTCCAGCTGGCCACATGCTCGTGCACACTACACGGCAAATTAAATGGGAAGTACAGGTACGCCAATTAGCCCACCGCTGCCATTGTGCCGACGTATATCGGTGTGCAGCAGTCGGCAAGTGGTTAAAGAATAATGACACACTTACTGTAGCAATTTGGGAGAGTGGGCAGAACCATAAAGATTTTGCCTGTGCCCCCAAATCGCTGGCGATCACGGAAAAATGCAAGTTTTAAAAATAGGGCTACTCTTGTCACCCAAAAAGGAGCGTAAGCTTAATTTCGGGTAACAAGAGCGAAAAGGGCAGTCTATCAAGTGAATGGACTGTTCTGTGTGTGACATGAAAACCCGCATGCCAATCACTCAATCAGAACCACAAGCGGGAATGCTTGGTCCCGCTACAGAAATGTGTGAATGCAGCATATTAATCTCAGTCCATTTTTGGGTTACAGCCTAGAGTACAGAGGTGGCACCCTGGGGAGCAGAACCACGTTTCCCACCACTTACAGGAAGAAGGTCGAATGATGCTGGGTGCTTTTTACACTGAAAGACTGATGGCATCTAGTAGTGGAAAGGAATTACTGTAGAGGACAGCACCAAGGAGGAGGTAAGTATTGCAGCAAGAGTTTTTTTTCTTTTTTTTTTTTTTTTATGCTGGAGCTGTGCTGATTGGAACTGAAACTGCTGAGTAGTAGACAATGACATCAGGCTTACTGTTTTTTGTCAAAGCTTAACTGTAGAAGCTGAAGTTAGAAGCTGATTTGCTACTATACACGGCTGCACCATATTTTGCACTCTCCAGTTTTAGAAAATTAACCCCAGTATTTCCTGGATTGTAATTGCATTTTATATTATGGAGAATAGAGCAGAACAGACTTGAGACCCCCAATTTGTAGTTGAAGAAGACTCCAGGAAGGGCAGAAACAAAACTGGAAACTGTAGCGGTGAACTATTGTCACTATTGAAGTGTCTAGAGTATTACAAGATGTCAGAGAGTTACTCTACCAGACTCCACCTACAAATGAAATATAAATCGTTGGGTGAAGTAGCCCTCTCAAGCTGAAATCTGGGCGTAAAAACATTAATTTAAATATACCCAATAATCACAAAGATTATTTGTGTGTCTCAAAGGCCTCTGTAAGCCCAGTTATTACCTAAAAAAACATACCAGTTACATTATCACTGTGCCGTATACACTGATCATATATTAGGCAGCAAGTAACCATGTTGTCCATTAAGTTGATGTTTTGAAAGCAGAACAAATTTGGGCATGGCAGTCCGTAGTGGATGGGGCGGCGTAGCCACAGATCGGTCGGGGTGCCCATTCTGACCCGTGTCCACAGCCAAAAGTAAAGTGCCTACCATGAGCATGTGAGAACTGGTCAATGGATCAATGGAAGAAGGTGGCCTGGTCTGATGAATCACATTTTGTTTTATATCATTTGGGGGGTCGGGTCAGGGCAGCCATCAGAAATTTTGGGGCCCCTTACACACATTTAGGCCTGGGCCCCCCAGGGTCTGACCACCAACATTCCGAAATCTGCCCACTGGCCATCCCACCGAGTTCCCATCCACACCCAGCATCATCCATCCCTCTCCACAATGTATGCCCATTCATGCCCAGCATCACCCATCCCTCTCCACAATGCTCCATGCTGCTCTCTGGTATTTATCTGCATGCACCTGATAGGGCTGGGTGCATGCAGATAAATGAAGAGCTGACCACACCCCCTGCCCGTGTCCCAGCCAATCACATTGTAAACCAACCTAGCAGCAGCCAGCAGGCTCTGTCTCAGCAGGGAAGAAAGAGGATCGAGTGTTAGCCACGATCACCTGCTGTGTGGGGTTGTTAGTGAGAAAGGTGGTGGTGGCCGGCGGAGCCTCGGGCTTCTAAGCTTTTCTTAACTTCTCTACCAGTAGGGGCTGCTAGTGAAAGGAGGCTATATAGTGGCCAAGCGCAGTGCAGGCTAGTGGTGGCACAGGTGATTGATTAATTTCATGTGCTGCTGTATGGGCAGTGGGCCTTGGCCAGCCGGGTCCCCTGGGACGCTCGGCCTGCTTACTTGAGTACTGTCTGCACCCCCCTGATGGTGGCCCTGGGTTGGGTACGTGTGCGTCACTTACCTGGGGAAAAGATGGCACCAAGATGCAGTATGGGAAGAAGGAAAGCCGACAGAGGCAGTGTGATGCTTTGGCCAATGTTCTGCTGGGAAACCTTGGGTCCTGCAATTCATGTGGCTGTTATTTTGACCAAACCACCTACCTAAACATTGGTGACTAAGTACACCCTTCATAGAACTGGTGTTGCCTGACCGCAGTGGTCTCTTTCAGCAAATTATGCAAAATTGGTTCAAGAATGGTTTTAGGAGGTCAACAACGAGTTTGAGATGTTGACTTGACTTCCACACTCTCCAGATCTTAATCCAATTAAGCTTCTGTGGGATGTTCTGAAAAAACAAGTGCGATCCATGGAGGCCCCACCTTGCAACTTACAGGACTTAAAGAATCTGCTATTGGCAGGGTAGTGCCAGATACCACAGCACACCTTTCCGAGGTCTAGTGGCATCCATACCCTGATGGGTCGGGGCTGTTTTGGCAACAAAATGGGGAGCTATTCAATATAAGGTGGGTGGCCAATATGTTATAGCTGATCAGTGTATAGCCTATGCAGGTAGCAGACCCAAGAGGCCCCACCCACTACAGGCTGCCTGCAGAAAACTACAGGGGGCGGAGACAAGACCAGCCTCACTACACAAGGAGAAAGAGAAACAGTGATTGGTCTTTATTACAGGAATCTCCAGCAAAAAGGTCAAATTTTACACTGGATTCCTGCATAAATCTGGACGAATTACACAAAGCACGCCAGATTTAAGCAAAAACTTACATGCCATATATGTAAAACATATAACAAACATATAACATTTGTTTATCTTGTTGTTCAGTTTTAACTCAAATTTCTGATCAACTGCAAGTCCGATTGCCATAAAATAATATCACATTATATTCTCAGTTAAACCTCTATAAATACCATACAAATAATTGTAACAGCATTAATATACTAATAAAATGCATTAATATCATGATAAGAACATTATAAATACAGAATATTTTCATGACTTTAGACACACCAGAGTCTCTGTATCTGTATTCGTTTTTCTTTTTACAGCTGCAGCTATTCAGAAACTGTGGAACTGCAAGGAGCAGCAAGACTGAACTAGAAACCATTAATGCATGTTGGATCTTGCCGCTGCATTTTGCGGCACCACAGCGACTTCATTTACAGGTTTTACACTCAATAATGCTGTGCAAAGAGGTTGAAGTGTAACACGCAGAGATCCACAACATCCAATAAGCTGTAGTGAAATCAGATTAGCGAAAAATGTATTCTGATTGGCTGATGTCCGGCACCACACTTTTTCTTGCTTTATAGAACAAACCTGTTTATAGCCAATCCATACAATAGGTT
This sequence comes from Rana kukunoris, assembly GCA_029574335.1. Classification (NCBI taxonomy): domain Eukaryota; kingdom Metazoa; phylum Chordata; class Amphibia; order Anura; family Ranidae; genus Rana; species Rana kukunoris. The sequence goes on from CM056059.1 coordinate 183,145,905, forward strand.
CTGGCAAATCGCAGTACCTGCTGTTCTCCAACTGTTGTCTACAAGTACTAGCAAGCGCAGTCCGATGCTGGGAGTGCATGCTGGAACTTGTAGTCGTAGTCTAGTATAATAAAAGCAATGGGGATCAACTGAATCTTGTTTTCATAACACATGTCATTTGTAGCTGTAGCGTCTCTTTAATGGCTACATGGGAAAAATAGGTAAAGTAGGTAGGCTAGGTAGGTAGGCTCCCTCCAAAATCAATCGTAATCAAAAATCTTAAAGGTTAAGTCTTTAGTTGTAGCAGTAGAGTAACTGTAATTTATACCGGTTTTTAAATCTTATATTAAGAAATATAATAAAAAATATATAAAATATATATTTATATTATATTATATTTCTTATACAATTTTTTAATTCTTATATTAAGAAATATAATATAATATAAAATAGATATAAATATATATATATATATGTGTGTATATATATATATATATATAAATAGTTAGGTAGATAGATAGATAGAAAGATATAGATTATATATATATATATATATATATATATATATATATATATATATACACACACAAATATTTATTTATATATATATATATATATATATATATATATATATATATATATATATATATATATATATATATATATATATATATATATATATATATATATATTATAAGAGCTAAGTGCAAAAATCCATAGTAGCCAATTCCATATAGGCAACTAACTGGTTCTTATGAAATTACTATGCCTTTAATATAATCACTGCTTTTTTCACTGCCTTATAAATCTAACCACAAATGTTATAATCTGATTGTACAATCTTCTTAAGGCCCAGTTCACATTATTGCACACATTTGTGCGTGTTTCCACAAAGCACAGTAACACACTTTACCTGCATTGGTGCGATGTGGTGCCATTCATTCAGAATGGCACCCCAGTGTACCCCGCCAATGGATGTGCACCACAAGCGTCAACACATTGATGTGCATTGGGGTGCATTGATCTGGTTTCTAAAACATTGGCATGCGTTGCAATGTTAATGGGCTGCTAATGGAATGCACATTAATGTATGTAAAAAAAAAAAGGGCACGTGCAAAAAAGCAACATATGAACCTGGCCTTAGAATGAAGTGCACGGGTCCATGCGATTGGCTATACATTGAACAGACACATTTGTGTACTACATACTTTTTGGTGTATGTAAAGGACACTATAACGAGATTGACTGTCCAGATGTGGTGGAACTACAAGTCTCATCAATCCAGAACAGGCACAACCTAAAGGATATCCTAAGACTAAGTCTATAACTGCAACAGGCTGCCTAATCTCAGTATCAAGTCTACAGACTGAATCATTAGCAAAAGAGAAAAAAGAAGCAGACAGTTAAAGGGGTTGTAAAGCTTCGTGTTTTTTTCAAAACACCAATGTGAATGCATGCTAGAAGATAAAGAGAGATACTTTTCTAAATCTACCTGTTTCAGTGTAGCGAGGTCGACTCCGTTCTCTCTGGTAGTAGATGAAATCCAGGCAGTTCTCGTTCTCCACAATGCCACTATAGCACAGGTCTGCCACCAGTGTGAGTGCTTTCATACAGATCTCCTGCTCCCTGTCTCCAGGCATTTCCTACCACCATCCTTGTGAAGCCGGGAGCTTGGGTTGCTCTGCTGGACCTCTCTCCACCCCTCCCCACCCAAGACGGCAGAGAGGGCAAGTTGTAGCTTTTGATGTGGCTGCGTAGCGAGTGGCTGAGGCACAGTTCACTGTCACTGAACACACAGCTCACACCCACCGTATTCCCAGGAGCTCACACCTAGTCCAACTCCTAGTCTATGGCAGCTGACTGAACTCTTTACCGATAACACCTCCAAGAACTACTCCCAACTGAACTAAAGAGTTGACTAAAGAAAACTCTACGGCAAACTCTTCAATTGGTCTTCGAAACTCAAGATGTTCTTCTCCAAAACACCTTGACTGTTAACATCCTTATCTCAAAATCCCTTATAACAGAGTCAAATGTTAAATTGGTCTTCGAAACTCAAGATGTTCTTTTCCAAAAACACCTTGACTGTTAACATCCTTATCTCGAAATCCCTTATAACATAGTCAAATGAGCTCCTCACTCTTGAAAACCCAAAAGTCACTCTTGAAAACCCAAAAGTCACACATGCCTAAAAAATTCATACCCAACTCTCTAAAGCTAATTGGGTGAACTCAATTCCCACTTGACTGTAGCACTCAACTGACCACCACCCACCTGGACTCTTTAGAGGTCATGTCCAACTTGTGTGCCTTGGCCTACCCACCCAACTGAACCAAGCTCAAGCTCACACCCAGAGGAATCCGCCTGCCTTTCTATGAATACGAGCTGCTCTCTCCAAGCTCACCTTCTTCACTTTACAGAAGGGACCGACTCCACCTCTCAGGCTGCCAAGATGAAGACTAAGAAAGTGAGCTCTCTCTGCTTATCCCCTCCCTCCCTTTCTCTCTCTCTGCCTCTCTCTCTGTAGCAGATTTACCGAAAATCCTTTAATGTGAGTTCATAAGCTACATACAACAAACAAGGGAGAGGAGTCAAGAACCTGATACTCTCTTACATGCAAACTGGAATAAAGGCAAGTCTCTCTAGACTTCTGAGCTGCTCCTTATGGTCTCATCTCCAAGTTTTGCATTGCCTGTAGCTGGAGGTTTGGTGTGGATGGAATTAACAGCCTTCAGCACTGCCATCCTCCGACTCCCTGCGCTCTCTGTGTGATAGAAGCTAGTTTTCAGGATGTGTTTCTGATGCTGAGCTCATACAAAGACTGATGTGGATGGGAGGAGGGGTGTGGAGCAAGCTATATAGCTCTACGAGCTGCCTGCCTCTACAACGCTCCCACTATTCAGTACCAGTTTGCATCTGCTCTTAGGGACGAACTCTGCTAACCTGGATAATATAAAATAATCTCAACTCACACAAGGATTAGGATCTTTTTTTTTCAAAAATGTGACTGTAATATCAACTCCCATTGAAAATAACTCTGAAATAAGGATCCTTATGCTGGTGTGTTAGCTTTGTGAATGGAGCCTAATGTAATTTTAGAAAAAGGATCCTTTGTGAAAAAAAAAAATGTTTACTCTTTTCTCAAGTCTAAAAACACATGGAAAAAAGCAGAATGAAATAAAAGTACTGTAGGTGGTCAATTTTATATTTTAACATGTCATAGCTGGGGGGAGGTGAGGTGGCACAGAAACAGTACAACACAGCTGAGCCTCATTATGTCATTAAAGGAGGGCAAGTACAGACACAATGGGGCTGATTTACTAAAACTGGAGAGTGCAAAATCTGGTGCAGCTGTGACATGATAGCCAATCATCATCTAATGTCAACTTGTTCAATTAAAAAGAAAAAGATGGGAATGGTGCACTTATTCAATAATGTGCCATAAAGTAATATACTCAAAGAAAAAATATGATAAGTATCCAAACATACAAATTAATAAATTAATGTGAATAAAGTCCAACTAAAGCCCGATGGCAGGAGTTAGTTCACATAAAGGCAAAAATCTCATAGCGATAACTTGATAGAAGAAAAAACAGATAAAATATCTATCCAAGCATCGACTGTTAAATTTATGAATTGGCCGCTCACCTCCAACAATGACCCAACGGTCAAACAAGGCTCATCAGATAGTCAGATGATTTATCGTGCTGATGGATCTGTTAGGCCTCGTACACATGAGTAAATAGATTTGTTCAAAACGGTCTGTCTGACCGATTTGAACAAATCTGTCTGCTGGCATTTTGGTTTGCTCGCGTGTACACACGAGCAAACCAAAATCCCCGCCAGCAGACGGCGCGCTGACGTGTCGGTGACGTGGCGGTGACGTTGACGCCGCCACGTCACCGCACCAGGAAGTAAAACACTTCCGCGCATGCGTCGAAACCATTCGGCGCCTGTGCGAGAAGACATGTCTGCTGGTTAGCGTACTAACCAGCAGACATGTCGGGCGGACGGGTTCCCAGCCGACAGATTTCAAAGCATGCTTTGAAATCTGTCGGGTGGCCAAATCCGTCTGTTTGCCCGTACACACGATCGAATCTGTCTGCTGAAACGGTCTAGCAGACCGTTTCCAGCAGACAGATTTACTCGTGTGTACGAGGCCTTAAGGCATCCAGGTTCCAGGAGAAGACGAAGAACTACGTCCAAAATTTAGCATCAAAACATCTTGGGTAATTCCACATATAGAGGAAACAGCTCCAAAGGAATGGTACTTCTTGTATAAATGGCGCTCAAAGGAAACAAAGAATAGCCATAGTGCTTTATTGCCAAATGAAAAGTACATTTATTTAGTAAAAAAAAACTGCTTACATCAAGTAATGATAAAAACCGCAGTAAAAAGCAATGGGAGTAGTGACACACAATCCTCCTCACCATACTTCTGTTAAAACACCACCAGAACTGACGTCACAAGGCTCCACCCGACGTGTTGCATCACTGGTCACGTGACTTCCTCAGGTATCCTTATAACACAACTTGTTCAATTAAGCAATACATATACATAAACATATACATATACATAATATACATATACATAAACATATACCCAACTGTCCCTGATTTTGAGGGACTGTCCCTGATTTGAAGCAATGTCCCTTTGTCCCACTTTCCTCCCCATGTGTCCCTCATTTAGGTCTGATCTATATAGTTGTATATAAAATGCACTTTTTATCTTTCAAAAAAATGTTTCCCAATGCTAAACCTTTTATCTAAAATGATAAATTGCTGCATTTGTACATTTTAGAAGCCAATATAAAGGAACAGTAGTCGTAAGAAAAGTCCCTGGTGGGTTTAATTAATCTTTTTTTGGTTGATTCTCCTTTAGGGGGGTGTGACGGGAGCGTGTCCTATTCCTACATACATTTACTAGTAGGTGTCCCTCATTCCCATCTCAAAATTTTAGGAAGTATACATATAATGTTGTGGTCTGGAGCACCATCTTCTGTCATGTGCCTCTCTCTCTCTCTAAATATATATAGCAAATTTAAATACATTGACCTGGGACTTTAAATGAAGCACCGCTGGTGGGGACACAGATGTAAGGAGGAGCTCCGCTGCGGACACTGATGTAAGGAGGTTCTCCGCTGGTGGGGACACTGATGTAAGGAGGTTCTCCGCTGGTGGGGGCACTGGTGTAAGGAGGGACTCTGCTGCTGGGGACACTGATGTAAGAAGGTGCTCCGCAGGGGACACTGATATAAGGAGGGGCTCCTCTGATGGAGACACTGATGTAAGGAGGGGCTCCGCTGGGGACACTGATGTAAGGAGGGGCTTCTCTGATGGGGACACTAATGTAAGGAGGGGCTCCACTGCTGGGGACACTGATGTAAGGAGGGACTCCGCTGCTGGGGACACTGATGTAAGTAGGGGTTCCTCTGATGGGACACTGATGTAAGGAGGAGTTCCTCTGATGGGACACTGATGTAAGGAGGAGTTCCTCTGATGGGACACTGATGTAAGGAGGGGCTCTGCTGGGGACACTGATGTAAGGAGGGGCTCCACTTCTGGGGACACTGATGTAAGGAGGGGTTTCTTTGATGGGGACACCGATGTAAGGAGCGGCTCCTCTGATGGGGACACTGATGTAAAGAGGGGCTCCGCTGGGGACACTTATGTAAGGAGGGGCTGCACTACTGGGGACACTGATGTAAGGAGGGGCTCCGCTGCTGGGGACACTGATGTATGGAGGGGCTCCACTGGGGACACTGATGTAAGGAGGGGCTCTGCTGCTGGGGACACTGATGTAAGGAGGGGCTCTGCTGCTGGGGACACTGATGTAAGGAGGGGCTCCACTTCTGGGGACACTGATTTAAGGTCCCAAGCTGCGCTGCTGGGGACACTAATGTAAGGAGGGGCTCCTCTGATGGAAACACTGATGTAAGGAGGGGCTCCGCTGGGGACACTGATGTAAGGAGGGGCTCCTCTGATGGAGACACTGATGTAAGAAGGGCTCCGCTGCTGGGGACACTGATGTAAGATAGGGGCTCCACTTCTGGGGACACTAATGTAAGGAGCGCTCCTCTGATGGGGACACTGATGTAAGGAGGGGCTCCGCTGCTGGGGACACTGATGTAAGGAGGGGCTCCACTTATGGGGACACTGATGTAAGGAGGGGCTCCGCTGCTGGGGATCTGATGTAAGGACCGGGCTCTGCTGCTGGAGACACTCATTTAAGGACTCAGGCTCCACTGATGAAGACACTGATGTAAGAAGGGGCTCCGCTAATGGGGACACTGATGTAAGGAGGGCTCTGCTGGGGACACTGATGTAAGGAGGGGCTCTGCTGATGGGGACACTGATGTAAGGAGGGGCTCCGCTGCTGGGGTCACTAATATAAGAAGGGGCTTTGCTGGGGGGGGACTCTGCTGGGGGCACCTGATGTAAGGACAAACTCTTCTGAGAATGCCTGATGTAAGGACGGACTCTGCTGGGGACACTGACTCCACTGGGGGCACCTGATATAAGGGAGGACTTCGCTGGGGGCACCTAATATAAGGGTGGACTCTTCTGGGGGAATCTGATGTAAGAACGGACTCTGATGGGGGAACCTGATATAAGGAGTGACTCTGCTGAGAATGCCTGATGGCAGGTGACGTGGCAGGTGACACACTCAATAAATAAAATAGTGTCCTGCGATGTCCATATTCAATCATGGTGCCGACGGTCCAGAAATAAAAATACAGGAAAACTCTGCCTCCATGGAAGGCCTCCCCGCAACTGCCTTTTTGCTTTAACAGCTCGCCAAGTGCGGGGCCACCTGCTGACATAACCGAGTGGCCCCTCCCCCTTCTGACATCATGTGACTTTGGAGGAAGGCGGGGTCACCCATTTACATCACCCCATACCCATTCACATAGAAGGGTGGAATCTGGGGGGATCTTTAACAAGGGGGCTTCCAGATTCCAAAAAGCCCCCGCCCACAGACCCCCGCAACCACTGGGCAAGGGTTGTGGGAATGAGGCCATTAACCCTATTAACATGGGAACAAGGTACTTTGGGGGGACTCCAACGCAGCCTTCCTATGTTGAGGGCATGTGGCCTGGTATCGTTCAGGGGGGTGGTGCTCTCTTGCTCCCCCCATTTCCTGTGGACTGCCAGGTTGTGTGCTTGTTAAAGGATCTGGTATGGACTTTGGGGGGACCCCCACGCCATTTTTTTTTTACAGTTTGGCATGGGGTTCCCCTTAAAAAAAATTGGGAACCCCCACACCATTGTTTTTTATTTTGGTGCAGGGTTCCCCTTAACCATTTCAGTACACTATATTATACATACTACACTGCCTGAATATAGATTCTACACTGAATATCTGATCTACACTATTCCGTTCCAGGAAAATGCTCGTAATCCAAAGTACTCGCATATCAAAGCGAGTTTCCACCAATTGGAAACAAAAATAATTAGTTCCGCATTGGTGAGGGGGTGCTGGAAGGGCCTTGAAAATGGCTGGAAAAGCCCGAGGACACCTCGGCTGACCTCAGCAAACCTTGGAAAAGGCTCAGGAATGGAGTGTAGCACCCCCTTGCTTCCAGCATGGGCACTACGCTAACAACTAGTTGACTGGGAGAGTTACATTGCTCCCGGTCGTGATTTATGAGGTTAATGACCTGTGTCATTCTGGAAAGGTCCACTGGCTCGGACTGCATTCTGGGGATGTGAGTATTATCTTTGGCCAGCAGTGGGAGCTAGAGGGATTTCTGGCAGATAGAGTCTTCCCCAGCAGCCAATTGGAAAGGGTTTTTCCCCGCTGGGCATGCTGGGAGGGGTATATCTGTGATGGAGGTCATGTGTTCTGGGGTCTTCTTTTCCTTCTCCTGAGCGGGGTCCCGGAGTCGGGGTGCTGCACCCACCTTCAGGGTGTGCGCATCCATGGACCCTGCCGGCGTGGCCCACCTGGCCAAGCTTCCAGGCCTTGCTGAGTCTCGGTCTGGGACGAAACTAAAGGGACCCCAGTGACTTACTGGGTTCCCGATGCCGTAGAGAGGATCCGGCGCCCGAGCCATAGACAGGTATGCTCTGCTGTCACCCGGTGATCTATGCTGAGATAACTGCTGGGAGAATTTGCTCTATTCGGACATTTACAAACTATCCAGACTACACTGGCCTGTGGCAGAGGCCTAGAGCGGGTCAGTGAGAGACACCTGTTCCTCCCAATCAGCATTTAAAGTGACGACGCGAGCAAAATTGTATCTTTCAAGGGCTAATTTTGCTGTACACATATCCAGGCCTGACATTGAGAATCTCTATCTCCTCATCAACCTATTTTCCTTTTACCGAGTTGATGTTTGGCTATGTTGGCCTGGAATTAAAGCATTGAGAAAAATCTTTATTGACGGTGTGGACACTCAATTATTACTTAGTGGCTTCTGGTGCACCCCTAGACCAAGCAAGGGTAACTTAATCTGCCGATCCCATTATTAATCCAGCGGCCCTTTCGGGGGTGACGCTACAGCAGTATTTCCATGTGTTTTCAAATCGTTCCGAGCCGTTGTACTAAGTGTACTAACCAGCAGACATGTCGGGCCGACGGGTTCCCACCCGATAGATTTCAAAGCATGCTTTGAAATCTGTCGGGTGGCCAAATCCGTTGGCTCGCCCGTACACACGATCGAATCTGTCTGCTGGGACGGTCTAGCAGACCGTTTCCAGCAGACAGATTTGATCGTGTGTATGCGGCCTAAGAAGCAGCTTTATATATTGTGGTGTGTGGACTTAGCCCCCTGAGCCAATATTGACCAAAGGCACCCTGCCTTTTGCCAATTATGGCTCTCTCAGCAGAGCGTGCTGTGATTGGCCAAAGCATGCATGTTAGTTGCATGTTTTGGCCAATCATAAGACGCCATTGCAGTGCTATCTGCAGAGCATTATGGGGCGTTCCATGGCACTCAAATTTGCCACGAAAGCCTCATAATGTTCTAAATTCCGCGAACGAGCAAACACCTGATGTTTGAGTCAAACTTACATTAGACTCGAACATCGGGCTCATCCCTAGTAGACAGGTGCCAATTGTATTAATATGTCTACATTCACTAGTTTCTGTTTGCTGTGGTTTGTATTCCAGTTTGGTCTGTGAGACCGCGTACACACGATCGAACATGTCCGCTGAAACTGGTCCGCAGACCAGTTTCAGCGGACATGTTCGATCGTGTGTACGGCCTATCGGACCATTTTCCAGCGGACAATAATTTCCAAACATGCTTAGAAACCTGTCCGCTGGAAACCTGTCTGTCGGACATGTTCGATGGTTAGTACACGAAATCATCGGACCAAAATCCCGCGCATGCTCAGAATCAAGTCGATGCATGCTTGGAAGCATTGAACTTCGTTTTTTCATCACGTCATTGTGTTCTACGTCACCGCGTTCTGGTCCGAGGGGATTTTGGTCCGATGGTGTGTATGCACATCAGACCAACAGACTTCAGCCTTGTCCGATGAAAACGGTTCGTCGGACATGTTTCCTCGGACATGTCTGATCGTGTGTACAGGGCCTGAAGGGCCTTGTAGTTGGGATATTTAAGTGGAAGAGAATGGCTACCCAGGGCTCTGAGACTGGTCATGGGATAGACAGGGACCATACACAGAGGGATGTAGTTGCACACTAAAACGAGTCATCCCTTGGCAGGACCCTAAAGTGGAGTTGCTAGTGAACTACTAGTTGATGGGAACTGTTATAAGTCAAAGGTATGAAACACAACAGCATAGCCCAAAAGATTCTGCCACATGATAAAGGGGAACACTATTTAACTATTTCCCATTGCACTATCATGTTATTGCTAGATTGGACTGTATGGAAACGAGTATTACCACATTTTTTACTCGGTAAATGGAATTGGTTAAGTGAATTTTCTGGTATGATTGTTGGGAGTAAAATCATACACTGTATGGGAGTGGGGAACGAAGTCTAAACCTTCATGTTGACCTTCTGGGTAAAAAAGAAGGAAAAGTAGCCAGTTCAGGAGAGGACACGGTGGGCCAGGTGATGGAGGTTTTGTTGGAAGGGGTGGATTGGGACCTGCTGCTTAGTAGGACACTCTTATGGACTGGGCCTTGACCACAAGTGTGCAAGGCCTCAGAAAGTAGTGGAGCAGTTTTCATCTGTAGCACCCTGCTCCCATTAAGTGGGCGCTATGTGTTAAATTATAGTTGCTTGAGCAGTAGTTCTGGCACAGAATATTTATTCTAAATTGCTGGTTCTGTTAAGTACGGCTGAGTTGCACAAGTTTCCCCCTGACGGTGGGTGTCGCTGTCACCGCAGGTCACGGTTGAAAAGGCAACAAGCTGGATGAATCAGTTATCTCTCTCTCTCTCTCTCTCTCTCAGAAGCGGCTCAGGGGGTGTGGTCAACCGCAGTGCATTCCAGCTAAGGGGTACTTAATGGACAGATGCCGTTTAGCAGGGATCGTCTTCCGATCCCGACCTGAGGCCCTCCTGGCCTCCGGGATGTTGAGCTGTTTTATAGCCTCGGGGTCGGCTGGCCACAAAGCCTAGCATCTGAGAGTAGGCCCAGGAGTTTCTGGGGCCTACTGATCCAGGGATGGTCCTTCGCTACCTTGTCTATGGAAGGAAGCTGAACTAGAGGGATTCAATTGATGAACATACCCTGGCGGATTTACCTCACTGTGCTGCCGGTCCGGCTGAAAGATTCTTGGCACCGTGAGTCGTGTAACTTTTGTTGGAACTATATCGAGTGTGCAGTCGGTTACATGATCTTGTGGCAGAAGGTCGTGGGACAACCTGACAACACTTATCAAGTCTGTGGCAGAGATTTTGTCGAGCTTCGCATCAGCTGCTAGGCCAGTGAGAGTGGGCCTATCTGGTGGTTGCTGAAATCCAGTGTGGAGCTGAGTTAATCCTCTGGATCTAAGTGGTACCTGTGATCCGCAAAGCGAAAGTGCCTGAGTCTTTTCCTGTTCCTCTACCCCTCTGTTGGAGAACTTTGTTAATAAAACCCTTGAAAGAGACTATGGCCCGGATTCACATACATTGGCGCATGTATATGCCGCCGTAGTGTATATTCTTTACGCTACGCCGATGCAACGCAGAAAGGCAAGCACAGAATTCACAAAGCACTTGTTCTCAAAACTATGCTGGGTTTCTAAGGCGTAAGCCGGTGTAGGTGGAAGTGGGCGTGAGCCATGCAAATGAGGCGTGAGCCCATGTAAATAATGGGCTGAGTGCCAGACAAGTACTTAGAACGGACTGCGCATGCGTCATTTCGTGGCCGCATCCCAGTGGGCATGCTCACAATCACGTTGAAACAACTGCCTAAGATACGTCGAATCACTGCCTACGGTGTGAACGTAACCTACGCCCAGCCATATTCACGTACAACGTAATATGGCTGGGCGTAGGTTAATTCGACTTGTGTTTCCTGGTCCATACCTTTGCATAGGTTGCACCTCATATATGGGGAATAACTTTACGCCGGACTTACGACTTACGCAAACCGCGTATATTGCGCGTCGGGCGCAAGTACGTTCGTGAATCGCCGTATTTCCCTCATTTGCATATTTGAATTGAAAATCAATGGGAGCGCCACATGCGTCCAGCGTAAATATGCGTTCACTCTATGCCGGCGTAGGAAAGTTACATCAGTGGGATGAAGCCTATTTTTAGGCGTATCTTAGTTTGTGGGTCGGTGCATAGATACGACAGCGCACATTTGTACTTACATTGACGTATCTGGAGATACGTCGGTGTAAGTGCTTTGTGAATCTGGGCCTTTGTGTTGGTGCGTACATTCTTATGAACACTCTTCAAGGACAACCCCTGAAACAAGCGTATGGAAACGTAAGGTAACGGCAGGCCCAAATCTAAACCAGCAGCTCTTTCAGGGGTACTACTACACATCCATGCTCTCAGGCTGAAGAGTAAAGTGTCAAGAGCAATGCATGTTAAAGAAGCGGTGGAGGAAGATCAGTGTTCCATGCTATCTCCCTCAAAATAGCTTTGTAGTCAGTGCCAGGACAGGTGTCACTGGTGGGAAAAATTACATTATCCTTCTGGTGTGAGGCCCATTGTAGTACACGAAGGGTGCTAACTCACACATGAAAGCAGGACCATCATGCAAAGATGTAGCTTTAACAGACAAATTAACCACTTCCACTCCAGAAGATTTTACCTCCTTCATGACCAGAGCATTTTTTGCTATTCAGCACTGGACTTTTTTTAACTGGCAATTGCGCGGTCATGCAATACTGTACGCAAAGGACATTTTTATACATTTTTTACACAAACATAGTTTTCTTTTGGTGGTATTTGATCACAACTGAGTATTTAATATTTTTTTTGCAATATAAATATACAGGCAGTCCCCCGAGTTACGAACACAATAAGGACTGTAGGTTTGTTCATAAGTGGAATTTGTGTGTAAGTTGGAACACTGCATTTGTAAGTGTAACTTCCACCTGTGCCGGGATGTGGGATGTTTCGGGCATGCAGTTATGTTATCTGGGGCTATTCTGGCCATGCAGTACATGTAGTACTGCAGTGTGGGATGTGTCCGGCGCTACAAGATTTCTGCTCGGAGGTATCCAGGACCAATGTAAGTAGGAGTTGTTTGTAACTCAGGGACAGCCTGCCCTGTAAAAAGACTGAACATTTTGGAAAAGAAACAATATTTTATGACTTTCCGCTACAAAATATATCCAATATAAAAAAAATCGAAAAAAAATAAAATGTCTTCATAAATGTTATTCAAAATGCATTTTGCTACATGTCTTTGAGAAAGAAAAAAAAATCAGAATAAAAGTATAGGTTTGCGTGAAAGTTATAGCATTTACAAACTATGGGATATATCCTGGGATTTTTATTGTTTTATTTATTTTCCTATTAATGATATAATGAATAAAACTAACTGAGGCTCACTAACTGCCACTGACATTACCAGCGACACTAATACAGTGATAAATAATATACACTGTCACTGTTCTAATAACACTGGCTGGGAAAGAGTTAACATTGTTCCCTCTGTACAGAGCCCTGTGTTAATTGTCAGCACAGGGCTCTGGGCTGTGACTGGACACAGCCGATCAGCGGGTCCTGCTCATGAATAATTGGCTGGGACTTGCTGACAGACTCTCATTGTGTACAATCACAGTGGTTGTCAGCAGTGTGTGTGTGTGTGTGGGGGGGGGGGGGGGTGCGCATGCATGTGACCTTAACCCAGAAACAGGCAGCGACATAAAAGTAAGTGCTTTGCCTGCACGGGCTGCCTGTCTGCAGTACATTGCAGGCAGTCCAGAAATAGTTAGTGATCACATGTAGTTCCCCATATGATCAGCAAATATACAGTTGAAATCATTGTGCTATGTCTATAAATATGATTGCACGAAGAAAATACCTGTTGATCCTGCCAGAAATACAGCGAGCTTCTAACTTCCTGCAGTGAGCTAACAATGCAGTGCTAAACCTTAAAGTGGTACTCAACTCTCCCCATATGTTGTATATTTTTCCCCCTAATCATTTTGGTTCTCTTCAACTATCTGCTTATTCTGGATGTAGGTAGCCAGGGACCAATGATGTGTGGTGCCCACCCTCCAATGTGTTTCCCTGGCTGCTCTGTGTGCCCCGATCTGAAGCCTCTTGAGAAATATTGTATAAGTATTCCTAGAGACTGCAAGACCAGGGACACATCATTCTGGCATAAACTTCATGGTCAGCAAAGCAGCAATTGATCTCTAATCAGAGAAAACAATAGTTCCCTATGGAGTAAGCTACACAACAGCATGTGTTGCATCTTGTAGCGATCACTCCCATTTGACCTGAGAATTGGGCCAGCATGCTTGTTTGATTGCTATTACATACTACTACAGGCTATAAGGTAGCTTACTCCATAGGGAGCAATTTGTTTGATCTGATAACCACTTTAGCCCCGGACCATTTCGCTGGCCAAAGACCAGGGCACTTTTTGCGATTCGGCACTGCGTCGTTTTAACTGACAATTGCGCGGTTGTGCGACGTGGCTCCCTACCAAAATCTATGTCCTTTTTATCCCACAAATAGAGCTTTCTTTTGGTGGTATTTGATCACCTCAACGTTTTTTGTTTTTTTTTGCGCTATAAACAAAAATAGAGAGACAATTTAAAAAAAAAATCAATATTTTTTTACTTTTTGCTATAATAAATATCCCCCAAAAATATATAAAACAAAAAACATAATTTTTCCACAGTTTAGGCCGATACGTATGTTTCTACATATTTTTGGTAAAAAAACGCAATAAGCATATATTGATTGGTTTGCGCAAAAGTTACAGCATCTACAAAATAGGGGATAGTTTTATGGCATTTTTATTATTATATTTTCTAATAATGGCGGCGATGTGTGATTTTTATCATGATTGCAACTTTATGGTGGACACATCAGACACTTTTCACACATTTTTGGGACCATTTTTTTACAGTGATCAGTGCTATAAAAATGCACTGATTATGGTGAAATTGAAACTGGCAGTGAAGGGGTTAACCACTAGGTGGCGCTGAAGGGGTTAAGTGTTTCCTAGGGAGTGATTCTAACTGTTAGGGGGCATAGCTACGAGTGACACGTCACTGATCACTGCTCCCGATGAGAGGGAGCAGCCGATCAGTGACGGTGTCACTAGGCAGAACGGGGTGATGCTTGTTTACACTGGCCTCTCCCCGTTCTGCAGCTCTGTGACCCAATTGCAGGACATCAAGTCCGTTGGTCCCACGGGTACGGTCACGGAGCTCACGGCAGGGGCGCCCGCACCCGGCATGGCGGGAATTTCAAAGTTACGTAAATATACGTTACTTTACCCAGCCGTGCCATAAGAACTAATCCGTTTCCCAAAGGCAGTGCCGGGACAAGGTCACCTAGAGCCCAGGGAAAACATGCCAAACTGCCCCCCCCCCCCCACAAGATGTATCAGCATTATGTGTAAGCAAAAATCCTCCCCTCCACAAAAATGGACGCTAATCTGCATTATTACACCCTAAGCATACATTCTCCCTCCTCCCAGTACAAATTCAACCCAGTCCTAGCACAAATATCCCCCCTCCTAGCACAACCCCCACAATCATCCCCACTAGCACAACCCCCCCCCCCCTTTTACCATATCACCTACTCTAGCACAAACTCCCCAAATCAACCCTTCTAGCCCAAATCCTCTTCTCCCACCCCCCTCTCAACACAAATCCCCCTGAATCACCACTCCTAGCACATAGTACAATTCTTACCCCCAAACTCCTCCTAACAACAACCATTCCCTCCCGATGCCCCCCCCCCCCACCTCACACGATACTACAGTGCCCCAGGCAGATGTCCCTCATTCCCAACCCTTGTCCAGGCCCTGCCCAAAGGAGCTGTCTCTAGTTATGCCTTCTACACAAGACATTGCTGGATGGGTGGCTTATTAACCACGCCTGTTGGTTTGATGGGTAAAATACGGGTGCCTTTAAACCTGCTTGTTCATTTTGTCTAGTCAGTAAAGAAAACAAGAACAGGCAGACTGTGGAAGGACTCACCCTATACAAAGGAGATGGATATTTTCCAGTAGACATTAAATGCCATTAAGATGAAATAGGTAACATTACTTCTCCATACTCTGGAAGGATTCGGCCCTCTTGCTCATCACAACATGCACAATCATCGTCCAAAAATTGACCCAGTATATATGTGTGTATGACTGTGTGTCCATAGCGTGTCAAGATCCTACGGGGTAAAAATGACCGCACCAGCCAAGCAGACACTGGCTGGAAAAAGCGCCCAGAGGCGATTCAGTTCGCATGCGTTGCGCTATACAAGTCATTCATTCATTCATTCACAATAAAGAAACCCTCAGGCCGCGTACACACGATCGAATTTGTCCGCTGAAAACGGTCCGATGGACCGTTTCAGCAGACAAATCCGATCGTGTGTACGGGCTAGCGGACAGGTTTGTCCATCGGACAAATTTCAAAGCATGCTTTGAAATTTGTCCGCTACAAACCTGTCCGTCGGATATGTCCGCTGGTTAGTACGGGAAACCAGCGGACATATCCTCCCGCACATGCGTCGTATCCTGTGAATGGATCCGACGCATGCGCGCGGAAGTGTTTACTTCCTGGTGCGTGACGTAGCGGTGACGTGGCGGCGTCAACGTCACCGCCGCGTCACCACGCTGTCTGCCGGCGGGGATTTTGATCCGATGGTGTGTACATGCCATCGGACCGAAATCCGATGAGACATGTCCGCTCTAAACTGTCCGTCGGACAAGTTTGAGCGGACATATCTCATCGTGTGTACGAGGCCTTAGAGATTTGTTTATATGAGGTGCCAAGATCTTGTGACAATAAAGCTTTGGTTTCTAAGAATCTTCTGCATAAGCAACATTGACAATCACATTTTTCCATTTATGAAGGTAAATGAAAACATGGGATTTTAGCAGTCTTGTCACACACAATGATATCCTCCGGGCAAAAGCTAATAGAGCGCATTAGGAGCTGTCCACAGGATGTGGTGCTGAAGTCTATTCTGGCCAGAGTCGTTATGTACAGTAGCTATGGATTGTACAATGCATTGCAAAATGTTGTCATATTATAACATGCTATTAGTTGCTGTTATTGTTGTCTTCTACACATTTTTGGCATTATAAACAGAGAAAGCAAAAGCATTTACCTAAAAAATAAATCTACTTGCCTTGCTTATGTAGCGACTTGCTCCCAATGACTGGGGCGCTATTCTAAATTTAGAGGGATGTCTGAGCCAATAGTGAGCTCAGACTTTGTTTAATTCCATTGAAATTAGCCTCTGTTCTGGCTATGGTTGTGCTTAATAGTATTTTCTCCTGTTGCCAGTAGGTGGCGTTACCGCCTCAGGCCCATGTTGGAACACAAGCGAACCATGGTGTATTGGTCTTACTCCATGGAAATGAGACCTCGGGCCAACGTGGCATCTGCCCCTTAAGTGTCCTCTCCCGGCATGCACAGCCGGGCACCACTCCCACTGGCCTGTTGCCGTTTTTAGGGGTCCTTCGCCTCGTGGCCTCGTGGCCCTCCTGGCGCAAGGCACGTGTGTGATCTTGACCTCGGGACCATGTTGGCCTGAGGTCGCATTTCTATGGAGTAGGTCCAGTTATGCTGGCCGGGGCCTACGATTCAAAAGAGGATCCCAAGCTGTCCATCCAAGTGGGGGAAGCTGCTTAACTAATAGGAGCCGGTTCTGCTTAAAGGCTCTTTTACTGTAAGGCTGGAAGTTCGGGACTTAATCCTGTAGCAGAGGATCCTTGACTATCCATCTTTCGTTCTCAGACAGTCTGTGGCAGAGACTGTGCTCATACTGTTTGTGCATCATTCCGGCTGCTAGGCCATGTGAGAGGGTTTTTCCGGGTGAGCAATACCCACTCAGGAGAGAGTAGTGAATACTGGAACTTTAGACATTTTTGTTTGTGCTCTGTACTGTGTACCTTCACTTTCTTCATAAGTTTTATGCAGCGAAAATAAAACAGTTGAAGGTTTTACATTTTGTGTGGACATTGAAATTTCTATAGACTTTCTTCCCTTGACAACAAACTAGAGGTAACGTGCAAAACCCAAATCTAAACCAGCAGCTCCTAAGAGGGTAGTGCTACATTTAGATGTTATGACTGGGGTAAGAGGTTTCTGTTCCATACCTAATATAGGCGGAAGTTTTTATCATTTTTCTGGGACCCTGGATAGGGCCACATTTTAGGCTGTATGAGGCCAGGGTTGCAGCATGAGTGGTAAGCCAACCAGCCTCCCCCTGATACCTGGGATACAACTACAGTGGAATCCTGGATTGCGGGTAACGCGGTTAACAACAAGCGTTTCTCAATACGAGCACTGTATTTAAAAAATCTTAACTCTGTTTGCGAGCGTTGTCTCGCAAAACGAGCATGATTCAGTATGGGTTCAGTTTTATATTTCAGGATTTGTGGACCCACTATCAACATTGCTGGAGAATGGGGCAGTCTAGATAGATAGGATTATTGTGTCATGTGTGTGTTATTCCATAGTTCTTTCTATAGTATTCAATGAAGCTAATAATTGAACATCTTAAAGTTGTTCAACTATATTTCAATTTCTTTCTTTTCTTGCTTTCACACACACCAGGCCGGCATTCAGGCCTGAATGCCTTGTTAGGACACTGGGGACAGTGTCATTTCAAGTGGGGGGAGTATGTAGCGCCCCTGTACTTTCAAGTACGGACGCTGTTCAAATTTAGAGGGGGATGAGAGAGTTACACAGCTCTCATCCATATGATTTACGTTAGTTTAGTGCTGTGCTGTTGTGGCATCCTGTGTTACACAGGTGCCTTACTATCTTGGAACGACAGGTGGCAACAGTGGAGACCAGCCAGAGCGCCTTCTTGCCAGCAGTCAATCAGAGGAGGTTTTCCCTCGCGGGGCATGCTGGGGAGGGTACTTCGGTGTTGGGAGTTCGAGGTTGGATCCGGGTGCGGCACCCACCCTTAGGGTGTGCACACATCACAGGCCCCGGCTTATGGCCTACCAGGCCGGGGAGCATGTGCTACGCAGAGTTCCTGACTCTGGGCCCTCATGGCCTGGAGCAACTAAAGCTGCAGAGAGGCCCCAGTGACTTACTGGGTCCTCACCTCTAAGAGAAGATCACAAGTGAATTGCACTGATCGTAGGGGAGTCAGTCTGAGGAGAGCCCAGAGGCAGCCGTCCAATAAGGCCCAGACAAGCCATCGGGGATCAAGGTGACAAAGACACTGGGAGTTTGTTCAATGGCAACCTGTCAGTCGATCACCCAAAATCAAGTCCTACCTGAAGACAATTCAGGCAAACTACTTTACTGAGAAGGAATCGCTCCATCAAGTTACATTCCAGAGCAAGGGCCTGTGGCAGAGGTACCTCTCCTATTCTATTGAGCCAAGTCTGTGGCAGAGGCTTGCTTCCTTCTCAGGGTCCCGAGTGATACTCCGGCTGCCAGTTCTGTGAGAGAGACTGTCCGGGTGCACTACACCCACTGCCGCTGGAGTGGCGACGAAGCAAAGGTATCATTGAAGCAGGACTGCTCCTGTACATAGTTAAGGCCTGCACCTGCAACTTCTCCTTTTATCACTTTTCCTCTAATCACCTGAAGTTACCTGTTGCCATAAAAGCACAGAAAATGACATTTTGCTGTTTGGACATTCTATCATTGCTCACACCATCTGCCTTTAATCATACCCCTAGACAAGCTACAAAGGTAACACGCCGGTCCCATATCTAACCAGCGGCTCCTTCAGGGGTAGTGCTACACGTGATATAATCTTTATTTGCTAATTTTTTTCTAAGCATTGTAAATGCAATGTATGTTATACCTGTACGATACCCTGAGAGCTGTGTGGCTTTCCCTGCTTTGTACTTTTTATTTTTGTACAATGGGTATCCCTAATAAAAAAATTGAAATACAGAACAGTACTTAGGGGCTTACAGTGTCATGGGTGCTTAGTTAAGCCCCATACACACGATCTGACTTTTTGACAACAATTTTCTGACGGACCTGTTTTAGCGGACAATCCGACCGTGTGTACGCTCCATCGGACAAGCTTTTTCGCTTTTTCATTGGACAAATGTCCGCTATGAGAACAGACAAACTTTCTGGCAAAAAATGTCCTACGTTTGCTAATCCTATCGTGTATACACAAGTCCATCGGACTACAGTCCAAAGTACAAACACGCATGCTCAGAACCAATGCTAAAGATCAGTCATCAATAGCAAAAGTCGTCCACAGGGTGGCTGTAAAGAGCTGAAAAAACACATGATTTGGTAAAAGTTGGCTGAAAAAGTCCTGCCGTGTGTATGCATACAAAGTTCACGGCCATTGCCCTTCGGACAAAAATTCATGGAAAAGTCTGATGGAATTCCGATCGTGTGTATGAGGCTTTAGACTCTTTAAAAAAGTGAAAATTCTATCTTGTGCATCCCTGGAGGGCTCTCTCAAACTAAGAGCAAGGCCCTTAATGTAGGGTGACCAGACATCCCTAGTTTCAGGGGACAGTCCCCTGATTGAGGACACTGTCCCCAGACCAAGTCTGTTCCTGGTTTTGTCCCCAGATTGGATTTAATAAGGGGCAGGGGCAATTTCAAAGACAATCAGTGGAGAATTAAAATAAAAAAAATAGAATTATACACCCACGCTCCGCCATGCCTACTAGCATAGGGGGGTTGTATTTTTCCCATTATCTGTGCCCCTTTCTGATGATCATGTGCTGGTCGGAGCGGAGGGAATATTTCTTCAGTTTCGGGTGCATGTTCTTCTGCCTTGGCTTAAATCCTGGCCAGCCACCTGCCTATTAGTGCTGCTCACGAATATTCGCATTGCGAATATTCGCTCCGAATATTGCATATTCGAGAATAACTCGAATATTGCGGCGAATATTCGCTATTTCAAATTTATTTTTAAAACAGATCACATCCTAGTGATCTCCATCGACGTCTAAAAGCATTGCTGGTATGATTAGAGAGAGACCCTGGGCCGAGTAGCTAATGCGATTCTTTTATGTTGCCGAAAATTCGCATTGCGAATTTTCGGCAACATAAAAGAATCGCATCAGCTACTCGGCCCTTCTTTTGCATCAGAGCCAATCAGAATAACTCGAATATTCGGCAAAAGGAATATTGCGCGATTATCTTCTCCACCCTTCTTTTGCATCAGAGCCAATCAGAATAACTTGAATATTCGGCAAAAGGAATATTGCGCGATATTCTTTTGCCGAATATTCGAGTTATTCTGATTGGCTCTGATGCAAAAGAAGGGCGGAGAAGATAATCGCGCAATATTCCTTTTGCCAAATATTCGAGTTATTCTGATTGGCTCTGATGCAAAAGAAGGGCGGAGAAGATAATCGCGCAATATTCCTTTTGCCGAATATTCAAGTTATTCTGATTGGCTCTGATGCACCCTTCTTTTGCATCAGAGCCAATCAGAATAACTCGAATATTCGACAAACGGAATATTGCGCGATTATCTTCTCCGCCCTTCTTTTGCATCAGAGCCAATCAGAATAACTTGAATATTCGGCAAAAGGAATATTGCGCGATATTCCTTTTGCCGAATATTCGAGTTATTCTGATTGGCTCTGATGCAAAAGAAGGGCGGAGAAGATAATCGCGCAATAGGAATATTGCGCGATTATCTTCTCCGCCCTTCTTTTGCCCCCTTATTCTCCTTTCTTTTAAGTAGAGTTAGTGTAGAGTTAGTGTTTAGTGCATATTAGTTTAGTTATACAGGAAATGATCTCCGTTTATGAGAATTTCGCAATCATTTTCGCATTAGTGAAATTTCGCATTAGCGAAATTTTGCTAAATTTTTTTGGGACAAAACATCACGGATATTCGATATTAGCGAATATTCGCGAATATTCTTCTATATATTCGCGCAATATCACGAAATCGAATATGGCGTATTCCGCTCAACACTACTGCCTATCTCCTTGCCTTCCCTGGCAGAGTGATCTTCCTCCGCTCCCCATCCAGTAGTAGCCGGGGCCCGAAGAGTAAGACTTGAGAGGCTGTGAGGCGGGAGGCGACGGGCAGAGAGTCGCTGATTGCCGCCATTACTAGTAAAGAAATAATATGTCCCCGGATTTAATATAAAAAATCTGGTCACCTTACCTTAATGACATGGGTACTCGCAATGCTTTTAAGTATTTCTCCTGCTGTTCTTTGGGTTCACCCACTTTTCCCCAAAGGAAAGCCTTTATGTAACATTAAGTATGCCAGCACTTCAGCCACGAAAGACTCTTCTACTGATGGAGAAGGCCATCTGGACTTTTCACTGCTCCCATGATGGTGGCTGACCTCTCCACTTCCTGTTGTAGACTTTCTCTTGTGATACAGTACACATTTAAAAGTTATGTCCATGTCAAAGCTTACATTGCAACACAAAACTCTCCACGATGACACTCAGTGCCAACAGCAGAGGACAATAGTCCTTTCGCTGAGCTTCCTTTTGAATTAAATGCTACACAGATAGGTAGACAAGTGGAGACATTTAGTGGCACCTGGAAGCAATACAGCAGAATTCAAAGAAAAATATTGGAGTCCTAATACCTTGCCACATGGTCCATATTTAACCACTTAAAATCCGAACCTTTAGGCAGCTAAATAACCCGACAGTTTTTGCGATTCGGCACTGCGTCAATTTAACTGACAATTGCGCGGTCGTGCGACATGGCTCCCAAACAAAATTGGCATCCTTTTTTCCCACAAATAGAGCTTTCTTTTGGTGGCATTTGATCACCTCTGCGGTTTTTATTTTTTGCACTATAAACAAAAATAGAGCGACAATTTTGAAAAGAATGCAATATTTTTTAACTTTTTGCTATAATTAAATATCCCCCAAAAATATATATAAAAAATTGTTTTTCCTCAGTTTAGGCTGATACGTATTCTTCTACCTATTTCTGGTAAAAAAATCGCAATAAGCGTTTATCGGTTGGTTTGCGCAAAA
This sequence comes from Rana kukunoris, assembly GCA_029574335.1. Classification (NCBI taxonomy): domain Eukaryota; kingdom Metazoa; phylum Chordata; class Amphibia; order Anura; family Ranidae; genus Rana; species Rana kukunoris. The sequence continues at coordinate 183,168,357 of CM056059.1, forward strand.
TGTATAGCGTTTACAAAATAGGGGATAGTTTTATTGCATTTTTATAAAAAAATAATTTTTTACTACTAATGGCCGTGATCAGCGATTTTTTGCGTGACTGCGACATTATGGCGGACACTTCGGACAATTTTAACACATTTTTGGGACCATTGTAATTTTCACAGCAAAAAATGCATTAAAATGCATTGTTTACTGTGAAAATTACAATTGCAGTTTGGGAGTTAACCACTAGGGGGCGCTGAAGGGGTTATGTGTGACCTCATATGTTTTTCTAACTGTAGGGGGGTGTGGCTGTAGGTGAGACATCATTGATTGTGATTCCCTATATAAGGGAACACACAATCAATGCAGGCGCCACAGTAAAGAACGGGGAAGCTGTGTTTACACACAGCTCTCCCCGTTCTTCAGCTCCGGGGACCGATCGCGGGACTCCAGCGGCAATCGGGTCCGCGAGTCCAGCGGTCCCGGTCACGGAGCTTTGGGCACTAACAGAGGACGTACCTGTATGTGCATGTGCCCAGCCGTGCCATTCTGCCGACGTAAATGTGCAGGAGGCGGTCCTTAAGCGGTTAAAGCAGCCTGCACTGAAAAAATCTGTACTCTGCTGACCTCTCTTGAACATATTTCTTACCTAGCTGTAATGATGATCCAAAGGCTTTAATCCTTGCCTCCTCCTTCGAGGAGCATGAAGGACACCGGACAACACTCGCCGCCTTCCGCTGTCACCCGCTGCCCCACGAGACAGGTAAGAGCCAGGCAGGTGGGGGATGCACACTGGCAGCATTTAATTTGGCACAGTAGCGGCAATTGATGGACACACTGGCAGCAATTGATGGGCACAGTAGCGGCAATTGATGGGCACACTGGCAGCAATTGATGGGCACAGTAGCGGCAATTGATGGGCACACTGGCAGTAATTGATGGGCACAGTAGCGGCAATTGATGGGCACACTGGCAGCAATTGACGGGCACAGAAGTGGCAATTGATGAGCACACTGGCAGCAATTGATGGGCACAGTGGCGGCAATTGATGGGCACACTGGCAGCAATTGATGGACACACTGGCAGCAATTGCCTTTGATGGCACAGTGGCGGCAATTGATGGCACAGTGGCTGCATTTGATGGGCGCAGTGGCTGTGTTTAATGGGCACAGGGGCTGCTTTTGATGGCACAGTGGCTGCGTTTCATGGGCACAGTGGCTGCAATTTATGCTTTTTTTTTTCAGTTTGTTTGCGCCCCCCAAAAATTTCGAGCACCAGCCGCCACTGGGCCTGTACCTCCAAAAATATTGAAGTCATAGACAGCTTAGCAACTTGTATTCTTAACCACTTAAGGACCGCCACATGTACATTTACGTTGACACAATGGCACCGACAGGCACATCAACGTATATATACGTTGGTGCCTTGAGGTGGGTCGGGGGTCCGATCGGCACCCCCCCCCGGTACATGCGGCGGTCCGCGCGGCTGTAGGATCGATCCGGGATGAGGGGGCGGCTATTCGTTTTTGTCCGCCCCCTCACGATCGCTCCCAGCCAATGCGCGCGCCCGCCCGCCCTGTCACTTCCTCCTTCTGTGTAAACACAGGAAGGAGGAAGCGATGTGATCTCTCCCTCGGCGGTTTTTTCAACCACCGCTCAGGAGAGATCACAACACAAGTAAGTCCTGCACTAACACTACACTGACACACACTACATATAGGCACATTTAACCCCCCCGATCGCCCCCCCCTCCCCCCTGTCACAGTGTCACTGAATGCAGTAATTATACATGTATGATTACTGTATTTAGTGTCAGTGTGAAAGACAGTGTGACAGTCAGTTAGTGTTAGGTCCTGGGTAGCTCCCCGTACCCCCCCTAATAAAGTTTTAACCCCTTGATCACCGCCCTAGGTAACCCTTTCACTCCCTATTGCCAGCATCACTAAGCGATCATTTTTCAGATCGCTGTATTAGTGTCGCTGTTCCCGCTAGGTAGCTAATTTTTTTTTATTGCGATTTTTTTTTACTAAAGACACATGGCTAAATAAATTTTGGCCTAAATGTTTGACTAAAATTTAGTTTATTGATTTTTCTTATACCAAAAAGTAAAAAATATTGATTTTTTTTCAAAAATGTCGCTCTATTTTTGTATATAGCGCAAAAAATAAAAATCGCAGAGGCAATCAAATACCACCAAAAGAAAGCTCTATTTGTGGGAAGAAAAGGACGCAAATTTTGTTTGGGAGCAACGTCGCACGACCGCGCAATTGTCTGTTAAAGGGATGCAGTGCCGAATCGCAAAAACCCCTTGGGTCATTTGGCAGCATATTGGTCCGGGTCTTAAGTGGTTAAAGGAAGATGAGCAAGGTCAGCACATCTATTTCCAAAGTCCATCACTAAAAGGCTCTCAGGAACTAAGGGCAACGTCTTTAACAACATGGGTTTCTTACAGCGCTTTTAAGTCTTTCTCCTGCAGTTTTTTGGGGTTCACCCACTTTTCCCCAAAGGAAAGCCTTCACATAACATACTGTATGCTTGCACCTCAACCATGAAAGATACTCCCATTGACGGGGAGCAGCCCGGCTCCTAAGAAGGCCACCCCATCTTCTCACTGCTCCCATCAGGGAGAAACTATTAACAAATAAATGATAGCATATTTAAAATAATATTACCTACTGGTTTGGCAAATTATAAACTGACATAAAGGTTTATTTACCTAAATATTTGTACAACAAGTTATACAGAGCAATGCTGTTAAAAAAAAAATGAAACAGCAATACAAACCATAGTATGTGTGTTGCAGATCAGTGGAGCATGCACATTACAGGAAGAAGCTGTTAAATATTCAAGTTATGTCTTGCTGGTGTACAGAACTGAATTAGTATGTTTGGTTTACGATAATATCTTCAAGTTACCAGCAGAGGGAGTCGGTTGGACAACCAGTAACATAAACACTATCATTTAATTTGAGAAGTCTTAGGTTAAATGCATGCTGCTTTATTTGCATGCAGGGTGTCCTGTTGCATGTCATGGGCATATAGGTATTTTATAGAATGACATTTGACTGAACTGACAAGATGAAGGTTGCAGTTTTTGTATACATGATGGAGGTTCATGTACACTGAAACCTACAAGCAACATTTAATTTCCAAAATATGAACTGCTGCCTCCACAGTGCGTATAGTTACTAGTAATGTCGATGGCACACAGGCATTTTTTACATGTTATGCCGCTTAAAGTGGAAACCCGAAAAATTGTATTTTTATTTTTTGATGTCACAATGTATAGTATAAGATTTCCTATCATCTGTGCCCAGTCTTGCCACAAATGCCGCGTACACACGATCACTTTTTGTGATGAAAAAAAACGTCATTTTATCTGACGAAACAAAACAAAGTTTTTCAAACTTCATTTTCAAAAACGACATTGCATACACACCATCGTTTTTCCACAATGCTCTTGCAAAGCGCGGTTACGTAAGACACTTTCGACGGCACTCTGTTCCATTGAAGCTCCCATCTCATAACTTGCTTCTAAGCTTGCGCGGGTTTAAAAACGTCGTTTTAAACAACGTTTTGCCCACACACGGTCACTTTTTATGACACAAAAAACAACATTTTGAAAAACGACACAAAAAATTCAAGCAAGGTTGGAATTTTTTTTTGCTCGTTTTTTTTAAGACATAAAACGACGTTTTGCCCACGCACGATCATTTTAAATGACGTTTTTTAAAACGTCTTTTTTTTTCATCACAAAAAGCGATCGTGTGTACGCGGCAAAAGAGTTAATCCAGCTCTGAGCAATCCTCTTTTATTGTCCAGTGAAATAAAACAGACTTGCAAAGAAAAACCATTCCGCCCCCTTGCTGTGAGTGACAGGTTATTTACATATCTCATGCACTAGCCTGGAGACAGGCATTATTTTTCACTTCCCAATCCCCACTCCTTTTCTGAAGTCATGTAGTTACTTTTCTGGATTTTGACTGGATGTTAGTGATCATATCAGAATTTGGTGTAAGGAATACATAGGAAAAAATGCATGTTGACAAGGGGAGTGTAGAGGAGGGCGGGGAGTCTACTGACATCACAACTCCACCCACTGAGCTCCAGACAACAGATCCACCGACAGAATCTGCAATTTTTCAGTTCTTATAACAGACAGAGGGGAGACATTTGACAGGTAAGGATACATGCAGGAGGTGTGTATATCCTTATACAGTAGATCAGCACTATGGCAGTAGTTTAGAAAGGATGAGAGTGGCTTTACATCCACTTTAATCATTTTAAAAAATGCAGAGTTTCCCTATGCTAAGTTTTATCAGCACTGCATAGACTTGAATAGGAATAACCATTCTCCTTTCATACATTCTTATACAAAACACATGCAGTGTTTTATTAAATTCAATTATTATTTTCTTGTGTAATGGTGAAGGGGGTAGGAACTATAAAAGTGGCAATAAAATTAGACATTTTCTATAAATAAATGTTCAATGCATGAGAATGCTTGTGCATGTGCCAAGAGCCCAAAATCTGCATATGCTTAAAGCCTATGTTTATTAAAAAGAAAACATAATCAACTCATGGGACATTACTTATTATCAGTGTGATGTGTCCCTTGGGCTGCTGGCTTCTGCTTTAGCTGGAAGATTTCAACTAAAGCAGGACCCAGGAGCCCAGGAGACTCATCGCATTCATAGTAAGTGTTGTCCCTTGTGCTGATTTTTTATTTTAAATTTTTGACTAAACCTAGGCTTTAAAATAAATCTTTGCAGGACAAAGTAACAGGGTCACGCAATTGCCAATTGCTTTGCTTAAAGCAGAACTTTACCCATAACAACTTGATCAAAAATTATGTTCTTTAGCAAGGATTATGCTAAAAAAAAAAAAGTTTGTTGTAAATTGCCTTCAGCATTGTAAAGCCGTGTACACACGATCGGATGCATGATGGACTCAAATCCAATGGAATTTTTCATCGGATATCCGATGAAGCTGACTTTCATCAGTCCTGCATATACTCTATCAGACTAAATTCCAACCATGCCAAAACGCGGTGATGTAAAACACTACGAAGAGACGAAACAATAAAAACTCAATGCTTCCGAGCATGCGTCGACTTGATTCTGAGAATGCGTGGATTTTTATCCGATTGAGTTCCACACAGACAATTGGAATTTTCTATTGTTTTTTTATCCATAGGAAAAATTTAAAACATTTTCTATTTTTTTACACCGATGGAAAAAAGACCGATGGGGTCCACAGACGATCGGTTTGTCTGATGAAAACAGTCCATCGGTCTTTTTTCATCGGACAAACCAATCGTGTGTACACGGCTTTACTGTTTCTTCTGGCTGGAGGCTGACACTTTGCTGAAGCCCAGAGCCCAGGAGCAGCAGTAATCTTCAGGCTAGCAGCAGATCAGCCTCTAGTGGCTCAGTTTTCAGGCACAATGGTAAAAATGTAGAGCAACTAAGCATGTGCAGAGCAAGGTGAGATCGTGTATTAGTGGATTTTAACCACTTAAGGCCTGGAAGGATATGCTTCCTTAAAGAGGAAATCATCCCTGATGGGTTTTACTTCCTCTTTATTTCCCTTCAAAGGTAAAGCATAATGGGCTACTATGCATCACGTAGTAGCCCATTATATGTCACTTACCTGAAACCGAAGCCTGAGATGTCATCGCTGTCCCCACTGGCAGCGAGTGTCCATCTTCACCGTTCTTCTTTCTGGGGCTGCGACCTCCGGCTCTGTGACTGGCTGAAGCCGCCTGCGTGACATTACTCCCGTGCATTCATGCGGGAGCCTCCAGTCTCGACATGACCCCTTTAGAACGGCATGATCTGCCCTATCTAAAGTGTGCATGTGCCGCAGACATTGGTGCATGTGCCGTAGACATCGGCGCATTGCTTTATTGTAAATATCTCCTAAACCATGTAGGGTTAGGAGATATTTCCAGCACCTACAAGTAAGCCTTAATATAGGCTTACCTGTAGGTAAAAGAGGTTTAATGACCAGGCCATTTTTTGTGATACGGCACTGTGTCGCTTTGACTGACAATTGCGCGGTTGTGCAACGCTCTACCTGAACAAAATTTATGTGCTAATTTTTGCACAATTAGAGCTTTCTTTTGGTGGTATTTGATCACCTCTGCGGTTAAAATTTTTTGCGCTATAAACAAAAAAAGTGTGCCAATTTTGAAAAAAAAAAATATTTCTTACTCTGTGCTTTAAAAAATATACCCCCAAAAACTGTAAAAAAAAAGAATTTCTTCATCAGTTTGGGCAAAAAAATCGTATTAAGAGTATATTAATTAGTGTGTGCAAAAGTTAATGGCCCGGATTCACTTAGCACTTACGCCGACGTATCTCGATATATACACTGCGTAAGTGTAAATATGCACCATCGTATCTATGCGCCGTACCCATAGAACTAAGATATGCCTAAAAACTGACTTCATCTGACTGACGTAACTTGCCTACACCGGCGTATAGTGGGCGCATAGTTACGCTGGACGCATTTGGTACTCCCATTGATTTGTGATGCAAATATGCAAATGAGGGAGATACGCCGATTCACGAATGTACTTGCACCCGGCGCATGTTTTAATCGATTTGCGTAAGGGTTACGTCTGACGTAAAGTTATTCCTCATATAGGAGGCGCAACTCATGCAAAGGTATGGACCAGGGAACAGCCATCGTATTTTACGTCGTTTACGTAGTACTACGTGAATAGGACTGGGCGTAGGTTACGTTCACGTCGTAGGCAGTGATTCGACGTATCTTAGGCAGTTATTTCGACGTGGTTGTACGCATGCGCACGGGGATACATCCAAGTTACGATGCATGCGCCGTTCGTTTTAAGTACTTGGATGACGTTCAGCCCATCATTTGCATGGGGTCATGTTTCATTACCATGCATCACTCCCACTTCCAGCCCACTTCTACCTACTTTGACATACTTGCCTCTCAACGTTGCACCGGCGTAGCGCAAAGAAGATACGCTACGGCGGCATAAAGATGCGCCGATGGCTGTGAAAACGGGCCATAGTGTCTACAAAATAGGGGATAGATTTATTGCATTTTTATTATTTATGATTTTTCTACCAGTAATGGAGGTGAACTGTAAATTTTTAGCGGGACTGTGACATTGCAGCAGACAGATCAAACACAACCACTCTACCTGGCAGGAACAAAAACAACTGTCAATTTCAATTTTATGGGGATTTTCATCCTTACCCTATATCAAAAGAAGGTTGTGCCATACTCTTTCCATTTTTGGATGATGGATTGAACAGTGCTTTGTGAAATGTTCAAGGCTTGGGATATTTTTTTATACCTTAACCCTGCTTTAGACATCTCCACAACTTTTTCCCTGACCTGTCTGGGGTGTTCCTTGGCTTTCATGATGCTTTTTGTTCACTAAGGTTCTCTAAGGCCGCGTACACGGGATCGGTCAAAACCAATGAAAATGGACTGAAGGACCGTTTCATCGGTTCAAACCGATCGTGTGTGGGCCCCATCGGTCAGTTATCCTTCGGTCAAAAAAAAGAGAACTTACTTTAAAATTTGACCAATGGACGCCTGACCGATGTGTCAAAACTGATTGTTAGTATGCAAAAGCATCGGTTAAAAGGCCGCGCATGTTCAGAATCAAGTCGACGCATGCTTGGAGGCATTGAACGTTTTTTTTCAGCACGACGATGTGTTAAAACACGTAAACGTCATCGCGTTCTAACACAATCGTTTTTTTTTAACCACCTGCGGACCGCCGCATGTACATTTACGTCGGCAGAATGGCACGTACAGGAACATTGGCTTACCTGTACGTCCCTGATCGGGACCCCCCGGTACATGCGACGGTCTCCGTGGCTCTGGGAGCGATCCGGGATGAGGGGGCAGCTATTCGTTTTTGTCCGCCCCCTCACGATCGCTCCCAGCCAATGTGCGCGCCCACCCCGCTCTGTACTTCCTCCTCCTGTGTAAACACAGGAAAGAGGAAGTGATGTGATCTCAGCTACTTCAAAGCAAAAACGAACAATGAGAACATAAAAACAGCACTGCATTAAGGTAAAGGAAGCTATTTAGTGATCCTTTAAGAGCTGGTTCTGGCCAGCTCAGTAACTTGCTTTAAAAAAAATCGCCTGGATTCTTTTCTAAATGTACATAATATAACTGGATACTGTCACGCACCTGGTCTGAGGCCAAAGTGCCGAGAGGGCTCCCCTTGCGGCTAAGTGCAGTATACCCCTGAAATGGTACAGAAGGTCTAGTGCTCAAAAAAGCACAGGTTGTCAGATGGATACCGGAGGGTAGAACTGGTGGTCACTGGATAATGCAGGATACACAGCTAGGCTAAAGTCTCTAGGGATCCTCAGTAATACTTGGCAATGGTGTGTGCAGGAGAGGGTAGTGGAAGCCAGGCTGGGGGTCAGACAATGTGGATCCGACAGGAGGAAGAGGCAGGTAGCAAAAACAGGGTCAAGTCAAGGTCAAATACAGGAAGGCAAGCCAGGAATAGGGAAAACGGCTATTCGTTTTTGTCCGCCCCCTCACGATCGCTCCCAGCCAATGCGCGCGCCCACCCCGCTCTGTACTTCCTCCTCCTGTGTAAACACAGGAAGGAGGAAGTGATGTGATCTCTCCCTTTGGCGTTTTTTTCAACCACTGCTGAGGAGAGATCACATCTCACAGTAAGTGTACACAACACTACACTGACACCAGGACACACAGGCAGACTTAACGCCTTGCGATCACCCCCTCCTCCTCCCCCTGTCACAGTGTCACTGAATGCAGTGTGACAGACAGTGTGACAGGCAGTTAGTGTTAGGTTCAGGGTAGCCCCCGTACCCCCCCTAATAAAGTTTTAACCCCTTGATCACCGCCCTAGTTAACCCTTTCACTCCCTATAGCCAGCATCACTAAGCGATCATTTTTCTGATCGCTGTATTAGTGTCGCTGTTCCCGCTAGGTAGCTCTTTTTTTTTTATTGCAATTTTTTTTTACTAAAGACATGTGGCTAAATAAATTTTGGCCTAAATGTTTGACTAAAATTTAGTTTATTTGATTTTTCTTATAACAAAAAGTAAAAAATATTGTTTTTTTTTCAAAAATGTTGCTCTATTTTTGTATATAGCGCAAAAAATAAAAATCGCAGAGGCGATCAAATACCACCAAAAGAAAGCTCTATTTGTGGGAAGAAAAGGACGCAAATTTTGTTTGGGAGCCACGTCGCACGACCGCGCAATTGTCTGTTAAAGCGACGCAGTGCCGAATCGCAAAAAGGGGCTGGTCATTTACCTGCATTTTGGTCCGGGTCTTAAGTGGTTAACCGATGATGTGTAGGCACATCAGACAGCTTCATCGGACCATTCTCATCGGATGGACTGATCGTGTGTACGCAGACTAACATTTGTTTGTACTGTTGGAATACTGATGAGGGTACACACTGGACACCTTTGCCACCACTGTACTATATGCTGGGTGTGCAGTGTGCCCATGTGCCTTTAAGGATGGATGGGCTCTCTCCAAGCTCACCTGCCCTTTGCCTATGCATTATAATACACGTGCTTCCACTATGGAGGTTCTCAAAATTTAGAGTTAGGCTTCATTCAGATGAGGCATCTCTGTCACTACGGAGTCCGCCAGCTACTGCCAGCTCAGCGGGGGATCTCTCTGCCGATCGCCGCTGAGCTGGCGGATGACAGGTCCCTCTCCACTCACTGAGCCGGGAGGGGTTTGTGCAGCGCCACTGTCTCCTATGGAGATGTCTGATGAAAATGGACAGCATGTTCGTTTTCATCAGATCTCACCCGATCTAATCCACCATGGATGGATGGAGACGTATCGCTATACGTCTGATTTTAGCGGATCAGATGTCAACGGACATGTCAGCGGTGACATCTGATGCTCCATAGGCTTGCATGGAGCGGCCGTTCAGGTCCGCCGACAAAACTGACAGGTGGACCCGAACAAGCCGACTGTTTGAAAGGGGCCTTAGGACTGCAGATAATACTGTGGTGTTGTGACGTGGCTCTGCAGCTTATGCATGTATTTGCAAATGTGATCAAACTAAATCCCTGTTTTTAACGCATACTATTAGACAGAAAACTTGGTTGGTTACAGACTGGTCGGTAAATTGAGTTGGGAATTTTCCTTGGTTTTGTTTAACATGCGTCGCCTTTACATGTATTAGCAGGTTATGGAATCATGTGCTTGGAAGCTAGTTGTATGCAGAGAATACTTTAATTTCATGGAGGATTAGCAATGCATGTCTTTATCATGAACAGGAACAAGGAGGATACAAGTATATACACTTAACATAGACAGATCATCCTGTTAGTACTTTGCCATAGAAAAAAAAAAACACTATAAAACTGCAGTGCCACCTGCTGGGTAGAAAGGTATAATGCATATATATATATATTGTCAGTTTATATAAGCGACTTTACATTACATGCTGTTTTTCTTTTCCAACACCCCTTCTCAAGAGCATGTGCTTTGTCAAATTATATTCAGCTCCTTCTTGAAATAGCTATCACATTCCTTCAATAAAGGCTTGGTGAGTGCATCAGCAGTCATCTCCTCTGATGGGTAGTATTAAATGTCAATAACACCTTGCTCTTGATTATCCCCCAGTAGGTGATACTTTACATTGATGTGTTTGGTCCTAAGATTGATCCTTTCTGATTGAGAAAAAATGGAAATTGGTTTTGGCATGTCTACAAAATGTTGACGAATCCATATCACTTCTTGACAAGCATGTGCTGCTGCAATGTACTCTGCTTCATTTGAAGATAGAGCGACAGTTGCTTGCTTTTGACTAGACCAACTTATGGTTCCTTCCCCATACTGGAAGATGAATCCACTTGTGGATTTGCAGTCTGTGCCGTCACAGCATCAGCATCCATATATCCGACCAGTGTAGGATCTGATGTTGTTGGTAACCATAACTTCATCTGAATTGTTCCTTTGAGGTACTGCATCACTCTTTTTACTGTGTTCCAGTCACACTGGCAGGGAGCCTAAACTTTCCTGCATAGTATACCAACTGTTGCAGCTATGTCTGGTCTTGTCACAGGGGCAACATATAGAAGTTTACTGATTGCTCTGCGATACATGTCAGTGTAAGGTAGCAAGTTTTCTGCTTTGTTGCTTTTTTGAAGAGCTGGATCCATAGGAGTTTTCACTTCCTTTGCATCTTGCATATGGAATTGTTCCAGGATTTCTGAGATTGGTTGAGAAGATAATGTTCATTTTCTCTCTCTATTTGGATTCCCAGATAGTAGCTAATGTTCCCTAGTTTTTTGATTTCAACATTTTCTTTCCGCTTGTGACCCATCTGATTGTAATCCCCTGCTTGATCAAAACAACTTATAATGTCATTGACATAGATAAGGATGTATATCCATCTGTCTTATTGATTCCTGGCATAGAGACAGGGGTCTGCTTTACTTCTTGAGAATCCCTCTCTCGTGTAAGTACTTTGTTCACTTTCATATTCCACATCCTTGCAGATTTCATCTCCAAATACAGAAAGGTTTCTGCACAGTTAGAGCTGTGAGTATGTGGAATAAACTACCTTAAGAGCTGGTTCTGGCCAGCTCAGTAACTTGCTTTAAAAAAAATCGCCTGGATTCTTTTCTAAATGTACATAATATAACTGGATACTGTCACGCACCTGGTCTGAGGCCGAAGTGCCGAGAGGGCTCTCCTTGCAGTACACCCCTGAAATGGTAAAGAAGGTCTAGCGCCCAAAAAAGCACATGTTGTCAGATGGATGGTAGAACTGGTGGTCACTGGATAATGCAGGATACACAGCTAGGCTAAAGTCTCTAGGGATCCTCAGTAATACTTGGCAATGGTGTGTGCAGGAGAGGGTAGTGGAAGCCAGGCTGGGGGTCAGACAATGTGGATCCGACAGGAGGAAGAGGCAGGTAGCAAAAACAGGGTCAAGTCAAGGTCAAATACAGGAAGGCAAGCCAGGAATAGGGAATGGCAGCAAAGTCTGTGATGCAAGCCAGGATCAGACACTGGAGACAGCAGCAAAGTCGGTAAAGCAAGCCAGGAGGTCAAAGCAGTAGAGCAGATCAGATAGGTCAGAAGCAAGCCGGTTCGCAACAGAAAATGCAAGTATAATATTCACAGAGGCTCAGGAATACGGGAAGGCTGATAACAATCTAGCAATGTGATGTGCTTAGCAGCAGTCTTATATAGGCCGGATAGTGGCCACATCTGTCACATTGTGTGCCTATTGCATATGCCAATTAGCGCTGTTGTGCATGTGTGTTTGCACATTAGCACCGTCGTTAACACGCATACTCCTGTATGTTCTTTTTGCACCAGTGCGCATGACATTACCAGTACTGGCACTATTGCCAGTTCTCCTACTGCCATTTCCCTGACTGATACTAACCATTATAGTTGTTCCAGGGAACATCAGATTGCCACTCGGGAAATCAGGAAGGATTTTGTTCCCCTACTGTAGCAAATTGGATCATGCTTTGCTGGGGTTTTTCGCCTTCCTCTGGATTAACTGTAGGTTTAGGATTGTGTATATGGGATTGTGTGATTTTTTTGTTTCTCTTTTATTGGTTGAACTGAGGGGTCTTTTTTCAACCTAACTATGTAACTACGGACATACTTTTCAGTAATCCAACATTTCTGTATTCATTTTTTTTTTTTTTAATTGGTCTTATGTAATATTCTAATTTTCTGAGATGTTGCTTTTTGGATTTTCACTAGCTGTAAGCCATAATCAGATAAAAATTCAAAGAAAGAAATGCTTGAACTATATCATATAATATATGAGTTTCACTTTTTGAATTGAATTACTGAAATAAATTAACTTTTTGATGATATTCAATTTTTGTTTTAGATTCACCTGTATATTGATGGTTGGCATCATCGTATTAGCAACTCTTTTAACTAAGATAGCATTGTCATTTTATGTTTACTAGTTTTTGTGTGGTAATACAAGTAAATGATTAGTCCACAATGCATACTTATTTTAATAAAAACCAAAAAAATGTTAAGTCATAAATAGGGCTGTGCAAATTAACTTTTAATTGATCGATTAATCTTTAATTTTTTTGATCGATCAAAATATTTTTGATCGATTAAAATTCTTTTGATTGGTACTTACCTCTCCGCCGGCTTCTGGGCCTTCAGGGAGTTCCGTCGGAGATCCGGTGACGTCACAGACACCGGCGGGGCTTGCCGTGTCCATCTGCATGCCGGCGGGACCTTACTATCTGCCACACGCAAGGGCTGTTACACTTCCCTCTATCACTTCCCTCTATCAACCTGGGATTCTACAACCATCCACTGGGAGTTGTGATAGTTCCCTTAATGGGACATCTACATGCCGACGAACTGATGGTAACCCCTCCCCATCTGGATTCAGCAGTGGTATCGTTGTACACATTTTTATACCAGTATCATACTTGGCTGCATGTTTCTATGACTGCTTTTGGTACCGTTTGATATTACTCGCACCATTTTTACAGTTTATGTAGCTACATCGATTTTATCTCCAGTGCAATATTTATTTTGTTACCTATTCGAAGACTATAAAAGTTTTAATGCTATTCCCATCGAGCGCTGCCTTTGTGTGTTTTGTATCCTGCTATCCACTTTTCCAGTGGTTGGAGCTGCACTGGGAATCGGAGTGCAAGGAGATCAGCTAAAAGTAGTTAGATCTGTATGTGCGTTACAATTAATCGAAATTAGTCAATTAATCGATTAAAAAAACAAACGATTAATCGAACACAAACATTTTGATCAGTAACAGCCCTAGTCATAAATGATTAATTGAAACATTAAGGTTCTGTCTTTACAGAGGCTTAGAAGTATCCTACAAAGACATAATGAGTTCCTAAAGAGACGTGATCTTAAATCAATAAATTGTTAAATAGTGACCAATCTGACATTTTAATTTGACAGATGGTGAAATGGTGATGTATTAAAAAATACATAACGCAACTGAACTCTTATAATTTCCTTGTGTGGTTAGTTCTTTGTCCTAGCCAGTCAGTAACTGTCACCGACAAATATCAGAGATAGAGATAATTAATTGTATCTGTGTGTATTCTAATATTAGAGTGTGTGTAGATTAGGGTTGCCAGGCCAACTGTGCAAAACCAAGTTACAGAAATGAAATTGTCTCCGTGAGATTTATCTGGAGTTATGCTGCGGACCTACACTTGGTATTAGTTAGCCATAAATAATATGACATTCCACTGCAATAAGAGAAAACAGCGGCTCATCAATTTAAGGAAAGCAAGACAAATGCACATGGGAGGGGTTTATGTAGGAAAAGTTTGCTAACAAGAAAACTTTGTGTTGCCCATAGTAACCCAAAAGACAATTTATGTCATTTTAAACTATGCATTGAATAAATGAGAGTTGATAGCCAGACAACATAAGTTAAAAATAATGTTATCTTTTTTTTATTGTATTAGTAACCTTTATTTTATTAAAGTTTAAAAAATACAGTTACAAAAAAACTTTGAAATTGATAGTCAGGTAAATATAATCTTGTTTGGAAAAAATGGAAAGAATAGAGAAATCCCTGTTTGGTATTTTAAAGGCAACAACACCACCAGTGTATATGTGTGTATATATATATATATATATATATATATATATATATATATATATGTGACATACATTTTTGATACATATAAAAATAGATCAATCATTGATCTCATTAAAAAAACATAACAATAACACAAAATAAATTCATGTAAACATGTACAAGGTCAATATAGAAATTATTCTCCAATGTCCGAATATCTCATATGTACTGTTCAGGTTCAAGCCTTTCGTCAGGGGTATTAAAATGGGAGATTATATTCAAATATATATCTAAAGCAAAAGAAAAAAAGAACACAGTAACTCCGTTATTATAAGTAAGTAATTGCTAGATTTCTAGGGGGGTGAGGGTGCCGGAGCTCCAAAGTGCTCCCCTCCCTCCTCCTCGTCTGTGTCCAGTGGCGGAGCGCATGTAGCGGGTGCTGCGGTTCCCCATCCCACTTGCTGACTCTGCTGGCAACTGCCAAGAGCGCATACCTCCCTCTGTCCCCGGAATTCAGGCTGGGTACCACACATTCGGTACTAGGCTCCACTAATTATTCTGTCTGGTGCACGTGGAGCAGTCTCCTGTCTGCCCCGCCCCCTCTGCTTGTGTCAGCTCTTCTCCCATAGGCAGTGTGATGAGAGGCTTCTGGGTTGGCCGGAGCTGCTGCAAATCATCCTGTGCACTTCCAGAAATGCTCTCCGAGTGCCACCCTACAAGTAATGTCTGGGGGCTCTTTCTAACAGACTCTGTGTGCATTAGAGAGAGCCCCCTCCAGGTCCCCCATTAGTGTACTAATTTTCTTTATTGTTAAAAGATCATGGGAGGATCCCAGGGTGATGAAGACTTCTAAGGCCCCATACACACGATCGGACATATCCGATGAAAACGGTCCGCGGACCATTTCCATCGGATATGTCCGATCGGGAGTTTGATCCGATGGCGTGTACACACCATCGGATCAAATTCCCCGCCGCCGGACGGCGCGGTGACGTGGCGGTGACGCGGCGGTGACGTTGACGCCGCCGCGTCACCGCCACGTCACCGCACCAGGAAGTAAAACACTTCCGCGCATGCGCCGAATCCATTCGGCAGCGGCGCAGCGGCGGTGGGGGACGACATGTCTGCTGGTAAGTGTACTAACCAGCAGACATGTCGGGCGGACAGATTCCCACCGGATAGATTTCAAAGCTTGCTTTGAAATCTGTCGGGTGGAGAAATCTGTCCGCTAGCCCATACACACGAGCGGAGATGTCTGCTGAAACGGTCCATCGGACCGTTTTCAGCGGACATATCCCCTCGTGTGTACGCGGCCTTAGAGGAGCATCTCTGTGTTTGAGTCGTAGCCATAGAAACACGTGCAAAGGGGAGGAGTTAGTAAAGATGACCACGCCTATGTGGGGGCGCCAGAATTTTTTTTGCACCCAGGCTTCTGTGACACTAGGATGGGCCCTGCTCAATACTATGCTCTTATATTGCATGGGTAAACTTTAAAAAAAAAATTACCCTGTTGGATCCAGTTTCCCACTTATAAGCAAATTTTGCAATACAGATACTCCTCGTTTAATGACTTACCTGTTTAACAACCACTCGGACTTACGACCAGCTCTCCCCACCGGAATGATGAGCTATACATCATTGTATTATATAGTCCAGTACAGAATTTTCTATTGTGATCTGTACTTATGCAAATTAACCACTTGTCCACCACCCACCGTCAAATGACGGTGGGCGGACGACTCCATTGTTCTGACAGGACGTCATATGACGACCTGTCTTTTAAACCTGCCAGGGGTCGTGCCCGTGCTCCCGCTGCTTTGCTGGGATTTCGATGCGCGTGCCCGGCGGCAACGATCGCCACCGGGCACCCGCGATTAACCAGTAACTGGGCAGGGACGTGGAGCTCTGTGTGTAAACACAGAGCTCCACGTCCTGTCAGGGAGAGAGGAGACCGATCTGTGTCCCTTGTACATAGGGACACAATCGGTCACCTCCCCCAGTCACCCTCCTCCCCCTACAGTTAGAACACAAATTAGGCTACACATTTAATCCCTTCCCCTCCCCCTAGTGGTTAACCCCTTCCCTGCCAGTCACATTTATACAGTTATCAGTGCATATTTATAGCACTGTTCACTGTATGAATGTGATTGGTCCCAAAAATGTCACAAAAGTGTCCGATGTGTCCGTTATAATGTCGCAGTCCCAATAAAAAAATCGCAGATCGTCGCCATTACTAGTAAAAAAAGAATAATAATAAAAATGCCATAAAACGATCCCCCTTTTTATAAACGCATTAAATTTTGCGCAAACCAATCGATAATTGCTTATTGCATTTTTTATATATATTTTGGGGAATATTTATTACAGCAAAAAGTAAAAAATATTGCATTTTTTTTTCAAAATTGTCCCTTTTTTTTTGTTTATAGCGCAAAAAATAAAAACCGCAGAGGTGATCAAATACCACCAAAAGAAAGCTCTATTTGTGGGGAAAAAAGGACGCCAATTTTGTTTGGGAGCCACAGCGCACGACCGCGCAATTGTCAGTTAAAGCGACACAGTGCCGGAAGCTGAAATTTTGGGGGTAAAACCTTCTGGGGCTGAAGTGGTTAAAGCAATGTTATTGAGCTGGAGTTTTGTAATTAAACCCTTTTTTAACAATACAGTACAGTACAGTAGTTAAGAATGCTTAAACTATTGATAACTTGTGGCTCCTCGTTGAACAACCAATTCGTTTAACGACCTGGTCGTTGGAACAGAGCCTGGTCATTAAGTGAGGAGTATTTGTGGTCTATAATTTTTGTTGACATTGATACCTTGGCCAAGATTTTCTTAACCTTGGTTTTAGATAGTATGTGTTGCCTTGCTATTGTTGTGGATCTGATGCTTAGTAAATTAGGTGTGTTAATTTTGGGAAGTACATAGCTAGCAATAGATAAGAAATGTAGCCAAAGTTTATCCTCAGGATAGGAAAACCAGAACTTTATCTGGTCCAGTAAAGACACATAGGCCCAGATTCACAGAGCGATTACGCGTGCGCAACTGCTGTTGCGCGTGCGTAAGTCTAAATGTGCGCGTGCGTATAGTTGCACGCGATTCACAAAACAATATACGCCAGAAATCTACGTTTTTTGGTCCGGCGTAATTGAGTTAGACCTTCGCTTCCCTTCGCGCAAAACTGCGCTAGACACACCATTGATTTGCTAGTCAAATATGCTAATGAGGGAGTTACGGGGATTCACAAAAAAAACGCAGTTGCTGCGCAGGCTACGCGATGTGCGCAACAGCAAAATGTTCTGTCTAAAGTTAGAGGACCTAAAAGCTGGTCTAAATTTTGAAAAAAAGTCTACTTGTCAGATAAAGCAACACTGTTAGTGAGGAGTTCAGCAGTCACACGTGTTGCCCAACAATCTGTATGCCAACATGCCAGGGGCATCGTCGCGCATAGCTATACTACTGACTTTAGATGAACAAAGAAGGAGGAGGGCACGGAGGATGGCACTAAGGAGGGCACGGGAGATGTTTTGTTTTTTTTTGCTTATATAAAATTTACAATTTAATCTAATCTAATACAATATTCTTATCTGATACAAGCCCCTCACTCTTCACTTGATATATCACACACGCATAGACATCTTTGGCATGAGAGATTCTGAGGTGTCTCGCATCTTCAGATTCACCCCTCATGCCATCATGGAATTACCACAACCTTGCAGGAGGACATCAGCAGCCCAACACATGGCACTACCCATGACACCCATGACAGCTACATATACAATCAGAGCCCCATCCCCACAGATTTCAAACAGAACATGTATGGGGACAGCTGGCTGGTTGGTGAGTGACATGGGAGTCAGGCATGACTATCCCCTCCCGTGATGCACACCTCACAAGTGGCACATGCATGACTAACATCCTCCTGTCTTTTCCCTTCAAGGTGACTCTGCATATGCACTGGTACCCCATCTCATGACCCCATCTCATGCCAGCTCACATTATGCATCTTTGCACGTTAAACACACACATTAATCATGGCACAATGAGAATGCATGCATGCACACCACTGTGGTCCCTAGCACACAAAGAGAAAAAGAACACCCAAAAATCACACTAGCACTCAGCAAGAAACAGACACAAAAAAATCAGATGAAAAAATAAAGCCAGAAAACAAACGCTCAGAAATATATCAATCAAACAAACAGTCTCAAACACTTATCAAAATACACTTTCACAAAACTACCAACAAGCACTAGATCACACAGAACACTAATCTGACAACTACAAAACACACTCTAACGAACAACAGAGCAAAAGCACTTGATTCAATGGGAAGGGACACAAAGGGATGTACTTTTGCAATGGAAGGGCGTTTGTGTGTGTCTATTTATGCTGTCTGCGTAGTTCACAACATTGCCCTAGTCCATTTCCTATTTCACTGATTGCGCCGCTCCCGAGTTGTGAGCATGCGCACAACGGAGCTGACATGGTTTCCTTCACGCGCGCATGCGCGAGTCGGCCGGCCCTTCATTTGCATGGGGTCACGGCTCATTTCAATGTAACACGCCCACGTCCCTCCCAATTTGTATTACTCCTCCTTACGCCTCCGGAAAAAACCTTACGCTTGCGCAATCTCTTGCGTAAAAGCTACGTGAATCGCGGGATTACGCGGCTAGATTGCGCAAGTCTAACGGAAAAGTGGTGCGCTACGCCGGACCGATAATGCGCCGATCTACGTGAATCTGGGCCATAGTATTCATTTTTAATGTCTAGTAATCCAATGCCCCCTTCGGGTTTGGTAATAGTTAGTACTGAAAACACCACCCTAGGTTCTTTCCCATTCCAAATTACATTTTTACGTTTCACATTTATCTGTAATACCAATTTGGCATGGATCGGGATAGGGGGAGATCGGAAGTAATACAACTTTATTCGGAAAATTTGCATCTTAAATGCAGCAATTTTACCGACCCATGATAGTTGGGTCTTCTGCATATTTTGTAGTAGGGTGCCCACGTGTCCGGGACTGTCCCGCAATTGACATGTCTGTCCTGGGTCCCGGGCACTTTCATTCTGGGACAATACAGTGTCCCGGAATGAAATAGAGGACACAGTCACCCCCTATGAACTAGTAACTACATTTCCAGAACTGGTTGCTAGGGCCAGCACTGCCTGGTGTCTTGCAACCAGTGACAAGTTACTCTTAGACAGTGAGGCCGGGAGCGAGGTCTGTGCCTAGTGCAGCGCTGCTGTCCCCACCCACCTTGGCACCTCCTCCTTCTCCGACACTCATCAGCAAGCAGCAGGGACTGGTGTGATCTTCACTCTCCAGATAGCGACTCCACTCCTTTCCTTCAATGCACGGGGCTCATGCAGAGGGAGTGGCAGCCGCACTGCATCTGGCGGCAGGCTATGGGTGGCAAGCAGCACTGCATCTGATGGCAAGTGGCACA
Source organism: Rana kukunoris (assembly GCA_029574335.1). NCBI lineage: Eukaryota > Metazoa > Chordata > Amphibia > Anura > Ranidae > Rana > Rana kukunoris. Next base: position 183,188,356 of record CM056059.1, read on the forward strand.
TTCAGCTGACAAATAACCCGCCGCCAAATTCCCCGTCAACCCCCGAGACTACATTTCCCCCAACCCCCTCATCTTTTTTTGGGGAAGGTGAGGGGGGCGGGGTGTCCCTGAATGGCAGTTTGGAAATGTGGTCACCCTATTTTGTCGGTCTTTGCCAACTTGGTCATGGAGGTTGGGAAAATTTGCTTCATACAGTTTGGAATATGGGTAAGCAAGTTGAATGCCTGGAATTTTCATCCCAACTGTAGTCAAATTTCATACGCAGATTGTTAACGAGCATCTTAGGTTAAGGTGACCAGATTTTTTAAATGGCGGGAATGGCGGGAATCAGCAACTCAATAACCGTCGCCACCACCGCCCGCCCCACATCCTCTCAAGTTTTAAGTCTCATTCTCCGTGCCCCGGCTACTACTGGGTGGGGAGCGGGGAGAAAGATCACTCCACCAGGGAAGGCAAGGAGATAAGCAGGCAGGTGACTGTCCGGGACTTGAGCCAAGGCAGAAGAACATACGAGCGGAGCTGAATGGGCACCCAAAACTGATCATCAGAAAGGGGCACAGATAATGGAAAAAAAATACACCCCCTAAGCTAGTAGGAGCAGAGGGGTCGGGGTGTGTAATTCAGATTTATTTTTTATTCTGCACTTACTGGACTGTCTTCGAAAATTGCCCCAGCCCCTGTTCAAATCCAATCCGGGGACAAAACCGGGGACAGATTTGATCCGGGGACAGTGTCCTCAATCCAGGGACTGTCCCCTGAAACCGGGGATGTCTGGTCACCCTATCTTAGGTAGATTCATCGGTAGAGCATAACATTTATTTTGGTTGATTTTGTAGCATTTTCATAGGTTTCTAGTAGTTTTTGGACTATATACTCTCCTAATGGTTCTATCCCTAATGAAAGATTTTGAGGGGAGAGTGGGCATCCTTGTCTTAGTTAAGTTGGAGCTCCTGGAGATTATACCTGATGTTAATACTTTTGCCGAGGGTTGCATATAGAGTGCCATTATGGATGGCTGAATAGATAAAGCCCTTGAAACCAAATTTTGTTAGTGAACTGTAAATGTATTCACAGTGCATTTTATCGAACGTGATTTCTGGTAGAAGGAATCTGTCTATGATTAGGTTGTTTCTTCTAGAGCGAGTCTTATACACATGCAAAAACAATGTATAATCCCTTTCTGTAGTGTGGAGGCATCTCCAGAGAAAATACTCAGAAAAATAAGGCACTATTCCTACTCCTGTCACCAACAATGGAACACTATTCCTCCCACTGACTACCAATGATGGGGCACTATTCCTTTCACTGACTACCAATGATGGGGCACTATTCCTTTCACTGACTACCAATGATGGGGCATGATTCCTTCCACTGACATCAACACTGGGGCACTATTCCTCCCACAAACACCAATGATGGGGAACTATTCCTGACTCCATCAATGGGGCACTATTCCTTTCGCTGACACCAACAATGGAGCACTATTCCTCCCACCAACAACATTGATTGGGTAATATTCCTCCTAGTGATATCACAATTGGTACTATTGCTTGCACCAATACCAGCGATGGGGCACTTTCTCTTTTTCTACTGATAATAGTCAATATATGATTTTCTTACGCCAACTGACAACAGAGCCCGAGGCATTGTTTAATCCCACTGACACTGGTGCCTTTTCTTTGTCTCCTGGCCAAAGTCCAGCCCTCCTAATGTGTGAAGGACAGTGGCCTGGCTTTTTTGTTTCGAAGGTCCGAAGATCCCTGCTCTACACCAACCGATCATAAATCATTGACTATCAATACACTTTAAAATATACTGTATCTTTTATAATTTGCATGTATCTGTATAAGCCATTTTCTAGTATAATTCCATAAACACAGAACAAATCTACTTTCTAGTGCAGGTCAGTTTGCTGGTTTGCTTGGGTAATTTTTTAAAGAACAATACATGTATTCATTTACTGTTAATCCTGATGATAATGGCTTTGGTAGAGGCAAGCCTCTTGTTTCCTGTTTCTATAACAGATGTTACAGGCTTCAGAGCTGGGATAATGACTGGACCATACTGTAGCATTCCCTGAAAATAAACAGCCATAAAGGATTAGTAATGAATCTGTTTGTGGATTGCTACTCCAATATAATATATCTTCTAGCAGAAGATAAACTGACATTATCCAGTAACATTTAACCTAAGATAAAATTATCACCGACATTGAAGGCATCCATTTTGTGAACCAAATATATTCAGAAAATGTGGCTTTTTCAATCTATTATTCATGCTTCCTGTACAGAAAGGGTAATTTTAAAATGAACTTGGTACGTCCCAAAAATTGGCTAAGCTTACTATATTGGTAAAATACAAATATCAAGTATCTGTGATAATCCTTCAATATACACTATATTGCCAAAGAATTGGGATGCCTGCCTTTACACACACATGGACTTTATTGGCATCCCAGTCTTAGTCCATAGGGTTCAATATTGATCCCGATCCTTCTTTTAGTCAATCAGGAAGCGGGTCTTGAGACCCATCACCCCATTGGCTAAAAGGACAGACGATCCGATTGGATGCCTAGGAAGAGGAGGAGAGGACACAGGAGCTGCTGCCCGATGTCTGCTGCCTGCCACCTAGATGGGGTAAGTACCAAAATTACTGGCAGACAGCGAGTGGGCAGGGATTGAGGTGCCAGCGGCCGTTGGGGGAGGGGTGATTTTTGCCACTTCCCCCCAAAAAAAAAATAGTTGTCACTGATCCCGACCATATGGTCATGATCTTTCCCGAGCTTGGACCAGTTCTGTGACATCAGCCGACAGCGGACTTCAGCCCCTGTCAGCTGAAAATGGATTACAGAAGTGTAAAACAAACTGCACTCCTGTGATCCACAGCCAGAGCTTTGGCTGTACTTCTACTTTAACAATTAATTCCTTTTTATTTATTAGACAAATAGACACAAATTGTGTCACTTTTTCATCTAACAGAGGCTTTTTAGGTAACTAATGAAACTTAGATTTAATGGCTTAACAGCAAAACGTGCCTTAGAATTATTATTTTAAAATGCTGGGAGCAATGTGACAGGTCCACTTTCATCCATTCTTCGTATTTATCTGCAAACATAAGTTCTGAAAACAAGAAGCCGACCATCACGACTCCAAGGAAATAGCCCATGGTGACTGCAGCAATAGGCTTCAACCTTCATAGCACTTCCAAAGGTCAGGGGGGGTCTGGCTGTGAGGGCAACTTGGACATTCAGCAAGGCTCCATCTAGCTACCAGTCCCTCATCTACAACATTAAAGTCTTCTGTACTTTCTTCTCCAGATGATGCTTTTATGCTCAGATATTATCCCGGGTGCGCTTGTGTCACTAATGTAAGTGGATTGAAGAGGGGTTGGCGAGTTTGGTTGCTAAGACAATCTTCCAATTTCTTTCATGTTATGAAGAGCTGGTAATGATTTTGCCATTGCTTGAGACTGCACTCAGACCTTTTTCATCTCCTAAGAAACCTTAAATTTAGCTTTGTTGATTAGTTTTTAGTCATTTTCTGTCTTTACAGTAAAGCACACTTTTAACACTGGACAGAATGCTATTGCAAAGAAAAACGACAATTACTGCTTCAATTTATACACTTTGCACTATAAGTAAAGTACGGGTCATACTTATAAGGCATTTACAACATGTCTGATAAATATTCACTTCTTTATTAACTCTTTTTCATTTTTTAAAAGGACCACCTTTTAAAACAATCCATTCAGTTTAAACTAGAAATGAAAGTCAAAACATTATTGTATAGATCTAAAAATACATTATAAATACCCCTTTCCCCCTTTTTTAAAAGTGATCGCATTCCCCCTGTTCTCAGGTGCGTAGGAGCTGGGGGGAGGAGAAGCAGCAGAACACTGATATTCCCAGTGAATGTCATTACAGTCATTACAAAGCCACTCCCACCTGTCAAATCCCTGGCGCCAAATTCCTCTCTCAATGTGGATGAGGCTCTATATCTTCTCAGATGGTAAAGCTGCCCATTCCTCTTGGCAAAAAGCCTCCAGTTCCTGTAAATTCTTGGGCGGTCTTGCATGAACGGCACATTTGAGATCTCCCCAGAGTGGCTCAATGATATTGAGGTCAGGAGACTGAGATGGCCACTCCAGAACCTTCACTTTATTCTGCTGTATCCAATGACAGGTCCACTTGGCCTTGTGTTTTGGATCATTATCATGTTGGAATGTTCAAGTACATCCCATGTGCAGCTTCCTGGCTGATGAATGCAAATGTTCCTCCAGTATTTTTTGATAACATACCGCATTCATCTTGCCAACAATTTTGACCAAAGTATCTGTGCCTTTGTAGCTCACACATCCCCACATCCCCAAAACATCAGCGATCCACCTCCGTACCTTTTCATTATCGGCCTTGTTGTCTCCTCTTCAAATGTAGCATTTATGGTTGTAGCCAAAAAGCAAAATTTTGGTCTCATCATTTCAAATGACTATGTGCCAGAAGGTTTGAGGCGTGTCTGTGCTGTTCGGAATATTGTAGGGGGGATACTTTGTGGCATTTGCGTAGTAATGTCTTTCTTCTGGCGACTCGACCATGCAGCCCATCTTTCTTTCTCCTTATTGTGCATCTTACCACATGTTTTCAGAGAGTCCTGTATTTCACCTGAAGTTATTTGTGGGTTTTTCTTTGCATCCTGAACAATTACCTGGCAGTTGTGGCTAAAATTTTAGTTGGTCTACCTGACCGTGGTTTGGTTTTAACAGAACCCCTCATTTTCCACTTCTTGATTAGAGTTTGAACACTGATGATTGGCATTCTCAATTCCTTGGATATCTTTTTATATACCTTTCCTGTTTTATACAGTTTCCCACAGATCCTTTGACAATATTTTTGCTTTCCCCGTTACTTAGAATCCAGAAATGTCAGTGCAGCACTGGATGAAAGATGCAAGGGTCTGTCAGGAGTCCAGAAACGCATTGACCTTTTATACACGCACACTAATTACAAGCAAACAGATCACAGGTGAGGATGGTTACCTTTAATAGCCATTCAAACCCCTTTGTGTCAACTTGAGTGCATGTTATCAGGCCAAAATCACCAGGGTGTGTAAACATTTGATCGGTAAAGACAGTTGTATTGATAGCCAAACACTAACCATGAGTGAAAGAAATGTTTTTATGTTTTTCACTCATATTCTCTGAAAAATGGCCAAGAAATCAACATTCTGTAAAACTTATGCAAATTATCCATTGACATCTAAATGAAATATAGTGCAGTCCGTAAGTATATATAATACGCAGAGTATATAGGCAGGAGACATATTACCAGGAGGATAGTGCCCCAGTGTAGTATATATAATACTGCAGAGTATATAGTGCACACAGAGACATAAAAAAGCAAGACTACAGTTTGCCAAAATGAGTAAGGGCCCTTTCACACGGGCGGACAAACGGTCCAATATTAAAAAACCACACCTGAAAGCAGATGAAAAGGAGAGAAGTTCACGTTTTTGCATTGTGTGTCAAATCCGAAAGAGGAGAAGAGAACTTTACCAAAATTGGAAAAATAACTTCAAGTAATCCATCTCCAGCATCCTTTGTCTGCGCATTATCAAGGGATTGTGGGCGTGGACGTAAGAGAAAAATAGAAAGGTTGCAACGGATGTTTGGATGGTGGATAAGCCGCCCCAAACAAGTCCGCTGTCCTGCAAGGGAGCGTCCGTAAACATCTAAATGATCCTATGCGGAGACCCAGGAGGACCCCACTCCGCAAAAAAAGAAGACTCAGTTTGCGAGTAAGGGCTTTCACACGGGCGGACAAACGGTTTTTTTACAAATCCGGACTTGTAGCATCCCTATGATTGTGGAGAAAACCCTATCCGTTTCCGCAAAGATCCGCTTTTTCGGAAGGAAGAAAACCCTATTTTTCTTCCGACTGGCGGAACGGATTGTGTGTCCGTATTCATTCGATTCCCCATAGGGGAGAGCAGAGGAGAGACAGGGCGGTCTCTGCACAGTGTGCGGGGACCGCCCTATCTGCCGACAGCTCAGCGGGGATTTGCGGATGATCCCCGCTGAGCAGACGGACACACACGGGCGGATCAATAGACCAAAATCCTGCTGGGAAAACGTCTTGTGGACAGATGAGACCAAGATGGAGCTTTTTGGTGTGTGAAATGTCGGCCCCTCAATTCGGTAAGCTCATAGATAGAGCAACCATGGATGTTGAAACATCCATGGTTGCTCTATTTATGAGCTTACCGAATATTTCACACACCAATTTTGTGTTTACATTGGTGATAGGGACTCCCAGCCACTACACCAAGCAGCGCCACCACCCTGCACACCGGTTTTACATTTACAAAGGCAAGAGAATTCTTGTTGGGCAGTGTACTAGTGCTCAGACGAACACACTTGGATCAAATTTTAATGGTTCAAAGAATGTCAGGCAAAATATTCGGCCCTCGAGCATGTTCAGTTCATCAAATGTGGCCCTCTTTGAAAAAAGTTTGGACACCCCTGCAATACACACAAAGGGAATAAACAGGTGTATAGCAAAATTTCGGCCATGACTGTATAGTGCAGTCAGTGCAGTATATATAATACAGTGGTATATAGTGCAATGCAGAGTATATAATACAGTGTATTTAAATGGTTAAGGGGAACCCTATGACAGAACTAAGAAAAAAAGGGCGATGGCCCAAAATCCATACCAGGTCCTTTGGGTCTGGTATAGAATTTAGCGGAATTCCAAAATTAAAAAAAAAAAAACAGCGTGGGTCCCCCCCCCCCCCAAAATCCATACCAGGCCCTCTGGGTCTGGCAGAGATTTTAAGGGAAGTCCAATGCAACAATAAAAAAAAAATTGGCGCCTAAATCCATACCAGACCCATGTCCGAGCAAGCAGCCTGGCACGCCAGGAATCGGGGAGAATCTGGAAGGCCCTTTAACAAGGAGACCGCCAGATACCACCCCCCAATGTGAATGGGTATCATGTACATTGTACCCCTACCTATTCACCCAAAAAAGTGTCAAAAAGTAAAACCCACAACAGAGTTTTTCACAATTACGATATTTAACAGAAATATTACATTTTTATAGTTTTTTAAGCATTATTAAAATCACTACTCCCGCAAAAACGATAGTTCCAAAAACTTTTTTTTGCATTGATACATGATACCTAGGGCAGTACCCACACCCCTATGCACTTTTTATGGCAATAACTTTTATACAAGCCTTTAAAATTAGTACTTTTGATTTTTAATTTTCATGTTCGTGTCCCATTGACTTTAATAGGGTTCACATGTTTACTAGAACTTTTTTGCCTGTTCGCGGTGTTCTGTTGAAAACCGAACTGGGGGGTGTTCGGTCCATCCCTAGCAGAGAAATGCGCTCATCAGTCTGCTGCTTCTCCTTTTAGGTCGCATACACGCAATCAGGCTTTTGTCCGGCCAAAAGCACATTGGAATTCCAAGGGAATTCCATCGGAGTAAAATAGAACATGTTCTATATTTAAACTCTGATGGAATTCATTGGAATTTCCGATGGAGCATACACACAGTCGGAATTTCCTATGAATAAAGTCCGACTGACTTTTTCCATTGGAAATTCCGATCCTGTGTACAAAGCTTTAGTGTCCAATCAGAGTCAAGGAGTGGAGAGGGGGCCTTCAGGTATTAATGAACTGCAGTACGGGAAAACAAGGTCTCCTTTCCTTGAAGACAGGACTGTGTGGTGTGACGGAGCCTTGTAAATCACAGAACTGACCGTGTCAAGTTCACACACATAAAATGACGTTCCGTTATTTGATTGACTTTATTCTTATAACAGATTTTAGGCCTCGTACACACGACCGAGAATCTCGTCGTAAAAGAAACATTGTTTTCCTCGACGAGTTCCTTGTCAGGCTTGTCGAGAATCTTGTCAAGCTTTCTTTGCGAACACACTGTCAAGACAAAATCTGGTCGTTCTCAAACGTGGAGACGTACAACACGTACGATGGCACTATAAAGGGGAAGTTTGATTCCACTGGCGCCACCCTTGGAGCTGCTTTTGCTAATCTCATGTTACTGCGTGTTAAGTAAAAGTTTGGTGAGAGATGATTCATGCTTTTCAGTCTGTTACAGCATGACGAATGTGCTATCTCCATTATGAACGCTACTTTTACCGAAGGTGCGCTCCCGTCTCATACTTTATTCTTAGCATGCGCAGGTTTCTAAGCATACACACGAACATGTTTCTCGTCATAAACCAGCCCGACGAGAAACACGATGAGGAAATTGAGACTCCCGGTGAGAAAAAAAAGAACTTGTTCTCTTTTTTTCTCATCGAGATCCACGACCGTTTTCCTTGGAAAAAAAGCTCTGCCACCAAGTTTCTTGATGGATTTTGTCAAGGAAAACAGTCGTGTGTACGAATGCCTCAGCATTAATTCTCTATTTCCTTTATTATGTTCTCAATAAAAATGATTGAAACATAAATCACAGAACTGGATGGACAGAAATACAAATTCTTTAAAAGGTAAAATAACTCCTTTTACGTGTTTTGTTATTGGTGTATTTAGCTGTTTCCTGAAGTTTAGCTTTAAGCACGGATGTCAGATGAACTGAAACTTTAAATGATGCTGCTTCTTTTACAAATTACCAGCTCAATTGCCTTTAGAAGTGGTTACAAATACCCAAGTGACCTGTAGCTCTAGCAATAATAAATGTGTCAAGCCTGGTGATTTGTGACATTCTCCCCAGCACTTGCTGAATGTTTAAAGAGCGCAGGCCATTTAAAGAACCCTATCTAATCATCATGCTAGTGGTGCCCATGACATTTTCTCCTATCTGTTAATGATAATCTGTTAACTGGAGTCCAGCGTTTATATTTATATGGTTCACAGAACAAATGTGAACACAGAAACAAATGCTGTAGAAAAAAAAAAAATGTCACAAATTGTTTGTTTGTACTTTTATATGTCGGAATTCTGAATGTATTTTTTTGTTTTAGGAAGCTTATTTTAAATAGATAGTGTGACAAGTTGAGGAATCCGTAGCTCATTGGTGCCAGAAGTACGTTTTAGGGCTTTTTCTGCCCACTTTTATTTAAAACAAAGCAAAAAAGTTCACTCTTAAATTGTTTCCCACACAGAGGTTTTTCTCAATTTCTTCATAGCTCAGGCCTCTTGCCTTGGTCCTCCAGGCCATCTAACACACAAACCCTGTGCTCATGCACAAAATGCTGAAGCTTTGTCAGCTTTAGGGATGAGCCGAACACCCCCCTGTTTGGTTCGCACCAGAACTTGCGAACACACCAAATGTTCGTGTGAACTTTAGAACCCCGTTAGAGTCTATGGGACTCGAACATTTGAAATCTAAAGTGCTAATTTTAAAGGCTAATATGCAAGTTATTGTCCTAAAAAGTCTTTGGGGACCTGGGTCATGCCCCTGGGGACTTGTATCAATGCAAAAAAAAGTTTAAAAAAACTGCTGTTTTTTCAGGAGCAGTGAATTTAATAATGCTAAAAGTGAAACAATAAAAGTAAAAAATTCCTTTAAATTTCATACCTGGAGGGGGGGGTGTAAAGTTAACATGTGAAATAGCACATGTTTCCCGTACTTAGAACTGTCCCTGCACAAAGTGTCATTTCTGAAAGAAAAAAAGTCATTTAAAACCGGACTTGCAGCTATAATGAATTGTCGGCTCCCGGCAATTCAGAGAGGATTCATTCATAAAAAAAAAAAAAGCGTGGGGGTCCCCCCAAATTCAAATACCAGGCCCTTCAGGTCTGGTATGGATATTAAGGGGAACCCCGCCATCAATTAAAAAAAAAATGGCGTGGAGCTCCCCCAAAAATACACACCAGACCCCTTATCCGAGCACGGTAACCTGGCCGGCCGCAGAAAAGAGGAGGGGACAGAGTGCGGCCCCCCCTCTCCTGAACCGTACCAGGCCACATGCCCTCAACATGGGGAGGATGTCCCCATGTTGATGGGGACAAGGGCCTCATCCCCACAACCCTTGCCCGGTGGTTGTGGGGGTCTGCGGGCAGGGGGCTTATCAGAATCTGGAAGAACCCTCTAACAAAGGGGACCCCCAGATCCTGCCCCCCCCCTATGTGAATTGGTAATGGGGTACATTGTACCTCTACCATTTCATGAAGGAAGTGTAAATAGTTGTAAAAAACACACACACACACCGTAGAAAAAAGTCCTTTATTATAATGGAAAAAAATCCAGCGGTGGTAATCCACTCGGTCCCGACTCCCTGCTCCAACGTTGTCTGTATCCAGCGACAGGTGATCTCCTCTCCTGTCCAGCAATGAGAAGATCTTCCAGGATCCAAAGCGCAGCATCGCCGGCCTCCTCTCTCCGCCAGACACAGCCTGGCGAATGACGCGGCTGAAGCTGTGACATTTACTTTATTGGTGAGGCAGGGCTACCCGCCATGTGGCCTCCGCCCCTCATACGCGCTGACGTAGCAGAGGGTGGGTCAGAGGGGGACAGGGGTCACGTGACGGTTGGCCCCGCCTCACTAGGCCGGCGATGCTGCGCTTTGAATCCCGGAAGATCTTCACATCGCTGGACAGGAGAGGAGATCACCCATCGTTGGATATAGACGACGTTGGAGCAGGGAGCCAGGACCGAGTAGATTACCTATTCACATAGGGGGGGCCAGGATCTGGGGTTCCCCTTTGTTAAAGGGGTCTTCCAGATTCTGATAAGCCCCCCCGCCCACAGACCCCCACAACCACCGGGCAAGGGTTGTGGGGATGAGGCGCTTGTCCCCATCAGCATGGGGACATCCTCCCCATGTTGAGGGCATGTGGCCTGGTACGGCTCAGGAGAGGGGGGCCGCACTCTGTCCCCCCCCTCTTTTCTGCAGCCGGCCAGGTTAACATTCTCGGATAAGGGGTCTGGTGTGGATTTTTGGGGGAACTCCACGCCATTATTTTTTAAAATTTGGGGTAGTGTTTCCCTTAAAATCCACACCAGACCTGAAGGGTCTGAAATAGATATTTGGGGGAACCCCACGTCATTTTTTTTTTTAAATTGACGAAGGGGTTCCCCTTAACCACTTAAGGACCGCCTACTGCACATATACGTCGGCAGAATGGCACGGCTGGGCACATCAACGTATATATACGTTGGTTTTAATACCCAGCCGTGGGTCACGGGCGCGCGCCCGCGGCGCGCTCCCGTGACCCGGTCCGAAGCTCCAGGACCGGGACCGCGGGAAGAACACGGCTGTAAACACGGCTTCCCCGTGCTTCTCTGTGGCCGCAGCATCGATCGCGTCATCCCTGTTATAGGGGGACGCGATCGATGACGTCACACCTACAGCCACGCCCCCCTACAGTTGTAAACACACACATAGGGAACACTCAAAGTCACAGCGCCCCCTGTGGTTAACTCCCAAACTGCAACTGTCATTTCCACAGTAAACAATGCAATTTAAATGCATTTTTTGCTGTGAAAATGACAATTGTCCCAAAAATGTGTCAAAATTGTCCGAAGTGTCCTCCATAATGTCGCAGTCACGAAAAAAATCGCTGATCGCCGCTATTAGTAGTAAAAAAATTTTTTTTATAAAAATGCATAAAACTATCCCTTATTTTGTAAACGCTATAAATTTTGCGAAAACCAACGGATAAACGCTTATTGCGATTTTTTTTACCAAAAATATGTAGAAGAATACGTATCGGCCTAAACTGAGGAAAAAAAATGTTTTTTTTTTATATATTTTTGGGGGATATTTATTATAGCAAAAAGTAAAAAATATTGCATTTTTTTTTAAATTGTCCCTCTATTTTTGTTTATAGCGCAAAAAATAAAAACCGCAGAGGTAATCAAATACCACCAAAAGAAAGCTCTATTTGTGGGGAAAAAAAGACGCCAATTTTGCTTGGGAGCCACGTTGCACGACCGCGCAATTGTCAGTTAAAACGACGCAGTGCTGAATCGCAAAAAGGGGCAAGGTCCTTTACCTGCATTTTGGTCCGGGTCTTAAGTGGTTAATATCCATACCAGACCTGAAGGGCCTGGTAATTGAATTTGGGGGGACTCCCACGCCATGGCCATTTTTAAAACTTTTTTTGCATTGATACATGTCCCTTGGGACAGGACCCGGGTCCCCAAACACTTTTTAGGACAATAACTTGCATATTAGCCTTTAAAATGAGTAGTTTAGATTTCTTCCATAGACTTTATTAGGGTGTTCCACGGCTTTTCGAATTTGCCGCGAACACCTGAAATTGTTCGCCGAACAGGTGAACAGGCAATGTTCGAGTCGAACATGAGTTTGACTCGAACTCAAAGCTCATCCCTAGTCAGCTTGACTGCTTCTCCTGCAGCTCACAACTGCTACATCCACACATCCTCGGGCCTTTGTTTGTCCTGACCTGGATAGTAGGGTGCGACATGCCCCTCAAAGCTCCATTCACACACTAACCTCCTCAGGAGACATTGACCTCTAACCCAGCACTCACCTGCATCATAAGTGCCTGTTTCCTGCACAATCTGGCCTAGATCACCACTTTAACCACTTCAGCCTAGGACGATTTTGCTGGTCAATGACCGGGCCACTTTTTGTGATTCGGCACTGCGTCGCTTTAACTGACAATTGCGTGGTTGTGCGACGTGGCTCCCAAACAAAATTGGCGTCCTTTTTTCCCACAAATAGATATTTTTTTGGTGGTATTTGATTACCTTTGCGATGTTTATTTTTTGCGCTATAAACAAAAATAGAGCGACAATTTTGAAAAAAAAAAAGAATATTTTTTACTTTTTGCTGTAATAAATATCCCCCAAAAATATATTAAAAAAAATGTTTTCCTCAATTTAGGATGATACGTATTCTTCTACATATTTTTCAGATTTTTTTTTGCAATAAGCGTTTATGGATAGGTTTGCGCAAAAGATATAGGGGATAGATTTATGGCATTTTTATTAATATTTTTTTTTTTTTTACTAATAATGGCGGCGATCAGCGATTTTTATCGGTACTGCGATAGCCAGCTATGAGTAAGCATCTATCTATGATGTGAAACATGTCAGCTTTTTTTTTTTTTTTTGTTTACAAACGATTTTATTGTAGAAAAGGTCAAGGTACAAAAGAAAAAAAAATAACAATGATGGTACAGGAATGTATACAGGTATCATTGATAATTAACTTTGTATAGGAAGAAAGGGTTATGGTTAGTAATATTTAAACTTAAACCAGAAGTGTGGCGTCCCAGAGCGACCATTTTTTTTGATACTGGGGCATAGAATCATATAGCGTATGGTGAATTCTCTCTGAGAGTTTGATGTTTGTCATACGGTTGAGAATCTGTGGTCAGGGTACCAAAGTGGAGCGCCAATTAAAGGCTATGGCCCAATGAATGGAGGTGAGAAATGTGTGGACAAGCCTTGTGCTTGATGTTGGAATATGCTGAATAGGGCAGAATAAGAGGCCGATTTGGGGGGTGTAAGATGGATACTTCGGCCGGCAATTTTATCAATCACAATGCTGGCCTTGTGCCAAGTGTCCCTTAAATGGGGACAGTCCCAAAATATATGCAATAGCGTACCATGGGCGGGACATCCCCTGAAGCAGAGTGGAGACAGTGAAGGGTAAAATGAATTAAGTTTAGCTGGTGTGAGATACCATCTATAGAGCAATTTTATAGCTGATTCTCTGATAGATGTTGTTTTGGTACATCTATGGAGGTTAGTGAAAATGGTATCCCATTGCTCCGGAGTAAATGAAGTGTTTAAATCCGATTCCCATTGTAACACGGGATGTGACTTCTCAGGCATGTTTGTTTCATTCAAGCTTTTGTATATTCTGGAGATCAGGCCCCTATCACGAGGGGAAGAGATGCAAATTTGTTCAAATTGAGTATAAGGGGGGTGAAGTGTAAGTGAGTAGAATGTCTGATAGAATTTTCTAATTTTTGTATAATTTTCAAATTCCCCAAGAGACAGGTCATATTTTGATTGTAGGTTGGAGAAAGTGCGGAATGAGATTAAGAGCGATTTCAAATGGGTTAGGTTATGCGACTTCCAAACCGTTAGTAAGTCTGGATTTTGAGTTCTATCTAGGGGGAAAAATGCGGGTCACCTAGAAATGATGCCAGGGGGGGAGTGTCAGAAGATAGTTTAAACTTTGGGATCTGTCTGATCCATAGTTGGAGAGAGTGGGCGACAATACGGTTTAATGTTCTTATTTTTTGTGGTGGGATGGTTTTGGACCAGAGGAGTCCTTGTAGGTTGTAAGGTAGGATAGACTCCTCCTCGATTTGGAGCCAAGGAATTTGGAGTGGAGGGGCATACCATTGGGCTAGTTGGGTAAATCTGGTCGATAAGTAATAAAGCCACAGGTTTGGGATGTCAAGGCCGCCTTTTAAGTGAGGTCTAAACATGAGAGAATAACTAAATCTAGATTTCCTGTTCTGCCAAATAAATCTGTTAATCTCTCTTTGAAGTGAATCCAGTGTATTTTTTAGGTAAAATAAGAGGGAGGGCTCTAAAAAAAAAAAAAAAAGCTTGGGTAATATCATCATCTTTACAGCGACTATTCTGCCCGAGAATGAAATCTGGTATGACGACCAAAGTTTAAGTAAATTTTTAATATTGTTAAATAAGGGGGGATAGTTTGCTTGGTATATAGTGTTATACAGGGCTGTAATCTGGATGCCCAAGTATCCAAACGAATCGACATGCCAATTAAATGGGAATTTATCTTTAAGTGAGGCTTTTAAGGTCGAAGGGATATTAATTGGTAAAGCTGAGCACTTTGATAGATTTACACCCAGACCTGTCAGGTCATGGAAGATGTCTAGAGTTTTAGTTAGATTGGGTAGGGAGATAAGAGGGCTAGTAATGAACAAGAGAACATCATCCGAGTAGAGACTCAGGCCCAGATTCAGAGAGAATAAGATTCTCGTAACGTATCAGAAATACACTACGCCGCCGTTTTTTACCTGGCTCTACGTGGAATCCAGGTAGATTTTGTCCAGTAAATGACGGCGGCGTAGTGTATTTCTCCCGTCGCAATCCATCTACGCGAGTAGGGGGCGTGAAGGATTTAAAATAGGCGCGTTCCCACGGCGATCAAACTGCGCATGCTCCGTTCGCAAATTTCCCGCCGTGCATTGCGCGAAATCACGTCGTTACGTCATTCGTTGTTTGAGTAGCGTCGTTTACGGACATTTCTATTCCCAAACGAGTTACGTAAAAAAAAAAATGAATTCAACGCGGGACCGACGGCCATACTTAACATGGGCTACGCACCGTTAGACCAGCAAAAAGCTGGTCTAACAGTACGTAAAAAAAAATAGACGTAAGCGATTGCAAAGACCGCTCGTATCTTCGTGGATCGCCGTAAAAACACATTTGCATATCCCGACGCATCAAAACGACGCAAACTCCTCCCAGCGGCCGCAAAAATATCGCAGCGTAGATCCGAAGACTTACGAAGACGTAAGCCTCTCGGATCGCAGCCCGAAGCCGCCGTATCATGGTTTGAGGATTCAAACTAGTGATACGGCGCGCGAAATTTGAAATTACTCCTGTCTAACACCAGTTAGACAGGCGTAATTGCTTTATGAATCTGGGCCTCAGTTTGTATTCCAGATAGCTAAGACCTGGAAGAGAAAGGTGGCACATATACTCACGCATCATGGGGATTTCTGTGAATGCGCTTCTGTCAGATTGCCACTATTCTGTCCGGCGACATTTGTGCTCACGTGCACAAATCTGCTGCCCTTGCACACATATGCAGCACAGTGGCGGATTAGTAACAGCATACCTCCCAACTTTTTGAGATGGGAATGAGGGACACCTATCAGCAAAAGTATGCAGGCATAGGACACACCCCTGGCCATGCCCCCTTAAAGGAGAATTGTACAAAAAACAAGATTGGTTAAACCCACAAGTGCTTTTTTTTTTACCACTACTATTCCTTTATAATGTCTTTTGGAGGTTACATATGCAACAATTTAGAAATCAGATGAAAGGTGGAAAACACTTTTTGATTGATAAATTGTGAATTTTATATACAACTACACAGATCAGACCAAAATAAGGGACAAATGAGGAGAAATGAGGGACATTGCTCCAAATCAGGGACAGTCCCTCGAAATCAGGGACAGTTGGGACCTATAAGTAATAGTCACATCACAGCTATCCCAGGAGGCAGTGTGCCTGGCCTAGGCCGGGAACCTGAGAGCTGGGTTGCTCAACAATACATGAAACAGTAAAAAATTACAATTAAAATGATTATCTTTTCTGTAAGAGGGAGGGGGTTGGGATAAAATAAAAGGAAAAGTTGTATGTGAGTTTAATTCTGATGTATCAGATCCATTAGATAGATAGATAGATAGATAGATATACATATATACATATATAGATAGATAGATAGATAGATAGATAGATAGATAGATAGATAGATAGATAGATAGATAGATAGATAGATAGATAGATAGATAGATAGATAGATAGATAGATAGATAGATAGATAGATAGGCCAACTCCCTTATAATATTGCATTAATATATCTGCAATCCAGGCTGAATGACATCAAGCATCATTTAACCCACTTGCTGTGAGCCAAGGACATTGTGAGACTCATAATCACATTGGCCCTGGCTTGATGTACTCCTGGAGAGAACATGGCACACACGTCATTACACCCAGACACAAACAACCCTCTTTCTGTGAGCTTAACCACTACCATACCAGGCACTTACGCACCTTCCTGCCCAAGCCAATTTTCAGCTTTCAGCAGTCTCAATTTGAATGACAATTGCGCAGTCATGCTACACTCTACCCAAATGACATTTTTATCATTTTGTTCCCACAAATAGAGCTTTTTTTTGGAGGTATTTGATCACCTCTGCGATTTTTTTTTTTTTTGCGCAACAACATTTTTTTTGTAAATAAGTACGTTTTCTTCTTCAATTACGGGCACTGATATGGCGGCACTGATGGGTACTGATATGGCGGCACTGATGGGCACGATGAGGTGGCACTGATGGGCACTGATGAGGTGGCACTGATAGGCAGCGCTGTTATGCTACACTGATGGGCACTCATAGGCGGCACTGATGGGCACTATTTGGCGGCACTCATGGGCGGCACTTATGGGTGCCACTGATGGGTACTTATGGGTGGCACAGATGGGCACTGATAGGTGGGCACTGGGCATAGATGGGCACTGACAGGTGGCACTGATGGACACGGGGGGTGGCACTGATGGACACTGAGGGGTGGCACTGATGGCATTGCTGGGCATCATTTCAGTCAGTGCCCATGTTACCCATGTTGCCAGTCAGCCGATCAACAGCTCTTGCTGTTTACATCGCGATCAGTTGTGATTGGACACGGCTGATCACGTGGTAAAGAGCCTCCGCCGGAGGGTCTTTACCGAGATCGGAGATGCAGGGTGTCAGACTGGCCCCCCCGCATCACCGATCGCTTGGCTGTGCGCCCCCACGGGCACGCGACCGGCATGTTATCCTGCAGGACGTCAATAGAAGTCCAGTCAGGATTACAGAACCACTTCCCGGACGTCAATTGACTATTGACCGGGCCGGAAGTGGTTGAAGCAGTATTAAACCCAAAATTGTACATTTATTATATTGCAGCTTCACTTGTTTTTAGATGTGATGCTTAATTAATTTTAATTATTTTATGCTTTCTTTCTTCTTTTTTTCAGATCTGGTGATCTGGCAAGTAAGTCTGTTGTACAGGGATGAGGCAAACTATTTAACACTAAAGGGGTGCTTACAATAATCATCTTTTATTTATCCCAAAATAAAAACGTTGCTGTAACTGATTATAAAGTATTAGGTGGAGTTTGGCGTAATTTTTTTGCGTAATTAAATTTGCTAATGCGTCTTAACACTCCCCACCCAGACAAAAAATTCTGCTGTCTATTGTGCCCCCTGTTCTCATTCATCCAGTGTGGCGGCACTCTAATACAGAAGGTGTGCTGCTGGCCAAATCAGATAAAAGCAGAGAGAAAAAGGCCTAAAAAAGATCTTATGTCCCATACACATGATCGGAAATTCCGACAGCAAAAGTACGAAATTCCGAGCATGTGTACAGTATGCTCCATTGGACTTTTAATGTCGGAATTTCCGAGACAAAAGATTGAGAGCTGGTTCTCAAAAATTCCGATCGTTTGTAGCAAATTCCGACAAGCAATATGCTCAGAAACAATTTGACGCATGCTCGGAAGCATTGAACTTAATTTTCTTGGCTTGTCGTAGTGTTGTACGTCACCGCGTTCTTGACGGACGAAAGTTCAGAGAACTTGTGTGTGACCGTGTGTATGTAAGCCAAGCTTGAGTGGAATTCCGTCGGGAATACCATCCGTAAAATCCGATTGTGTGTACGCGGCATAAGGAATGGTAAGCTGCAATATATTACATGAAGCGCTTACCCGTGCAGGAGCCACTGCTGATGATGGGTTTTGCCACAACTCTCTCAACCATTCAGTTCCCACTGACACACTTGGTCATATACTAAAAAATAATTTACACTTGTGGACTTAAATCGGCTGTATGCCCTGAAAAATAAAAATAAAAAAGCCCATAAGAAAAAGGCATAATGAGCTAGTATTCAACACATACTAGCTCATTGTGAAATACTTACCTTAAAACAAAGTGCCCGCACCGCCTCCCGGTCACCGCTGAAGGAGCTGAACATTTTCCCTCTGCGTTTCTTCAGGGTTGGTAGCTCTGGCGCTGTGAGTGGCCAAAGCTGGGATGACGTCACTCCCGCACATGAGATCATCACTGTCAGACATCTTTGAACGTTTACAACATTCATATGTCTTACTGGGCTGAGTGTCTCATCACCGTATTGTGCTTGAAATCTTCTGTAGACATCCGCAGGTTTTACACCTTCGTTTACAAGAAACGTCATCACCACTCAATGTTCCATGCATGCACTAACACTGTTGTCTGCCATCTTGATTAACGGTCTCTGAACTGGCAGTAATAGGACACACTTACCACTTACTACTGCGTGTAGTAACGCCATGCTAGCATCCCTTTTTATACCTGTAAATTTGAAAGCCCAGGTTTGATTTAAACGCTCGTCATATTAAGGCAATTCAATGCAGTGCAGTGTTAATCAACAAACAGATAAATGCATAGACATAAGAGCACTATGATAGAAATACAGATTATAAATCACTAACTTGCACTTAAAGAAGCTACAGCAATGTTAATTTGAATCTTAAGGTGGTAGCTAGAATCCCCAAACAATATCAACCAGTTCAGAGGAAAATAAATGGTCATGGTGTACACCTTGTGCAACCCTGGTACTGGATGGGCATATACATCCCTAGTGTTGGGGTACCCCTGAAGGTAGTAGAAAGTACCTAGCACTTATTAGTTAACATTGTAAAGCTTTCGATGGGGCCCTTCTTTAGGTGGTGCATTGTCCCCAAGAGTGTGTTTGGATGATAAGAGATAGTCTGCTAAGTAGGACAGTTTCTATTTGGACTAGCAGTGTGTGGCTGGTGTTTAGGATGTGCAGTTCAGCTCACTACTTCCTAGCAGGTGGCTAATCTGGTCCCAATGGCTTAGGAACAAGTAGATTTTCATTGATCGGGAACTGGATCCTCACACAGGTCACAGTCTCTCGGTTCATATCGCAGCGACCCTCTCTCTCAAATCAGTCTCTGAAGGCAGCTCCTGCAGGCTCAGTTTAAAGCTTCAAGTTTTTTTTTACCTTAAAGTGGATGTAAACCCACTCTCATCCTTTCTAAACTACTGCCATAGTGCTGATCTATAAGGATATAGATGTCTCCTACATGTATCCTTACCTGTCAAATGTCTCCCCTCTGTCTATTATAAGACCTGAAAAACTGCAAATTCTGTGGGTGGGTCTGTTGTCGTGATGTCAGTACACTCCCCGCCCACCTCTACACTCCCCTTGTCAACATGCATTTTCTCTTGTGTATTCCTTACACTAAATTCTGCTATGATTCCTAACATCCAGTCAAAATCCATAAAAGTAACCACATGACTTTAGAAAAGGAGTGGGGATGGGAATTAAAAAATAATGCCTGTCTCCTTCTCAGACACACACTGCAATATAACAATCAGATCACTCAAGCTTCTCCTCTGCCCAGCTCTCATTAGATACATCTAACCTAAATCAGATCACTTGTCTGTGTATATTCTGATTTCTGTTCTGTGTTTTCACTGCAAAATACATGCATTTCCTTGTCACACTGAACTGTGGATCACACCCCATGATGAGAAACATCCAGTCAAAACACAGTAAATGCAGCCATTCCTGGGAGAGCTAGAAGGGAGAGGAGGGGAGGGGAGAGGGATGTGAATTGTGAACTTTTTACACAGGATGTGCCTCTGTCTCAGACTAGTGCATAGTCTATATGCACTAGTATATGTAAATAACCTGTCATCACAGCAAGGGGGAGGAACGGACTAAGGTTTATCTCTGTAAGTCCGTTTTATTTCACTGAACAAGAAAATTTATTTTTCTTTATTTCTTATTTTTTGAAAGGCCCCCCCGCTTCTTATATGACGGCAGCATTCTCCACGGGGCCCATGCCTGAAGCTGTGTACCCCATAATTCCTGATGGCGGCCCTGTATGCACTAGTATATGTAAATAACCTGTCATCACAGCAAGGGGGAGGAACGGACTAAGGTTTATCTCTGTAAGTCCGTTTTATTTCACTGAACACTGAACAAGAAAAGATTATATGAAATCTTATACTGTACATTGTGACATAAAAAAAAATAAAAAAAATTGGGTTTACATCCACTTTAACCACTTAAGGACCGCCTCCTGCACATATAGGTGGGCAGAATGGCACGGCTGGGCACAAGCACGTACCTGTACGTCCTCCTTAAGTGCCCAGCCATGGGCGCACCCGAGGCACGCGCCCACGACCCGGTCCAAAGCTCTGTGACTGCTCTGCGTGACCAGCGGACCCAATCGCCGCCGGAGTCCCGCGATCGGTCCCCGGAGCTGAAGAACAGGGAGAGCTGTGTGTAAACACAGCTTCCCCGTTCTTCACTGTGGCGCTGTCATTGATCGTCTGTTCCCTGATATAGGGAAAGGCGATCGATGATGTCACACGTCCAGCCCCGCCCCCCTACAGTTAAAAACACATATGAGGTCACACTTAACCCCTTCAGCTCCCCCTAGTGGTTAACTCCCAAACTGCAATTTTCATTTTCACAGTAAACAATGCATTTTTATAGAATTTTTTTGCTGTGAAAATGACAATGGTCCCAAAAATGTGTCAGCATTGTCCAAAGTGTCCGCCATAATGTCACAGTCGCTGATCACCGCCATTAGGAGTAAAAAAAAATAATAATAAAAATGCAATAAAACTATCCCCTATTTTGTAAACGCTATAAATTTTGGGCAAACCAATCGATAAACGCTTATTGCGATTTTTTTTTTACCAAAAATAGGTAGAAGAATACGTATCGGCCTAAAGTGAGGAAAAAAAAACGGTTTTTTTTTATATATATTTTGGGGGATATTTATTATTGCAAAAAGTAAAAAATATTGAATTTTTTTCAAAATTTTTCTCTATTTTTGTTTATAGCGCAAAAAATAAAAACCGCAGAGGTGATCAATACCACCAAAAGAAAGCTCTATTTGTGGGAAAAAAAGGACACCAACTTTGTTTAAGAGCCACGTCGCACGACCGTGCAATTGTCAGTTAAAGCGACGCAGTGACGAATCGCAAAAAGGGGCCTGGTCCTTTACCTGCATTTAGTGGTTAATGCATTACCTGCCTTAATGTAAAAACCTTCTGTTTCTGGGATCGCCCCAGCTCCCGGAGCCTGAGTGTGTTCACATTTACCCATTGTATATCATTAGTATACAAGCCATTTTTGAATTAAGAAATGAGATATAACTTTTCACATGCCGGATTAATGTATACATTTTCACACTGCTCAGTACAGTAAACAGCAAGTCTACATGTGGATATTGTTGTCTCTAGTAAAGCTACTATATAAGATTAATTTTGATGCCAAAATATCAACATCAAGCTTGGCAGATTTACAGGAAATAGCAGACTGCATCGGGTCAAACAGATTCTGCTTCATTTTGGATTATCCACGATCCCCAGCTGTGCCGAAACATAGAAATCGTCAAAAGGCCTTAAGAACCTGCATTCAACTGGTTGAGTTATCCCAGCAAGAAACAAAGCAATTTAGTGCTTCCACTGTCCACTACTGATGCAGTCATTAGAAGGATTAGAACATAATACTTGGGGTTAGTTAAACAATACAGTAATGCACAAAGGTGACATTTCAAAATTCATTTATGTCAATATTTTATACAGTTAATGCAAAAATAATACACATGCAGTGTATGGCTTTTGTACTTCTTGTAACCTTATTTGGAAAATTATCGTTTTTTAAACTCAAGAGAAAACATGGGCACTTTGAATTCCATTATACACTATATTACCAAAAGTATTGGGACACCTGCCTTTACACGCACATGAACTTTAATGGCATCCCTGTCTTAGTCCGTAGGGTTCAATATTGAGTTGGCCCACTCGTTGCAGCTATAACCACTTCAACTCTTCTGGGAAGGCTGTCTACAAGGTTTAGGAGTGTGTCTATGGAAATGTTGACCATTCTTCCAGAAGCGTACTTGTGAGGTCAGGCATTGATGTAGACAAGAAGGCCTGGCTTGCAGTATCAGCTTTAATTTATCCCAAAGGTGTTCTATCGGGTTGAGATCAGGACCCTGTGCAGGCCAGTCAAGCTCCTCCACCCCAAACTCGCTCATCCATGTCTTTATGACCTTGCTTTGTACACTGGTCATTTTGGAACAGGAAGGGGCCATCCCTAAACTGTTTCCATAAAATTGGGAGCATTAAATTGTCTAAAATGCCTTGGTATCCTGGCATCTTAAGAGTTCCCTTTCCTGGAAATAAGGGGCCAAGCCCAACCCCTGAAAAACAACCCCACCCCCTAATCACCCCTCCACTAAATGATTTGGATCAGTGCACAAAGCAACATTCATAAATACGTTGATGAGTTTGGGGTGGAGGAACTCGACTGGCCTTCACAGAGTCCTGACCTCAACCAGATAGAACACCTTTGGGATGAATTAGAGCGGACACTTCGAGCCAAGCCTTTTTGTCCACATCAGTGCCTATACTCACAAATGCACTTCTAGAAGAATGGTCAAACATTCCAATAGACGTGCTCCTAAACCTTGTTGACCGCCTTCCAGAAGAGATTGAGGCTGTTACAGCTGGGCACACCCTAATCCTGGGGTTGGCAACATGGTGGAAGGTGACAGGTAAACCGCAATCCTTCCTTACCGGTCCTCAGAACCTGGACAGGAGAGGCAGTGGGGGTGGAATTTAGTGGAAACGATCTGTTTTTTCCTCCTGCAGCAGCTGTAAGTAGGCTTCTCCTCCTCTCCCTTTTGTCAACATTCAGCTGCCACAGTAGGAAAATATAGGTGATCGGTACTAATATATGCCACCCCTCTTTCCCCTGTTCCTCTTCCTTCTGTTGCCTGGGTCCCCCATGTGCTCCCTTCCTCCCCCTTTCTCCAATTGTTTCAGGATGAAGAGCGGGAAATATGTCAAACGCATATGTGTTGGAGCTTTAGGGTCCACACCCTAATGCAATAGGCTGCGCACACCTATGTACAAACTCCAAACAAATGGTTGAGGACCTGCTAAAGTCGCTGACTGCTATAATCCAAACTGAACTGTGCTGCACACCAGTGGGAGTAAGGCTGCTTTCACATTGCAGCGGGAGGTGCGGTGACGGTATAGCAGAGCGATTTTTAGCACTGCTATACCGTCATATTTACCGCAGTATTTGGCCGCTAGCGGTGCGGTAACCCCCGCTAGCGGCCGTAAAAGGTGTTAATACTGCCCACAATGCGGCTTTGCAGGGGCGCATTGCGGGCAGTATTACCGTTGTTTTCCATTGATTTCAATGGGAAGGAGCGGTAAACACCCCGCTCCTATACCGCTCCAAAGATGCGGCTAGCAGGACTTTTGGAGCGGTCCTGCTAGCGCACCGCTTCAGTGTGAAAGCCTTCGGGATTTCACATTGAAGACTACAGGGCACGATTTTTTCAGGCGGTATAGCAGCGCTATTTTTAGCGCTGTACCGCCTGAAAAACACCCCAGTGTGGAAGGGACCTAATAGTGCAGCTGAAAGTAATGTTGAAGACACAGCGCCTGGTTGTCTTGCACGGCACCTGGCAGTTAGATGTGTTGAAGTGCTCCTGGATGTCTTGGAGCTTCCTCACTTTCTCTTTCCTCTGCTCTTGCTCCTTCATCTGGCCCAGTGGGCAGAGCCCCCAGCACAGGGATCACCTCCAGACTGCCAGGCTTCAGAATATTTATGGGCTGCTTCCCCACCTTTTAGACCTGCCTTACCAGGGATTGGTGGAAGCTCCAAGAATATTCAGACTGCTGCCTCTGTCCCTCCATTCACTCCCACTATGTTTTGGAAATCAAAAAAAGTTCCAGAAGACAGGGGGAGGTAACAGAGTCACAGCCTGTGAAGCACTGCCCAGTCACCTAAACACAATTAACACATGCTCCTCTGTCTACAGGGAGCCAAACTAAATTTACCTACAATAGCAACTGTGAGGGTGCTACACTCATGAACTAAGCCTCTCGGCAGTTCTGTTTGTTGGCGGTATGATGTAGTGTTTAACTTCTTAATGCCTAGTGAATGATGTCAGGGGAAATTCATTCATCTACGCTGTTTTGCAAAGATGGGGGGATCAAGTGGTTAATGTGTATTGACGGCTTAAAATTTCTCTGGACTAGGGATGAGCTCAGTTGTGTTCAGATGCTAGTCCAAAACCACCTGAGTGATCCCGGCTGGAAGCTGTCACTACACAGAACCATTCATAAGTTGCCGAAGAATTCCCCATCCCATAGCCACATGTACAGTGGGGAAAATAATTAATTGATTTTGTAAGTTTGCCCACTAACAAACAAAATAAAAGGGTCTATAATTTTTATCATAGGTGTATTTTAAATCATACAGAGACAGAATATCGACCAAAAATCCAGAAAAAAACCCCCACATAAAACGAATGCTATAATTTAAAGTGAAGTTCCACCCAAAAATGGAACTTCCACTTTAAGTGCTGGTGACCCTCGATGTGCCACATTTGGCATGTAATGTTTTTTGGAGCGGCGCCAGAAGGAAGATCACCTCTCCCCTTTCCCTCCTTGCAATATTCTGGGACATGTCACAGGTCCCAGAAGATTGCCCTGCCATTCACAGCGTGCAGCTTGGCTCGTGCATGCACAGTGCCCACAGTTAGAATGGTGGTGCTGCGGAGAGGAGGGAGAGAGGAACGAGGCTTCCTGCACCCGCATCTCTGGACCTTGGGACAGGTGAGTGTCTGATTATTAAAAGTCAGCAGCTACACTTTTTTGTAGCTGCTGACTTTTAAATGAGTGGAACTCCGCTTTAAATTGCATTTCACTGAGTAAAATAAGTATTTGATCCCCCAGCAATACATGATTTAGTACTTGGTGGAGAAATACTTGTTGGCGAGCACAGAGGTAAGACTTTTATCAGGTTTGCACACATCTCAGGAGGGATTTTGGTTCACTCTTCTTTACAGATTATCTCGAAATCCTTAAGGTTTCTTGGCTGTCTCCTGGCAACTCAAAGTTTCAGTTCCCTCCATGAATTTTCTATAGCATTAAAGCGGAATTCCTACTAAAATTAAATTAAAAGTCTGCAGCTACAAATACTGCAGCTGCTGACTTTTAATAAAAGTCACAGAACATTGGCACTATGTCCCCCATTTTGTTTTTAATTGGATGCAACAACATATTATTTTTAAGCAATACTACATAGTCAGTATTAACTCCAATATGTTAACAACTTTTATGGTATATTACATTGCCTATATATTTGTTGCTCGTGACTGTCTTTTCAATTATAGGCATGTTATTCCATACTGATCTCAATCATAACTCTTGAAGAAGAGAAACACTTGAAACGCATCGGTTATTTCCCGTTTGTATACACCGGAGTCCATGATTGTCATCCATTGTATTGCATGTTTATTGTGTATGCATCCTGTACAAGTCATATGATCCTTTCTATTGCATTGTAGATTTTGTCTATCTACTACCTTTTTGATAATAAATATCCTATACACATATTTACTCTCATACTTTTTCACTATAGAATAGCCTTTTCCCTTAAAAGTTCCACAAGAGGAACAATTTCCTTTCTACACTATTATTGGGATGTGGGTCAATTCTACTCTCTAGACCATCCCCAGCACCTTCCCCTTTCTCGTGACTTTTAATAATTGGACACTTACCTGTGCCAGAGTTCAGCAATGTGGAGGAACGAAGCCCCGCTTGTCTCCCCCTCCTCTCCGCGGCGCTGGCATCCCTACTGTGGGCGCCTAGCTGTGGCTTCACAGCCGCACTGCACACTGTGATCGGCCGAGCAATCATCTGGGACCTGTGACATGTCCCAGATGATTGCCGAGAGGGGGGGTAGGTGACCTTCCTTCCGGCACCGTGGTGCCCTGGGAGGAAGTGGGAGCTGAAACCATCTAAGAAGAGGGTTTCCTCTCCCCCTCAAAAAATGACATGCCAAATGTGGCATGTCAAGGGGTCAACATCCCTTAAGGCGGAAGTTCCATTTTTGGGTGGAATGTCTGACTAGGCCACATGACTTTAATGCGCTTCTTTGAGCCACTCTTTTGTTGTCTTGACGGTATGTTTTGGGTCATTGTCATGCTTCAGTGTTCTGACTCTGTCCTTAACTGTAGGGATGGTGTTCTTGGGGTCATAGTCAGCATATTTCTTCCTCCAAACACTCCAAAATATGCAGGGCAGAGGTGGCTCTAGGTTTTGTGAGGCCTTAGGCAAAATGTGACATGGGGCCCCACTCATGCCCATGATGAGAAAAATAATTCAAGGACAAGAGCCCTTTTCCCCACAACCCTGGCCGGTAGTTGTGCGGGTCTGCAGGCAAGGGGCTTATCGGAATCTAAAAGCCCCCTTTAACATGGCGGCCTCCAGATACTGCTCTTTAATAACTAAGGGGAAGGGGCCACCCGGTGATGTCACCTGGTGAACCCGCCCCCTTGTGACGTCTTTGACTGAGGGCATGCTGGGTCATTGCCGTCACAAGGGGTGGGGTCACCGATATTCACTGGTTGTTAGGGATGCTGGCGGCCCCTCTCCTGAGTCAGGGCTACTAATGCTGCCTGAGCACAGCAGCATTAAGGTCCCCTGTCCCTCAAAACTGAGGTAATGCTCTGTGTAAGTTAGGCGGCCGCGAGGCCCTTGTAAGTTCAAGGCCCCAGGCGACCACCTAATTTGCCTAATTAAAGAGCCAGCCGCCTCTGCTGCAGGAGATCAAATAATTATTTCACCCACTGTATACAAGGGGTTCCTTCTCATCCTTCTTTGGACCAAAAAAACATTTTTATATGAGTTTCACATTGAAGGTGACCTCTGCTTATGCATTTGCTCATTTTGATTTGTTCATGGAAAGGTTTACTTTAAACAAAAGTACATCTTCATAGACTGAAGTTTGCTCATATTAGGCGCCAGATGGTACTCAACCCTTGTCCCACATTGATTTAAAGCAGAAGATTATGTTGGTCATGTATCATTTCCTTTTATCCTCCATTGTCTTTGGCAGGCTTGATGAGCTGTGGTATGCTGCACCCTGAACCAACCCGCTTAAATTAATAATAAAAAAAAAAAGTAGATTGGCCGCTTGTCACGCGGTATATATCTCTTTTAAAGCAGACGGTCACATAATGCATATCTGTAATTTTTCTCTTCGACCTTAAATAACCTTCCTCGTGACAACATGTGTCCTGATAAATGGCGCCATTCACCTTTTTAGTCTCAGCTCCACACACTCATTTCATCTGACTTTGAGGCACTTGTTAAGGGAAGCATATGCAGGGCACTTGTCGCCATGGAAACTAAACTATAAAAATTACTCCAGCAGTATCTTTCTTTATTCTGATATAAACAGTTTTAAATTTCTCAAGAGTCTGTTATCCAGACGTTGGTTAACTGTTTAAAGAGGTATACCGTTTTATACTGCATTCTTTTTAAACAATGGAAATGGGCTACATTTAATACTATTTAATGGGTGTTCCAGCAAGCTAATGAGACTGGAAGGATATATAAAATGAATGACACACCAGTGGCTCATTGGTGAATGTTATCCACAGTCTGAAAGCTGCCCATCTCCATTCTTTAACCACTTAAGCCCGGACCATTTTGTTGCTAAAGGACCAGGCCCCTTTTTGCGATTCGGCACTGCGTCACTTTAACCTCCCTGGCGGTATGATTCTGTCTTGAATTACGTACCAAAAGCTGTACAATTATTTTGCATGAAAATTTGGCATTTTATACTGTAGGCTTGTAATTCTTAGGAATAACTCACTTAAATCTGTCCAAACCAGAGTCTAGTAGACATCCCAGGTATGATAAAGTTTGAAACATAAAATTATAATATAATAAATAACTATAAATAATTATAACAAATGATAATGTAATTATAATAAAAAATATTCAATAATGTAATCAAATCAAAATCACTGAAATTTGCTCAGTTGCAGAATTGTCGCTGTCATTACTTTTATTTTTTTATGACAGATTTCCCCACAAATCGCTATCGCTCAATTCTGCAAGTGATTATAATTTATTATCGCTGTTTTCTAGCTGCTCTAAAATCACTTTTGACATAAAGGGACACTTTTGGTTGCTATGGACAATCTCCAGTTTGCAGGCACAAAAATTTTTTTTTATTATATAAAAGTACATGTAGGACACTGGGCAGACCACTAGGGACAAGGGGGGTGTGTATTTTTTACATACAGTACTGTAATCTATAAGATTACAATATACTGTATAAATGTGTTTGTTTACATTCTTGAATTTGCCGCCAGTCTCCGCTCCCGTGCGCCGTATCGTCGCAGGGAATGGAGATCGGCGGCGCGTGGGCACTGTGTGAATCGAATGGAGGACGCCGCTCGCTCACACAGCGCGGATGCATCGCTGGATCCAGGGACAAGGTAAGTACAGTACCCTGCCTGGAAAAAGGTAAGCCAGCACGCGCTGCAAACTCTGCACATCCACCCCGAGCGTGACTCGGGGTTACCGATTTTTGCATTGAAAATCCACCCCGAGTCACGCTTGGGTTTACCGCTAAGGGGGTTAACTGACCATTGCGCGGTCTGTGCGATGTGGCTCCCAAACAAAATTGGCGTCTTTTTTTCCCCACAAATAGAGCTTTCTTTTAGTGGTATTTGATCACCTCTGCAGTTTTTATTTTTTGCTCTATAAACAAAAATAGAAAAACTTTTTTTTTTCCTCAGTTTAGGCCGATACGTATTCTTCATATTTTTCATTAAAAAAAATCGCAATAAGCCTTTATTGATTGGTTTGCAAAAGTTATAGGGCCACATTCAGGTACATCTGCGCATTATTGGACCGGCGTAGCGCACCGCCTTTACGTTAGACTTGCGCAATGTAGCCGTGTAATCACCCTATCTCTTAGCTTTTACGCAGAAAATTGCGCATGCGTAACGTTATTTCAGAGGCGTAAGGCGGAGTAATACAAATTGGGAAGGATGTGGGCGTGTTCCATTGAAATGAGCCATGACCCCATGCAAATGAAGGGCCGGCCGGCTCGCGCATGCGCGCTTGAAGGAGACCATCAGCACATCTGTGCGCTTGCTCACAACTCGGGAACAGCGCAATCAGTGAAATTGGAAGTAGACCCGGGCAACTTTGCTGAACTACGCAGACAGCATAAATAGCCAGACACAAACGCACTTCCATTGCAAAAGTACATCCCTTTGTATCCCTCCCTATAAAGCAAGGTGCTATTGTTCTGTTGTTTGTTAGCGTTTATTTGTTTGTTTGTGACGTGTCGTTGAGATATTTGGGGACTGTTTTGCAGAGTGATTTTTGTCTTTTATGTGTTTTCTTTGTTGTTGTTTTTTTAAATTATATTTTTGCTGGGCTTTTTTTTTTTTTTTTCGGTTCTGTTTGTGTATGATTTGGGAGTGTGGGGGTGACATTCCTGCCAGAAAAGGGGTGTCACTCTCAATTTTGGTGGAGAAGGGTTCCCCAGGACCAGGGAGAAGTGATCCCCAGGTCTGTGTGAATGGTGTATGAATGTACAGTGACATAATTGGAGCCTTGGCGTGGCGTTGCTGCTCACAAGTCCTGCATGGTGGGCTTGTGCCAATCCAATGTGATGAGGATGTTGGGTGTGTGTGCTAGGGACCACAGTGGTGTGCATGCATGCATTCTCATTGTGCCATGATTAATGTGTGTGTTTAACGTGCAAAGATGCATATGTGAGCTGGCATGAGATGGGGTCATGAGATGGGGTCCCAGTGCATATGCAGAGTCACCTTGAAGGGAAAAGACAGGAGGATGTTAGTAGTGCATGTGCCCCTTGTGATGTGTGCATCATGGGGGGGGACAGTCATGCCTGCCACCCATGTTACTCACCAACCAGCCAGCTGTCCCCATACATGTTCTGTTTGAAATCTGTGGGGATGGGGCTATGAATGTATATGTAGCTGTCATGGGTGTCATGGGTGGTGTCATGTGTTGGGCTGGTGATGTCCTCCTGCAGGGTTGTGGTTAATTCCATGATGGCATGAGGGGTGAATCTGAAGATGCGAGACACCTCAGAATCACTCATGCCATAGATGTCTATGCGTGTGTGATATATCCTCTCCCGTGAAGAGTGAAGAGTGAGGGACTTGTATCAGATAAGAATATTGTATTAGATTAGATTAAATTGTAAAGATTATATAAGCAAATAAAAAAAAAAAAAAAAACATCTCCCGTGCACTCCTCAGTGCCCTCCTCAGTGCCCTCCTCCTTCTTTGCTCATCTAAAGTCAGTAGTATAGCTATGAGCATGGATGCCACTGGCATGTTGGCATACAGTTTGTTGGGCAACACGTGTGACTGCTGAGCTCCTCACTAACAGTGTTGCTTTATCTGACATGTAGAGGATTTTTCTCTTTTTAGACCAGCTTTTATATGGTCTAATTTTAGACAGGACATTTTGCTGTTGCGCACACTGCGTAGCCTGCGCTGCCCCAAGGTTCTTTTGTGGATCCCCGTAAGTCCCTCATTAGCATATTTGACTAGCAAATCAATGGTCTGTCTAGCGCAGTTTTGCGCGGACGGATGCGCCTGTCTAACGAAATTACGCTGGACAAAAAAAAGTAGATTTCTTGCGTATCTCGTTTTGGGGATGCCGTGCATCGAAACGCACGCCCACATTTAGACTTACGCACGCGCATCTCCTGTTGCGCAGGCGTAATCGCTCTGTGAATCTGGCCCATAGCGTCTACAAAATAGGGGATAGTTTTATGGCTTTTTTTTTTACTAGTAATGGCGGCGATCAGCGATTTTTATCGGTAATGCGATGTTATGGCAGACACTTCGGAAATTTTGGACACATTTTTGGGACCATCGACATTTTTATAGCGCTTAGTGCTATAAAAATACATTGATTACTGTAAAAATGTCACTGGCAGGGAAGGGGTTAACACTAGGGGGTGAGAAAGGAGTTAATTTTGTTCCCTGGGAACAGACGATCAGTCATTTTTCCCCCTGACAGGACCGGGAGCTGTGTGTTTACACACACAGCTCCCGGTTGTCTTTCTGTAACGAGCGATCGCGGGTGCCCGGCGGCGATCGCGCCCGCCGGGAATGCGCGTTGGGACCAGGGGCGGTGGTTAACAACCGATGACTCAAAATGTAAACAATAGAATGCCGCCAATAAAAAAATACCGGGAAAAAAAACAGCGTGGGGTCCCCCCAATTCAATTCAGGCCCTTTGGGTCTTTTTTTAAAATGGCATAGGGTCCCCCAAAAATCCATACCAAACCCTTATCCAAGCAAGCCAGGAAAAGGTGGGATGAGCGAGCGCTCCCTCCTGAACCTTACCACGTGTCCTTAACATGGGCATATACAACACCCAATACATAGTACCCCTACTCATGCACCAAAAAAATTAGCAGGACAAACCTGCTTGGGCTGCTCCTGGGTGTCCCTGTGTGCTTTACCGCTTCAAGTAAAGGCTGAATATGTCCACCTTACAACACCACTGGTCATAATAGGCAGTGATATGTTTTTTTTGACTGTGTGTATGTATTTCTCCCTGAGAGTTGTTTTCCTGGTTTGTATTGCAGACTATATCAGAAATTAGATTTGGGAGAATGGTTCGCCGATGGTAGGCTGAACTGGATTCAGAAAGGTATTTCTCATCATGGTGTAAATGAAATTGGTTGCTTCTTTGACTGGAGGCTGTTTTTTCAGTTTTGCTCATTCTTAGAAACGAAGCAGCTCTAAAGTATTTCCTCCCGGAGCCACAATCAAATTATCTCTCATTCTAACCTTAACATAATGTTATCTTTAGCCTGTACCATCTGCTGAGAAAGGTGATTACACTGAGGCATTGGCTTATTCACTTTCCTACTCACATGTTCTCTGTGATTTGTTCAGTGGTAAATAATTCCAAGCAGAGCTCCGCTGTCTCCTGAGAACTCGCAAAGCGTTCCTGTCATTCAGCCACCCCACAAAAGAAACAGGATTTAGCAGAGTCAGGCCTCGTACACACGTCTGAGAATCTCGTCAGGAAAAACCCATTGTTTTCCCTGATGAGATTCTTGGCAAGAAACTCTTGCCGCCCGAGTGTACTGACTTTCATTTCAAAAGAACCTTGGTTCTCTTGAAAGGAAAGAATACAGTGACGTCATCGCGTATGACAAGCATGCGCTCGTCACATTCGATGCCGTTGCCGCCATCTTGCTTCACCCTACCTATGCAGTGGAAGCTACGGCGCATGCATCAAAGTCATTTCGAGAATGCGCGGGTTTCCACAGCGACAGGTAAGTATTCACACTCTTGGGTTTCTCGTCGGGAAACAGGCCGACAAGAATCTAAAACAAATGAATAAAGGAGGAATTAAACAAAAAAAAACAAGGGCTAGCTGAAGATGAGGGTAATGGTGGCAATCTGGGTAACAGGTTGTCTCTGAGCTGGTGTTATTTCGGCTGGAGGCCTAATACGGTAAAAGGCCCGCAGTGAAGAGGTGAAAATGATTATGTTGGGAAGTGCCGTCAAAGACCACCGGGGGGAGCATCTGATATCTGAGTTTTTGTTATGGTTAAAATTAGGGTTGTCTTGATACCACTTTTTTAGGACCGAGTACAAGTACCGATACTTTTTTTCATGTACTCGCCGATACCGAATACCGATACTTTTTTTTAAATGCAGCCACGTGTCCCCAAATGCAGCCTTGTGTCCCTCTAAGTTCAGCCATGGTCCCTCTAAGTTCAGCCATGGTCCCTCTAAGTTCAGCCATGGTCCCTCTGAGTTCAGCCATGGTCCCTCTGAGTTCAGCCATGGTCCCCTAAGACAAAAACAAGTCAATCCCCCCACCTCCTCCCGCCGCTGCTGACATCTACTTACTATGCGCTGGGGGAACACAACAGCTGTCATTTGCATTTGAATAGCTGTGTTTCCCCGCCGTGCCGACAAGTATAACCCCTCCCCCTTGCCCGGGCAAGTTTCTGGGCAGGGGGGAGGGGCTATACTTGTCGGCGCGGCGGGGAAACACAGCTATTCAAATGCAAATGACAGCTGTTGTGTTCCCCCAGCGCATAGTAAGTAGATGTCAGCAGCGGCGGAAGGAGTGGGGGGGATTGACTTGTTTTTGTCTAAGGCGGCAGCAGCTCTCCTCTCCCCCATACGAGGACTGCTCTGCTCCTCTTTCCGCCCCCTCTCCACCCGCACTTCACCCCTTCTCCACCCACCCGCACTCGAAAAAAAAATAAAAAAAGTATTCTATTCAGGCATCGGGAGTATTTGCGCGAGTACAAGTACTAGTGCAAATACTCGGTATCGGGCCAATTGGACCCCCGAACCCCCCCAAGGCACCAACGTATATATATACGTTGATGTGCCTGTCGGTGCCATTCTGCCGATGTAAATGTACATGCGGCGGTCCGCAAGTGGTTAAAATATATTATATATATATTGAATATTTATAAATAAAGAAGGCTGCCGTTGGCCAGTTTTACTCCAGCTCAAGTGTGGTCTCGTTATTATAGATAAGGCTACGAGAAGTTTAAGGTTGGAGTAAGTAAATATGGTGGCAGTCAAGCTATGGGATGTACATCTTAGCTACCCTGGTCAAGGAAATTTGTGCTGAGAGATATAGGTAGGCTGCCATTGTAGAACTCTTCTGAAAATGCTGGCAGCCTGGCTATCAAGGTGATCTAACATCATCAATACTCAAAGTCACTGACTCGAGACCAGGTATTCAGGTCTAAAGTGCCTGACATCATTCTGACTTCTCTTTTTACATCCTTGTTCCAGATGAGTAACTAGGAAATTATTCAATAAGAACAATATGTAAGCTTGAATAGAAGGAGAAAGGTTATGGACAGCCGCACTCCAGTGGATGTAAAAATAGACAAATGCCTTTTAATCAGGTAAATAAAAACACTACAAAAGCAAAAACAGCAAACAGCGGGGTGGTACAGCTGACGCGTTTCACATTGATGGACAATGCTTAGTCAGCTGTACCACCCCGCTGTTTGCTGTTTTTGCTTTTGTAGTGTTTTTATTTACCTGATTAAAAGGCATTTGTCTATTTTTACATCCACTGGAGTTCTATCAGTGCATTGTGTCCACTGTTCCTTTGCAGGAGAGAAAATCATGACACGGTGGTGATCACTTAGAGACCGTTACAGGCGGTATCTGAAAGGAGGTTAAGAGTCGGAGAGGAGCTGGATCATCAAATTACAAAAAGGGGACTTTCTTTGAGATGTTGGATTTCTTAAGGAATGTGATGGACTAAATTAGTTATTCCCTATATTAAATTAGTTGGCCTAGTAAACTCCAAATAGGAAGTAAACTTTATCCACAAAAAATGGCTCGCTTAGCCAGGCACCGTTGTCTACGTGTTTTCTGCAAATATCTCCAAAACCGTGTAGGTTTAGGAGATATTTCTTGCACCTAGAGGTAAGCCTTAATCTAGGCTTAATTGTAGGTAAAAGTGGTCTGTAGGGTTTACCACAACAGTAATCACACACATGGATCTATGTATTGTAATAACTCTTCTGTATTGACCTTTAATCCATCTATCAACAAATAATTTACAGTACTGCCAGCAACAGCAAAAGATTGAAAACGTCCTCTTTTGTGACGAAACGCGTCTGGGAGGCGACGCAGTGACGTCACCACGCTGAGGAGGAAGGGCTCCTACATGCCGGCCGGCAATACCTGTATTTGTTTTTAATGCTCGTTTACTTCATGTGCTGTGTAAGTACAATTTCATTTTTTCATTTTTTATAATAAATTTTCGATACGGAATTATGCTATGTGCGCCTTCTTTCCTTCCGGAGTTTAAGAAGTGTCCCTCTCCTGGTCTACTCGAGTTGATCGTGGGAACCTCAAGGATCTAAAGGCCGTTGACTGGGTTATAGTCAGACGCTAGCATAGATCTGACCTCTGGTAAGCTGCTTTTTCATGTGGTGGCGGGTGCACCTTCTGACCTGTGTGCGTTTGGTGACACTTCACAGAGGATCGCTTCCGAGATTCCTCATTATTTCAATCATTATGGACGTTATTGGACTTTAGTGTTATATTATTTTACCATCACTTACACTGGTGATACAAAAGAATGTTATAATCATGGGGTCAGTGATGATGACACTAGGAGAATGAAAACTATCAGCTTTAAGCATACACTGATAGAAGTCACAAGACTGCTATAATACTAACGAGAAAAAGTAGTATTTGTTTAAACTATTGCATTTCCATTTTCTGGGGGAAAACAAAGATCATGCAGGTTAGCAAAAGGGTATCAAACATGGTACTAGCAAGGTGTACATAATAAAGTGCCTGGTGAGTGTTTTCACACATGTTGATACTGCCACGGAACCTCTCCCTCTGGGGACATAAAAAAGTTTGCAAACGTATCACGCATGGTAACGACAGAATTGATCTCGTCCTGTTCCTCAACAGTAATTCCTTCTTTCTCATGTATAATATTATGGAGGACACAGCATGCTTGTATAACTAGTTGGGCATTCTCCAGGCTCAGTTGAATTGTTGTATGAAATATGCGCCACTTCCTGGTCAAAATATCAAAGGTGCATTCAATAAGGCGCCTTGCACGACTCAACCGATAATTAAATTTTTTTTTTGGGGGTAGTTAGATTGTGCCTGGCATAAGTCCTTAGGAGATGCTGAGAAAGTGCAAATGCCTCATTAGCTACAAGCACATGTGGCATATCTGGCCCTACAGTTCCTGGAAGAGGTTTGTCTGATGGCAAATGAAAGTGGCCCTCAAGTAGTCTTCTCCCCGTTTGCGATGCTGTAAACACTCTTGAGTCTGCATTTGATCCATACGCCCCAATATCTACAGCTACAAGCTTATAATTAGTGATGAGCGGAATACGCCATATTCGAAGAATATTCGCGAATATTCGTTAATATCGAATATTCGTGATATTTTATAAAAATTGCGAATTTTCGCCAATGCAAATTTTTTTTTTTTTTTTTTTTATAAAATATCACGAATATTCGATATTTACGAATATTCGCTATATTTGATAAAAAAAAAAAAATAGCGAAATTTCGCATATGCGAAAGCGAAAATGATTGCGAAATTTCGCTATTTTTTTTGGATAAAATATCACAAATATTCGATATTTTTACGAATATTCGCTATATTTTATAAAAAAAATATAAAAAAAAAAATAACAAAAATTGCGAAATTTCGCGAATGCGAAATTGATTGCGAAATTTATTGCGAAATTTATTGCGAAATTTGAAAAATACGAATATTCGAAATAGCGAATATTCGCCGCGATATTCGAGTTATTCGCGAATACTCAAATATGCAATATTCGTAGCGAATATTCGCAATGCGAATATTCGTGAGCAACACTACTTATAATCACTGTCACAGATTGCCATAAGCACAAGGGAGAAGTATTTATTGTAGTTATAATATTGTGAGTCAGATCCAGGTGGCATCTGAATTCGGATGTGTTTCCCATCCAGGGCTCCAACACAATTAGGAAATTGGGTTTTCTTCTAAAAACCATTTGCAATTTCCCGCCACATGGATGTATCAGGAACAGGCAATGCAATACACCGAAGCTCCTCCCATATTGCTTGACAGGTGTCATGCACAATTCTGGAAATTGTAGAGGTTCCCAACAAAAAATAGTGGCTTAGGAACGTATAGGATAGTCCAGATGCCAGAAACCTAGGAAGAGTAGAAGAAATAATGAAAGGAATCCAACATTACGCTGGACATAATCAAGCAGAACCTTGGCACCCCAGATATTTTGGAACTACATTTCCCAAGATGCTCATGCACTATGCAGTGTAGGGGAGCATCATGGGAAATGTAGTTCCAAAACATCTGGGGTGCCAAGGTTCGCCATCACTGCTCTAGGGTGTTAGAATAAAAAATATATATAATGTTTAGGGGTTCAAATTAGAGAAAAGGAGATGGCAGTGAAAAATTACACATTACACATGCTGTTTTACTTATAATGCCAACGGCCACCACCAGATGGCGCAGGTCACAGAAGGAAGCTTGGCACTTCACAAGGCCGCAAAGGCCGCAGCCTCAATTACCGGCCGTCGCGGGCCCACCGCGATCGCACGGCTAGGGAGGTGAGGGCACACGGGGGCACACTGTGGCTCTGTGCGCCCCCACCTCCCCCGCAGTGATAGGCGGGCCTGCGACGACCGGTAATTGAGGCCGCGACTTTGCGGCCTTGTAAGCCGCAAAGCCGCGGCCTCAATTACTGGCGGGTGCGGACGCCAGGTCACAATTTCTTGTTGCAATTGCGACCTGTCGTCCGGATTTTGTCGAGCCCTGGGTTAGGGTTTCCCATTGAAGAATATGGCTGGGACTCAGGAATTGGTGGAGGGACCTCCCCCAGAGGTCAAAGTTTAGAAGGTGGATTCCCAGAGGTCAAAGGTCACAGGGCATGGCTGACCCACCCCCACCAAAGTGTACCGCCTACCCTTACTAAGTCGGGGAATGAACAAGTCGGGGAATGAACAAGTCGGGTAAGCAATGCGACGTCCACCCGGAGGGAGGGAGGGTTCCCGCCGACGTCATTTTACAATGACTCGGTAGGGAAGGTGTTAAAAGGAAAAATAAGACATCTGATTCCCTTCAAAGTCAGTTCCCTTATCAATTCAGAAGTATTTTTGAAATAAATTCACAGTTATATATCAGACAGGAGGCTCATATCTTATGCATTATCTCTCTTTACTAATGCTCATAGAAGAAATACAGTGAAACGTTCAAATAACTTAAAACTTAAAGAACTTCAACTCCCAGCAGGCCCTGGGCTCAGTTAGCCCCTCCCCGATCATAGACTGCATATAAGGGACTGCCTGAGGTAAAATAGTCCTCTTTCTTGATGCTAAGCGCCATAACCAGGAGCAGGAACTCCACCCGGACATCTCTTTTGTCGCCTGGAACTCCTCGGCCGGAACCTGACATCCGAGTCTGGGGGAACCAATAGGGAACATGTCCGAACGCGGACCAACTTCATCCCAACGGGGACTATAGGAACTTCAAACCTCCGCAGCCGTCCGATCAGCCGTCTTCAGGACCATGATCGCAGCGTTCAGTATCCTGAAAGAAACCAGAATCGTAATAGGGTAGGGCAGGGAGGGAAGATACTCGCCTCCTGTCTTCATATAACTAATATTTTCCGTCACAAGCTAGGAAAATCTCAATTTATATATCAGACAGGAGGCTCATATCTTATGCAAGTTCAAAGCTAACAGAGCAGTGTTAACGTCATATACAGTACAGATAACAATCACAGAATTGACATGGATATGTGGTCCTCCGGTCTGAAATAAAAATGGCAGAAGGTTGTCTCAGAAGACCAATCAGCCTGGATGATGAGGTTTTACATACGAGACTAGGAGCTGAGAGAAATTCGGAGAACGGAGGGTAGTTGTCCGCGCTTCGTATGCCTGTAGGCAGCGTACCACGCAAAGTTGGGGATGTGTGGGAAAGAACGGGTAAAAGACCGAGTGGATACCCGTTTTGGTCCTACGGACCACCGAGAAGTTGACCCCTTGAGGTGAGAATTGTCGTCTAGAAATGTCCAACGCTCTCACATCTGAGACGCGCTTGATGGAAACTAGACAAAGTAGCACAGTCAATTTATATGACAACAGTTTAAGGGGTAGGGCGTCGTTGTCCTCCCACGATGCAAAAATGCCGAGTAACTTGGAGACATCCCAGGTTGTCTGATATCTAGGCCTAGGGGGGCGATTGAATCTAATACCCCGTAGTAGCCTACATACCAGTGGGTGTTTTCCCACAGGCAGGGAGTCTATAGGGTCATGATACGCCGAGATAGCCGAACGGTAAATATTGATGGAACTATAAGACTTGCCGGATTCGAAAGAATCCGCCAAATAGTTCACCACTATGGACACAGGGGCATGTATGGGATCGACCTGCCGTTGATCACACCAACGCACCCAGAGGTGCCAGGCGTATCGGTAAGCTGATCTAGTCCCAGGGGCCCAGGCCATGGCGAGGAGATCCTTAGCTGCTCTTGAAAGGTTTCCATCCGTGTCCGGGACCCCGAGATCAACCATGCCAGAAGGTGGAGGTTGCCTTCCGTGATCAGAGGATGAAGACCCCTGGTGGGGTTGGTCAGCAGGTGTGGGAAGTGGGGAATCAGCCTGGGGAAATCCACGGCCATTCCCAGGAGGAGAGGGAACCAAGGTTGTGTCGGCCACCAGGGTGTGACTAGCACGACCGTCGCTCGTTGGTTCGCCGCCTGGAGGAGAACTCTGGCGATCATTTGGAAGGGGGGAAATGCGTAGTGCGTTCCTCCCAGCCAAATGAGACGGAAAGCGTCTACCGTGGAAGCTTCCGGGTCCGGCCTCCAGCTGAAGAAGCGGGGTAACTGATGGTTGAGACGGGAAGCAAAGAGATCCACAGATAAAGGGCCCCAAAGCCGACTTAAGCGAAGGAATACAGAACGATACAGTCGCCAGTCGCTGGAATCGGCGAGATGACGTGAATTCCAGTCGGCAACTCCGCGATAGGGACAATGTTGCGTGTAAGGCAGAAGTGCCAGAATTCCTTCGCAAGGTCTGCCAGGATCCTGGATCTGGTGCCACCCAAGCGGTTGACGTATTGAACCGCTGCCACATTGTCCATGCGGAACAACACACAGCAGTTGGACGCGTGTGGTAAGAAGCTCTTGACTGCAAAGTAAGCCGCCAGAAGTTCCAAGGCATTGATGTGTAGCTCTGCTTCGGAGGTGGACCATGTCCCACCTGTGGAAGCCTCCCCGCAGTGAGCGCCCCAGCCGTGACGACTCGCGTCCGACTCTATGATGATGTCAGGACCGGAATTGAAAATGGTCTTGCCGTTCCATTCGACGGCGTGTCGAAGCCACCAACGTAGTTCCTCCGTGGCCTCCGGACAAAGCTGAATCTCGTCCGCGTACCTGAGGCCCTGACGCAAGTGCATAATCTTGAGCCTCTGAAGGGCCCTGTAGTGAAGAGGTGCTGGGAAGATAGCCTGGATGGAGGCCGCTAGCAGTCCCACTAAGCGGGCCAGAACTCTTAAGGATAAGGAACCCTTGCGGAGAACCGCTCTGATTTCCTTGCGTATGAGGGCCAACTTGGACTTTGGGAGATGGAGGACGGATAGATTGGTGTCTACCAGGAAGCCTAAGAACTCCATCTCCTGGGCCGGGACCAGGATCGACTTCTCTAAGTTGATTAAGAAGCCCAGGTTCTGCAATAATGAGACCGCCCATGACATATGAAGGGAGGCTAGGTTTTTGGAGTGGGCCATGATGAGGAGGTCGTCTAGATAAATGATCAGACGTACCCCTCTGCTCCGTAGTGATGCCACCACGGGTTTCATCAGTTTGGTGAAACACCATAGTGCTGATGACAGGCCGAATGGGAGGCAGGTAAACTGCCACATTCGATCTCTCCATAGAAAGCGGAGGAGGTGTTGCGACTCTGGGTGGATCGGAACGGTGAGATAGGCGTCCTTCAGGTCTACCTTCACCAACCAGTCTCCCGGTTGCAAGAGATCTCGGAGGAAGTGAATACCCTCCATCTTGAAATGTCTGTAGCAGACATGTTGATTTAGGTCCCTGAGGTTTATCACGGGACGGAAACCACCCCCTTTCTTCTTCACCAGGAAGAGATTGCTCAAGAACCCCGGGGACGAGTTTTCTACCTCTAAGATTGCATGCTTGGCTCTGAGTTCTGACATCTCGTTGTCTATGAGAACAACGTTTTGGTATGCAAATCTGATAGGAGGAGGCAAGGTGTCTAGGACCGGTGGCGACAGGAGCTCTATTAGAAAACCTGTGACTGTCTGTAGTATCCACGGGTCTGCCGTAATCGCAGACCAGGCGTGGGTAAAATACATCAGGCGACCCCCCACAGGAATGTGTGAGTGCGGAGTGTAAGGTATACTCACCGGTAGGGGGACGGGAACGGGGGTAGCCACGTCCGCCGCGTCCGCGCCAGGGTCTGCCTCGGGGTGGAAAAAACGGTGCTGGTTGCGCCACCGGGGCGGAGTAGGAAGGAGGAGCCTGTTGGTATTGGGTAGATCTACCCTGTGGCCTATAGGAGGGCACGCGGCCGGCAGATCGGCCTCTACCTCTGCCGGCCCTGGAAAAAAAACCCTATTCGCCCCTGATCTTTTTAGGGAAGTCTGTGCTTTGTCGAGTCCTGTGAACAGGCCCACAAATCTATTAATGTCTTTCATTAGGTTGTCCCCAAACAACATGCCAACTGCCGAGGGACCGGGTTCGGTTTCGGCTAGGTGAGAGAGTTGGGGGTCTAGCCGCATTAGGATGGAGCGGCGTCTCTCCACTGAGCAGGCGGTGCCTGCTAGGCAGATAGCCCTCTGGGCCCATCCGCGCAGTTGGACTAAGTCCACAGGTTGGCCTGAAGCGGCCGCTTGCTCGGATAAGTTGAGGATTTTTGTCAGAGGGCCTATCAGGTCTAAAATGCGTTCCTGAATTAGTTTGAAGGAATGTTCGATCCCTCTTTTGGGGAGTTTGCCCGACTTCGCCAGGTATTTGGCGAGGATGGGGTCTACTTCTGGAGTAGCCACCACCTTATTGGGGATGAAGGGTCTAGGGCATTCGGATCGTAGCTTATTTCGGGCCGATCTGTCTAGGGATTTCCTGACCCAGAGTTCCACGTATTGGGAGACTTGAGGGAGGGGGGACCATTCGCCTGATCTCGGATGGGAGATGGCGTCAGGGTGGAAAAAAGGTTCCCCCAGGGCATCAAGGACCACTTCACCCTGCGTGGCAGGGGTGGCATTGGGAACAAACGCCGTATCCCCAGCACCTTTGTTACTATCATCGGACTCATAGCCGTCAGACTCTTTATCCTCTAAAATGCCTGGTGAGTCCTCGTCAGAGGAATCAATGTAGGAGTCAGGTTTGTTCCTTCTAGAGGACTTATGCCTCTCTTCTGTTAACTCCCTGAGGCCCAGGGGTCGTTCAGAGTCTGTTAGGTGCTGGGGTTGGCAGACCGAGGGAGGAACTGCCTGCAACATATTATTTACTTCCCCTGTCGGGGAGTCAGGTGCCGCCAAAGTATGTTTCAGTTTATGTGCAACTTTCCCCCTTTTACTTGGTGGTTCGCCACTCTGGGGTGGGGGGGCGGGCAGGTTAGGCATTGCAAAGTGTGAACCTGCGGGCGGGATGGCCGAGGCCAGAGCTGTCTGAACTGACCTATTGATCAGGTCTTGTATTTGTTTGGCTGACATGAACTGAACGGATTCGAGAGAAAAGTCCCCCCTCACTCCCACCACCTCACACAGAGACAGCTGCACTCAAATCAAATAGTAAAAAACACTTATCTGAAAGCTGCCATGAGCAGAAAGAAAGAGGACTATTTTACCTCCCTTATATGCAGTCTATGAGTTTTAAGTTATTTGAACGTTTCACTGTATTTCTGCTATGAGCATTAGTAAAGAGAGATAATGCATAAGATACTCGCCTCCTGTCTTCATACAGTATAACTGATATTTTCCATCACAAGCTAGGAAAATCTCAATTTACCCTATAAGGAACTAATGTTACATTATGCAGTGTATAGAATACAATAATATACTGCTTTAAATAGGTCAGCACCAAGCTGTGGAGCATGAAAATATATTTGCTGTTTTTTTTTTCCTTCTCTACACCATGAACCTAACAGTACATAAGCACATTCACATGCAAGTTGTTCGGGATTATGTTAAAACGATAAATCATTCATCGCTGATTGGCTTTGTGAAGTAATTTTTACAGACTGCCCATCGATAAGTGAAAAAAGCCATTATCATGTAGCAAGGATGAAAGGTGGCTACAATCCCATTTTTAGAGCAAGCTCAGCTGTCATTCTCCAGTTCAAATAGAGAAGCGCAAAGGATCCCCGGAGACTCTATTATGTCTTGTGCATTGCTATGGAAAGTAAATTGCTAGTGAGAGTTTTGTACTGGATTTTATAACTGACTCATTAAAGGCTTAACAATAAATGTTCCTCAAAAGCAAGTCACCCAAGTCAATACTGGAATAGAACTCATTGCAAGGGGGGATTAGTTACCAACCATGGAGGGTATCCGGTGTACAAGTGTTGACAATGCATTTTTAGAATTTATTCCAGAAAGATGCTAAAAACAAAAAGAAAGATAAGGACACTAAAAACGCTCATGTTAGATAAAGGAACTTTGTTTAATGTGACCTTTCACAAACTTTGGGCAATCATGTACAGTAGAACCCTCAAAGGACCTTTGCCATTTCAAAGTACTTTTCCCCTGCCATTCACAATTCAGAGCAGGGCCTCTGCAATGGTGGTATATTTCCAAACTACACCTACTCATACTAAAAACTAAATTTCAAAAAAGTCTTTGATTTTGACCCTTTGTCTCTCTCACTTTTTTTTCCTCTTTTAGAACTAATTAAGACACTGTTATCTGTAAAATGGGTTAAGAAAGTCCATAGAAACTGTGCTTTGATGCCCTTTTTTTAAAAACTGCTGTCCTTCGTGAACTAATGTATTCTTGTCTTATCTACACTCTGCTACTTTATTGGGCCACCAGTATTTACAGGTATGGAAGCATTGGACTCATTCATCTTCCTCCTATGTGACAATGCTGGTGCATGGTCATTTATTGAAAAAAATTGG
The DNA here is from genome assembly GCA_029574335.1 of Rana kukunoris. Lineage (NCBI taxonomy): Eukaryota > Metazoa > Chordata > Amphibia > Anura > Ranidae > Rana > Rana kukunoris. The sequence goes on from CM056059.1 coordinate 183,232,600, forward strand.
AGTCGCGCTATAAATGGAATGCAGTGTATCACTAAAATAAATAAAATGGTGTCATTAGCGCCAAATTATACAGAGATATCACATAAAAAAACATTTAGTGAACACAATGATAGTGAACAGTGAACATAAATTATTTAAAGTCCATATGGTGATCATACAGTCCATCAAGGAAAATTCTTAAGTAAACAAAAATTCCCAGTGTAGATGAATCCACGGACAGGTGTGAGTAATGACAAAACAAAGACCTCCACCGCACAGAAAACACTGACCCTTACCAGAGTCTCTGATCTCACTGAGATCAATAACAGCAAAAAGTAGTATCCACAATCAGCAAGGAGCAAAGGGAACATCCATTCATTACAGCCAGTTGGTGTGTTCAGCTCAAAAACGATCATATATCAACCAGTGGTCCCATATAGAAATCAAAAGAAATCCACATAGTGTAAAACCATACATTTATTGGGTAAAAAGAAGATTGTGCGCACTTACATCAATCCAAAGTAAAACAGCGTGTAAAACAAGTAAGCCGGCCGGCGTATGGAGCGTGTACCCGTCTTCCGGGTCCTCACACGTGATGCGGTGACGTCAGAGCGTCGCCTCCTGACGTTTCGTCTCAATAGGGACTTGATCACGGGATGAGGCGGCGCTCCGAGTCACCGCATATAAATAAGCAAAACAGGCGGAGCTATCCCCAAGATGGATCCCGGGTGATCGTACTTCCGCCATCTTTACTATTGGAAACACAGCGAGTATACCAATAGGTCTTAATCTAACAACTAAGGGCAAACCAAAACGGCAGCCCAATTACAAAACAGCACACCATATTGTCATATATAATGACAAACGGTGTGTTTACATAATAAAGTCCTAAAGATTATTATTATACTATAGGTGTGTAGTGAGGCCGGAGGCAACCAAAACCACACACATACATTCAGCAAACCATGTTCGCATATTACAATCTAATACATTCCAACGTCCATATTGAAACATATATATAAAAAATACTTAAAAAACAACATATAAAACAATATTGAACTATAATACTCTCACAAGAGTTGGAGATATGTATGCAGCAGGAATTGGACGGCCGTACATTCACCCTCCTGGTTGGTGGATTAGTCAACAAAATATATCTTTTCCAATTAAGGGTAAAGAGGTGATAATAAAAATATTAACACCTGTATATGTCTAAACATAGCATCGCTCATATTGAACGTGATATCACTTTCTCCATATGATTAGAGAAGGAAAGAATTGGGCTGCGCTGGCACCAGCGTGTTCAGTGTCAGTCACCCCCCAATCTATAGATGGGGGAGGGGGGAAGGGAGGAAGGGAGAAGGGGAGGAAGGCACAGGAGACATAGCCAAATTAAATATCAGACAAAAAAAGGGATATTGACATATAAGGACATCCAATCATGATGGTGATCGATGTATGACCGTCCAAAGACCACCTTGATTAGCATAAGAAAATTAGAAAAATTACTTGGAATCCATCTAAATAAGTTGTACTAGAACCCCTTTAGGCTCAATTTGTGGCCAAAGGGCCCCTATTTCCCACACATATGGAGATATATGGAGACTACATCAGTTAAGTGTCCGTATAGATAGATGTCCATATGGTTGACATTATCGAGTGGAATTAAGAGTTATCGATGAAACAATTAATATCCACTTCGATGTTAAGGCCATACGGAGTGTAACACTTTGTTTTATGTATCCACGCCATTTCTGAGCGAGAAATGCTTCTCACTAAGTCGCTACCCCGCCAGTGAGGGTTAAATTTATCTATACCCAAAAACACCATATTGTTGGGATTTTTATCATGCACCAACAAAAAGTGTTTTGACACGGAATGTTCGGTGAACCCATTCTGAATATTTGTAATATGCTCATTCAGGCATATGTGTAGAGGGCGTTTAGTTCTGCCTATATACTGCAATCCGCATGGGCACATGAGCAAATATATAACCCCTACAGTTGTACACGTAATGAAGGGCTTAATCGTAAAGTTTTTCTGAGTGCTAGTAGAACGAAACGTAGTACTTCGTTTAGACCTAATGCCATTTAAAGCACAGCTCTGACATCCCCCGCATTTGTAAAAGCCAGAGAGATCTGCCAAAAACATCGATGGTATTCTAGGGGGATTTAGCACATTAGGTGCCAATTTGTCCCTAAGTGAGAGGAGACACCTAAAAACCACCTGTGGCCTTTCAGGTAACAATCCCTTAAGGACATCGTCACTTCTCAACACATGCCAATGTTTCGAGACAACATGTCTAACATTAGCATGTTGGCATGAGTAGTCTGTAACAAACGGATTTTTAAATTGGTGGGCAGTGCCAAGACGGGGTTTGTCTTTCAACAAGTCTGCCCTGTCAATCTCAGACACTGATTTTAAAGTGTCATTCAAAAAATTCTGACAATAACCCTTCGTTACAAAACGTTCAGTGAGAACCTGTGCTTGTGTCCTAAACATGGCATCATGAGTACAATTTCTCTTTAAGCGTAAAAACTGGCTTTTAGGCACGGATTTCAGCCAAGAAGAATGATGACAACTGTCACTGGAAATATAGGAATTTCTATCCGTTGATTTGAAGTGTGTTGAAGTCACAAATTTGTCATCTTCAATGGAGATGGCTAAATCCAAAAAGTTTATTCTCTCCTTACTGGCCTCATATGTTAAGAAGATGCCCCGCTCATTGGTGTTAAGAGAATCAATGAACTGGGAGAGTTCACTCTCAGTGCCATCCCACAGGAGGAGGATATCGTCAATGTACCTGGCCCACAGAAGAATCTGGGGCCTAGGCTGGTCATGGACGACATCCTCCTCCCATTTGGCCATAAAGAGATTGGCCAAACTTGGAGCATATTTGGCTCCCATTGCGACACCACGATTTTGTTTGTAGAACTGTCCCCCGTGCCAGAAAAAATTGTGGGTCGCAGCAAACACCAACAGCTCCATTATGAAAGAAATCTGTTCTCCTAATAGGCCGCTATCCCTATTTAGATAATAAGATACTGCTTCAATGCCTAAATCATGTGGAATAATGGTATACAGCGACGTTACGTCAGCTGTAACCATCCACAAAGTAGAAGTAGGTTTCAAGTTAGATAGCAGGTTTATAACATGCTTAGTATCTTTAGTATATGACGGCATTCTTTTGACGAGGGGTTGCAAGAAAAAATCTGTATATTTGCCCACCCGGGACGTGATTGAATTAATCCCACTCACAATGGGACGTCCCGGGGGGCAAACTGGATTTTTGTGGACCTTTGGAAGGTAATACATTATAGGAGTCCTTGGAGCCTTAGGTACCAGAAATACGGATTCCTTCTCGTTAAGTATGCCATTCCGTCGGCCTTTGTCAACAATATTTTGTAGAATTTTCTTATATTTCCTTCCAGGGTCTAATACCAAAGGGACATAAGTGTCTTTATCTTCAAGAATGCGTTGCATCTCCTGCAGATAATCACTCCTATTAAGGACTACAATTCCACCCCCTTATCTGCTGGACGTATAACTAAGTTTTTGTTCCTACATAAGGAATCAATGCCTTCCTCTAACTGTTGTTTACATCGTATTTGTTTAATCTCCATTAGTTCAAGGTCTTTTAGGGCCAGATCCCTAAAAACCCTGAGGGCAGCTGGTAAATGTCCAGGTGGATTGTACACAGAGGCATTAGCCAGACCAGAATGTGTATAGTTTAACGATGAAGTTGTGGAAGGGTTAAACGGGTTTGAGCTCATATATCGTTGGATATTAAGTTTTCGTACATACTTGTGGATATCCATGTAGGTCCTAAATTTATCAAGTTTCTTGGGGGGGACATATTTAAGTCCCTTATCCAAAACTGGGGTGATCACAGAACCATATGAGTTTGGTTATGTAGGGGGTAATGCCCCTATACAACCCATGAACCTTGGCCAGCCACAGTGGGGTTTTCCCCGGGCAGGCCAAGGCGTCAAGAGAATCGCAGAACTAAAAGAGGGACTAGAGGGGGGAGGGCTAGGAAGCCCAAAAAGACCGAGGACTTAATTGGAGCTGGTATCTTTAATTTGAGTTCACATATTTTGAATAAAGCAGAACTTATAGTTTTGGATAAGGGACTTAAATATGTCCCCCCCCCAAGAAACTTGATAAATTTAGGACCTACATGGATATCCACAAGTATGTACGAAAACTTAATATCCAACGATATATGAGCTCAAACCCGTTTAACCCTTCCACAACTTCATCGTTAAACTATACACATTCTGGTCTGGCTAATGCCTCTGTGTACAATCCACCTGGACTTTTACCAGCTGCCCTCAGGGTTTTTAGGGATCTGGCCCTAAAAGACCTTGAACTAATGGAGATTAAACAAATACGATGTAAACAACAGTTAGAGGAAGGCATTGATTCCTTATGTAGGAACAAAAACTTAGTTATACGTCCAGCAGATAAGGGGGGTGGAATTGTAGTCCTTAATAGGAGTGATTATCTGCAGGAGATGCAACGCATCCTTGAAGATAAAGACACTTATGTCCCTTTGGTATTAGACCCTGGAAGGAAATATAAGAAAATTCTACAAAATATTGTTGACAAAGGCCGACGGAATGGCATACTTAACGAGAAGGAATCCGTATTTCTGGTACCTAAGGCTCCAAGGACTCCTATAATGTATTACCTTCCAAAGGTCCACAAAAATCCAGTTTGCCCCCCGGGACGTCCCATTGTGAGTGGGATTAATTCAATCACGTCCCGGATGGGCAAATATATAGATTTTTTCTTGCAACCCCTCGTCAAAAGAATGCCGTCATATACTAAAGATACTAAGCATGTTATAAACCTGCTATCTAACTTGAAACCTACTTCTACTTTGTGGATGGTTACAGCTGACGTAACGTCGCTGTATACCATTATTCCACATGATTTAGGCATTGAAGCAGTATCTTATTATCTAAATAGGGATAGCGGCCTATTAGGAGAACAGATTTCTTTCATAATGGAGCTGTTGGTGTTTGCTGCGACCCACAATTTTTTCTGGCACGGGGGACAGTTCTACAAACAAAATCGTGGTGTCGCAATGGGAGCCAAATATGCTCCAAGTTTGGCCAATCTCTTTATGGCCAAATGGGAGGAGGATGTCGTCCATGACCAGCCTAGGCCCCAGATTCTTCTGTGGGCCAGGTACATTGACGACATCCTCCTCCTGTGGGATGGCACTGAGAGTGAACTCTCCCAGTTCATTGATTCTCTTAACACCAATGAGCGGGGCATCTTCTTAACATATGAGGCCAGTAAGGAGAGAATAAACTTTTTGGATTTAGCCATCTCCATTGAAGATGACAAATTTGTGACTTCAACACACTTCAAATCAACGGATAGAAATTCCTATATTTCCAGTGACAGTTGTCATCATTCTTCTTGGCTGAAATCCGTGCCTAAAAGCCAGTTTTTACGCTTAAAGAGAAATTGTACTCATGATGCCATGTTTAGGACACAAGCACAGGTTCTCACTTAACGTTTTGTAACGAAGGGTTATTGTCAGAATTTTTTGAATGACACTTTAAAATCAGTGTCTGAGATTGACAGGGCAGACTTGTTGAAAGACAAACCCCGTCTTGGCACTGCCCACCAATTTAAAATCCGTTTGTTACAGACTACTCGTGCCAACATGCTAATGTTAGACATGTTGTCTCGAAACATTGGCATGTGTTGAGAAGTGACGATGTCCTTAAGGGATTGTTACCTGAAAGGCCACAGGTGGTTTTTAGGGGTCTCCCCTCACTTAGGGACAAATTGGCACCTAATGTGCTAAATCCCCCTAGAATACCATCGATGTTTTGGCAGATCTCTCTGGCTTTTACAAATGCGGGAGATGTCAGAGCTGTGCTTTAAATGGCATTAGGTCTAAACGAAGTACTACGTTTCGTTCTACTAGCACTCAGAAAAACTTTACGATTAAGCCCTTCATTACGTGTACAACTGTAGGGGTTATATATTTGCTCATGTGCCCATGCGGATTGCAGTATATAGGCAGAACTAAACGCCCTCTACACATATGCCTGAATGAGCATATTACAAATATTCGGAATGGGTTCACCGAACATTCCGTGTCGAAACACTTTTTGTTGGTGCATGATAAAAATCCCAACAATATGGTGTTTTTGGGTATAGATAAATTTAACCCTCACTGGCGGGGTAGCGACTTAGTGAGAAGCATTTCTCGCTCAGAAATGGCGTGGATACATAAAACAAAGTGTTACACTCCGTATGGCCTTAACATCGAAGTGGATATTAATTGTTTCATCGATAACTCTTAATTTCACTCGATAATGTCAACCATATGGACATCTATCTATACGGACACTTAACTCCATATATCTCCATATGTGTGGGAAATAGGGGCCCTTTGGCCACAAATTGAGCCTAAAGGGGTTCTAGTACAACTTATTTAGATGGATTCCATGTAATTTTTCTAATTTTCTTATGCTAATCAAGGTGGTCTTTGGACGGTCATACATCGATCACCATCATGATTGGATGTCCTTATATGTCAATATCCCTTTTTTTGTCTGATATTTAATTTGGCTATGTCTCCTGTGCCTTCCTCCCCTTCTCCCTTCCTCCCTTCCCCCCTCCCCCATCTATAGATTGGGGGGTGACTGACACTGAACGCGCTGGTGCCAGCGCAGCCCAATTCTTTCCTTCTCTAATCATATGGAGAAAGTGATATCACGTTCAATATGAGCGATGCTATGTTTAGACATATACAGGTGTTAATATTTTTATTATCACCTCTTTACCCTTAATTGGAAAAGATATATTTTGTTGACTAATCCACCAACCAGGAGGGTGAATGTACGGCCGTCCAATTCCTGCTGCATACATATCTCCAACTCTTGTGAGAGTATTATAGTTCAATATTGTTTTATATGTTGTTTTTTAAGTATTTTTTATATATATGTTTCAATATGGACGTTGGAATGTATTAGATTGTAATATGCGAACATGGTTTGCTGAATGTATGTGTGTGGTTTTGGTTGCCTCCGGCCTCACTACACACCTATAGTATAATAATAATCTTTAGGACTTTATTATGTAAACACACCGTTTGTCATTATATATGACAATATGGTGTGCTGTTTTGTAATTGGGCTGCCGTTTTGGTTTGCCCTTAGTTGTTAGATTAAGACCTATTGGTATACTCGCTGTGTTTCCAATAGTAAAGATGGCGGAAGTACGATCACCCGGGATCCATCTTGGGGATAGCTCCACCTGTTTTGCTTATTTATATGCGGTGACTCGGAGCGCCGCCTCATCCCGTGATCAAGTCCCTATTGAGACGAAACGTCAGGAGGCGACGCTCTGACGTCACCGCATCACGTGTGAGGACCCGGAAGACGGGTACACGCTCCATACGCCGGCCGGCTTACTTGTTTTACACGCTGTTTTACTTTGGATTGATGTAAGTGCGCACAATCTTCTTTTTACCCAATAAATGTATGGTTTTACACTATGTGGATTTCTTTTGATTTCTATATGGGACCACTGGTTGATATATGATCGTTTTTGAGCTGAACACACCAACTGGCTGTAATGAATGGATGTTCCCTTTGCTCCTTGCTGATTGTGGATACTACTTTTTGCTGTTATTGATCTCAGTGAGATCAGAGACTCTGGTAAGGGTCAGTGTTTTCTGTGCGGTGGAGGTCTTTGTTTTGTCATTACTCACACCTAGAATCGGAAGTGAAGGGGCGCTAAGTAACACAACATCAAATTATGTGTATATATAGATACATAGAAAAATGTGCAATCTTTAGAAAAACATATATTAGTATTAAAGTGTCCATATAATGAATCAAACCATAAAACATATAATAAATAATATAATAAGTCCAAATAGTGCTAAATAATAAGCACCCAATATTAATTCTTGATTCAAGCAAAAAACATGTGAATATTGCAGTTCTGGAACCTCCACCATAAATTTGCACCCGGTGAGATCAATAGAAATGGCTCCTTACCAATACTAGTAGACTCTTTTAATTAAAAAAGAAGTCATAAACCGCTTGTGTCAAAGGATGACTCAGAGTAATCCAGATAGGCACGTTCAGATGATCCAGCATTCATATAAGTAAAAACAGAAGAGCAATCATAGTGCAATACTGTTTATTAAAATAATTTTAAAAAGTAACATGCCAAATGGCTGCTTACTCAGGATTGTGCCCTGATCCCGGCACTGAGGCTTTAGGGCGTTTTTCGATATCCAATCGAATCCGCAGATTGCGATGTGGTACGGTGCTCCGTCGCGCTGGTGGTCTCACTAACCGGCGTCCGTCCGTTATACCATCGAAGTGCCGTTATATTCGGAGATAGATCGAAAATCCGTCGCGCTGCTATTTCGATAGCCGGCGTGCGTTCCACCGTCGGAAAACCAACGGACCCGGAAATCGGAAGTGGTAGGGAAAAAGCGTAACTGGTTAGCGCCTCGACGTACGTTTCGTTGGTTTACGTCATCAGGAAGCGTGACCAGTTACGCTATGGTGTCGAATTTAACCCAAAAGGCCTATTATGATTGATAGGGAAGCCAGCCAATCGGAAAAAAGCCTATGTAAAAAAACCTTAATCGAAAAGCCTCGGTCCCGTTATCATATGCCATACACTTATATGTACCAATAACATCTAATGGATACTACGCTGGCATTATTGGCAATAGTAATACATATATCCAATATTACATACATGCGCCATTGTTGATCCATGGTGTAAAAATACATGTTACAATGCCAATGAATGGCAATATATTTAAACTTAACAACATTCTATTAGAATTTGCAATTAAAATTACATTAAAAAAATATATATAAACATAAAGGATAATAGAGTACCCCTGTAAGGAACCAGCATTGCTATATGTATGTTATATAGTGCGGCTGCTCTTATAATACCCACTATTACCAATCAGGTTACTAGCTGTACTAACAATTAATAATTAGTACTGTTAGTTGAAAAACTTGCTACCAAGACTGTACATAAGAGATAATCTTTTTACTTGTTGCTCAAGAAGCAGTTGAGGTCTAGTTCTACATTCATGCCTTGGGGTTGCATGACGCGAAGGCGATGTATCCATAAAGTCTCGTTTTGGGATATCGCCTTGGTGAGATCTGAACCTCGCCAGTGACTAGTCACTCTATCTATCCCATAGAACGTCATTTGTCGAGGATCTTTATTATGACAGAGGTCAAAATGTTTTGAGACACTATGGTTGGGATAGCCATTTATGATATTTGCCACATGCTCATTTATACGCACTTTAAGTTCTCTAGTAGTGCGCCCTACATACTGCAAGTGACAAGGGCACTCGATGACGTATGTTACAAATCTGGAATGACAGGTGATAAGTGGTTTAATTTTAAATTCTTGCTGTGTGACATTAGATTTAAACTGAAGTTTTTTCTTACCCTGTCTCTTAGATGTTTTACAAGATCTACACCTAGTGCAATAATAGAAACCGGGGTATCCAGGAAGGTAAGAGGTTTTTCTGGGGGGTCTGGAACATTACGTGCTACCATATTTCTCAACCCAGGGGCTTTGGTGTAAATAAATTTTGGTTTGGCTGGTAGTACTGTAGCCAAATCGTTATCTTTCAATAGTATTGGCCAAAATTGTTTTATGACTTTTTCCACGCTCTTATATTCTCTATGGAACCCTGTGAGGAATGTTATCTCTCCATGAAAGGGAGCCTTAGTTTTTGGTGCTAGCAAAACTGGCCTTTCCATTGCCGAAACTTCTTTTTTCGTAGTCTCAAGGCTTTGGGCATTGTACCCCTTTTCTACAAATTTGTCTACCAACATATTTGCTTGTTCATCAAAATCAGTGATCTGGTCACAGTTTCGACGTATGCGCATTAATTGGCTTTTGGGGACACCCCCTAGCCATTTTGGGTGGTGGCAGCTGGAAAGTGCGACATAACCATTCCGGTCTGTCGGTTTAAAGTAGGTTTTGGTACTGATTGAATTACCTCTTTTTGTGAGCGTTAAATCCAGATAGTTGATGGTAGATAAGTTGAATTCTGCTGTAAATTTTAACTCATATTGGTTACTGTTCATTGCCATTATGAAGTTCTCCAATGAGGGTAAGTTCCCATCCCAAAACAGTATAATATCGTCGATATAGCGTTTATAGTACAGGAGAGCTTTATTTTCCTCTTTGTATATTGTTTCCCTTTCCCACCTGTTTAGAACCAAATTGGCTACACTCGGCGCGTATCTAGCGCCCATGGCGACTCCTTTTGTTTGATTATAATACTTATTCTGCGCCCAAAAATAATTGTTACCCATGGCCTGTTTCAAGCCCTGTACAATAAACTGAATTTGTATCGTTTGAAGGTCAGTACCTGTTTCTAAGGATTCGGTGACTGCTATAATAGCATCAGACTGCTTGATGTTTGTATACAGGGATTCTACGTCCACTGTTACTAACCATGTATCCGGGGTTACCCGTATTGTGGCTAGTGCATTTATCAGCTGGGTACTGTCCTTCAAATACGATTGGCCTTTTTGTACTAGTGGTTGTAAAAATTGATCGAGGTATTCACCCAATCTGGAGTAAAGTGACCCGATCCCACTAACAATGGGTCGGCCTGGGGGGTTGGTATTATTTTTGTGAATTTTTGGTGCAATGTACAGTACCGGAGTACGTGGTACCTCAGGCACTAAATAAAGTGCTTCTTGTGGGGTAAGAATAGTTTTTGAAACTCCTTCATCAACCCACGTTTTTAGTTGTGCTTTTAGTCTGCATACTGGGTCACCTAATAATGGCGTATAGGTGTTGATGTCATCCAGCAACCGCTGAACTTCTTTGTAGTAGTTTTCTTTCGTGAGTACTACCACACCCCCCCCTTTATCTGCAGTGCGCACCACTATGTTTTTATTCTTCTCTAATTTTGTGATACCTTCCCTCAACAGTCTATTGGGTTTGGAATTTTTGGTGTCCAAAGATCTAATTTCTTCCTGCACCATGTTCCTGAATACTTGTATATGATGGTGTGTGCCCTTTTTGGGATTAAAGGTGGAATTGTTTTTTAAAATGGTATGTTGATACCCCGTAGTGTCAACCTGGGTGGTATTCATGGTTTGTTGAGCAAAATGTTTTTTAATATTCAACTTTCTAACAAATTTCTCCACATCGATAAATACCTCAAATTTATCCATGTGTTTATCTGGTGCAAATTTCATACCCTTTGAAAGTACTTCTAATTCTGCATTTGTAAAGTCAATTCCCGCTAGGTTGTAGATCCCCTCATTTAATCGTCTCGTGGTCTTTTTCTTTCGGGTTCCCCCTCTCTTACCTCTTTTTCTATATTTTTTCCCAGCTGGTGGGGGGCGGGACTGGCAATTTTGTATGGCTCTTTCCAGCCTCTCCATTCCCCCCCTCCCCGTGGTTGGTTATTTTGGTAATATGAGGCTCGCCCTCTATGATTACCTCTGTAGTGTCCCCGTGGTGGTCTGGGTGTGTACTGGCTAGGGCCCTGATTGTAATAATAGTAATTTTCATCTCCCCCTCTGTCATCTAATGGGGCATACCTATTGTAGGTAGGTGCACCATATGGGGGGTACATATTGTGAGTTTGTGGGTACTGTGGGGTCTGGTTGCTAGGTGGTCGATTCCTATCTACCTGAGGGTACGGGCCTTTAATTTTATTAGGGCCTTTCGGATGTTTTTTAGGGGTACTGGTGTTTTTATTGGATTTATCCATACCTTGGGTAGTCCCTGTACGCACTTCTTTTCCTATCTCTCCAGTTAATGGTTTTGATTGTGTTGGATCTAAGTCTGACTGCCATTTGTATACCTTATGTTCATCATAATCTATGATGTCTCTCTGATATTTTTTCAATTTCTTTTGTTTGATTTCACCATCATACTTAGACAGATGCACCTGTAAGGTTTGAGATCTATCTAGGAACTCCTGGGAGCCCATATGTGGTCTCATTTGTTCTCTGAGATCCGCTATATTGGCCTCCAAAAGTACATTTTTGGACCTACGCCTTCGAATCATTAGTTGTAATAACTTCTGTTCACAAGCGTTAAAAAATTGGAACCATTCATCCGTCTGTGTGAGGTCCTCAATTCCATCACCCGGGTGTACATCCCATCTCAACCTACGTGGTGTGAGATTTTTTGAGATATACATCTCAAACGATGCAATGTCCCACCACAAGCGAATTTGTTTTTCTAAATCAAATTGTAGTTTTTTAAAACCTCTCTCCAAATCTAAGTTTGGAGTAGGTTGTTGTAGAAATATTTCTTCTACATTGATCTCACGACCTTGCATAAAATTAAAAACATCCATGTCTGCAATACACCAAACTAAAAATTATTAGTTAAATTATGTGGAAAAAGTGTGTATAATATGCGCCACGGGAAACCAATATTATTTCTCCCAACTAAAGGGTAGAATAAAATACAATTAAACCTAAATAAATTAAATATACCAGTTTAAGAGCTGCCACCTAAAAATTTTCAGTGTGTGAAAATACAAATAGAATCGGAAGTGAAGGGGCGCTAAGTAACACAACATCAAATTATGTGTATATATAGATACATAGAAAAATGTGCAATCTTTAGAAAAACATATATTAGTATTAAAGTGTCCATATAATGAATCAAACCATAAAACATATAATAAATAATATAATAAGTCCAAATAGTGCTAAATAATAAGCACCCAATATTAATTCTTGATTCAAGCAAAAAACATGTGAATATTGCAGTTCTGGAACCTCCACCATAAATTTGCACCCGGTGAGATCAATAGAAATGGCTCCTTACCAATACTAGTAGACTCTTTTAATTAAAAAAGAAGTCATAAACCGCTTGTGTCAAAGGATGACTCAGAGTAATCCAGATAGGCACGTTCAGATGATCCAGCATTCATATAAGTAAAAACAGAAGAGCAATCATAGTGCAATACTGTTTATTAAAATAATTTTAAAAAGTAACATGCCAAATGGCTGCTTACTCAGGATTGTGCCCTGATCCCGGCACTGAAGGCTTTAGGGCGTTTTTCGATATCCAATCGAATCCGCAGATTGCGATGTGGTACGGTGCTCCGTCGCGCTGGTGGTCTCACTAACCGGCGTCCGTCCGTTATACCATCGAAGTGCCGTTATATTCGGAGATAGAATATTAACATATATTAGTATTAAAGTGTCCATATAATGAATCAAACCATAAAACATATAATAAATAACTAATAACTTAACAACATTCTATTAGAATTTGCAATTAAAATTACATTAAAAAAATATATATAACATAAAGGATAATAGAGTACCCCTGTAAGGAACCAGCATTGCTATATGTATGTTATATAGTGCGGCTGCTCTTATAATACCCACTATTACCAATCAGGTAACTGGTCACGCTTCCTGATGACGTAAACCAACGAAACGTACGTCGAGGCGCTAACCAGTTACGCTTTTTCCCTACCACTTCCGATTTCCGGGTCCGTTGGTTTTCCGACGGTGGAACGCACGCCGGCTATCGAAATAGCAGCGCGACGGATTTTCGATCTATCTCCGAATATAACGGCACTTCGATGGTATAACGGACGGACGCCGGTTAGTGAGACCACCAGCGCGACGGAGCACCGTACCACATCGCAATCTGCGGATTCGATTGGATATCGAAAAACGCCCTAAAGCCTCAGTGCCGGGATCAGGGCACAATCCTGAGTAAGCAGCCATTTGGCATGTTACTTTTTAAAATTATTTTAATAAACAGTATTGCACTATGATTGCTCTTCTGTTTTTACTTATATGAATGCTGGATCATCTGAACGTGCCTATCTGGATTACTCTGAGTCATCCTTTGACACAAGCGGTTTATGACTTCTTTTTTAATTAAAAGAGTCTACTAGTATTGGTAAGGAGCCATTTCTATTGATCTCACCGGGTGCAAATTTATGGTGGAGGTTCCAGAACTGCAATATTCACATGTTTTTTGCTTGAATCAAGAATTAATATTGGGTGCTTATTATTTAGCACTATTTGGACTTATTATATTATTTATTATATGTTTTATGGTTTGATTCATTATATGGACACTTTAATACTAATATATGTTTTTCTAAAGATTGCACATTTTTCTATGTATCTATATATACACATAATTTGATGTTGTGTTACTTAGCGCCCCTTCACTTCCGATTCTATTTGTATTTTCACACACTGAAAATTTTTAGGTGGCAGCTCTTAAACTGGTATATTTAATTTATTTAGGTTTAATTGTATTTTATTCTACCCTTTAGTTGGGAGAAATAATATTGGTTTCCCGTGGCGCATATTATACACACTTTTTCCACATTACTCACACCTGTCCGTGGATTCATCTACACTGGGAATTTTTGTTTACTTAAGAATTTTCCTTGATGGACTGTATGATCACCATATGGATTTAAATAATTTATGTTCACTGTTCACTATCATTGTGTTCACTAAATGTTTTTTTATGTGATATCTCTGTATAATTTGGCGCTAATGACACAATTTTATTTATTTTAGTGATACACCATGCCATTTATAGCACAACTCCAATTTTTTTATGTATATTTCTTGGTGTTGTATAACACCTTTGAGACGCTGCTCACAACTGTTTATTCACTCAGATTTGCACAATTTTTTTCTTGTTCATGGTCATTTATTGCTTCAGCGTCCAGCTCTGTCTCCTGGGGTGGGGACTGAGAGAATCCACAGTAAAGAGTCTCAAGTTAACACAGGGCATCTGTATGCTCTTGGCACCAAACAGAGGGATTGAGTACATATTGAAGGTAAGCATGTTCAGTTTAAGGCTAGGCCAGGGGTGTCAAACTAAATTTCATCGTGGGCCGCATCAGCATTATGATTGTCCTCAAAAGGTCCGGTTGTATCTGTAAGATTAGATGTCCAGCCCATCCCCTCCCCTTACATTAGATGTCAAGAGTCACCCCACCATCAGAAGTTGAGTCCCCCACTTTAAATGGCACATAACGCACTTAAATATACTGCGTTAAACTTGCAGTAATGCAATAAAATAAAATTAAAAGAAAAAAGCAGCGCCAAAATTGGGAGATAAATAAAACGTTAAATTAACAGATTCTGAAACTGTAATGACCAAAGTTCATAAATCAATATATGTTCAGTGAGGTGTCCATGTAAGAGGTAAATTAGTCCCAGGTAGGAAACTCCTACGGTCCACACCACCAAGTGACGTAAATACAAAAGGTGCACCCTCCACCAGATAAAAAAGCAGCTTACCAGAGGGCAAGCAATATAATCGGTTGACTATAGCCCAGACACGGCCTTTAGATTCCTTAGGTGTTCCAACTATGAACAGTTAGTTCAGGGACGTGATGACTGTATGCTCCAATTGGTTCAGTATAGATGAAAGAAAGAGGCGCACATAGCGTAACTCCATAAAACAATCGGTTTAATAAAAAAGTAGGTTGTACTTACAAACGAACAATAAAAACAGCATAGGATAAAAACATTGTCGGCCGGCATGTAGGAGCCCTCCTCCTCAGCGTGGTGACGTCACTGCGTAGCCTCCCAAACGCGTTACAGTCATCGTGACAGCATTTGATCATGGCTCTGACAGTGCTCTGCGACCTGATTGGGCGATGCTTTCATTGTTTCAGCCAATCAGGGCTTTAAATGCACTGTGCTTGGCGGCCCAGTGCATTGTGGTCGTTCAGGGGGCGAACAAACGGTCGAATGACCCGAAAATTTGGTTGTCTGGCGAATGACCGAAAAGCCAAAGTTCGGCCTGAATTAATGCTTGGGCCCAAGTGTTCACCCATCCCTAGTGTCTATATATTTCCAGGATGGGTTTCAGTGATTTCAGGATAGGGTGGAGAGCTGCAGATACAGTTAATGTTCAGTGAACCCACCCCCTCTGTTCTCGGAATGGTTATTTCGTTGAACGTCATGGCAGCCTGGCAGTTTGAGCTGGTAAAAAAATCAGGGCTAGTATAATGGTTCAGGACCTATTGGTGGTATGGTGTCCTTGGGTGCATTCTGATTAACTGTGGAGGTTTCTGTGGCTAGTTGGGATATTGTCTTTGAGTGGGTGTGTTGCAGCTGGGGGAATATTATAATTAAGTGGTTTTGCAGATACAAGACAAGAAAGATATTTAGTGCCTTCAAAGATTAGCAACCTTTGACTCTTTCTGTTTTAAAGTTATATGTAAATAACAGGCAGTGAAGGCCATTTTGATTTCATATTTTGGTATGGACTGTTATTGGTCTAGGAGCAGGGGCATTGCTAGGTCTACAAAAGATCTGGGGCTAGAGTCCATAGCAGCAAAGTAAAGAAAGGCATACGCTTGGGTGGACATACCCATGTATATATAATAAATATATGTGTGTGTGTACAGGGCAGCCATCAGAAATTTTGGGGCCCCTTACAAAGATTTAGGTCTGGGGGGGCTCCCCTCTCCAGCCGCGGGGGGAAGGGTGCTGCCGAGTCATCTATCTCACCTCTCCTCTCTCCAGCCGAGCCCACTGAGAACCGGGTGCCAAAGGAGTGAAAGTGGCATCTATCTTACCTCTCTTCTCTCCTGCCGAGCACGCTGAGAACCGGGAGGGGAGAGTTACTGGCCGAAGACAGTGACATCTCGCCTCTCCTTCTCCAGCCACGAGCTGCGAATGGGGGTCGAATTGGCCCCTGGGGATATTCGGGCCCTTTACAGGTATAATGCCTGTACTCCCCTGATAGCGGCCATGTGTGTGTATATATGTATTATGTATGTATATATATATATATATATATATTACAGATGGATCACAGAGCCAACCCTAGGTAAGAGACTTGGGGCTATGGGCCCTAGATTCGGGGGCTATAGCCCCAGTAGCCACCCCCTAGTGACGCCACTGTCTAGGAATTTGGTTTGGGATGGCCTAGCAGGTAATTGTTAAAATGTAGGGACATTTATTATACCTTAGTTAAGGGATTTCACAGCTAAAAATACAGAAAGGTATCGAAGGTGAGTTGGTGAGCCTACATCCATCTGTAACTGAAACATCTAATAAAAATGGCTTGTGAAGAACAATTGAATGGTCCATACAGTATACTGATGCTGTCACAGATGTAAAACTAGCTTTAAAATAATAAGCAGAGGATTCACAACAGGATTCACAAGTCTCGCCTGTCCACCTCCTGCTGTAGGCCCTCCAAGGGCTTAATCATGGAGACCAATATGGATGGACTGTTATTTTATGTTGAAATTCTTATGAGCTGTTTTTCCACCCTTCTGAATCTGTAAATGTAGTACATACATGTGTCAGGTAAATATTCATGTGTATTCAAGTATATTCAATTGTAAGGCGCTTTGTAATACTCAAGCCTGCCTTTTAATATACAGTATAATTATTTAGACAATGGATTCCATGGCGATACAGCTGGATATATTTTTCCAGGGTTTTGCTTCGCTGAAATCCTTTAAAAGACATTCTCCTTACAAAAGATGAAATTGTTTTGACAAATAACAAGCCTTCATTCCACACAGCCTGTCATGTATTTCGAGACCTGGAGACAATCATTTGCAGTGAAAGTTTTTCCCATCTCCAGACTACCAATACAATCTGAGGGAATGATTATATAAGCAGGGAAAGGAGCTTTACAAAAGAATGCTCCACTTTACATAGGTAATGTAAAGATATAGTAAAGTATATGTATATCAGTGGAATTCATTCTGCGGTGTCCTTGTTCCTCCACCAACCTTCTACAGATTGTTTTGTCTGCCATGGATGACCTGTGCACATGTGGAGACTAATGCCTCGTACACGATCGGAATTGCTGATGAAAAAGTCAGACGACATTTTTTCGTCGTATATTTGGACTGCGTGTATGCCACATCGGAAATTCCAACGGAGTTAGAAAGAGAAATTCCGTTCGTCTGTATGGAACTCCGACGGAGAAAAAAACACGCATGCTCAAAAACAATTTGACGCATTTTTGGAAACATTGAACTTAATTTTTCTAGGCTCGTCGTAGTGTTGTACGTCATCGCATTTTTGATGCTGGAATTTGGTGTGTCCGTGTGTATGCAAGACAGCTTAAACGGAATTCCGTCGGAAAAACCAATTAGACGGAAACTCTGATTGTGTGTAGAGCAGTATTGCCAAATGTCCGTATTTTTACGGACAGTTCGTAAAAGCGATCACCCCCCCCCCCCCCCGGGGTTGCCTGAATGTGCCAGTAAAAATAGCTGAGATCGGTTTGGCTTGAAATTGCACATGGAGATTGGAGACAGGCGGTGATGATGGCTGCGGTGGCACCGCAGAGGGGGGTGGAGGCAGGGGGTGTTAGTGACAGGGGGTGATTGGAGGCAGGGGGTGTTAGTGGCAAGGGGTGATTGGAGGCAGGGGATGTTGGTGGCACCGCAGAGGGGTATGGTGGCACAGCAGAGGGTGGGGATGGAGACAGGGGTTGTTGATGGCACTGCAGAGGGGGGTGGAGGCAGAGGGCCTAGGGGAGATTGGAGGCAGGGGGAGATTGTGGCACCACAGAGGGGGATGAAGGCAGGGGGTGTTGGTGGCAGAGGGGTATGAAGGTAGGGGGTGATGTGACTAAATAATTTGCCCTTATTATATCGAAAATAACAAAAAATATGTTTTTTTCTACCTTAATATCTACCTAAAATCAAATTGCTATTTGCCTAGCATACTTGTTTGTAGCCTAAATACTGAAATTTGAACCTAAAAATGTTGTAAAATGTAGTAACTTTTGTGAAATGCCAGTAAAAACTTGGCTGCGCCAGTAAATTTTGGGTGTCGTGCCAGTAAATTTCAATCTGGTAGGTTGGCAACACTGGTGTAGAGGGCATTAGAAGCACATTTATGAGAAGCAAGTGAATTTAAGGCACATTTGTGTGCTTTATGGGCATCATTGAACCCCAGTACAGGGGACATGTGGGGTCACTTATTCCTGGTGTATGTGCCATGGATTTAATGACATCTTCCCAATGAACGGGCACTGCTGGACAGAGTGATCTCCTGCCCAACAGTGCCTGCATAGTTCAGATGGCAATGCCAATGGTGCAGGTTGTGGAGCCTCTCCTCTCTCTGGCGAATAGCTACTTAAAACCACTGATCTATTTGGCTCCCTCTGACCACCAATTGAACGTGGTCACCGCACCAATGACCATTAACAAAAACACTTAAAGTGGTCGTAAAGCTTTAAAAAAATAGTTTTTAAATAAAAAACATGTCATACTTACCTCCACTGTGCAGCTCATTTTTGCACATAATGACCTTGATCCACATCCTCTGGGGTCCCTCGCCGGCTGTCTTGGCTCCTCCCCGCTTCTGGTAACCCCCCTGGGAAGTGCTCTCCCAAGGGGGTTACCTTGCGGGCGCGCTCCCAAGTCCTGTATTCGGCATTCATAGCCGCCAACTGCAGGATTTGGCCCTGCCCCCAGCCCTCATATGATTGGAGTTGATTGACAGCAGCACAAGCCAATGGCTGTGCTGCTATCAATCTATCCAATGAAGAGCCGAGCAGACCTGGCCGAGATCAATCGCGTTCTCGACACAGGACTTTCGAGGGCTCAGGTAAGTAAACCAGGGGGGCGGGGGGCGGAAAACATCAGATGTTTTTCACCTTAATGCATAGGATGCATTAAGGTGAAAAAACATGAACCTTTACAACCCCTTTAATCACTGGCTGCTTATGTAGTAGGGGCACTTCACTAAACTGACCACAAATGTAGAGGAGCACTATACTGGTCACCAATGTAAGGAAGCACTTCATTGCTGGCCACCAATGTAAAGGTACCTTTTCCCACTGGCAAACAAGATAAGGGGACACTTCTTCACTGACCACTAATGTAAGGGGGTGCTCCACTGACCACTTAGCACGGTGCATACCCCATGTATTTTTCTGCACTCTGCACGCTATGGTGTACATGACAGGTTCTACTTACCTATGACACTATAAGGGCTCATTCACATTTGTGGCAGTTCTTGCTGCCCCTCTGAAAAGTTTTCTATGATGGATCACAGGTTGACAGGCACCTGGGAGGAAATATGTTGCTTCTACATTGTCTGTTTAAACCTTTAAAAGGCTGCACCACTATGCTACAACTGTGTACTTTACACACAATTGCAGAGCAGATGCAGTTCTACTGTCACTGTTCACCTTTCACAACATGTTATATCTTATACCCATATTTGGGGTGCAACATGTAACAAGTTATGAATGCATCGGCCCTTGCACCTCCCACTCCCCTGCTGCGCCCAATAGTGGGGGATCTTCTCCATCAGCTAGCTCTCAAATTTAAAAAAAAGTGTCCGAGGGAGCTGTGGTGGCTCAACGTGATTGGCACTGCGCTGACAAGCCGTTCACCTCTGCAGCCAAGGGTTCGGATCCCGGTCTCGGCTACATGTGAATTGAGTTTGGTGGTCTCAGCCCAGCTCCCGGTGGGTGTGCTATGCAAGGTACGCCTGTGCTTAGTACGCCCACCCCCCCACAAAAACCACCACACTTGCACGCACACAAAATTGGTTTAAAAACACACGCACTTTGGCCATGCGGTCTCCTAAAATAAAAGAGAGGCGAAGGACCTACGGGGCTGGCTGGGTGGGCTAGGCCCCCTCACTCCCTCATAGGGGGTGTCCCTCTGCCCCATTGGGGTCCCGTTGGGCCCCAGTTGGGCTCCCAAGAGGAGCAGGTAGGGTGGGGTGAGTGGGAGGCCCCCCCTCACACCCGCCATTGCCACCAGGGGCATGGAGAAGGATGGCGATTGCCTCCGGGGGGAGGGTCTGCCAACTCCCAACTCCTGCAGTCCGGCTCCTCTCTCTCTCGAGTTCACGCACAAAAAAAAATACACTTTAAAAAAAATAAAAATAAAAGTGTCCGCGCAGGGCTCCGTCCACCCAGCCGCGTCACTCATTTACAGCACTCTTCCCACTTAAACTGCACAGCATTACTTTGCTACTCAAAGGAGTTGTAAAGGAAAAAAAAATCCCTTAAATTAATGTCTGCAAGGTAGACAGACAGAATAGTGTAATGATTCTGTTAACAAACGAGTAAATACCTATTAAATTCCTTCATCTATATCACCTCCGGCGTTCTAGTTTCTGTTCTCTCATTCACTTCCTGGTTTGCGGCGCTCGTTCATGTAAGAACTACATTTCCCAGTATGAATTGCGGCACTCCCAGTAATTCACACCTCCTTGAAGTCTCCAACACGTAGAGAGCATCCTGCCACACAGATAAAGTTCCCAGGAGGGGGCGAGCACGTCACTGACCACCGCAGTGAAGCCTCCCTTCACGGTGGTGAGTAACAATCAGACAAGCAGGAAGTGAACAGAACAGAGAAGAAATAGAGCAACTTTAAAAAAAAAACGAACAATGAGGAAGTGAAAAGAGGAATGTCTGCAGGTAAAAGATGCTTATTATGAAAGAAAATGTTTTCCTTTACAACCCCTTTAATGCTCACCTTTCTGGCAGGTGGTGAGTCTGAACTCCACTGTCTTCAAGCGCTTCCATCTTCTGTGGTTGTATCTGCCAGCCCTACAACACTAATATCAGCATAATAGTCAAATAATAGTGAAATATAGTCATATGATAGTGGTAATAGGACATTTTAGTGACATAAGGGCCATTAAGGGGAACCATTTAACACAGTGGGGAACCAGGCACCTGACAGCTGGAAATGTGTCAGATATGAAGATTCTGCCAAATGCTCCAGAGCTTAAACCTGCTAACCATTGGAGAGATGAGGATTTCCGATTTTTTTACAGGCACGTTTAGTTGGATTGTTTAAGGCTGGGTTTCCTTGCATCCATTTTGCATGACAGGAGAGTGTGCCCGGATCTCAATGGAGCCGGTTCACACATCTCCGTGGCGACTGTGGAGCTGATTGCACAGGGGTCCTGTACATTTTTGGCTAAATTTTAGGTCCGAATTAAGGTCTGATTTGTCCCTGAAATGGAAAACAGGGACACACTGGACCTCTTCTGTGAGCCGTATCCGATTTAAGTGTGAACCCAGCCTTAAAGTGGATGTAAACCCACTCTCATCCTTTCTAAACTACTGCCATAGTGCTGATCTATAAGGATATAGATGCCTCCGGCATGTATCCTTACCTGTCCAATGTCTCCCCTCTGTCTGTTATAAGAACTGAAAAACTGCAGATTCTGTGGGTGGATCTGTTGTCTGGAGCTCGGTGGGTGGAGTTGTGATGTCAGTAGACTCTCCGCCCACCTCTACACTCCCCTTATCAACATGCATTTTTTCCTATGTATTCCTTACACCAAATTCTGATATGATCACTAACATCCAGTCAAAATCCAGAAAAGTAACCACATGACTTCAGAAAACTAGTGGGGTGGATATTAAAAAATAATGCCTGTCTGAAGCTAGTGCATGAGATATGTAAATAACCTGTCACTCACAGCAAGGGGGCGGAATGGACTAAGGTTTTTCTCTGTAAGTCCGTTTTTTTTCACTGAACAATAAAAGAGGATTGCTCAGAGCTGGATTAACTCTAGGTGGCAAGACTGGGCACAGATGATAGGAAATCTTATACTGTACATTGTGACATCAAAATAATAAAAATAAAAAAATGGGTTTCATCCACTTTAAGCAAGGACTATCCACCTCCAGAGAAGAACTGAACATGAAGAGGACCATATGTGTCACTTTTCTGGACAGGAGACTGCTAAAAAATGGTAAGTACTGTATAAGTTATTTTCATTGAAAATAATGCATACGGGGTGCACTAGGGGTTTCTGGGATGGAATGAAGCAAGGTGAAAGATGTCTATGAATAATTAGAACACATGTGCTAATATATGCACCAAAAAGGAGGAAGTGAATAATACGGCTGCTGTCTTTAACCAAGTGTTAAACTTGTTAATAATCAGAAAAAGTAAAGTAAGACAGTGCTCAAATGCCATACATCACAAGAGTAAACCTTCTTTGAAATAAGTGAATATTAGATAAATTGTCTTGTGCTCTTCCCATCAATGAAGTCCATTAATCAAATGATAATCATTTGAATTCCATGTGAATCCACCATGTAATAGCAAGCAGAATCACCCCATGCATTTGGAAACTCTCCCCCACGCACTGCACTCATCACATATGTGACTTCTTGCCTATACAAGAAAGTCAGTAAATGCTTCCTAGTATTAAATATACCACTGAGGACACTGGCACCCTTCCAATATGTCTAAGGCCTCGTACACACGAGCGGATATGTCCGCTGAAAACGGTCCGATGGACTGTTTCAGCAGACATCTCCGATCGTGTGTATGGGCTAGCGGACAGATTTGTCCACCCGACAGATTTAAAAGCATGCTTTGAAATCTATCGGGGTGGGAATGTGTCCGCCCGACATGTCTGCTGGTTAGTACACTTACCAGCAGACATGTCGTCCCGCACCGCCGCCGCGCCGCCGCCGAATGGATTCGGCGCATGCGCGGAAGTGTTTTACTTCCTGGTGCGGTGACGTGGCGGCGTCAACGTCACCGCGCCGTCCGCCGGCGGGGAATTTGATCCGATGGTGTGTACACGCCATCGGACCAAACTCCAGATCGGACATATCCGATGGAAATGGTCCGCGGACCGTTTTCATCGGTTTATGTCCGATCGTGTGTACAAGGCCTAAGTCTTATCTATAGGTACTCTGCTCTTAACAGTTATGCCGCGTACACACAACCGTTTTTGGGGTTTTAAAAAAATGACATTTTTTTTCATGTCATTAAAAACGATTGTGTATGGGTACCAGAGCATTTTTCACAATGTAAAAAATGGGCATTAAAAATTTCAAACATGCTCTAATTTTTCACAAAGTTTTTAACGTTGTCGGGCTTTAACGACGTGAAAAAAACGTGCATGCTCAGAAGCAAGTTGTGAGACGCGAGCGCTCGTTCTGGTAAAACTAGCGTTCATAATGGAGTAAGCACATTCATCACGCTGTAACAGACTTAAAAAGTGTGACTTGTCTTTTACTAACATGAAATCAGCTAAAGCAGCCCAAAGGGTGGCTCCATCCGAATGGAACTTCCCCTTTATAGTGCCGTCGTATGTGTTGTATGTTACTGCGCTTTGCTAGAGCTTTTTGTTTTCACGATCGTGTGTAGGCAAGACCGTTTTAACGATCGGGTTAAAAAAACGTTGTTTTTTTCTAGACCATTAAAAATGTAATTTTTTACAACCCAAAAAACGGTCGTGTGTACACGGCATTACTTCACTTATCCAGGACGCCAGATGGATTTATTACACAAAACAAACCATGGAAAGATATTATCACACTAGTGACGAAACACGTAGAGCAGGATTTACATGACATCATTTTTGCATCATCTAGTGCTCATGCTGGAATGCAAAGTGGCATTTCCAAGGACTGGAAACAGTACTAAACTATATGACTGTTTTCAATTTTATCATGTGAGTGCATATTACTATATTTTAATGTGGGCATATTTACAATAAAATAAATGGTAAACACTAAAGGAGGTCCTTGTTTTTATCTTGCCAGGCTTTGTTTGGTGGAATAACCCCCCCCCCACATGCTGGATAAGTGGAGTGACTTTAACCACTTAAGACCCGGACCTACGTGGATGTGCCCAGACGTGCCATTCTGCCGACGTATATCGGTGTGAAGGGGTCCTTAAGTGGTTAAAGAGGCAGAGTACCTATAAATAAGACCTGGACATATTAGAAGGGTGTCGGTGTCCCCAGTGATATATTTAATTTCATAAAGCACTTACTGACCCAGATAGCAAGCATAACTTTCCACAAATTTGTGGCAGTGTTGAAGTCTGTTAACTTGCTGCACATTTTCACTGGCAAGTTGTACATGTGTAGAGCACTTGAAGCACAAGTTCTAGTTGACACTATTCCAATTTTGTAGCAAATTTGCGTAGCAAGTCTTTAGCAAGAGCAATTCTACTTTGGTGAGTCTAGAGCAAGAGCTCTGCAAATCTACAGTGGGCCGGCTTCAGTGACAGCGGACCGCCACCCCCCTACATTGCTCTGTCTCTCCCTCCCTGCAGCGCTCACCTGGGGGGAACAAAGAAGCAGGGGGATTACCAGAGGAGCAGGGGGGACGACAGAGGAGCATGGGGGGAGAGGACAGACAGCTGACTCAACAGCTATGACCTGGGAGTTTCTCACTTCTGCCTAATCTTGTCCCACCAAACTGATTCTTTGTCCCGGATGAAATAATGTCTAGTTTCTCCACTGGCCTATAAGAGTACCAGTACCAGCCGTTCTACTCTAATAAAGTAGAATGGCTAGTGGCTAGTGAAGGGGAAGAGGGGGCTTGTGTGTGGGGGGGGGGCAGCGGGAGTTGTCCGGCCACCATGGGAGAGACCTGTCAAAGTGGGCCAGTCTGGATGAAGTCCAGGGCCAAATTTCTGTCCCAGTCCAGCCCTGAGTGACAGTGACCCCTGTGGTGGGATGACTATTGCACAAGAGCACTATTATAGTGAACTATTTATCTAAAATTCACTTATATCAAAGAAAGTTTATGGTGTTTGAGCACTGTCTCACTTTATGGTTGAAAGATTTAAAGAGAGTATACCTTTAAATCCCAGCTTCTTCTTAAAAGGTGTACACTCCGATGAGCACAAAAGTCAGCTCCGTTTATTATCAAAGTATTATGATTACAGTGTACACAAAAGTACTAGCTTTGAGATCATGAAAGAATGTTGTGTGCTTTTCAGTCAGTATTAGTGGTAAGTAATCCAATATTGAAGCATTATCTTCTCCTAACAGCTCTGTGTATGAGCCCTGGTGATTACACCACTCACAAATGTTTCAGGAACTACAAGAAGGCTGTAAATTAAAGTGATATCAACAACATTAGTCGTCACATGAAAAGTAGCTGTTTATAGCTTCTTCTCTCATTACTCGCTCTGCTGAAAGTGTAATAAAACTTAATGGATAGAACAACTGTACACTGATCCTGTATTTATTTTCCTCCCTCACGCTATAGAAGCAAATATGAAAGGGAATACAAAAAGACAGGAAATTAATGGGTTTCTAGAAAAAAAATAAAAAAATATCATTATATACCCTATATTGCCAAAAGTATTGGGACACCTGTCTTTACACACACATGAAATGTAATGGCATCCCAGTCTTAGTCCGTAGGGTTCAATATTGAATTGGCCCACCCTTTGCAGCTATAACAGCTTAAACTCTTCTGGGATGGCTGTCCACAAGGTTTAGGAGTGTGTTTATTGGAATGTTTGACCATTATTCATGAAGAGCATGTGTAAGGTCAGGCACTGTTGTTTGACGAAAATGCCTAACTCGCAGTCTCCGCTCTAATTAAACCCAAAGGTGTTGAGGTCAGGACTGTGTGCCGGCCAGTCAAGTTTCTCTACCCCAAACTCTCTCATCTATGTCTTTATGGACCTTGATTATTTGGTGGAGGGTTATTATGGTGCAGGGCTGTTTTTCAGAGGTTGGGCATGGCCCTTAAGTTCCAGTGATGGGAACTCTTATGCCGCTTACACACGATCGGAATTTCCGACAACAAACCGATGGGAGCCTGCTGTCGGAATTTCCGGCAACAAAAATCTGAGAGCTGTTTCTCAAATTTTCTGACAACAAAATCCGTTCTCGTAAATTTCGAGCATGAGTAGACAATTCTGATGCACAAAATTCCACGCATTCTCTGAATCAAGGAAGGGCTCGGTCTGGTAAAACTAGAGTTTGTAATGGAGATAGCACATTCGTCATGCTGCAATTTTTTAAATCTTTTAATGCAGCACATTCTCTTATTCTTTATAATGCTGAAATAATGAAGTTGTTTTGCTGCTGATATTTACACAGATACAAACCCACAAGCACAAATTGAAGAGCAGTAACGGACTGAAAAGTACAAGGCTTAAAAGCACCAATTGTCTCTCACCAAACTTCTACTAACACAAGATTAGCAGAATGAGCCCAAAGGGTGGCGCTCTTGATATTGAACTTCCCTTTTATAGTGCCATCGTACGTGTTGTACGTGACCACGTTTTTGGCGATCAGAATTTCCGACAACATTTGTGTGACCGTGTGTATGCAAGGCAAGTTTGAGCCATCATCCATAGGAAAAAAAAACATAGTTTTGTTGTCAGAATGTCTAATCGTGTGTACGCAGCATTAAGATGTCAGCATACCAAGACATTTTGGACAATTTCATGCTGCCAACTTTGGGGATGGCCCCTTCCTGTTCCAACATGACTCGCACCAGTACACAAAGCAAGGTCCCTAAAGACAGGGATGAGTAAGTTTGGGGTGGGGGAACTTGACTAAAATACACACAGTCCTGACCTCAACCCAACAGAGCACCTTTGGGATGAATTAGAGCGGAGACTGTGAGCCAGGCTTGCTCTTCCAACATCAGTGCCTGACCATGCTCATCTAGAGACACTCCTAAACCTTGTGGACAGCCTTTCCAGAAGAGTTGAAGCTGTTATAGCTGCAAAGGGTGGGTTAACTCAATATTAAACCCTACAGACCAAGACTGGGATGCCATTAAAGTTCATGTGCGTGTAAAGGCAGGCGTCCCAATACTTTTGGCAAAGGTTCCCAGTTGCCCCTTGTTTTAGTGTCTATTGCTCCACTCTGATCCAGGACTGAATCTGGCAAAATTCTGGGAGGGCCAGCTTTAGGACTATTAACAATATAATTTATAAGGAACTATAACGTACTATAAACTATAATATGACCCCAGCAGCTGCCTTATTTTGCTATAGTGCACAAAAATATAGAAATAATAATAAGCAGTGCTACTATAAAAAAAAAACAATAATGATCAACAAAGTGCTGGTAAAAAAAACACAATCTGCCTTCTGCTGTGTGTTACTATGTGCAAAAGGAGGGTTTAAATTGCATATACAGACCAGTGGCTTATATCATACTCAATGCTCCTTTAATTAACAAGTGCATGAATAATTTAACACTAAAAACAAATGAACAATAACGTGTAACTCTAAAAATAATCAGTGATTGCGCTGTCAAGAAAACCAGTGCTCCAAATCCCAAAAGTCAGTGCTCAAAAACGTAAAGTCTGTGCTTCACAGTTATTGAAGAAAGGGCCACTTCACTCCACCTCTATTCTCTCTCAGTGCCATGGTCTTATGTGCCCCACCAATCTTTACCTGTAAATTCAGCAGAGATTGAGTTATTATTTGCCTTTTTCTATATCAGGTTCCAATATTCTTCCAATGCAGGGGAAAAAAGGGGCCAAACTCTCTATATGTTATACTTACTGTATGCCATGGCTCAGAAAAGCAGATTAGAGGTCAACAGAAAAAATATCATTGCGCAACAATTCCAATAAAATAATGTACAATACCACTAACATGACATGGTGCCCGACCTGGCACCCATTATATCCAACACAACCTGTATGCATTCCACGGAAAATATGTGAAATAAAAAAAAATTACATAGGCCACCAAAGTCCCGCCTCTGCGTGTTTCCTCCTCTTTCGAACGTCATTAGGAAGGTAGTAGAAGGAGGAAATATAAATATCACAAGGGCAGGATGTGTTTCTAAATTCACAGAATATATTTCCATTATTGCCAAATTATACACAGTGCAGAGGGTTTACAGGGCACAGGAAGAAGGCACAAGAGGGTGTGTTCTATATTCAATTTCTTGGGCAGGAAACCTGGAAATTTCCTCCATAGGCACTGTACTGTGCCAATTTTGACCAAATTGTGAATAAGGTTCTATGTATGAGCTAATTTTATACCATCAATATTGAGCAAGTGGAGACTATTTAGTGATTCATCTAGACCAGGCATGTCCAAAGTCCAGCCCACGGGCCAAGTGCGGCCTCCGTTCTGGTTTAATAAGGCCCCCCTGGTAATTTGTATATATATACCTATATTTACCTACCTAACATTTATTCATTGCAATGGTGAGGCTACATTCATGGCAATGGTGAGGCTGCATTCATGGTGATGGTGAGGTTGCATTCATGGCAATGGTGAGGCTGCATCCATGGCAATGGTGAGGCTGCATTCAGGGCAATGGTAAGGCTGCATTTATGGCAATGGGGTGGCTGAATTCATGCCACTGGTGAGGTTGCAGATGGGCACTGATTAGGCTGCATTGATGGGCACTGACCCTTATTTGTCTTTACAGTTCTTTTTTTAAAATGTAATTGTTTTCATGAAACTTCCCTCTTAAAGTGAAGGTGTGTATTATATGGTATATTCACCACACAAAGCCAAAAGGCAGGAGAATTCTTGTTGGGCCGTGTATTAGTGCTCGGACGAACAAACTTGGACTGAATTTTAATAATTCAAAGAATGTCAGGCAAAATAGTCGGCCCTCACGCATTTTCACATCATCAAATCTGGCCCTCTTTGAAAAAAGTTTGGACACCCCTGATCTAGGCAGTATCTATATTTTGAGATATCCCTATGCTTTCATCTGAGACCTGAGAACAGGAATAATTATTTTTAAGGTAACTCTAACAGTGAAAATGTTCTGACTTTGGTTATGGAGGTATAGTGTTCCCAGCTCACTATATCGCATGCAGTCCCCTGTAAGATCTCTATTGACTGCATGCGGTAGCATATATACCTTACTTGAAGACATATGTATAATATTCCCATACAGACTGTTTTTTTGAGAAACGCATTATGTTGCCATGATGTCTCTATCAATCATTGATGCATTCTGCAATAAATCCTAAATTTCCTAAAATAACAGAGAGTATTTACCAATAAGTATAGGGCATATGCATGGGAATTGTATGTTAGTTGATGCTATTCTAATATGTAATAATATATTATTTGAATGCATTTTAAGCCTATTATGAGCTAATGTTTAAGATGAAATTGTAAAAAAAAAGATTTTTAAAGTACTCTTTGTTTATGTCTCCATATATAACAAACTGATGCCGCGTACACACGGCCGTTTTTCGGATTCTAAACAATGCCTTTTTTTTTTAATGTCATTAAAAACGATCCTGTGTGGGTTTTAGAGCATTTTTCGGGTTCTAAAAAATAGGCAATTTTTTTTCGAACATGCTCTATTTTTTCACGACGTGAAAAACCTTTTAAGATTGTAAAAAATGGTCGTGTGTGGGCATTAACAACGTGAAAAATCCGCGCATGCTCAGAAGCAAGTTATGAGACGAGAGTGCTTGTTCTGGTAAAACTACCGTTCTTAATGGAGTAATCACATGCATCACGCTGTAACAGACAGAAAATCGCGAATCAGCAAAAGCAGCCCAAAGGGTGGCGTCATCCGAATGGTACTTCCCATTTATAGTACCGTCGTACCTGTTGTACGTCACTGCGCTTTGCTAGAGCATTTTTTTTCACGATCGTGTGGAGGCAAGGCCGTTTTAATGATCGGGTTGAAAAAAAGGTCGTTTTTTCTAGACCCTTAAAAACTTCGGGCCAGATTCACGTACATTGGCGCATTTTTTGACCGGAGTAGCGCACCTTCTTTACGTTAGACCGGCGCAATGTAGAGGTGCAATTACCGTATCCTCGTAGTATTTGCGCAGAAATTTGCGCCGGTGCAACGTAATTTCCGAGGCGTAAGGCAGAGTAATTCAAATTGGGAAGGACGTGGGCATGTTCCATTGAAATGAGCCGTGACCTGATGCAAATGAAGGGCCGGCCGGATTGCGCATGCGCACATGAAGCAGACCATGGTCAGCACCTCTCTGCGCATGCTCACAACTCGGGAACAGCGCAATCAGTGAAATTGGAACTAAGCCCGGTCAACTTAGTGAGCTATGCAGAGAGCTTAAATAGACAGAGACAAACGCCCTTCCTTTGCAAAAGTACATCCATTTGTATCCCTTCCTATACAGCAAGGTGCTTTTGTTCTGTTGTTTGTTAGCGTTTGTTGGTTTGTGACATGTCTTTGAGTTATTTTGTGACTGTTTTGGAGAGAGATTTTTGTCTTTTCTGTGTTTACTTTGCAGTTTTTATATATATATATATATATATATATATATATATATATTTTTTTTTTTGCTGGTCGTTTTTTTTTTTTGCTGGGCATTTAAAAAAAAAAAAAAATCTGTTTGTGAATGATTTTGGAATGTGGGGGTGACATTCCTGCCGGAAAAGGGGTGTCACCCTCATTTGTGGTGGAGAAGTGATCCCCAGATCCGTGTGAATGGTGTATGAATGTACAGTGACATAATTGGAGCCGTGACATAATTGGCCTTGCTGCTCACAATTTCTGAATGGTGGGCTTGTGCTAATCCAATGTGATAAAGATGTGGTGTGTGTGCTAGGGACCAAAGTGGTGTGCATGCATGCATTCTCATTGTGCCATGATTAATGTGTGTGTTTAACGTGCAAAGATGCCTAATGTGAGCTGGCTCCTGGCTGCTCTTACCTCAGAAGACGGGGTAGCCTCGGTTAGGGGGGGATTGTCTGGTTCGGGGGTCAGGTCATCACGTATGTCAATCTCCAGGCCCTTTCTCACTGCAAAGTTGTGCAGCATGCAACATGCACCGATGATCTGGCATACAAAGTTTGGGGAATACAACATGGTACCATGGGGGGTTCCACATAGAAGTCATGAGATGGGGTCCCTGTACATATGCAGAATCACCTTGAAGGGAAAAGGACAGGAGGATGTTAGTAGTGCATGTGCCCCTTGTGATGTGTGCATCATGGGGGGGGGGGGACAGTCATTCCTGCCACCCATGTCACTCACCAACCAGCCAGCTGTCCCCATACATGTTCTGTTCGAATTCCATTGGGATGGGGCTATGATTGTATATGTAGCTGTCATGGGTGTCATGGGTGGTGTCATGTGTTGGGCTGGTGATGTCCTCCTGCAGGGTTGTGGTTAATTCCATGATGGCAGCAGGGGTGAATCTGAAGATGCGATAAACCTCAGAATCACTCATGCCAAAGAGGTCTATGCGTGTGCGGTATATCCTCTCCCGTGCCCTCCTCCTTCTGCGCTCCTCTAAAGTCAGTAGTATAGCTATGAGCATGGGTGCCCCTGGCATGGTGGCATACAGATTGTTGTCCTGCAAGTGTGGCTGCTTAGCTCCTTACTAACCACGTTGCTTTAGCTGACATGTAGACGGATTGTCTAATTTTAGGCAAGCTTTTATATTGCCTAATTTTAGACAGGACGTGCAGCTGATGCGCACAGCGCGTAGCCTGCGCTGCACCAACTTACTTTTGTGGATCGCCGTAACTCCCTTCATTTGCATATTTGCCTAGCAAATCAATGGTGTGTCTAGCGCATTTTTTGCACTCAAGATGCGCCGGTCTAATGAAATTACGTCGGTCTAAAAAGTCTAGATTTATGGCGTATATCGTTTTGGGGATACGGCATAACGATACGCAGGTGCATATTTCCAATTACACTGGCGCATCTCATGATACTCCAGCGTAATGGCTTTGTGAATCTGGCCCTTCATTTTTTAGAACCCGAAAAATGGTCGTGTGTACGAGGCATGAGACCTTTAAAAATTCCATATTACGCGTTTGGTGATTCATCTTGAAAAACCTGAGATGTGGTGTCATTACCCTCTAATCTATGAACAAGCTATTATATATATATATGAATTATGTCTTTATAATGAATGGTAAACTTTCCATATACTGTATAGAGGGCTGTACTGATCTTGTAAACGTGTGAAGTTTGCCTCAAGCTAATTGGTAACAACTGGTTTATGTTAGGATAAAGAGTTTTGTGGCTGTGCAGACTGTAATTGGTTCAATTATCTCATGTTCACGGTTCATGCCAAACAGTGTGAAAATATCCATTATATTGGGCTTAAATTAGCTACTTTATAAAAATAAATGTTTCTCATTTTATAGGGGTCTTCTGTCCTTTAAAAAAAAAAAAATGTTAAATATGTTTTAGTAGGTTTTTGTAAACATTCCTGTTTTGAAAGCTCACGTTATATTTTTAATTCCTTGAAAAATTTATTTTTAATGCAGAAAATTGCTGTAGGCTACATCCACGACACATTTTCAAACCATGCTGGGCTTGTTATTAAAGCAGAAAACCACCCTAAAAATTAACTTTCTATTAACAGCTTGCCTTTAATGTAATAAAATTGTTTTATTTTTTACTCACTTCTATCTGGCTGTTACTAGGCAGTATTCGTAATCTGCCTAATTCCTGGTTCTAGGTGGTTCAACTTCCTATCCTAAGACCCCATTTCCTTTTTCTTCCTGGTTTTCAGGGAGAGGTGCATGCTGGGCGATTTTTAGGCACAGTATGCCTAGAGACTCCTGGGAAATGAGTGTCATCATTTCCCAGGAGTCTCTGGGCATTACTGTGCCTAAAAATCGCCCAGCATGCACCTCTCCCTGAAAACCAGGAAGAAAAAGGAACTGGGCTTCACATGCCCACACATATGATGGATACGGCCACAACATGAGCTGGAGGATATAAGGCTATAAGTGTTTGCAATGATTTCTGGAACGATTGGGGAGCTTTTAATATGTTTTAGGGACTATTTAATGTGATTCATTTTAGCTTGCAAAAAAAAATTATGCCCGGAACCCTGCTTTAACCACTTCAGCCCCGAAGCCCCGATCTGATAACCACTTTAGCCCCGGACCATTTCGCTGGCCAAAGACCAGAGCCCTTTTTGCGATTTGGCACTGCGCCGCTTTAACTGACAATTGCGCGGTCGTGCAACATGGCTCCCAAACAAAATTGACGTCCTTTTTTCCCACAAATATAGCTTTCTTTTGGTGGTCTTTGATCACCTCTGCGGTGTTTATTTTTTGCACTATAAACAAAAATAGAGCGACAATTTTGAAAAAAATATATATTATTTACTTTTTGCTATAATAAATATCCCCCAAAAATATATAAAAAAAAATGTTTTGGTAAAAAATCCCAATAAGCATTTATTGATTAGTTTGCGCAAATGTTTTTTTTTTTTTCCCCAACTCAGAGAACACTAGTTAGAGACTTAATCAATTTTGCGTTCATACGCTGTCTCTATCCTGGTTCACATCATAGTAGGAAGTTGCTGCTTTGCTTTGTTTGTTATATCAATATATAGGTATAAACATACAGAGCCTATACCGACCATAGGATGAAAAAAAATACAAATGGTGATAAAGTTAACCTAGTAAAAGAAGTGCCCCTGCCCAAATCCACAAGCCCAAGCCTCAGCCATTGTAGAATATCGAAAATATAAAATATCGAAAATATAGAGTACCAAAGGTTTCTTGCCATTTCACAGCTGTGCACAATTTTAAGGGTTGACATGTTTGACATCTTTTTACTCAGCATAATGTCTCTTTTATGTTTTATGGTAATTTATTGTGTTCATGTGACCTAAAATTCACTTTAGTTTACTTTGTACTGAATCTTTGTGTTTCAGAAACTTTGTGTAACATAAAAAATTGCAACTACAACTATTTTATTCTCTAGGTCTGCCTTCAGAAAATATAATGTTTGGGGGTTTTAAACATCTTGTAGAACTAACCAAAAATCTTCTGTGGATGCAGGCTGCCTTAAAGCGGTTGTATACCTCAAATAAATAAAAAAAACTGTAAGGCAAAGGCATAATGAGCTAGTATGACTAGCATACTAGCTCATTATCAATTACTTACCTTAGATCGAAGCCCCCACAGCAGTCCTCGGACACGTCCTCCATCGCGGCCATGATCGCCGCTCTGGAGCTGTGACTGGCCAGAGCGGCGATGACGTCCCCGCGCATGCGCGCATTTCCAGCACTTTCCAGCAAGCTCTCATTCAAGAGCCGCCACGCTCAGTGCACCTGCACTGCTGTCTACGCCGCGTATGCGCCATAGACATCGGCGCCCCGCTTTTCTGCAAATTTCTCCTTAACCATGTAGGTTAAGGAGATATTGCAAGCACCTACAGGTAAGCCTACATTAACAACTTCAATACAGGGCTTTTATAAACACCTCCATACCGGGCCTATTCTGGCACTTCTCCCTACATGTACAAATCATAATTTTTTTGCTAGAAAATTACGCAGTACCCCCAAACATTATATATGTTTTTTTAGCAGACACCCTAGGGAATAAAACAACGGTCATTGCAACATTTTATCTTGTACGGTATTTGTGCAATAATTTTTCAAACGCCTTTTTTTGGGGGAAAAAATTGTTTCATGAATCAAAAAAATAACAAAACAGTAAAGTTAGCCCAATTTTTTTGTCAAATATGAAAGATTAGGTTACACCGAGTAAATAGATACCTAACATGTCACGCTTTAAAATTGCGCACACTCATGGAATGGCGCCAAACTTCGGTACTTAAAAATCTCCATAGGGAAGGCTTTAAATTTTTTTACAGGTTACCAGTTTAGATTTACAGAGGAGGGAGATCTAGGGCTAGAATTGTTGCTGCCACTCTAACGCACGCGGCGATACCTCACATGTGTGGTTTAAACTGCATTTATATATGTCGGCGGGAAACAGGGGCGTTTTAATTTTTTTTTATTATTATTATTTATTTATTTTACATATTTATTTATTTATTTTACACTTTATTTTTTATTTTTATTACTTTTATTCCTATTACAAGGAATGTAAACATCCCTTGTAATAGGAATGTGTGTGACAGGTCCTCTTTATGGAGAGATGCGGGGTCAAAAGGACCCCACATCTCTCCTCCAGGCTGGAAACCATGAGATCGGTGAAAAAAATATTCTCATGAATACTGTGGCTTACAGCCACAATCGTGGCTTTGTTTACTTACGGGACCCCAGGCGTGATGTCATCACATCGCGCCCGAGTCCTCTGACGGTCATAGAGATGACTGGTGACCATCTGGTCACCAGTCATCTCTATACTTCCTGCCAGCACCGGACGATTCTTTCTCTGGGCCCCCGATGGCACGGGAGAGCCCGGAGAAGCACCGGATGGCGGCGGGAGGGGGGGTGTTCCCTCCCGCCGCCTGTAAAAACGATCTAGCGGTGGAACCGCGGCTATGATCATTCTTACGTTGTGCAGAATCGCCGGCACAAGAGATAGATATCTGGATGATGCCTCTCGCTGCAGGCATCATTCAGATATCCCCCTTCAAATTCCAGGACGTCATATGACGTCCACTCTGGATGGGAGAGACACTTTGTGGACGTCATATGATGGTGGCTGGTATTGAAGGGGTTAAGGAGAGGGTATACAACTGCTTTAAATCCTTCTGTCTCTTCATGTAATCCCAGACAGACCTGATTAAGTTGGGATGATTTGTGGGGCCAAATCATCACTTCCAGGACTCCTTGCTCTCCTTTAACCCAAAGATAGTTCTTAATGACATTTGGGGTCATTGTCCTTCTGCCGAATAAACGTGGGGCCAATCACATGCCTCCCTGATAGTATGGCATGATGGATACATATCTGACTGTACTTCTCAGCATTGAGAAAACATTGATCCTGACCAAATCTCCAACTCCATTTGCAGAGGCTCCTCCTTGCTTCACTGTTGCCTGCAGACACTCATTGTACCACTGTCCAGAGGCAGCTTTAGGCTTTGTGAGGCCATAGGCAAATCTGAGACATGAGGCTCCATTCACATCCATAATGGGAAAAATCATTCAAGCGATAAAAATTAACTGTATAAATTGCAAATATCAGGGGCTAGATTCAGGTATAATTGCGTAATTTTGTGTTGGCGTAGCGTATGCTGTTTACACTACACCGCCGCAACTTTTACGGGCAAGTGCTGTATTCACAAAGCACGTGCCTCATACAGCAGGGGTAACATTATGACGTACCTACACTAACGCAAACGACGTAAAAAACAACGTAAAAAAATGCGCTGGCCAGGCATACGTTCGGGAATTGGCGTATAGGCTCTGGAGATAAGCCGTCGTATCTCTTTCCTGAATCTAGCCCTAAGAGTTTTACATTTTATGAACTATGAATTCAACATTTATAAAATTTTCTCTAACCAATTCTTTAGGCAAATTAGGCGGCCTTGAGGCCCCTGTTGGGGGCGAGGCCTAAGGCGACTGCCTAATTTGCCTCTGCCGCTGTCTAGCTCTTTGGTGAACAAACTGCCTTTGTGCCACAGCCAAATATTTCACACTCATCAGCCCAGAGCACCTGCTGCTGATTTTTTTGCACCCCAGTTTCTATGCTTTCGTGCATAGTTGAGTCTCTTAGCCCTGTTTCTACACCAGCCTGTTTTGGCTGCAGTTTTTCCTTGAAGACCACTTTTGGCCAGACTTCTCCAGACAGTTGATGGGTGTACCTGGATTTCACTGTTTTCTACCAGTTCTGTCTTGATTGCACTGCTAGACAACTTCTGATGTTGAAAGGGAGGAAGCATGATGTGTCTTTCTTCTGATGCATTAGGCTTCCTTGACTGACTACTGCATCTATGGTCCTCCTCATCGTTGCTGTTTTCTTTGTGCTTGTTTAAAAAAGCTTGAAAATCTTGAAACCCCAGTCTGCTTTGAAATCTTTACCTGGGAGAGACCTTTCTGATGCAGTATAACTACCTCATGCCTTGGCGGTGTCTTGCCATGGTATATGACAGCGATGGCTAACCTTTCTGAGCCTGAGTTCCCAATCAGTGACACAAAACAAACGTATTTATTTCAAAGTGCCAACACAGCATTAAACCTACCAGCGGCTCTGTACAGAGGATGGGACTGATCATCCCTCTGAATGAGCCCTAAGGGACAAAAAACCTACCATTATGCCAGATTCGCTTAGAATGCTGGGTTCAGGAATGCGTTGTGCTCAGAACACAAAATACACTGACCTACCCGACACATACACTGACCTACCCGACACATACACTGACCTACCCAACACATACGTCCTGCACTACTCACCCACCATCCCCCCACACACAGTACAATGTAGATCGGAGGATCCAATATCCTCCATAACTCTCCATGACCTCATCGTCCAGCTCTCCCCAGCAATGGGCGCGCAGCATTGTAGGAGTCCCACCATCCAACCACTCTTTGGTATACCCACCGCCGGGAAGTCAGCTAGCAGCCACTACACCTCCACATAGCCATGGTCTGCTCCGAGCAATGCCCCTCCCCTCCGCTGTTCCACAGGTCGCAGTGGCAGAAGGACAGGCTAGACCAAAGTAGTCCTGGGGCAGGGGGAGCTGGAATAAGGTGACGCAGAGGGAAATCCCCTTGAATGATTCACAGGATAATAAGCTGCAACACAGACCCTTAGGATGGCGGAGGAATAACTTTACAACCCCTAAATGTCCCACTTGGGGCAAGATGACTGGCTGCCCACCGCCCCTGGCACTGATGCAAGAAAGGGAGCCGGCTCACCAGTGCAATTGACTGCCTGGCTGGGGGTTTTTCCCCCCTATTCTGGCGGTGCTGGCTCAGTAAGCTGGCGTGCCCACAGAGAGGGCTCTGAGTGCCAGCTGTGGCACGCCTGCTATAGGTTCGCCATCACTGGTATATGACCTGTGACATGAAACCATCTTCCAAAATGTTACCCTAGTAGCAGAGTTTGGCAGTCCCTCACCCAATTTTAATGCTGCGTACAAACGATCGGAAATTCTTTTTTTCTGACGGAACGTTGGCTCAAACTTGTGTTGCATACGCTCACACAAATCTTGTCGCAAATTCCGACCGTACGACGAGCCAAGATCAATGAAGTTCAATAGGCAGTTTGACTCTTCTGCTTAAATTTTGATCATGCATGTTTTTTGTGCGTCGGAATTGCATACAGACGAGCGGATTTTCCGGTAGAAACTTTTTCCGTCGGAAAAATAGAGAACCTGCTCTCAATCTTTTTTTGGCGGAAATTTCCGACAACAAAAGTCCGATGGAGCATACACACAGTCGAAATTTCCAACCAAAAGCTCACATCAGACTTTTCTTGTTGGATTTTCCAACACAGCTCTTTCTTTTAATGACTGTGTTTCAACCTACATATGAAATTGATGATTATTAGCACCTGCTTGGAATAATTGGTTAATCATACACCTGACTTTAACCCTACAAAATTCCTGACTTTATACAAGTGTACAAAGTGTTCAAGTGTAAGAATTTAAGCTGGTTTTAAGCCAAACGGTGGTCACACCAAATTTTTAATTGATTTAGATTTTTATTCAGTTCGCTCTTGTTGCATTTTGTAAATTGATAAAAATAAACAATGAAAATATATATATTTTTTTTAAAGCATTGTTACTTTACAGCATTTCATTACACCTGCCTAAAGCTTTTGCACAGTTCTGCATATTCCTACTATACTATACTATATTATATTATACCACTCTATACTATACTATTCTAAACTTCAAAACCCGCTACTCAAGAATAATAACATATTGAAAATGTAAAAAAAAAAAAAATCATGCTTATCAGGCATATGTCCTTCACATCAATTAGCTGTCTTTGGATTTGAAAGACAACAGGCTCAAGGAAATATCTTAATGTGTTTTTGCAGCACAAAAGAGAAAAATAGGTTTATGCCATCCTTTTAAGCGGTGACTTCTTTGGCAGGAATGCCATGGTCATTTAATGTTTTTGTATTTTCATGTTGTTATTCAGCTATTGAATGAATGAGGTGCTGCATGTACTATATTGGTGGAGTGGATGAAGTGTATTTACAGTGTTCTACCCAACAAGTTAAAGTAAACAAATCCGTTGATTGGAGAGTGCTGTAAATCAATGTACACATGAAGTCAAACCTGCCATTAAAATCATCCTTCTAAACTGACTTCAAAAAAACAATGCAAGCACGCATAATTGGCCATCTTCTTGATGTATCTTATTGAACCCTGCACTGTGCTAATGTTCACATTTCTATACTACTGAACAGTGCTGAGAGCTTGTCCATCCACTCTTGTTGCTCACTCCCACTACTGTCTCCTGCAAATTTTAGGGTTCCTTTAGAATGTGCTTAATGATCATTTCCACCCGTCCATTTTTCAAATGAACTTGATCTCCATGTGGGTCTATGGGCATGTTGATGTAAACAGACTTGTGTCCGTTTTCACCCACCTACCTTGGTGTCTGTCCAGGTCTGGACAAAAAAACTGAAATGGATTGAAGGTAACCTGGTGTAAACAGACACAATTCCATTAACATCTGGCCACCCATAGAATCATCACAAGTCTGCCCCATCCGCTGTGTAACTAGAGACACAACCTAAACTAGTATGGATGTAAAAAAACTGAAATCTGTCTCATTCAACCTTCGATTCTGTAGGGAATCTGCTCATTGATCTCCTGCTGAACAGAGCAGAAGGACACTTACACACGATCGGAAACACGACAAGAAAACCGTGGATTTTTTCTGACAGAATGTTTGCTCAAACTTGTGTTGCATACACGCGGTCACACAAATCTTGTCGGAAATTCCGACCCTCAAAAACGTGGTGACGTACAACACGTACGAGCCGAGATCAAGGAAGTCCAATAGGCAGTTTGGCTCTTCTGCTTGATTCTCAGAATGCATGTCTTTTTTGCACGTCGAAATTGCATACAGACCAGCAAATTTTTCTAAAGAAACTTTTTTCCATCGGAAAAATAGAGAACCTGCTCTCAATCTTTTGTTGGCGGAAATTCCGACAGAAAAAGTCCGATGGAGCCTACACACGGTCGGAATTTCTGATTGCGTGTACATGGCATAATGCTGGAGCTCATAGTGATGAGTGCGGAAGGGCCAACTAGCTCTTACCATTTTTAGGTAGCAATAAAATTTGTATAGTTGTATACCAGAGTCTTCAGGGACCTAAAAAAGACTGGTAAAGATACACTATATTAGCAAAGTATTGGGACGCCTTACTTTACACGCACATGAAATTTAATGACATCCAAGTGTTAGTCTATGGGTTCAAAATTGAGTTGGCCCATCCTTTGTAGCTCTAACAGCTTCAACTCTTCTGGGAAGGCAGTCCATAAGGTTTAGGAGTGTGTCTATGGGAATGTTTGACCATTCTTCCAGAAGCGCATTTGTTGACAATGTTTTGCTCTACAAAACCCTAGTTCAGCCACATTGTAATAAAACTCCTTAATTTGATGCTATAGCGCAGCTGCCCCTATACCAGGCAGCTGCGCTCCGTGATTCCTCTTCCTCGCGTCACTTCCGGTGTGCGCGCCGTGCGTTCCAGCATGGAACGCGGAAGTGCGACTGCACCTCTCCTTCCCCGCGAATTGCGGGTATTTAAACGCCTAAGAATGACGGCAGGGTGTTCTGATATTTTGTTAGACACCCGCCGTCATGTTCTAGCAACCACGCACCTCGAGGATCCCCAAGATGCACTGCAGCCCCTGCGCCACTACAACCTGGTAAACCTGACTTCAAATACCAGCTACGGATCCAAGGCTTCCTGCTTTGGTCACCTTGTACCCTCTACGCCAGGACCGCTCCACCAGCCTGTACAGCTTAATTACCTGCTCAGAACTCTTACTCAAAGCCTGCAAAATCGCAAGTATTTGTGCTAGGAAGAGCACCTGCTCCAATGTCAGACCTTATTGCTAACAGCTCATTATACTTCTGCTTGTAGCTGCATGTCTCGCCTGGGACACTTTGCTTTCATTTCCAGATGATGTGACATAACATTATCCATTTCTGTTCTTTAGCTTATTAATCCTGTTATTACTCAGATTGTGTGGGCTTTCGCTTTGCTGTATGTAACTGCTTCTACGGTACCTGGTTAATAGTACCCAACTACGCTTATGCCGCAATAAGGTAGCATTTAGTCACTTGCATGAATTACGTTACGAGGTTGTGATGAACTAACCCTAACTTTCTGTGAAACTGAGAGTGAACTAGTGGTTTAACCTGAGAAACCTCTACAACGTTAACAGGTCTGATCCATCAGTACTGGCCTGGTGTAACGTGACATAATATCAGAACCATATATACGTTTACAAATGGATCCCGGGGATTTCGCCAATCATCTAGTTGTTCTATCACAGAGAGTAGAGACCCTTACTGCCTCTATGAATGAACTTCGCTTAGAAAATGAAGTGATACGTAATCAAGCTCACGCTCAACAGCGTGATAGGCCCGAACCCAAGGTTTGCTCCCCAGAACCTTTTTCAGGGGACCGAAAACTTTACCGTCAGTTTGTCAGCTCCTGCCGACTCATGTATGAATTACGGCCCCGCACATATTACTCAGATAGGATCAAGATCCTTACTCTAGTTTCCTACCTCAAGGGTGAGCCTCGCGTTTGGGCTGACGCTTATGTTGAAGAACATGGCGATCTCCTAGGTTCATTTAACAGTTTTTTAGATGAGATGTCTCTCTTATACGAGGACCCCAATAAACAACTTACTGCAGAAAATACTATTAGACAGCTCAAGCAAGGGAAGAGGCCTGCTGAAGAATATATATCAGAATTCAAATGTTGGAGCAGGGACACACAATGGACTGACATTGCTTTACGTAATCAATTCCGCATTGGCCTATCTGAGGCCATGAAGGATGAGATCGCACGCATTGAGCTTCCCCCTTCATTAGAAGATCTTATGCAAATATCCCTCACTATTGACCGACGTATTAGAGAAAGAAAGGCTGAGCGTGCTACCTCCATCCCTGTCTCACCCCCCAAGAGATATAATACTCCACCTAAAGTTGTTCCTATGGAACTTGGAACTGTTAAAGGCCCTCTCTCTCCTGCAGAGAAGCAACGTCGCAGAGCACATAACCTCTGCCTCTACTGTTCAGCCCCAGACCACATGGTATCTACTTGTCCTCTACTCAAAAAGAATACTGAAGGTACAATCTCTAACATTTGTAAGACCAGCCCCCCTCATACCACCTCTAATCAATTCACATTTATTACTCTTGTTTTACAGTGGGAACATAATACTACTACCATTGATGCCATGGTTGATACCGGAGCCTGTGGGAATTTCATTGACTCAGAGATTGTAAAGTCCAATAAAATTCCCTCTATACTCAAATCCACACCACTCTCTGTCACCTTCATTGACGGTTCTACCTCCACCTCCGGTCCTGTCTTATCCCAAACCATTCCTATTCTGGTGACTTGTGATAACCACCATGTAGAAACCTTGGTTTTCAATATAATTCCTTCTCCTCTTTTCCCAATTATTCTTGGTCTCCCATGGCTACTACTACACCAACCAACTTTCATATGGTCTACTTCATCCCTTAAATTGACTTCCTCCTACTGTAACCAAAATTGCTACACCACTGCCCCAGTGCTTAACCTTCAGCTTGTTGCCAATGTTCTCCCGAATTACCTTCAAGACTTCAGTGATGTCTTTAGTAAAACCAATGCAGAGAGACTTCCCCCTCACAGGATTTACGACTGTCCGATTGATTTAATTCCAAATAGTCCTATCCCAACCGCCCGTATATACCCACTATCTCAACCTGAACTAGGACACCTAAAGGAATACATAGATGAGAATTTAAAAAAGGGGTTCATTAGACATTCCACTTCCCCTGCCAGTTCCGCTATGTTCTTTGTCAAAAATAAGGATGGTTCTCTTCGTCCCATCATTGACTACCGGTCCTTAAATTCTATTACTATAAAAAATCGCTATCCGTTGCCACTCATTCCAGAGCTCATAGAGCGCCTCCAATCCTCAAAGATTTACACAAAATTAGATCTCAGGGGTGCTTATAATCTCATTCGGATACGCGCTGGAGATGAGTGGAAGACTGCTTTCAAGACCAGATACGGCCTATTTGAGTACACCGTCATGCCATTTGGCCTCTGTAATGCACCGGCCACCTTTCAGTGGTTCATAAATGATATTTTCAGAGATTTGCTTGATATCTGCGTAGTTATATATTTAGATGATATTTTAATTTACTCAGATTCCCTCGAGCTCCACGTCAAACATGTTCGTTGGGTTTTAGCCAGGCTTAGAACACATTCCCTGTATGCAAAATTGGAGAAATGTATTTTTAGCCAAACCAGTGTCACCTTCTTGGGATACCACATCACCCCTCAGGGGGTTCAGATGGATCAATCCAAAGTGGATTCCATTATCTCCTGGCCAGTTCCGTATTCAAGGAAAGCTCTCCAACGATTTCTGGGATTCTCCAATTATTACCGTAAATTTATTAAAAATTTCTCTGCAATAGTCAAACCATTGAATGCCCTCACTAGTTCTAAGACATCTTTCACCTGGTCTCCGGAAGCAGAAACTTCCTTTTCCACCTTAAAGCACTGTTTCTCCTCAGCTCCTGTTTTGCAACTCCCTAATCCTTTATTTCATTATACTTTGGAAGTTGATGCATCCCATTATGCCTTGGGAGCTGTACTCTCTCAACGCCCGACTCTCTCTGACTCCTTGCATCCAGTAGCCTACTACTCCAGAACACTAACACAAGC
Organism: Rana kukunoris; assembly: GCA_029574335.1. Taxonomy (NCBI): domain Eukaryota; kingdom Metazoa; phylum Chordata; class Amphibia; order Anura; family Ranidae; genus Rana; species Rana kukunoris. Next base: position 183,276,842 of record CM056059.1, read on the forward strand.
TGAAAGAAATTATCCTATCGGTGAAAAGGAACTCTTGGCCATTAAAGTTGCCTTGGAAAATTGGAGACATTTACTTGAAGGTTCAACTCATCCAATAACTATACTCACTGATCACCGTAATCTACAACATCTGAAATCCTGTAAGACCCTCTCTGCTCGTCAGGTTAGATGGACACTCTTCTTTGACAGGTTTGACTTTTTTATAAGCTATCGACCCGCTTCACAAAACATTAAAGCAGACTCTCTCTCACGAATGTCTGAAGATCAATTCACGGAGAATCCACCAGTCTCTATCATCCCTCCTCATCGTTTCATTGGTAATGTCACTTCGTTTAGGCAGTTACTCTCCGAAACCCTAACTACAGAAACTTGTAACCTTCCAACAGGCCTTATCAAACATCCTGACGGGCTATATACCTACCAAAATAAAATGTATGTACCCCCCAAACTGCAGATTCCTTTACTCCGTCTACTTCATGATTCTCCATTAGCCGGTCATCCTGGCATTACTAACACCATTCACCTTGTCAAGAGACATTACTGGTGGCCCTCTCTTTCTAAATCTGTACACCAGTATGTAAAATCATGTGACGTTTGTGCCCGCAACAAATTATCCAGAAAACCTCCTTTCGGTTTATTGGCACCACTTCCAGTACCTCAGAGACCCTGGGAGGTAGTCTCTATTGATTTTATTGTAGACCTCCCTAGATCAAACGATACTAATACTGTTATGGTTACCGTTGACCTCCTAACTAAAATGGCACACTTCACTCCCTTAAAGAAACTACCAACTTCCCTAGAGACGGCAAAAGCCTTTATCAACACAGTCCTTAGACTACATGGCTTACCCTCCCAAATTATCTCGGATCGTGGATCTCAATTCATTTCCAAATTCTGGAAAGCCCTTACTACCACCCTACAGATCGACCATAGACTATCAACTGCTTACCATCCTCAGACAAATGGCCAAACCGAACGTATAAATCAAATTTTGGAACAATATCTACGCTGCTACTGTACACATCTTCAAGATGATTGGAATCCTTTACTGCCTTTGGCTGAGTATGCCTACAATAACTCCACGAGTTCTTCTACCCGATTTTCTCCATTTTACGCCAATTATGGGTTTCACCCCAACAACTTACCTTCTTCGTTCCTCCCAAATCCCGTACCTGCAGTCACAGACTATCTATCTTCCATAGAGAAGACACTCCACCTTCTACGTACCAATTTGGAGAGTGCACACGCAACACAGAAGAAATACTATGATTCACACCGCTCTACGCCACCAACATACAAGGTGGGGGATTTAGTTTGGTTATCCACACGCAATCTTCACCTAAATATTCCCTCCAGGAAACTTGGAAATCAATTCACTGGACCATTCCCAATTTCTCATATTATCAATCCCAATGCTGTCAGACTCTCCCTACCACCAGACTGGAAGGTACATCCATCATTCCACGTGTCACTCATCAAACCTTACATTTCTAACCCCTTTCCTAACAGGAAACCACTTCCACCACCTCCTGTACAAGTTCTCGGTGAAACCGAATACATCGTTGAAAAAATTTTAGATTCCAGGAAAAAAGCTTCTAATCTTCAATACCTCATACGCTGGAAAGGCTATGATCAGTCTGATGACTCTTGGGAAGATTCTTCCAATATACATGCTGCACGACTAATCAAACAATTTCATCAGAAATATCCTAACAAACCCGCTCAACCTGGTAGCTCTATAAGAGCTCCCTTGAGGAGGGGAGTATGTAATAAAACTCCTTAATTTGATGCTATAGCGCAGCTGCCCCTATACCAGGCAGCTGCGCTCCGTGATTCCTCTTCCTCGCGTCACTTCCGGTGTGCGCGCCGTGCGTTCCAGCATGGAACGCGGAAGTGCGACTGCACCTCTCCTTCCCCGCGAATTGCGGGTATTTAAACGCCTAAGAATGACGGCAGGGTGTTCTGATATTTTGTTAGACACCCGCCGTCATGTTCTAGCAACCACGCACCTCGAGGATCCCCAAGATGCACTGCAGCCCCTGCGCCACTACAACCTGGTAAACCTGACTTCAAATACCAGCTACGGATCCAAGGCTTCCTGCTTTGGTCACCTTGTACCCTCTACGCCAGGACCGCTCCACCAGCCTGTACAGCTTAATTACCTGCTCAGAACTCTTACTCAAAGCCTGCAAAATCGCAAGTATTTGTGCTAGGAAGAGCACCTGCTCCAATGTCAGACCTTATTGCTAACAGCTCATTATACTTCTGCTTGTAGCTGCATGTCTCGCCTGGGACACTTTGCTTTCATTTCCAGATGATGTGACATAACATTATCCATTTCTGTTCTTTAGCTTATTAATCCTGTTATTACTCAGATTGTGTGGGCTTTCGCTTTGCTGTATGTAACTGCTTCTACGGTACCTGGTTAATAGTACCCAGCTACGCTTATGCCGCAATAAGGTAGCATTTAGTCACTTGCATGAATTACGTTACGAGGTTGTGATGAACTAACCCTAACTTTCTGTGAAACTGAGAGTGAACTAGTGGTTTAACCTGAGAAACCTCTACAACGTTAACAGGTCTGATCCATCAGTACTGGCCTGGTGTAACGTGACACACATCTTCAGTACAGTGTCCAGTTTTAGTCACTGGAGAGAGTCCAGAGAAGTATATCAAAGCTAATAAGGGGCTGGAGGACCTCAGTTATGAGGAACAACTGCAAACAATAAACATATTTTCACTGGAAAAAAGATGTGTAGGAGGTGGCATTATTGCCATATACAAATAGTTCATGGTGATGCTAGCTTAGGGAAAAAAACTATTCAATATCAGTTATTTTTGGAAGACACAAGGCTATTCAATGAAGTTGGAGGAGAAGCCAGTTAACCGTAAACTGTGTAGTTTTTTGTTTTGTTTACTGTTAGGGCAGTTAGGATGTAGAACTCCCTTCCACAGACGGCGGTGGCAGAAGTGTGGTAATTAAAAACAAAAATTTAGATCTTATCGAACACATTATACAGGGATATGGAAAATGGTAAACACATACTGTAAGTATAAACATACCCACACAGGTTGCACTGGATGGGCTGGTGTCTTTATTCAACATAACTATGGGCCATATTCAGGTAGACTTACGACGGCGTATCAGTAGTAACTCAGAATCTGCGCCGTCGTATCTTTAAGCGAATGCTCAAAGTGAGATACGCTTAAATGTTGCTAAGATACAACCGGCGTAAGTCTCCTACGCCGTCGTATCTTAGCTAGATACGACGATAAGATACGCCTATTCACGAACGTACGCCCGGCCGTCGCAGTAAAGATACGCCGTTTACGTAAGGCGTTTTCAGGCGTAAAGATAAACCACAAAAAAGATGGCGCAGCCAATGTTAAGTATGGACGTCCGGACTGCATCAAATTTTTCACGTTTTACGTCGTTTGTGTAACTCGTCCGTGAATGGGGCTGGACGTAAATTACGTTCACGTCGAAACCAATGAGTCTTAGCGACGTAATTTGGAGCATGCGCACTGGGATACGTCCACGGACGGCGCATGCGCCGTTAGTAAAAAACTTCATTTACGTGGTGTCATACTTAATTTAAATAAAACACGCCCACATCAAACACATTTGAATTCGGCGGGCTTATGCTGGCCCATTTACGATACGCCGCCGTAACTTAGCTTGGTGAATACAGCACTTGCCTCACTAATTTACAGTGGCGTAACGTATCTGTGATACGCTACGCCCGCACAAAATTACGCCGCTTTACGTGAATCTAGCCATATGTAACTACTGCATGTAACTATGTTCTTGTTCCCAGATTAACTTATTACAGATTTGCTCTCAAGTCTTATTCCCACTTAAATTAGAACCAATAGTAAAACAGGAAGTGAGAGGAAATTCCTCCAAAGCGAGGGAATTCTGGGGTCAGGAGAACCAGAACTAGTTTCCCCATAAGAAGATTTCCCCTGTATTAATGTTCTGATGTCAAGCCAAAATTTGAAATTTATTTAATGTTAACTCTCTGGGATAAAGGTAAACATATCAAATAAAGAGGGTGAATCTCTCTGGGGGCACAGACAGCTATAAAAATGGACAGGTGTTCTTATCCATCTCCACTCTATCCAAAACTTTAAAAAAAGTTTTGCCTTTAGTTACAATGTATTAAATTGAAATCAGAATTTACTTCGAAATTTAAGGTGTGCTTATTTAGGAGCCCCCATCTCTTTAAAAAAAATCACAAAGGGGTCTACAGTATTTATTAATGTTTTCACACAAGATTTTTTACAACTTTCTCACGTTTTCCTAATTGAATTCAATTGTAAAAATGTGTGAATCCTGGGGGAAAGATGTGTGAAACATATATAAATAGACCCTTGACATGAAGGTATAAAAAACTGAAATGTAAATTTAGCTTTTAATGGGTTTTCCTAGGATTGGGTGATATCAATGGGCTTTTTTTGCACGAGCGCTTAAGATGTTAAAACCTACAAAACTTTGAACGTTTTTTATTCAGGTGGGGCCTCACTAATAAGTTGATTTTGCAATTTCATGAAAGGTCTTTATTATCCACTTAGCGCCCCACATACATTTACTGCGGCAAGATGGCGGCTCTGTGCCAGATCTCATACCTAGAACGTGAGCAGACACTTCCGGGTCTGGGGCAGGCCACCAGCTACCATAGGAATCAAGATCAAGACACATCAAGAGGAATTGATATCCTCTAGGACCCATCAATCATTCAGGACACAAGCAGAAAGGCAGTCTGCCTAAGTAAATGTAGCGCCCCCTTGCTTTTTGCATGGACGCTGTGTTAAAACTAGTTGGACTAGGAGAGTTAAGTTGCTCCTAGTTGTAATTTGTTTAGGCTGTTGACCTATGTCATTCTGGAAGGATCCACTGGCTCAGACTGCATTCTGGGAATGTCATTTCATCCTGGCAGTGGGAGCCAGCGGGACTTCTGGCGGATGGAGTCCTCCTCAGCAGCCAATGGGAGAGGGTTTTCTCCTCGCTGGGCATGCTGGGGAGAGATATATCTGGGTCCTAGGTCGGGTCATCTGGGTTCTTCTGCTTCATGTGCGCAGGGTCCCAAACTCGGGGTGCGGCATCTACCTTCAGGGTGTGCGCGCCCATGGACCCCGCCGGCGCGGCCCGCCTGGCCAGGTTCCTGGGCCTTCTTGAGTATCAAATTATGTAATATAGTGATATATTGCGCTAACCAAGATAAACCAAAAGGTAAAAAACAAGCCGCCAACACAACAAAATTGGATAATTGTGGAAAAATGAGTGGAAAGTGTAGCGCTAATAAGGGGGTCACTTGCAAGGTGTCCCCATGTGATGTGAGAAATAGTAATCAAACCTTGCCAGTCAGAGACTACTTGTGAAAATGTGAAAACATTCACACTAAAAAATATAAAAAAATGAAAAATTATATCAACCTTAGGGTGATCCCCATGTATGTCCTTGGGACTAATAGATATTCAAATCAATCAGTCCGGGCCCACATTAGGAAAAAAAGTAAGTGATAAATCAGTGATATGTGAACTCCTATAAGTGGATAATAAGGGGGTCACTTGCAAGGTGTACCCTATATGGTATGAAAAAATAATAATAATAATAATCCAACCATTCCAGTCAGAAAATAATTTTTCTCCTTGTGGGGATGTGAAAGCATTCACACTAAAAGGAATTATATCGACCTTAGGGTGGTCCTTATGTATGTCCTGAAGACTAATAGATAATCAAATCAATCAGTCCGGACCAACATTGGGAAGAACAATCAAAGGTATGTGATAAATCAGTGATAAGTGACTTCCTATAAATAAAAGGCAAAAATATGAGCCAACAGATAACACAAAAATATATCAATCATGTGACTAATCAGAAAAAGTCCTGCGACAAGAGAGTGTCTATGGTACAAAAAATCCTCTGTGTATATTGCGGGGTCACTGAACATAAGGATTTTAATCCCAGCATCTAGTGGGAGTGACACGTAAGTCTTCCTTCAAGATCCACTTGGATGCAGTATGTAGTTCAAGCAAAATTCTCCACACTTTGCACAAATATAGATGGGTAACCTTACCGGATAGGGTGGACCCTCATCACACCATATGGCGGGGGGTCTTTAGAGCTTTCACAGACCGATTGTCCGATCCGGATAATACCAAGTTTGTGGTCCTAGGTGTGGGTGGTTTCCCAGGGTGCGTCTGTGTCCACAAGTAGGAATTTCACACTAGGGTAGTGCACAGCAGTAACTCTCAAGCGCAAAAATAGAAAAGAAAAAGGGAACAAAGGCTCCTCATAGCGTAAAAAAGTTGGGTTTTAATTAAAAACAGTCCAAAGTCACACACAATGTGATAGGAATCAGACAAAAAATATTAAAAAACCACACACGTGTAGAATCATAACAAAATAAATGAATAAAAGGACAAAAACAGCAATTCTCCCCCTTTGATGGAAGACAAGAGTGTTTCAAATGCAGTGGAGATTGGCATAGAATCTGCAACCCGACCGGTTTCGTCTGAAATAGACTTCAACTGGGGTATATAGTGTAGACTCACCACTCACCTGCATTTATATAAAGCGATTCTGCCCCAATGAGACCACCTGTACATCTCCTTCCATCTACACTGGCGTGCGTGTCAGGATCTATCTCCATCGCCATATTGCGTTCCAATCCCCGGAAGTGGCGAGGCGAAAAAACGTCACTGCGCAGCCCAGGCTGGTAGCCCGTCAACCAATAGGGGGTCTGCGCCTGCATGTACGATCAGCATGGCGTATGACGTCATTAGTGTGCGCGGCGGTGCGCGGCGGTGCGCAAAACGTTACACTTGGACATGTGCTTCAAGTTCCACACCATTGGTCCGGCCTTCGAAAGGGTGGGTGTCTCCTAAACGACGCATAACGTCATTCCAGTGTGTCACGGTGCGCTCCACCCTGCGGTCCACAACGCGTCCAACTAGCTGGACGGGCATCACATGGTGCGGAAGTATTCCGGAGAGCTGCGTTCCACCCAGACAGACATGCGCTCCACCGGGTCCACAGATGCTCGTACTGTTTCAGGAAAAAAACGCATCCGACCGGGAACCCAGTCAGAGTGTGAAATCTGTGATGATTGGAGACCTCAGAGGGGTACTTATATGAACTAATGCGAAAATAAACATATAAATAAATAACAGGGAAAAAAAAACTCTTGGTCTCACGGGGGCAAAAAGCATCAAATGTAAGAACAACCTAGTTAACCATCTGATAGATGGTAAAGGGGGGGATAGCATGTGTATATATAAACATACATATATATATATACAGGAACAAAAAACGTAGCAAAAAATAAATACATATACCCACATAAACAGGTATAAGCTTCAGAGATGTATATACATAAATGAATCCTATGTGGTCACATCGTCATGCCTAAATGACCATCAATACATAATGTACATAATTCAAGATTGATTTATAAAAGCATTGACATCCCATTCAACGTTCAAACCGTACGGCACATAACTTTTAAGTAAGTAAATCCAGTAAACTTCCAATTTAGACACACCCCGGGTGCTGGGTTCACCCCTCCAATGGGGGACAAATTTGTCTATAATCTGGAAGCTCGTACCTTCAAGTTTTTTATTGTGTTTGTTGAGGTAGTGTCTAGGCACCGTATGTTTAGTGCAACCTTTTTTGATCTTGGAAATGTGTTCACCTACCCTTGTGGAAAAACTCCGTATGGTGCGACCAACGTACTGTTTTCCACAAGGGCAGGTGATGAGGTACACTATATGCGTGGTGGCACAAGTGAAAAATAGTTTCATAGGATATTCAATCCCTGTGTGAGTAGATTTGAAACTTACTGATTTTTTCCTCCCATGTATATTGTGAACACATACCTTACATTTCCTACACGGATGGAAGCCCTTGGAGAGAGGAAAAAAGGAGGGTTTTACAGGAGGGTCTGGGATGTTGGGGGCGACTTGATTCTTTAAAGATCTAGCCCCTCTATAGATCACAGTCGCGTTAGTCGGAAGTGATGGTCCCAGAACACAATCCTCCCTCAAAATCCTCCAATGTCTATTGATAATGTTCTTAATCTCTCTGTGTTGTGCAGAAAAAGTTGTAAAGAAAGAATTTTTAAATTTCATTTCTTGAGTGGTCCTTTGTTTCTCTATTGTCAATGTGTTACGATCAATCATCCCAATCCTCGCTATTTCATTATCCAATCCCTGTCCCGGGTAGCCCTTAACCAGAAACCTTTGCTTTAGAACTTCTGCTTGGACATAAAAGTCTCGGGTGTCTGAACAGTTGCGTCTTATGCGTAGCAATTGGCTGCGTGGAACAGACTTCAGCCAAGCAGGATGATGGCAGCTGTCTGTCGGGATATACCCATTGCGATCAGTATCCTTAAAATAGGTTTTAGTTGACAACCGATCGCCCTGGGCCTGGATCTCTAAATCCAGAAAGTGGATACTTGAGAGACTTGCCTCATAAGTGAGGCTGATTCCAACCTCATTGGAGTTTAAAGTGGACATAAATTGGTCCAGGGACTCTCGGTCACCTTTCCATAAGAGGAGGATGTCGTCTATGTATCGAACCCAGAGGATGATCTCTGGTCGATTATAAGCATAGACGACATCCTCCTCCCACTTGGCCATGAAGATGTTTGCAAGGCTGGGGGCAAACTTGGCCCCCATCGCTACCTCTATCTTTGTTGTAGATAGAATTCTCCATCATACCAAAAATAATTGTTTAGGGTAGCAAACCTCAACAAATCCAAAACAAAATGTTTCTGAATAATGGGGAGATAGTCAACACGCTCCAAAAAACATTCCACTGCCCGGAACCCTAATTCATGAGCAATACTAGTGTACAGAGAAGCGACGTCCGCTGTTACAAGCATGACGTCGCTACTGTACACAATACTTTCGAGTCTTGCAATAGTATGTCTCGTATCCTTTAAGTACGATGGTATACTTCTAACAATTGGCTGTAAGTGGAAATCGATGTACCTCCCCAGACGGGAGGTAACAGAGTCGATACCACTTATGATGGGTCGTCCGGGAGGGCATCTACTGTCCTTATGGACCTTAGGGAGATAGTATATTGTGGGGATACGTGGTACTCTGGGTATAAGGTAACTCTTTTCCTTTTTGTCCAAAATTCCATTGCGGGCTCCAACCTCAATTAATTGAGTTAATGAGGCTTTGATTTTTTTTGTGGGGTTGGAAGGTAGTTTCACATAGGTTTCAGTGTCTCCCAAAATACGGGACATTTCCCCATGGTAGGCGGACTTATCAAGAACGACTATCCCCCCCCCTTTGTCTGCAGGGCGAATGACAAGGTCCTTATGCTCGCAGAGACTTTTTAGGCCTGTCCTGATTTTGGGATCAGAGTAGGTCCTTTTAAGGGGAAGCTCATCTAGATCTTTCAGAACAAAATCCCTGAATACTCTAACATTAGGAGCCATAGGACACGAGGGGTTAAATAGCGATGGGTTCGAAAAGCCCGTATGTACAATATGGGAGGAAGGATCTGGGGGATTGGGTCTGCTGGGATTACTGAGAAAGTATCTTTGGATATTTAATTTTCTTATATATTTTTGTACGTCAATAAAAGTGTTGAATTTGTTCAAAGGTTTAGAAGGAACAAACTTTAATCCTTTATCCAGAACCGTTTTTTCTGCTTCAGTTAGTTGGACCGTACTTAGATTGAAGATACCAGATCCTACTATACTCGTCTTCTTTTTCGACCGGGCACGTCGCCCCCCTCTCGTGCCCCGTTTTGTTCTCCCCCCCTTGGATAGTCTTCCTGATCCCGGGGAAAATCCCCCTGGTGGACAGACCTTGGTTGGGTTTGGTTGTAAGAGTATGGGGATCTCGCATGGTAATCTTCCCTTTCCATATAGCCATACTGTTGATTGGATGGCCTGTATGGATAATTTCCCTTGGGTGGGGGGGGGTTTTGTCTACCCCCTCCCCTTCCCGGGGTAGATTGAGGATATCTTGGGGGATAATCATAATAACTTCTATTGTTGTAGGGAGGTGAGTCATAGGTCCGTGTATCCTGAGGATAATCCCTCTGATTCCTAGACCTCCCTCGGGGACCTTTTCCTTTTCCCCTATTAGGAGGATATCCTCCTTGTTGGTGATTAGGGGTTTTGGGCCCACCACCCCGATTGTTGGATCCGTCATTGGCAACCAAAGGTGCCACAGATGGAGCGGATTGGGAAAAGGCCAAAACTTTAACCTCATTGGTTGAAGGTTGAGATACCTCCATATCTGTGTTCTGGGATTCATTATTTGGTCTTGTGTTATCAGTATTCTGCCATCTAAAGACTAAACTGGATTTATAATCAGCGACATCTCTGGTATATTTCTTTTGTTTCTTCGTTTTTTGTTCTCGTTCCTCCTTATCTAGATGGGTTTTTAAATTCAAAGATAATGTGTTATATTCGGGTGTGGATTTAGAAGGTATTAATTTCTCTTTGATATCTTTTATTTCTTTGTCTAACAAATCCATCCTTAATTTCTTTTTATCAATTAAAAAGCCAAGTAAGGATATACCTTGATTATTAAAAAACTGGAACCAGGATGCAAGATCGGGGTCTCCCTGTTGGGGGTAGACATCCCATCTCAGTCCCCTCGGGACCATCCGTTCTTTGATGTATTGTTCCAAAAACGCCACATCCCACTGCAGGTGTAATTCAGAGGTCATTACATTTTTTAATCTCATGAAGAGACCTCCTACCTCTGACTCAGTATCTAGGACTGAAAAAACACCCTCAGTGTTAAATGTCCGACTGCTACGGTAGTCGAATATATCCATTGAACTGGATATAGGGTTGCTGCAATATAATTATGTCCAAAGAGTAAAAAATTATGTAATATAGTGATATATTGCGCTAACCAAGATAAACCAAAAGGTAAAAAACAAGCCGCCAACACAACAAAATTGGATAATTGTGGAAAAATGAGTGGAAAGTGTAGCGCTAATAAGGGGGTCACTTGCAAGGTGTCCCCATGTGATGTGAGAAATAGTAATCAAACCTTGCCAGTCAGAGACTACTTGTGAAAATGTGAAAACATTCACACTAAAAAATATAAAAAAATGAAAAATTATATCAACCTTAGGGTGATCCCCATGTATGTCCTTGGGACTAATAGATATTCAAATCAATCAGTCCGGGCCCACATTAGGAAAAAAAGTAAGTGATAAATCAGTGATATGTGAACTCCTATAAGTGGATAATAAGGGGGTCACTTGCAAGGTGTACCCTATATGGTATGAAAAAATAATAATAATAATAATCCAACCATTCCAGTCAGAAAATAATTTTTCTCCTTGTGGGGATGTGAAAGCATTCACACTAAAAGGAATTATATCGACCTTAGGGTGGTCCTTATGTATGTCCTGAAGACTAATAGATAATCAAATCAATCAGTCCGGACCAACATTGGGAAGAACAATCAAAGGTATGTGATAAATCAGTGATAAGTGACTTCCTATAAATAAAAGGCAAAAATATGAGCCAACAGATAACACAAAAATATATCAATCATGTGACTAATCAGAAAAAGTCCTGCGACAAGAGAGTGTCTATGGTACAAAAAAACCTCTGTGTATATTGCGGGGTCACTGAACATAAGGATTTTAATCCCAGCATCTAGTGGGAGTGACACGTAAGTCTTCCTTCAAGATCCACTTGGATGCAGTATGTAGTTCAAGCAATATTCTCCACACTTTGCACAAATATAGATGGGTAACCTTACCGGATAGGGTGGACCCTCATCACACCATATGGCGGGGGGTCTTTAGAGCTTTCACAGACCGATTGTCCGATCCGGATAACACCAAGTTTGTGGTCCTAGGTGTGGGTGGTTTCCCAGGGTGCGTCTGTGTCCACAAGTAGGAATTTCACACTAGGGTAGTGCACAGCAGTAACTCTCAAGCGCAAAAATAGAAAAGAAAAAGGGAACAAAGGCTCCTCATAGCGTAAAAAAGTTGGGTTTTAATTAAAAACAGTCCAAAGTCACACACAATGTGATAGGAATCAGACAAAAAATATTAAAAAACCACACACGTGTAGAATCATAACAAAATAAATGAATAAAAGGACAAAAACAGCAATTCTCCCCCTTTGATGGAAGACAAGAGTGTTTCAAATGCAGTGGAGATTGGCATAGAATCTGCAACCCGACCGGTTTCGTCTGAAATAGACTTCAACTGGGGTATATAGTGTAGACTCACCACTCACCTGCATTTATATAAAGCGATTCTGCCCCAATGAGACCACCTGTACATCTCCTTCCATCTACACTGGCGTGCGTGTCAGGATCTATCTCCATCGCCATATTGCGTTCCAATCCCCGGAAGTGGCGAGGCGAAAAAACGTCACTGCGCAGCCCAGGCTGGTAGCCCGTCAACCAATAGGGGGTCTGCGCCTGCATGTACGATCAGCATGGCGTATGACGTCATTAGTGTGCGCGGCGGTGCGCGGCGGTGCGCAAAACGTTACACTTGGACATGTGCTTCAAGTTCCACACCATTGGTCCGGCCTTCGAAAGGGTGGGTGTCTCCTAAACGACGCATAACGTCATTCCAGTGTGTCACGGTGCGCTCCACCCTGCGGTCCACAACGCGTCCAACTAGCTGGACGGGCATCACATGGTGCGGAAGTATTCCGGAGAGCTGCGTTCCACCCAGACAGACATGCGCTCCACCGGGTCCACAGATGCTCGTACTGTTTCAGGAAAAAAACGCATCCGACCGGGAACCCAGTCAGAGTGTGAAATCTGTGATGATTGGAGACCTCAGAGGGGTACTTATATGAACTAATGCGAAAATAAACATATAAATAAATAACAGGGAAAAAAAAAAAAAAAAAAACTCTTGGTCTCACGGGGGCAAAAAGCATCAAATGTAAGAACAACCTAGTTAACCATCTGATAGATGGTAAAGGGGGGGATAGCATGTGTATATATAAACATACATATATATATATACAGGAACAAAAAACGTAGCAAAAAATAAATACATATACCCACATAAACAGGTATAAGCTTCAGAGATGTATATACATAAATGAATCCTATGTGGTCACATCGTCATGCCTAAATGACCATCAATACATAATGTACATAATTCAAGATTGATTTATAAAAGCATTGACATCCCATTCAACGTTCAAACCGTACGGCACATAACTTTTAAGTAAGTAAATCCAGTAAACTTCCAATTTAGACACACCCCGGGTGCTGGGTTCACCCCTCCAATGGGGGACAAATTTGTCTATAATCTGGAAGCTCGTACCTTCAAGTTTTTTATTGTGTTTGTTGAGGTAGTGTCTAGGCACCGTATGTTTAGTGCAACCTTTTTTGATCTTGGAAATGTGTTCACCTACCCTTGTGGAAAAACTCCGTATGGTGCGACCAACGTACTGTTTTCCACAAGGGCAGGTGATGAGGTACACTATATGCGTGGTGGCACAAGTGAAAAATAGTTTCATAGGATATTCAATCCCTGTGTGAGTAGATTTGAAACTTACTGATTTTTTCCTCCCATGTATATTGTGAACACATACCTTACATTTCCTACACGGATGGAAGCCCTTGGAGAGAGGAAAAAAGGAGGGTTTTACAGGAGGGTCTGGGATGTTGGGGGCGACTTGATTCTTTAAAGATCTAGCCCCTCTATAGATCACAGTCGCGTTAGTCGGAAGTGATGGTCCCAGAACACAATCCTCCCTCAAAATCCTCCAATGTCTATTGATAATGTTCTTAATCTCTCTGTGTTGTGCAGAAAAAGTTGTAAAGAAAGAATTTTTAAATTTCATTTCTTGAGTGGTCCTTTGTTTCTCTATTGTCAATGTGTTACGATCAATCATCCCAATCCTCGCTATTTCATTATCCAATCCCTGTCCCGGGTAGCCCTTAACCAGAAACCTTTGCTTTAGAACTTCTGCTTGGACATAAAAGTCTCGGGTGTCTGAACAGTTGCGTCTTATGCGTAGCAATTGGCTGCGTGGAACAGACTTCAGCCAAGCAGGATGATGGCAGCTGTCTGTCGGGATATACCCATTGCGATCAGTATCCTTAAAATAGGTTTTAGTTGACAACCGATCGCCCTGGGCCTGGATCTCTAAATCCAGAAAGTGGATACTTGAGAGACTTGCCTCATAAGTGAGGCTGATTCCAACCTCATTGGAGTTTAAAGTGGACATAAATTGGTCCAGGGACTCTCGGTCACCTTTCCATAAGAGGAGGATGTCGTCTATGTATCGAACCCAGAGGATGATCTCTGGTCGATTATAAGCATAGACGACATCCTCCTCCCACTTGGCCATGAAGATGTTTGCAAGGCTGGGGGCAAACTTGGCCCCCATCGCTACACCCTTTTGTTGTAGATAGAATTCTCCATCATACCAAAAATAATTGTTTAGGGTAGCAAACCTCAACAAATCCAAAACAAAATGTTTCTGAATAATGGGGAGATAGTCAACACGCTCCAAAAAACATTCCACTGCCCGGAACCCTAATTCATGAGCAATACTAGTGTACAGAGAAGCGACGTCCGCTGTTACCAGCATGACGTCGCTACTGTACACAATACTTTCGAGTCTTGCAATAGTATGTCTCGTATCCTTTAAGTACGATGGTATACTTCTAACAATTGGCTGTAAGTGGAAATCGATGTACCTCCCCAGACGGGAGGTAACAGAGTCGATACCACTTATGATGGGTCGTCCGGGAGGGCATCTACTGTCCTTATGGACCTTAGGGAGATAGTATATTGTGGGGATACGTGGTACTCTGGGTTAATTTAAAAACCCATCTAGATAAGGAGGAACGAGAACAAAAAACGAAGAAACAAAAGAAATATACCAGAGATGTCGCTGATTATAAATCCAGTTTAGTCTTTAGATGGCAGAATACTGATAACACAAGACCAAATAATGAATCCCAGAACACAGATATGGAGGTATCTCAACCTTCAACCAATGAGGTTAAAGTTTTGGCCTTTTCCCAATCCGCTCCATCTGTGGCACCTTTGGTTGCCAATGACGGATCCAACAATCGGGGTGGTGGGCCCAAAACCCCTAATCACCAACAAGGAGGATATCCTCCTAATAGGGGAAAAGGAAAAGGTCCCCGAGGGAGGTCTAGGAATCAGAGGGATTATCCTCAGGATACACGGACCTATGACTCACCTCCCTACAACAATAGAAGTTATTATGATTATCCCCCAAGATATCCTCAATCTACCCCGGGAAGGGGGTAGACAAAACCCCCCCCCACCCAAGGGAAATTATCCATACAGGCCATCCAATCAACAGTATGGCTATATGGAAAGGGAAGATTACCATGCGAGATCCCCATACTCTTACAACCAAACCCAACCAAGGTCTGTCCACCAGGGGGATTTTCCCCGGGATCAGGAAGACTATCCAAGGGGGGGAGAACAAAACGGGGCACGAGAGGGGGGCGACGTGCCCGGTCGAAAAAGAAGACGAGTATAGTAGGATCTGGCATCTTCAATCTAAGTACGGTCCAACTAACTGAAGCAGAAAAAACGGTTCTGGATAAAGGATTAAAGTTTGTTCCTTCTAAACCTTTGAACAAATTCAACACTTTTATTGACGTACAAAAATATATAAGAAAATTAAATATCCAAAGATACTTTCTCAGTAATCCCAGCAGACCCAATCCCCCAGATCCTTCCTCCCATATTGTACATACGGGCTTTTCGAACCCATCGCTATTTAACCCCTCGTGTCCTATGGCTCCTAATGTTAGAGTATTCAGGGATTTTGTTCTGAAAGATCTAGATGAGCTTCCCCTTAAAAGGACCTACTCTGATCCCAAAATCAGGACAGGCCTAAAAAGTCTCTGCGAGCATAAGGACCTTGTCATTCGCCCTGCAGACAAAGGGGGGGGGATAGTCGTTCTTGATAAGTCCGCCTACCATGGGGAAATGTCCCGTATTCTGGGAGACACTGAAACCTATGTGAAACTACCTTCCAACCCCACAAAAAAAATCAAAGCCTCATTAACTCAATTAATTGAGGTTGGAGCCCGCAATGGAATTTTGGACAAAAAGGAAAAGAGTTACCTTATACCCAGAGTACCACGTATCCCCACAATATACTATCTCCCTAAGGTCCATAAGGACAGTAGATGCCCTCCCGGACGACCCATCATAAGTGGTATCGACTCTGTTACCTCCCGTCTGGGGAGGTACATCGATTTCCACTTACAGCCAATTGTTAGAAGTATACCATCGTACTTAAAGGATACGAGACATACTATTGCAAGACTCGAAAGTATTGTGTACAGTAGCGACGTCATGCTGGTAACAGCGGACGTCGCTTCTCTGTACACTAGTATTGCTCATGAATTAGGGTTCCGGGCAGTGGAATGTTTTTTGGAGCGTGTTGACTATCTCCCCATTATTCAGAAACATTTTGTTTTGGATTTGTTGAGGTTTGCTACCCTAAACAATTATTTTTGGTATGATGGAGAATTCTATCTACAACAAAAGGGTGTAGCGATGGGGGCCAAGTTTGCCCCCAGCCTTGCAAACATCTTCATGGCCAAGTGGGAGGAGGATGTCGTCTATGCTTATAATCGACCAGAGATCATCCTCTGGGTTCGATACATAGACGACATCCTCCTCTTATGGAAAGGTGACCGAGAGTCCCTGGACCAATTTATGTCCACTTTAAACTCCAATGAGGTTGGAATCAGCCTCACTTATGAGGCAAGTCTCTCAAGTATCCACTTTCTGGATTTAGAGATCCAGGCCCAGGGCGATCGGTTGTCAACTAAAACCTATTTTAAGGATACTGATCGCAATGGGTATATCCCGACAGACAGCTGCCATCATCCTGCTTGGCTGAAGTCTGTTCCACGCAGCCAATTGCTACGCATAAGACGCAACTGTTCAGACACCCGAGACTTTTATGTCCAAGCAGAAGTTCTAAAGCAAAGGTTTCTGGTTAAGGGCTACCCGGGACAGGGATTGGATAATGAAATAGCGAGGATTGGGATGATTGATCGTAACACATTGACAATAGAGAAACAAAGGACCACTCAAGAAATGAAATTTAAAAATTCTTTCTTTACAACTTTTTCTGCACAACACAGAGAGATTAAGAACATTATCAATAGACATTGGAGGATTTTGAGGGAGGATTGTGTTCTGGGACCATCACTTCCGACTAACGCGACTGTGATCTATAGAGGGGCTAGATCTTTAAAGAATCAAGTCGCCCCCAACATCCCAGACCCTCCTGTAAAACCCTCCTTTTTTCCTCTCTCCAAGGGCTTCCATCCGTGTAGGAAATGTAAGGTATGTGTTCACAATATACATGGGAGGAAAAAATCAGTAAGTTTCAAATCTACTCACACAGGGATTGAATATCCTATGAAACTATTTTTCACTTGTGCCACCACGCATATAGTGTACCTCATCACCTGCCCTTGTGGAAAACAGTACGTTGGTCGCACCATACGGAGTTTTTCCACAAGGGTAGGTGAACACATTTCCAAGATCAAAAAAGGTTGCACTAAACATACGGTGCCTAGACACTACCTCAACAAACACAATAAAAAACTTGAAGGTACGAGCTTCCAGATTATAGACAAATTTGTCCCCCATTGGAGGGGTGAACCCAGCACCCGGGGTGTGTCTAAATTGGAAGTTTACTGGATTTACTTACTTAAAAGTTATGTGCCGTACGGTTTGAACGTTGAATGGGATGTCAATGCTTTTATAAATCAATCTTGAATTATGTACATTATGTATTGATGGTCATTTAGGCATGACGATGTGACCACATAGGATTCATTTATGTATATACATCTCTGAAGCTTATACCTGTTTATGTGGGTATATGTATTTATTTTTTGCTACGTTTTTTGTTCCTGTATATATATATATGTATGTTTATATATACACATGCTATCCCCCCCTTTACCATCTATCAGATGGTTAACTAGGTTGTTCTTACATTTGATGCTTTTTGCCCCCGTGAGACCAAGAGTTTTTTTTTTCCCTGTTATTTATTTATATGTTTATTTTCGCATTAGTTCATATAAGTACCCCTCTGAGGTCTCCAATCATCACAGATTTCACACTCTGACTGGGTTCCCGGTCGGATGCGTTTTTTTCCTGAAACAGTACGAGCATCTGTGGACCCGGTGGAGCGCATGTCTGTCTGGGTGGAACGCAGCTCTCCGGAATACTTCCGCACCATGTGATGCCCGTCCAGCTAGTTGGACGCGTTGTGGACCGCAGGGTGGAGCGCACCGTGACACACTGGAATGACGTTATGCGTCGTTTAGGAGACACCCACCCTTTCGAAGGCCGGACCAATGGTGTGGAACTTGAAGCACATGTCCAAGTGTAACGTTTTGCGCACCGCCGCGCACCGCCGCGCACACTAATGACGTCATACGCCATGCTGATCGTACATGCAGGCGCAGACCCCCTATTGGTTGACGGGCTACCAGCCTGGGCTGCGCAGTGACGTTTTTTCGCCTCGCCACTTCCGGGGATTGGAACGCAATATGGCGATGGAGATAGATCCTGACACGCACGCCAGTGTAGATGGAAGGAGATGTACAGGTGGTCTCATTGGGGCAGAATCGCTTTATATAAATGCAGGTGAGTGGTGAGTCTACACTATATACCCCAGTTGAAGTCTATTTCAGACGAAACCGGTCGGGTTGCAGATTCTATGCCAATCTCCACTGCATTTGAAACACTCTTGTCTTCCATCAAAGGGGGAGAATTGCTGTTTTTGTCCTTTTATTCATTTATTTTGTTATGATTCTACACGTGTGTGGTTTTTTAATATTTTTTGTCTGATTCCTATCACATTGTGTGTGACTTTGGACTGTTTTTAATTAAAACCCAACTTTTTTACGCTATGAGGAGCCTTTGTTCCCTTTTTCTTTTCTATTTTTGTGCTTGAGAGTTACTGCTGTGCACTACCCTAGTGTGAAATTCCTACTTGTGGACACAGACGCACCCTGGGAAACCACCCACACCTAGGACCACAAACTTGGTGTTATCCGGATCGGACAATCGGTCTGTGAAAGCTCTAAAGACCCCCCGCCATATGGTGTGATGAGGGTCCACCCTATCCGGTAAGGTTACCCATCTATATTTGTGCAAAGTGTGGAGAATATTGCTTGAACTACATACTGCATCCAAGTGGATCTTGAAGGAAGACTTACGTGTCACTCCCACTAGATGCTGGGATTAAAATCCTTATGTTCAGTGACCCCGCAATATACACAGAGGTTTTTTTGTACCATAGACACTCTCTTGTCGCAGGACTTTTTCTGATTAGTCACATGATTGATATATTTTTGTGTTATCTGTTGGCTCATATTTTTGCCTTTTATTTATAGGAAGTCACTTATCACTGATTTATCACATACCTTTGATTGTTCTTCCCAATGTTGGTCCGGACTGATTGATTTGATTATCTATTAGTCTTCAGGACATACATAAGGACCACCCTAAGGTCGATATAATTCCTTTTAGTGTGAATGCTTTCACATCCCCACAAGGAGAAAAATTATTTTCTGACTGGAATGGTTGGATTATTATTATTATTATTTTTTCATACCATATAGGGTACACCTTGCAAGTGACCCCCTTATTATCCACTTATAGGAGTTCACATATCACTGATTTATCACTTACTTTTTTTCCTAATGTGGGCCCGGACTGATTGATTTGAATATCTATTAGTCCCAAGGACATACATGGGGATCACCCTAAGGTTGATATAATTTTTCATTTTTTTATATTTTTTAGTGTGAATGTTTTCACATTTTCACAAGTAGTCTCTGACTGGCAAGGTTTGATTACTATTTCTCACATCACATGGGGACACCTTGCAAGTGACCCCCTTATTAGCGCTACACTTTCCACTCATTTTTCCACAATTATCCAATTTTGTTGTGTTGGCGGCTTGTTTTTTACCTTTTGGTTTATCTTGGTTAGCGCAATATATCACTATATTACATAATTTTTTACTCTTTGGACATAATTATATTGCAGCAACCCTATATCCAGTTCAATGGATATATTCGACTACCGTAGCAGTCGGACATTTAACACTGAGGGTGTTTTTTCAGTCCTAGATACTGAGTCAGAGGTAGGAGGTCTCTTCATGAGATTAAAAAATGTAATGACCTCTGAATTACACCTGCAGTGGGATGTGGCGTTTTTGGAACAATACATCAAAGAACGGATGGTCCCGAGGGGACTGAGATGGGATGTCTACCCCCAACAGGGAGACCCCGATCTTGCATCCTGGTTCCAGTTTTTTAATAATCAAGGTATATCCTTACTTGGCTTTTTAATTGATAAAAAGAAATTAAGGATGGATTTGTTAGACAAAGAAATAAAAGATATCAAAGAGAAATTAATACCTTCTAAATCCACACCCGAATATAACACATTATCTTTGAATTTAAAAACCCATCTAGATAAGGAGGAACGAGAACAAAAAACGAAGAAACAAAAGAAATATACCAGAGATGTCGCTGATTATAAATCCAGTTTAGTCTTTAGATGGCAGAATACTGATAACACAAGACCAAATAATGAATCCCAGAACACAGATATGGAGGTATCTCAACCTTCAACCAATGAGGTTAAAGTTTTGGCCTTTTCCCAATCCGCTCCATCTGTGGCACCTTTGGTTGCCAATGACGGATCCAACAATCGGGGTGGTGGGCCCAAAACCCCTAATCACCAACAAGGAGGATATCCTCCTAATAGGGGAAAAGGAAAAGGTCCCCGAGGGAGGTCTAGGAATCAGAGGGATTATCCTCAGGATACACGGACCTATGACTCACCTCCCTACAACAATAGAAGTTATTATGATTATCCCCCAAGATATCCTCAATCTACCCCGGGAAGGGGGTAGACAAAACCCCCCCCCACCCAAGGGAAATTATCCATACAGGCCATCCAATCAACAGTATGGCTATATGGAAAGGGAAGATTACCATGCGAGATCCCCATACTCTTACAACCAAACCCAACCAAGGTCTGTCCACCAGGGGGATTTTCCCCGGGATCAGGAAGACTATCCAAGGGGGGGAGAACAAAACGGGGCACGAGAGGGGGGCGACGTGCCCGGTCGAAAAAGAAGACGAGTATAGTAGGATCTGGCATCTTCAATCTAAGTACGGTCCAACTAACTGAAGCAGAAAAAACGGTTCTGGATAAAGGATTAAAGTTTGTTCCTTCTAAACCTTTGAACAAATTCAACACTTTTATTGACGTACAAAAATATATAAGAAAATTAAATATCCAAAGATACTTTCTCAGTAATCCCAGCAGACCCAATCCCCCAGATCCTTCCTCCCATATTGTACATACGGGCTTTTCGAACCCATCGCTATTTAACCCCTCGTGTCCTATGGCTCCTAATGTTAGAGTATTCAGGGATTTAGTTCTGAAAGATCTAGATGAGCTTCCCCTTAAAAGGACCTACTCTGATCCCAAAATCAGGACAGGCCTAAAAAGTCTCTGCGAGCATAAGGACCGTGTCATTCGCCCTGCAGACAAAGGGGGGGGGGGGATAGTCGTTCTTGATAAGTCCGCCTACCATGGGGAAATGTCCCGTATTCTGGGAGACACTGAAACCTATGTGAAACTACCTTCCAACCCCACAAAAAAAATCAAAGCCTCATTAACTCAATTAATTGAGGTTGGAGCCCGCAATGGAATTTTGGACAAAAAGGAAAAGAGTTACCTTATACCCAGAGTACCACGTATCCCCACAATATACTATCTCCCTAAGGTCCATAAGGACAGTAGATGCCCTCCCGGACGACCCATCATAAGTGGTATCGACTCTGTTACCTCCCGTCTGGGGAGGTACATCGATTTCCACTTACAGCCAATTGTTAGAAGTATACCATCGTACTTAAAGGATACGAGACATACTATTGCAAGACTCGAAAGTATTGTGTACAGTAGCGACGTCATGCTGGTAACAGCGGACGTCGCTTCTCTGTACACTAGTATTGCTCATGAATTAGGGTTCCGGGCAGTGGAATGTTTTTTGGAGCGTGTTGACTATCTCCCCATTATTCAGAAACATTTTGTTTTGGATTTGTTGAGGTTTGCTACCCTAAACAATTATTTTTGGTATGATGGAGAATTCTATCTACAACAAAAGGGTGTAGCGATGGGGGCCAAGTTTGCCCCCAGCCTTGCAAACATCTTCATGGCCAAGTGGGAGGAGGATGTCGTCTATGCTTATAATCGACCAGAGATCATCCTCTGGGTTCGATACATAGACGACATCCTCCTCTTATGGAAAGGTGACCGAGAGTCCCTGGACCAATTTATGTCCACTTTAAACTCCAATGAGGTTGGAATCAGCCTCACTTATGAGGCAAGTCTCTCAAGTATCCACTTTCTGGATTTAGAGATCCAGGCCCAGGGCGATCGGTTGTCAACTAAAACCTATTTTAAGGATACTGATCGCAATGGGTATATCCCGACAGACAGCTGCCATCATCCTGCTTGGCTGAAGTCTGTTCCACGCAGCCAATTGCTACGCATAAGACGCAACTGTTCAGACACCCGAGACTTTTATGTCCAAGCAGAAGTTCTAAAGCAAAGGTTTCTGGTTAAGGGCTACCCGGGACAGGGATTGGATAATGAAATAGCGAGGATTGGGATGATTGATCGTAACACATTGACAATAGAGAAACAAAGGACCACTCAAGAAATGAAATTTAAAAATTCTTTCTTTACAACTTTTTCTGCACAACACAGAGAGATTAAGAACATTATCAATAGACATTGGAGGATTTTGAGGGAGGATTGTGTTCTGGGACCATCACTTCCGACTAACGCGACTGTGATCTATAGAGGGGCTAGATCTTTAAAGAATCAAGTCGCCCCCAACATCCCAGACCCTCCTGTAAAACCCTCCTTTTTTCCTCTCTCCAAGGGCTTCCATCCGTGTAGGAAATGTAAGGTATGTGTTCACAATATACATGGGAGGAAAAAATCAGTAAGTTTCAAATCTACTCACACAGGGATTGAATATCCTATGAAACTATTTTTCACTTGTGCCACCACGCATATAGTGTACCTCATCACCTGCCCTTGTGGAAAACAGTACGTTGGTCGCACCATACGGAGTTTTTCCACAAGGGTAGGTGAACACATTTCCAAGATCAAAAAAGGTTGCACTAAACATACGGTGCCTAGACACTACCTCAACAAACACAATAAAAAACTTGAAGGTACGAGCTTCCAGATTATAGACAAATTTGTCCCCCATTGGAGGGGTGAACCCAGCACCCGGGGTGTGTCTAAATTGGAAGTTTACTGGATTTACTTACTTAAAAGTTATGTGCCGTACGGTTTGAACGTTGAATGGGATGTCAATGCTTTTATAAATCAATCTTGAATTATGTACATTATGTATTGATGGTCATTTAGGCATGACGATGTGACCACATAGGATTCATTTATGTATATACATCTCTGAAGCTTATACCTGTTTATGTGGGTATATGTATTTATTTTTTGCTACGTTTTTTGTTCCTGTATATATATATATGTATGTTTATATATACACATGCTATCCCCCCCTTTACCATCTATCAGATGGTTAACTAGGTTGTTCTTACATTTGATGCTTTTTGCCCCCGTGAGACCAAGAGTTTTTTTTTTCCCTGTTATTTATTTATATGTTTATTTTCGCATTAGTTCATATAAGTACCCCTCTGAGGTCTCCAATCATCACAGATTTCACACTCTGACTGGGTTCCCGGTCGGATGCGTTTTTTTCCTGAAACAGTACGAGCATCTGTGGACCCGGTGGAGCGCATGTCTGTCTGGGTGGAACGCAGCTCTCCGGAATACTTCCGCACCATGTGATGCCCGTCCAGCTAGTTGGACGCGTTGTGGACCGCAGGGTGGAGCGCACCGTGACACACTGGAATGACGTTATGCGTCGTTTAGGAGACACCCACCCTTTCGAAGGCCGGACCAATGGTGTGGAACTTGAAGCACATGTCCAAGTGTAACGTTTTGCGCACCGCCGCGCACCGCCGCGCACACTAATGACGTCATACGCCATGCTGATCGTACATGCAGGCGCAGACCCCCTATTGGTTGACGGGCTACCAGCCTGGGCTGCGCAGTGACGTTTTTTCGCCTCGCCACTTCCGGGGATTGGAACGCAATATGGCGATGGAGATAGATCCTGACACGCACGCCAGTGTAGATGGAAGGAGATGTACAGGTGGTCTCATTGGGGCAGAATCGCTTTATATAAATGCAGGTGAGTGGTGAGTCTACACTATATACCCCAGTTGAAGTCTATTTCAGACGAAACCGGTCGGGTTGCAGATTCTATGCCAATCTCCACTGCATTTGAAACACTCTTGTCTTCCATCAAAGGGGGAGAATTGCTGTTTTTGTCCTTTTATTCATTTATTTTGTTATGATTCTACACGTGTGTGGTTTTTTAATATTTTTTGTCTGATTCCTATCACATTGTGTGTGACTTTGGACTGTTTTTAATTAAAACCCAACTTTTTTACGCTATGAGGAGCCTTTGTTCCCTTTTTCTTTTCTATTTTTGTGCTTGAGAGTTACTGCTGTGCACTACCCTAGTGTGAAATTCCTACTTGTGGACACAGACGCACCCTGGGAAACCACCCACACCTAGGACCACAAACTTGGTGTTATCCGGATCGGACAATCGGTCTGTGAAAGCTCTAAAGACCCCCCGCCATATGGTGTGATGAGGGTCCACCCTATCCGGTAAGGTTACCCATCTATATTTGTGCAAAGTGTGGAGAATATTGCTTGAACTACATACTGCATCCAAGTGGATCTTGAAGGAAGACTTACGTGTCACTCCCACTAGATGCTGGGATTAAAATCCTTATGTTCAGTGACCCCGCAATATACACAGAGGTTTTTTTGTACCATAGACACTCTCTTGTCGCAGGACTTTTTCTGATTAGTCACATGATTGATATATTTTTGTGTTATCTGTTGGCTCATATTTTTGCCTTTTATTTATAGGAAGTCACTTATCACTGATTTATCACATACCTTTGATTGTTCTTCCCAATGTTGGTCCGGACTGATTGATTTGATTATCTATTAGTCTTCAGGACATACATAAGGACCACCCTAAGGTCGATATAATTCCTTTTAGTGTGAATGCTTTCACATCCCCACAAGGAGAAAAATTATTTTCTGACTGGAATGGTTGGATTATTATTATTATTATTTTTTCATACCATATAGGGTACACCTTGCAAGTGACCCCCTTATTATCCACTTATAGGAGTTCACATATCACTGATTTATCACTTACTTTTTTTCCTAATGTGGGCCCGGACTGATTGATTTGAATATCTATTAGTCCCAAGGACATACATGGGGATCACCCTAAGGTTGATATAATTTTTCATTTTTTTATATTTTTTAGTGTGAATGTTTTCACATTTTCACAAGTAGTCTCTGACTGGCAAGGTTTGATTACTATTTCTCACATCACATGGGGACACCTTGCAAGTGACCCCCTTATTAGCGCTACACTTTCCACTCATTTTTCCACAATTATCCAATTTTGTTGTGTTGGCGGCTTGTTTTTTACCTTTTGGTTTATCTTGGTTAGCGCAATATATCACTATATTACATAATTTTTTACTCTTTGGACATAATTATATTGCAGCAACCCTATATCCAGTTCAATGGATATATTCGACTACCGTAGCAGTCGGACATTTAACACTGAGGGTGTTTTTTCAGTCCTAGATACTGAGTCAGAGGTAGGAGGTCTCTTCATGAGATTAAAAAATGTAATGACCTCTGAATTACACCTGCAGTGGGATGTGGCGTTTTTGGAACAATACATCAAAGAACGGATGGTCCCGAGGGGACTGAGATGGGATGTCTACCCCCAACAGGGAGACCCCGATCTTGCATCCTGGTTCCAGTTTTTTAATAATCAAGGTATATCCTTACTTGGCTTTTTAATTGATAAAAAGAAATTAAGGATGGATTTGTTAGACAAAGAAATAAAAGATATCAAAGAGAAATTAATACCTTCTAAATCCACACCCGAATATAACACATTATCTTTGAATTTAAAAACCCATCTAGATAAGGAGGAACGAGAACAAAAAACGAAGAAACAAAAGAAATATACCAGAGATGTCGCTGATTATAAATCCAGTTTAGTCTTTAGATGGCAGAATACTGATAACACAAGACCAAATAATGAATCCCAGAACACAGATATGGAGGTATCTCAACCTTCAACCAATGAGGTTAAAGTTTTGGCCTTTTCCCAATCCGCTCCATCTGTGGCACCTTTGGTTGCCAATGACGGATCCAACAATCGGGGTGGTGGGCCCAAAACCCCTAATCACCAACAAGGAGGATATCCTCCTAATAGGGGAAAAGGAAAAGGTCCCCGAGGGAGGTCTAGGAATCAGAGGGATTATCCTCAGGATACACGGACCTATGACTCACCTCCCTACAACAATAGAAGTTATTATGATTATCCCCCAAGATATCCTCAATCTACCCCGGGAAGGGGAGGGGGTAGACAAAACCCCCCCCCACCCAAGGGAAATTATCCATACAGGCCATCCAATCAACAGTATGGCTATATGGAAAGGGAAGATTACCATGCGAGATCCCCATACTCTTACAACCAAACCCAACCAAGGTCTGTCCACCAGGGGGATTTTCCCCGGGATCAGGAAGACTATCCAAGGGGGGGAGAACAAAACGGGGCACGAGAGGGGGGCGACGTGCCCGGTCGAAAAAGAAGACGAGTATAGTAGGATCTGGTATCTTCAATCTAAGTACGGTCCAACTAACTGAAGCAGAAAAAACGGTTCTGGATAAAGGATTAAAGTTTGTTCCTTCTAAACCTTTGAACAAATTCAACACTTTTATTGACGTACAAAAATATATAAGAAAATTAAATATCCAAAGATACTTTCTCAGTAATCCCAGCAGACCCAATCCCCCAGATCCTTCCTCCCATATTGTACATACGGGCTTTTCGAACCCATCGCTATTTAACCCCTCGTGTCCTATGGCTCCTAATGTTAGAGTATTCAGGGATTTAGTTCTGAAAGATCTAGATGAGCTTCCCCTTAAAAGGACCTACTCTGATCCCAAAATCAGGACAGGCCTAAAAAGTCTCTGCGAGCATAAGGACCTTGTCATTCGCCCTGCAGACAAAGGGGGGGGGGATAGTCGTTCTTGATAAGTCCGCCTACCATGGGGAAATGTCCCGTATTCTGGGAGACACTGAAACCTATGTGAAACTACCTTCCAACCCCACAAAAAAAATCAAAGCCTCATTAACTCAATTAATTGAGGTTGGAGCCCGCAATGGAATTTTGGACAAAAAGGAAAAGAGTTACCTTATACCCAGAGTACCACGTATCCCCACAATATACTATCTCCCTAAGGTCCATAAGGACAGTAGATGCCCTCCCGGACGACCCATCATAAGTGGTATCGACTCTGTTACCTCCCGTCTGGGGAGGTACATCGATTTCCACTTACAGCCAATTGTTAGAAGTATACCATCGTACTTAAAGGATACGAGACATACTATTGCAAGACTCGAAAGTATTGTGTACAGTAGCGACGTCATGCTGGTAACAGCGGACGTCGCTTCTCTGTACACTAGTATTGCTCATGAATTAGGGTTCCGGGCAGTGGAATGTTTTTTGGAGCGTGTTGACTATCTCCCCATTATTCAGAAACATTTTGTTTTGGATTTGTTGAGGTTTGCTACCCTAAACAATTATTTTTGGTATGATGGAGAATTCTATCTACAACAAAAGGGTGTAGCGATGGGGGCCAAGTTTGCCCCCAGCCTTGCAAACATCTTCATGGCCAAGTGGGAGGAGGATGTCGTCTATGCTTATAATCGACCAGAGATCATCCTCTGGGTTCGATACATAGACGACATCCTCCTCTTATGGAAAGGTGACCGAGAGTCCCTGGACCAATTTATGTCCACTTTAAACTCCAATGAGGTTGGAATCAGCCTCACTTATGAGGCAAGTCTCTCAAGTATCCACTTTCTGGATTTAGAGATCCAGGCCCAGGGCGATCGGTTGTCAACTAAAACCTATTTTAAGGATACTGATCGCAATGGGTATATCCCGACAGACAGCTGCCATCATCCTGCTTGGCTGAAGTCTGTTCCACGCAGCCAATTGCTACGCATAAGACGCAACTGTTCAGACACCCGAGACTTTTATGTCCAAGCAGAAGTTCTAAAGCAAAGGTTTCTGGTTAAGGGCTACCCGGGACAGGGATTGGATAATGAAATAGCGAGGATTGGGATGATTGATCGTAACACATTGACAATAGAGAAACAAAGGACCACTCAAGAAATGAAATTTAAAAATTCTTTCTTTACAACTTTTTCTGCACAACACAGAGAGATTAAGAACATTATCAATAGACATTGGAGGATTTTGAGGGAGGATTGTGTTCTGGGACCATCACTTCCGACTAACGCGACTGTGATCTATAGAGGGGCTAGATCTTTAAAGAATCAAGTCGCCCCCAACATCCCAGACCCTCCTGTAAAACCCTCCTTTTTTCCTCTCTCCAAGGGCTTCCATCCGTGTAGGAAATGTAAGGTATGTGTTCACAATATACATGGGAGGAAAAAATCAGTAAGTTTCAAATCTACTCACACAGGGATTGAATATCCTATGAAACTATTTTTCACTTGTGCCACCACGCATATAGTGTACCTCATCACCTGCCCTTGTGGAAAACAGTACGTTGGTCGCACCATACAGAGTTTTTCCACAAGGGTAGGTGAACACATTTCCAAGATCAAAAAAGGTTGCACTAAACATACGGTGCCTAGACACTACCTCAACAAACACAATAAAAAACTTGAAGGTACGAGCTTCCAGATTATAGACAAATTTGTCCCCCATTGGAGGGGTGAACCCAGCACCCGGGGTGTGTCTAAATTGGAAGTTTACTGGATTTACTTACTTAAAAGTTATGTGCCGTACGGTTTGAACGTTGAATGGGATGTCAATGCTTTTATAAATCAATCTTGAATTATGTACATTATGTATTGATGGTCATTTAGGCATGACGATGTGACCACATAGGATTCATTTATGTATATACATCTCTGAAGCTTATACCTGTTTATGTGGGTATATGTATTTATTTTTTGCTACGTTTTTTGTTCCTGTATATATATATATGTATGTTTATATATACACATGCTATCCCCCCCTTTACCATCTATCAGATGGTTAACTAGGTTGTTCTTACATTTGATGCTTTTTGCCCCCGTGAGACCAAGAGTTTTTTTTTCCCTGTTATTTATTTATATGTTTATTTTCGCATTAGTTCATATAAGTACCCCTCTGAGGTCTCCAATCATCACAGATTTCACACTCTGACTGGGTTCCCGGTCGGATGCGTTTTTTTCCTGAAACAGTACGAGCATCTGTGGACCCGGTGGAGCGCATGTCTGTCTGGGTGGAACGCAGCTCTCCGGAATACTTCCGCACCATGTGATGCCCGTCCAGCTAGTTGGACGCGTTGTGGACCACAGGGTGGAGCGCACCGTGACACACTGGAATGACGTTATGCGTCGTTTAGGAGACACCCACCCTTTCGAAGGCCGGACCAATGGTGTGGAACTTGAAGCACATGTCCAAGTGTAACGTTTTGCGCACCGCCGCGCACCGCCGCGCACACTAATGACGTCATACGCCATGCTGATCGTACATGCAGGCGCAGACCCCCTATTGGTTGACGGGCTACCAGCCTGGGCTGCGCAGTGACGTTTTTTCGCCTCGCCACTTCCGGGGATTGGAACGCAATATGGCGATGGAGATAGATCCTGACACGCACGCCAGTGTAGATGGAAGGAGATGTACAGGTGGTCTCATTGGGGCAGAATCGCTTTATATAAATGCAGGTGAGTGGTGAGTCTACACTATATACCCCAGTTGAAGTCTATTTCAGACGAAACCGGTCGGGTTGCAGATTCTATGCCAATCTCCACTGCATTTGAAACACTCTTGTCTTCCATCAAAGGGGGAGAATTGCTGTTTTTGTCCTTTTATTCATTTATTTTGTTATGATTCTACACGTGTGTGGTTTTTTAATATTTTTTGTCTGATTCCTATCACATTGTGTGTGACTTTGGACTGTTTTTAATTAAAACCCAACTTTTTTACGCTATGAGGAGCCTTTGTTCCCTTTTTCTTTTCTATTTTTGCGCTTGAGAGTTACTGCTGTGCACTACCCTAGTGTGAAATTCCTACTTGTGGACACAGACGCACCCTGGGAAACCACCCACACCTAGGACCACAAACTTGGTGTTATCCGGATCGGACAATCGGTCTGTGAAAGCTCTAAAGACCCCCCGCCATATGGTGTGATGAGGGTCCACCCTATCCGGTAAGGTTACCCATCTATATTTGTGCAAAGTGTGGAGAATATTGCTTGAACTACATACTGCATCCAAGTGGATCTTGAAGGAAGACTTACGTGTCACTCCCACTAGATGCTGGGATTAAAATCCTTATGTTCAGTGACCCCGCAATATACACAGAGGATTTTTTGTACCATAGACACTCTCTTGTCGCAGGACTTTTTCTGATTAGTCACATGATTGATATATTTTTGTGTTATCTGTTGGCTCATATTTTTGCCTTTTATTTATAGGAAGTCACTTATCACTGATTTATCACATACCTTTGATTGTTCTTCCCAATGTTGGTCCGGACTGATTGATTTGATTATCTATTAGTCTTCAGGACATACATAAGGACCACCCTAAGGTCGATATAATTCCTTTTAGTGTGAATGCTTTCACATCCCCACAAGGAGAAAAATTATTTTCTGACTGGAATGGTTGGATTATTATTATTATTATTTTTTCATACCATATAGGGTACACCTTGCAAGTGACCCCCTTATTATCCACTTATAGGAGTTCACATATCACTGATTTATCACTTACTTTTTTTCCTAATGTGGGCCCGGACTGATTGATTTGAATATCTATTAGTCCCAAGGACATACATGGGGATCACCCTAAGGTTGATATAATTTTTCATTTTTTTATATTTTTTAGTGTGAATGTTTTCACATTTTCACAAGTAGTCTCTGACTGGCAAGGTTTGATTACTATTTCTCACATCACATGGGGACACCTTGCAAGTGACCCCCTTATTAGCGCTACACTTTCCACTCATTCTTCTTGAGTATCAGCCAGAGGCGAGAATCAAGGAACCTCAGTGATCTACTGAGTTCCCAAAGCTTAAGAGAATCCCAGATGGGGATTTGGTGACCGGGATGCTGGCAGGTACGCTTTGCCACTCGGTGACTTAACCTGAGAAATTACTGTGAGGATTCGCTCTGTTTGTACATTTAGTCTATCCAAATTAATTGGCCTGTGGCAGAGGCCTAGAGCCGGACCTGTGAGAGAGACCCGTTCCTCCCAGCTAAGATTCGAGGTGGCGCCTCGGCTGCAAGGTCTGTGTGAGAGACACCTGTCCGGGGGCACCTTACCCACTCAGTCTCATAGGAGTGGGACGTGTGAAAATTTGTGCTACTAAGGGCTGATCTGCCTTGTGTATATCTAGGCCTGACATTGAAAGTTTCTCTTCTCTCATCAACCTATTCTTTCTTCACCAAAGTTGATGTTGGCTAATGTTGGCTTGGAATTAAAGCATTGAGAAAATCTTCATTGACTGTGTGGACCTCCGTTTACTACTTAGTTCTTCTGGTGCATCCCTAGACCAAGCTGGGGTAACAAACCAGCGACTCCTTCGGGGGTAGCGCTACATAAACAAGGCAGATTGTCGTTCTGTCAGCAGGGAAGGTTTTGATCCTCTGTTTCTACTAAGCAGGAACACAGATCTCTGCCTTCCTCCAGTCAAAGCACCTCCCCCACAGTTAGTAAGCACAACACAGGCACACATTTTACTCTTTGCTCGCAGAAAACATTGGAGAAAAAATTGCGCTAGTCATACCATGTGGTGAAGAAAGTGTTAAGAAATAATTAAATAAATAAATAATATTAAATATAAGAAATATATTAAACTCTAGGGAAAGAAGGTAAGGAAAACCTTCTAGTGAGACAACCAAAATAAATTGAATTTATGACTGTGTGAAAAAATATTAATAATAATAATAATAATAAATAAATAAAATCCATTCAGTCCAAAAAGATTTGTGACTTCTTAAACATAATGTCCCCATCAAAGTATCAACTCCATGGATGTATGTTGAAGGGGGAAAAAGCCAAGATGGAAGGGATTCCGCCACCAGTCAGGTTTGGATAGAATAGAAAAGATCCACCAGGAGAGGGGTAGGTAATAAACTCTTACCAGATTCCCAGCTAGTAAAGCATATAGATCCACTCGATCCCAGAAGGGGGGGGGGGACTGCAGCACTCCTCTGCATTCAGCTGGTCCTCGTTTTGATAGGTGTGGATCCCAAAACTCCTTTCCAGGTCTTAAGCTGGTTGCACAGCTCCAAAGGATCCAGTTGGAGACCTAGAAAAAAAGGAGACTCAAATAGTGAAGTACCGTAATAATCCGGGTTTTATTAAAATTGTAAGAGTATACACTAGATGCACTTCATAAGTCCAAAATACAAAGGGGCAGATTCACAAAACAATTACGCCTGTCTAACTGGTGTTAGACAGGAGTAATTTCAAATTTCCCGCGGCGTATCACTAGTTTGAATCCTCAAACCATGATACGCCGGCTTCGGGCTTCGATCCGAGAGGCTTACGTCTTCGTAAGCCTTCGGATCTACGCTGCCATCTATTTGCGGCCGCTGGGAGGAGTTCGCGTCGTTTTAATGCGGCGGGATATGCAAATGTGTTTTTACGGGGATTCACGAACAAACGAGCGAGCGGCGCAATCGTTTTCGTCTATTTTTTTATACGTAATGTTAGAGCAGCTTTTTGCTGCTCTAACTTTACGTAGCCCATGTTAAGTATGGCCGTCGTTCCCGCTTCGAATTTATTTAATTTTTTTTTTTATTTACGTAACTCGTCGGGACGTGGATCGCCCGTAAAGTACGCTACATAAACAACGAATGACGTCACGACGTGATTTCGCGCAATGCACGGCGGGAAATTTGCGAACGGAGCATGCGCAGATCGATCGCCGCGGGAACGCGCCTAATTTAAATGTTTCACGCCCCCTACTCGTCTATATGGATTGCGACGGGAGAAATACACTACGCCGCCGTCGTTTACCGTAGAAAATCTACCTGAATTCCACGTAGAGCAAGGTAAAAAACGGCGGCGTAGTGTATTTCTGATACGCTACGATAATCCATTTCTCTGTGAATCTGCCCCAAAGGCATTACATCCAGTCAAAGTAAAACAAAATATAACAAACAAAACAAACGTGCGCCCGTGCTTACGGGGTTACTTCTGGACGCGGTGATGTCAGTGCGTGGCTCCGCCCTGACTAGTTTCGATCAATACGATCGTTCTCAAAGGGCCCCTGATGTTAACCCCTTCCCTGCCAGTGTCATTAGTATAGTGACAGCGCATGTTTTTTAGCACTGATCACTGTATTAGTATCACTGGTCCACAAAAAGTGTCAAAAGTGTAAATTAGGTGTCTGATTTGTATGCCACAATACCGCAGTCCTGCTATAAGTCGCAGATCGCTGCCATTACTAGTAAAACAAATTAAATAAACAAATAGGAAAAAGAGGAACATTTACTTGCCCCAAACTTTTTGGAAATAGAACCAAGAAAAAATGCTCCCAAGGGATTTTAGGCAGCAAAAAAAAGTTCAAACTAAATCATAAATGGATATAAAAAATATCTATTTATGATTTAGTTTGAACTTTTTTTGCTGCCTAAAAGCCCTTGGGAGCATTTTTTCTTTAAAAAAAAAAATATTCCATAGTTTGTAGACGCTGTAACTTTTGTGCAAACCAATTAATATATGCATATTGAGATCTTTTTTGCCAAAAATATGTAGCACAATACATATTGGCCAAAATTTATGAAGAAATTAGATTTCTTATTTTTTTTTATTAGGTATGCTTTATAGCAGAAAGTAAAAAAAATATATTGTTTTTTTTTTTTTTTTTTTCAAAATTGTTGGCATTTTTTGTTTATAGCACAAATAATACAAACTTCAGAGGTGATCAAATACCACCAAAAGAAATCTCTATTTGTGGAAAAAAAAGGACAACAATCTTATTTGAGTACAGCGCCACACGACCACTCAATTGTCAGTTAAGGTAACCAGGGCCGCCATCAGGGGGGTACAGGCATTACACCTGTAAGGGGCCCGGGGGTCCCCAGGGGCCCGGACGGGAACCACCCTAAAAATATATTTTTTTAATATATTTTTCTTTTATTTTTTATTAAAGGGCCAATTTTTTTTCTTTTATTTTTTTTAGAGGTCCGGAGGTCCCCAGGGGCCCGGAGGCCACCAGGGCCCCAGATGGCAAGCCCTTTTTTTTTCTTTTTTTTTTTATAAAAAAATATATTTATTTTTTAATATATTTTTATTTTATTTTTTATTAAAGAGCCATTTTTTTAGAGGTCCGGAGGTCCTTCTTTTTGTAAAGGCCCCCCCCCGCTTCTCAATTCACGGCAGCAGCCCCCCCCCCCCGGTTCTGAAGCTGTGTAAGGGGCCCAAAAATTCCTGATGGCGGCCCTGAAGGTGCCTTATTACAAAAAATGGCCTTGTCAGGAAGGGGTTAAAACCTCCCAGAGCTCAAGTGGTTAAAAGCCCATTTACATTTTTGTTTTTAATGCGTGCACACAGGTTAGCCTGTCTTTTAAATGGAGCTATCTGGCATCTCTGTGATGCATTGTCTGTTAAAGACAATAACATTGCATTAAAATGTATTAAAATACATGAATCCAGCCTAAAGTTTTCAGTCATATCACCCATTCTGAATTATACCATTTCTTCTGAGCATATGATATCTCTGTGTTTGTGCCTGCGCTGTTTTCTAAGACACATGGGGGAGTTTGCTGTTCACAGGGTGTCACCATGTCATCATACACGGAGAGGCTATTTAATGCAGTTGCAATTAACTGCAATTCTAAAAAAAAATATTGTAAAATGTATATATATCCAGCAGACACTCAGGCCCGGATTCACGTAGAGCGGTGTATATTTATTCCAGCGTGGCATATCGTCTTTACGCTACGCCAGCACAACGTAGAGAAGCAAGCCTGCTATTCACGAAGAATATGCGCTCCACGTTGCGCCGGCGTAGCGTATAGTTGTCGGCATAAGCAGACGTAAGTCAAAGTAGGTGGAAGTGGGCTGGAAGTGGGCGTGATATATTTAAATGAAGCGTGACCCCATGCAAATGATGGGCTGAGCTTCAAAAAATGAACTGCGCATGCGTAGGCTCTTGGACGCATTCCCAGTGCGCATGCTCACAGTTACGTCGAAATAGCTGCCTAAGATACGCCTACGACGTGAACGTAACCTACGCACAGCCCTATTCACGTAGTACTACGTAAACGGCGTATGTGACGTAAAATTTGACGGCGTCGTTCCCTGGCCCATACCTTTGCATTACCTGCGCCTGCTATATGAGGGGTAACTTCACGCCGGACGTAAGCCTTACGCAAATCACGTATATGAAGTGGCCGGGCGCATCTGCATTCGTGAATCGGCGTATCTTACTCATTTGCATATTTAAATTTGGAAACACCGAATGCGTCCAGCGTAACTATGCACCCACGATACGCCAGCGTAGGCAAAATACGTCGGGTGGCTGAAGCCTTGTTTTACTGCGTATCTAGCTTTGTGAATCGGCATAACAATACGACAGCGCACATTTGTACTTACGATGGCGTATCTATAGATACGCTGGCGTAAAACCATCGTGAATCTGGGCCTCAGTACTTAATTACTCAAAATAAAACCTGTTGATATCAGTGCTTCAGATTTTATTAAACACATTCTTCCCATCAAGAATTCTTTAGCAAGGCGAGCTTGTACAGTTTTGTACTGTGAGAGACAAAGCTTGTGAGATAGGCTGAAGTAAATTTAGTGTTCTGTAACAGATGATTATAAACTAATAATTATAGATATCTAAAACAGCTAAAAGCGCATTGGCAATTTGTTACAGGAAACCAAACACCAAATAGAGACACAGACACTGCATAGTACAATTGCTCAAGTTGATGTTAAAGGAGT
Organism: Rana kukunoris; assembly: GCA_029574335.1. Classification (NCBI taxonomy): domain Eukaryota; kingdom Metazoa; phylum Chordata; class Amphibia; order Anura; family Ranidae; genus Rana; species Rana kukunoris. Next base: position 183,313,081 of record CM056059.1, read on the forward strand.
TTTAAACCCCTTTTCTCTCCGGCGATGTCCACGATTGTCTAAGCCAGGGGCCCTCAAACTACGGCCCGCGGGTCGGATCCGGGCCGCCAGTGTGATTTACCCAGTCCACAGACTGCCCCTTTAATATCGCAGCAATCCCCTCCCCTCTGCTACCTTTTTATCACACAAGATGAGAAACATGACAGGTCCAGACAAAAGGCGTGTCTTTTGAGTTAAGCAGCTGGGTAGTTTCAGCAATCAAACACCTGCCTTTCATTAGCAAAATCCCGCCCTTTGTCCGGACCTGTCATGCTTCGTGTCTTGTGTGATTGAGGTAGAAGAGAGGCAGAGTGCTGGGATGTTATGGAAGGGGCGGCAGTGTAATATCGATGGGGGGATCTGTGATAGGGGGAGATCTGTGATGGGGGGGTCTGTTATGGGGGGCTATGTGAGGAGAGGAGTTTGTGATGGGTAGGCTTTGTGATGAGGGGAGTCTGTGATGGGGGATCTGCTATGGGGGGAACCTGATATATATATATATATATATTTTGATGGGGGGAATCTGTGGTGGAGAAAGAGTCTATGATGGGGGATCTGTGATGGGGGGGTCTGTTATTTTGGGCTTTGTGATGGAGAGGAGTTTGTTTTGGGGGCTTTATGATGGGGAGGATCTGTTATGGGAGTTTTTTGATGGAGAGGTGTTTGTGGTTGGGGTCTGTTATTGGGGGCTTTGTGATATAGAGGAGTTTGTGTTGGGGGCTTTGTGATGGGGGGTCAGTTATTGGGGGCTTTGTGATGGAGAGTAGTTTGTGTTTGGGGGGGGCTTTATGATGGGGGGCCTAATATTGGGAGAATCTTTGATGGGGGGTTCCGTGATGAGGGGGGTCAGTGTTGGGGAGGGGTTTTGCGATGAGGGGAGTCTGTGAAATACTAATATGTTTATGTTGATTAAAATTGTTCTTTATTTTAAATATTGTATTGGCTTTTCCTGGTTTTTATTGCACTTGAAATAAGATGTGTGCATAGGTTCATATTTTTTTAAACTATAGTCCGGCCCCCCAACAGTCTGAGTGAACTGGCCCCCTGTTTAAAAAGTTAGAGGACCCCTGGTCTAAGCCATCTAGGACACTCCTCATGATTGGCTGATACACAGCATCCGCACCATTGGCTCTTGCGGCTGTCAATCAAAAAATCAGTCAGCGAATCAGGGGAGAGAGGGGGCGGGGCCAGGTCAGAGCTACGTGTCTGAATGGACACACAGAGCTCTGACTTGGCTCTGGTGCCCCCATAGAGAGCTGCTGGCTGAGGGGGCACTCGATAGGAGGAAGGGGCCAGAAGCAGCAAAGAGGGACCTGAGAAGAGGAGGATCTGGGCTGCTCTGTGCAAAACCAACTGCATAGAAAAGGTAAGTATAATATGTTTGTTATTTTTTTTAAACAAACAGAGCCATGATGCCCTGGATTCACAGGAAGTGGGGATGATAATGCTGGACATCATTCAACCTCGATGGTATTAGGGATGAGCCAGTGGTTGGAACATCACTGCCTAAATATGGTCACTCCACTGTAACATCACGGCTCCTGGCCAAATGGAATTTAAAAAATTAATGTTTGCATCCATACATGTTCCTCAGGGCAGTGACCACCTTCTCCCATGGAATATTTTTGACACCCAGAAAATGGGTATTTGTAATTTGACAGCTATCATATGATTTAAGTGGGGTTTGGGTTTGACATCTGAACTTCTTTGAAGTTATCTAAACTTAGCTCAAACCTAACCCAGGGCAGCTTGGCTCATACCTGGAAGGGGGCAATGCTGGATCAGTGACTGGAGATAGGGTGAATATAGTAGTCGGAGTTGCTTTTGCATTTTTAAGTGTGGCTTGGGAATCTGTTTTCTTTTAGTCCAAGCAAGAATTGGGCAATGATTGAAAAAGTTATAAAAGGTACAATGCATTTTGGTGATCTGAAAGTTCCCCGGTGGGTATACAGACAAGGGCCCGGATTCACAGACATCGGCGCATATTTATGCCGCCGTAGCGTATCTCTTTTACGCTACGCCCGGCGCAGCGTAGAGAGGCAAGCATGGAATTCACAAAGCAAATGCTCCCAACTCTGTGCCGGTGTAGCGTATATTTCGTAGGCGTAAGCCAGCGTGAGTGGAAGTAGGTGGAAGTGGGCTGGAAGTGGGCGTGATCCATGTTAATGAAGTGTGACCCCATGCAAATGATGGGCCGGGCGCCAGACAAGTACTTAAAACGAACTACGCATGCGTCGAGACATGGACGTAACCCCGTGCGCATGCGCACAATCACGTCGGAACAACTGCCTAAGATACGCCGGATCACTGTGTACGCCATGAACGTAACCTACGCCCAGTCAGACCCACGTCGGCCCATATTCACAGACGTCCAACGTACAATACGTAGGCATATGTTCCCTGGTCCATACCTTTGCATGGGTTGCGCCTCATCTATGGGGAATAACTTTACGCCAAACGTAAATCTTACGCAAACCGCGTAAATCATGCGCCGGGCGCAAGTACGTTCCTGAATGGGCGTATCTCCCTCATTTGCATATTTTAATAGAATATCAATGGGAGAGCCACATGCCTCCAGCGTAAATATGCAAACACTCTACGCCGGCGTAGGCAAGTTACATCGGTGGGATGAAGTCTGTTTTTAGGCGTATCTTAGTTTGTGGGTCCGGCGCACAGATACGACGGCACATATTTGTACTTACGCGGCGTATCTGGAGATACGTCAGCGTAAGTGCTTTGTGAATCTGGGCCAAGGTGTCTAAATATTGCACACTGTTCCCTGGAATTATGTAATAAGCCCTTTGTATTTGTCACTGTAACGGATGATATCCTTTAGCCCAGGTGAATGAAGTCCCAGTGAATATTTTACACCTATTTTATTCCCATCAATCTATTTTAGGAGTCACATGAATCAGCAGAATTTATCGCTTTATCCGTGGATAATTAAATTCAGAATCCTATCTAATCTCTGCTACCTCATCATTAGCTAAGTATGGTTATAATAAGGACATTAGATGTACCTTCAAACAGGAAGTCCTGTTAATGATGAGGCAGTAATCCCTCCACCGCCCAAGGGCCAGGAATTCTTTGTAAACCAATTTGTTTTATATCTTGTAATGCTTTCCTTGAGATTAATTTATGATTTATTTTCTGCCTTCAATGCATACAATTACTTGGGAGTAGTAATGAGAAAGGTGCCAGTTAGTTTCTGCATGTTTAGAATTGTCAGAATTCGTCAGTTTCGAGGGCACCTGGTAATTGTGTGCGAAACATGGTCCAATGGTCCAATCTGACTTTTTTTTTTTAAGGTATTTAAAAAAAATTAAAAAGTAGAGAATCAGCACGTGAGTTATCACTAATACCTTGGATCAATAAACCATCATTCATGTAAATGTTAATTGACAGGAAAGAGAAGGATGTTAAAATAAGAGAACAGGTCCTGCAAGTGCACAACAAAATGTGGAAAGACAGGTCCTCCTTTACCCCCCCCCCCCCCCCCAAGAATAGACCTTACAGGTACAACAATATTAATATTATTATTCAGGATTTATATAGCGCCAACAGTTTGCGCAGTGCTTTACAATGTTACAATGTGAGCATGGGTAACACATCTGTAAAATCAATACAATACAATTTTATTATTTAATATTAAAAAATATTGAAAAAAAATAAAAATATTATACAAATATTTAAAAAAAACTGAATAGCAACACCATCAGCAACACCAATTCGTTATTCAACAACAAGTGTACAAAAATTACAAAAATAGTATCCATGACATGACTTCCTTTCATATTTCCCATATAGTAAGTGAGGTTGAAAAAAGACACAAGTCCATCAAGTCTAACCTATATGTACCCTTAGCATGTTTTCGCAGCAAATACAACTTCTTCAGGACAAGATGGTGATGTAAAAAAAAAACACTAGATACTCAGATCAAAATGTGCATGTATAATATCAAAAATCACAATATATTTAGTAATATACATATATAACCTAAATTTCAAAAAAGTTGGGCTGCTGTGTAAAATCTATATAAAAACAGAATACAATGGTTTGCAAATCTAATAAACCCATATTTTATTTACAATAGAAAATATATCAAATATTTACACTGAGAAAATATACAATTTTAAGGAAAAAAAGGGCAATTTTAAAATCGATGGCAGCAACACGTCTCAAGAAAGCTAGGACAGGGCAACAAAAAACTGGCAAAGTAAGAGGTACTAATAAGGAAGAACTGGAAGAATGTTTTGTAACTAATTAGGTTAATTTGCAACAGTTGAGAAAAGGGCATCTTTGAGTGTCTCAAAAGCTTCACCAATCTGTGAACAGCTGTGACTAAAAATTGTCAAACAAATGTAAAACTGCAATGACTTTAAATATATCATCCATTAGGCCCCTTTCACACTGGGGCGGGAGGTGCGCTGACGGTATAGCGCCGCTATTTTTAGTGGCGGTATACCGTAAAAATTGCCCCAGAATTGCGGCAGTATTCGGACGCTAGCGGTGCTGTTTTAACACCCGCTAGCGGGCAAAAAAGGGTTAATACCGCCGGGTAGGCACCTCTGCAGAGGCGCCTTGTCGGCAATATTAGCGCGGTGTCCCATTGTTTTCAATGGGGAGGAGCAGTGGAGGAACAGTAAACACAACACTCCTCTCACCGCTCCAAAGATGCTGCTAGCAGGACTTTTGGAGCGGTTCCGCCAGTGCTTCGTCTCAATGTGAAAGGCCCGGGCTTTCACATTAAGACTACAGGGCAGGAGTTTTTCAGGCAGTATTTAGGTGCTATTTTTAGCGCTAAACCGCCTGAAAAAATCCTCAGTGTGAAAGGGGTCTTAAGCCCCGTACACATGGTCGGACATCCAACAAAACTTCCCTTGGATTTTTGTCCTAATTGATTTGTCTGATCACACCCATAGCATACACACGCTCGGACTTTTCTGCAAATTTTTCTAAAACTTTCCCATCATCACGTGGTTGTTCTGCTCTTTTCTGCTCTTTACTGCCACCCTTTGGTTAACTTCTGCTATTGTTGGTTGATTTTAACATTGGTTCTGAGCATGCGCATTTGTAATTTGTCCAAAAGTCCGATGGTTTGCTGTACACACGATCGGACTTTGCACCATCGGACTTTTGTTGCCTGAAAGTTGGTCCGTTCGCAGACCCAACTTTTTGTCCGATGAAAGCCAAAAAAGTTGGTCCGATGGAACGTACACACGGTCGGACAAATGCGAAAAGTGTCGGATTTTGATGTTGGTTGGGCAAAAGTCCGACCGTGTGTACGGGGCTTTACAGTACATAATATTATCAAAAGATTCTGAGAATCTGAAGAATTCTCTGTGGGTAAAGACAATGCCAAAACACAGTATTAGATGCCCGTGATCTTCAGTCCTTCAGACTTCACTGCATTAAAAACAGGCATGATTCTGTGATGGACTTTACTGCATGAGCTCAAGAATACTTCCAGAAATCACTGGCCCAGATTCACAGAGCGATTACGCCTGCGCAACAGGAGATGCGCGTGCGTAAGTCTAAATGTGCGCGTGCGTTTCGTTGCGCGGCATCCCCAGAACGAGATACGCAAAAAATCGACTTTTTTTTGTCCTGCGGAATTTCGTTAGACTGGCGCATCCGTCCGCGCAAAAGTGCGATAGACACACCATTGATTTGCTAGTCAAATATGCTAATGAGGGACTTACGGGGATCCACAAAACAACGTTGGGGCAGCGCAGGCGACGCAGTGTGCGCAACAGAAAAATGTCCTGTCTAAAATTAGAACTGATAAAAGCTGGTCTAAAAAAAGAAAAAAAGTCTACTTGTTAGATAAAGCAACACTGTTAGTGAGCAGCTCAGCAGTCACACGTGTTGCTCAACAATCTGTATGCCAACATGCCAGGGGCATCGTCGCGCATAGCTATACTACTGACTTTAGATGAACAAAGAAGGAGGAGGGCACAGAGGATGGCACGGAGGATGGCACGGGAGAGGATATACCGTACCCGCATAGACCTGTTTGGCATGAGTGATTCTGAGGTGTATCGCATCTTCAGATTCACCCCTCATGCCATCCTGGAATTAACCACAACCCTGCAGGATGACATCACCAGCCCAACACACCGCTCACATGCAGTGCAGCCACTGGTCAAGGTCCTGGCAACACTCCATTTCCTTGCCAGTGGCTCTTTTCAGCGTACAAGTGGAGTGGTGGCTGGGATGTCACAGTCCTCCATGAGCAGATGTGTGCACCAGGTTGTCCCTGCAATCCTCAGACGCATGGCCTACCAAATCATCAAACCCACCACTGAGGACCTGCGGCTGAAGGCAATGACAGATTTCTACAGAATTGCCAGATTCCCACACACTGTGGGGGCCATTGATTGCACACATGTGGCACTCCAGCCCCCCCAGGAGACAGAGCACATGTACCGCAATCGGAAGCATTGGCATTCCATCAATGTACAGGTGATAGTCGATGCCCAAGGCCTCATATGGCACGTCCGTGCCAAACACCCAGGGTCCAGCCATGACAGCTACATATACAATCAATGCCACATCCGAATGGAATTCGATCAGAACGTGTATGGGGACACCTGGCTGGTTGGTGAGTGACATGGGTGGCAGGCATGACTATCCCCTCCCATGGTGCACATCACAAGGGGCACATGCATGACTAACATCCTCCTGTCTTTTACCTTCCAGGTGACTCTGCATATCCACTGGGACCCCATCTCATGACTCCTATCCGGAACCCCCAAACTCCAGGAGAGGAAAGATACAATCAAGCACATGCTCAAACACGAGCAGTGGTGGAGCGCACCTTTGGCATCCTAAAGTCACGTTTCCGATGCCTGGATAAGTCTGGGGGTACCCTCTTGTACTCCCCAAACTTTGTGTGCCAGATCATCGGTGCATGTTGCATGCTGCACAACTTTGCAGAAAGAAATGGCCTGCAGATTGACCTACGTGATGACCTGACCCCTGAACCAGACAATCCCCCCCTAACCGAGGTAAACCCGTCTTCTGAGGGAAGAGCAGCTAGGAGACAGCTCACATTGGGCATCTTTGCACGTTAAACATACACATTAATCATGGCACAATGAGAATGCATGCATGCACACCACTGTGGTCCCTAGCACACACACCCCACATCCACATCAAATTGGATTGGCACCAGTCCACCATGCTGGACTTGTGAGCAGCAACGCCACGCCAAGGCTCCAATTATGTCACTGTACATTCATACACCATTCACACGGACCTGGGGATCACTTCTCCCTGGTCCTGGGGAACCCTTCTCCACCAAAATTGAGGGTGACACCCCTTTTCCGGCAGGAATGTCACCCCCACATTCACACAGCATTCACAACCCAAAAAAAAAAAAAATGACCTGCAAAATCAAAAAATTTCCAGCAAAAAAAAAAAAAAGACAAAAAAAAAAAAAAACATTTGAAAAAAAAAAAAATTTGGGGGAAAAAAAATTACTGCCCTCTGCGTGAGCCACGCCTGGGGCGCCCCCGGCCACGGCCCTGGCTTCTCAGGGGAGACTCATGGGGAAGGGGTAAAACCGGGGAAGGAGGATCAGCCCCTGATCTCTGCCCACCTGGTGGCCTGCCCTCCAAGGCCACGGCAATTCTGTCCAGGGCAGCACCAACTGTTGCCGTGTTGGCCTGGATAGCCAGGGTAAGGGCCCTCACATCCTGCCCAACGCCTGCTGATGTCGTCTGCAGTTCATTTAGGCAGGTTGTGAAAGCCCGGGAGTGGGAGTCCAGGTTCCCCAGCGTATCCTGATGGAGGACAGGCTCTCCTCCATCCGCACCAATGTCTGGCTGACCTGTCCCAGATGGCGGGTCTGGAGGAACTGGTCCCTTCTCAGGGTGGCGGGCAGGAGATCGGCCAACCCCCTGGTGGTCTGGGATGACATCCTGCCTCCAGCTGATGCTTGTGGCCGGGGAGAAGGGGAGGCCCTTGTGAGGGGAGCCATGTTGGGGGAGGAGGGGGGGCTCCCCCTTAGGGAGGCCTGCCTGCTGGCAGCCAGAGGGGAGGAGTCCTCAAAACCCAAACGTCCAGTGCCTGACATGGACTCCTCCTCCTCATGATTCTCCTCCTCCTCATGATTGTCCTGCTCCTCATGATTGTCCTGCTCCTGTTGAACCTCCTCCGCGGACTCCGGCCTTGTTGGGGGGGCCTCATTAGGCTGCTGTCCTGGGGTTGGTGCGGTCAGGCCAGATGGCCCTGCACCCTCCTGCACATCTGTGGATGACACAAAACATTCACAGGTTGGAGGATCCACACACTTGCCACATATTCCCTTTCACCCCCTCCCCCACACATGCTACACACCTGATATTAAAAAAGAAAACAACTTACCTGGCACCACGGGCTGGGGACTGGAGTCAAAGCCGGGCAGGCCCTCAACTTCATGCCGATGAAAGGTCAGGGCCACCCCACGCTCCTCCGCTGTCAGGCTAATACGGCATGGTGGGCCCCCTCCTGTGCCCCTGGCATGGGCATGCATTCTGGCCAACTTATTTTTGACCAGACGCCGGAGGTCATTGATTTTTTTGTCAATCCCAGACCTGGTCCGTGTCTCCCCCTGCCCCGCAGAATTCACCTGGTCAGTGATCCTATCCAAAATCTCCCTCCTCCTGGCCGGGGTGGTGTTGGCACTCTCTGGGCCGTGGAGGAAACGCCCATACTCGCTAATGGCCCGGGCAAGAATCTGTTTTTCCACAACTGTAAAATTAAGCTTTAGTTTTCTCTCAGTCATCCTTCCAAAAAAAAACAGTCCCAGTCAACAAAATTCACGCACACAAACAAGCACAACCAATCACAAAAAAACACACACACACAGAGAAAACTACTCACCAAGAAACAGTCCCCAAAAAAAAAATACAGCAGGAAAAGAAACAAAAAGAAACATATCAATCAAACAAACAGTCTCTCAAACACTTATCAAAAACCACTTTCAAAAATCTAACAACAACCACTTGATCACACAGAACACTAATCTGACAACTACAAAACACACCGCAACGAACAACAAGAACAAAAGCACTTTGTTAAATGGGAAGGGACAAAGGGATGTACTTTTGCAAAGGAAGTGCGTTTGTGTGTGTCTATTTATACTGTTCGCGTAGTTCACAACGTTGCCCTAGTCCATTTCCAATTTCACTGATTGCGCCGTTCCCGAGTTGTGAGCATGCGCACATCGGAGCTGACATGGTCTCGTTCAAGCGCGCATGCGCGAGCCGGCCGGCCCTTCATTTGCATGGGGTCACGGCTCATTTCAATGTAACACGCCCACGTCCCTCCCAATTTGTATTACTCCTCCTTACGCCTCTGGAAAAACGTTACGTATGCGCAATTTCCTGCGCAAAAGCTACGAGAATAGGGTGATTACGCGGCAAAATTGCGCACGTCTAACGTAAAGGCAGTGCGCTACGCCGGTCCAATAATGCGCAGATGTACGTGAATCTGGGCCACTGTCTGTGAACACAGTTCACCATGCCATTCAAAAATGCAAGGTAAAGCTCTATCATACAAAGAAGAAGCCATATCTACCTGTGATCCACAAACATTGCTTTCTTCTTTTGGTCAAAGTTTATTTAAAATGGTGTTTTGCAAAGTGGAGAACGGTTCTGTAGTCAGACAAATTGAAATTTGACATTCTTTTTGGCAACTATGGGCGCCGCATCCAACGGAGGAGGGGAAAATGTAGTGGAGTGCTGCTTTGGATATGAATCTATTATCCACCTAAGCTTACAAAAGGCCTTCCATCAGTAGGATTGGGGGGGGGGGGGCAGAGAGGTTTTATCCCATGTTGTCAATGTAGACTGTACTATACAGGTAATAATCTCTCTGGTGTCAGCTAGAGGGAGAGAACAAAAAGTCTTTAAATCCATCTATAGATAACAGCTTCCCAAAAGCCTACAAAGAGCAGTAGGAGCAAAAGATGTAGTCACTTCCCATGGATATAATATATCACAGCCCCTGTAGTCTTCCCGCCAGCAGTTAGCCTCATGAGTTCAAAGCCTAAGTCTTGGTAGGCGGAGCAAAATGCATTGGGTGTATGGCAGGGGCGGACTGACCATTCCCCCGAGGGCACCATGCCACTAGGGGGCCCCATCAGGGTTGCCGGCCTCAGTAATACCAGGGACAATATGTAAGAATCTGTGTTTTTTTTTAAAAAAAATCCCAAGATTATAGCTGCTCTGCCTCTCGGGTACATTTTCAGTGTGTGTATGTGTATACTGTGTGTGTATACTGTGTGCGTGTGTATACTGTGTGGCCCCATAATCTATTGCCCGGGGGCCCCATAATCTTCTCCTATTGCCTGGGGGCCCCATAATTTCCTATTGCCCAGGGGCCCCATAATCTCCTATTGCCCGGGGGCCCCATGAGTTGTCAGTCCGCCCCTGGTGTATGGTTTAGAGGAGACATGTAGGCTGAGGCTACTCTTTATTGTGTGTTCACCTGAGCTGGTCAGGAGTGGTGGCGATCCTTTCCTCTTTACATTTACTAACCTCCTGGGTAGGCAGATCCTGTTTGGTGCGGTACATAGCTTCTTGAAAACAGTACAGAATCCTGCTCCAGTACTCCTCCCAAGAGCTATGATGCAATCAGTGGGCTGGCTTTTGGGAGGCTTTGGGAGGAGCTATGCAAATATCCAAATATCTTAATGGGCATAGGTCAAAGTAGAAGGGGGGGGGGGGTTTCCTAGGCAGGCTTCATTTGTATGCAAGTAATGCCTCCATTTGATGCTTATTTTCCATGATTAAAAGGACCAAAGTCCAACTAATAAAAGGGGTGGGCCAAGTAAAGTAAGGCTGATGTGGAAAGAGCTAGATGATGTTGGATGTTCTCCAGCCAGGAAATGAGGCAGGCTCTATCTGATTTGCTGCAGCTTCAAATGCACACTCTAAAAAGCTTACATTGCGCAGGGAAATCTGAGTAAACAAATCTGAGTAAACATTTTCATTCAGGAGCCTGTACAACTAAAGGCAAGGTAGGAGTTCAGCTTTAAATTACAGATAAAGTAATCATTCTATGCTATTTTCTCCAACATTACTTGTGTGTAACCATAGTAACAATTTACGTTAGAGATAGCTAAATTTTGTAAATTCTGAATTTCCAATGTGTCCCCTTAAGCATCTTTGCTTTAGCATTCGGCAGCCGAAGCGTTTTTTCTCACATCGGTGGCAGAGAGCTATTAGCGCTGGCCCAGATCTTTGGAGAAGAAGAGAATCTTTTCCCAATACACTATTATTTATTCATTTAGACATTTTTAATAATTGATGTTTTCTGAAAACGTGTTAGATAAAATGAAATTGTGAGGTTAATGAAAGAAATAATGTTTTGAAGGACATCGTTCACTTCTTTAAATATTACAATAGTAAATCAAGGCACAGCAAGATTTGGGCTTTTTATCTCTTCACACAATGAATGAAGATTTGTGCATGAAGAGCTTTAACTTCTACAGTATCTCTTAAGAATAGACAAAAAATACACACAAAAGAAACAACTAGCAGGTGCGCTGATCAACAGTTAGTAATGCCCTCTATTAATGTTAATTTATCTCCCTTTCGGACCGCTGCAAGACTATATACGTCAGCACTTTGAAGCGGGATATCCCTGTTATGGCAGCAGCTAACTATCATAACCCAGATATCCTCGTCTTCAGGCGGCGGTCCGGTTCATGATAATGGTGGTTTCTGCGGCGGATTCGGCAGGCTTGCTAAGCTAAGATCTCTAGTGTTGACCTATGTCGGACCAGATGTCCGAAGAAGGATGTCATGGCATCCCCTCCGTGTAACAGTGTTTGAGCTTTATGATTAGCCAGTCAAGCCTAAGCACCCTCACATGGGGGACGTCTCATGCTCCTCCATACCCAACAGCCCTACTTCATTAGTCAGGGCTTCAGCAAGATGGAAGGGTGTTGAGGAAGCATAGCAGGTTAAGTATATATGCATTGATGCATTAAATCAAGTATAGACAATGTGATTTTGATATGTCATGGCATCCCTCCCCACGTGATAGTTTTCAAGCTTTATGATTGCCCAGTCAAGTTGGACCCCCATCCAGTGTTGCCAAACTACCAGATTGAAATTTACTGGCCCGACACCTGAAATTTACTGGCCCGACACCTGAAATTTACTGGCGCAGCCACGTTTTTTCTGGCATTTCACAAAAGTTACTAAATAATTTTTTTTGGTGCAAGTTTCAGTATTTAGGCTACAAACAAGTACGCTAGGCAAATAGCATTGTGATTTAAAGGGTTTGTAAAGGATTTTTTTTTTTAAATCTTAATAGCCTCCTTTACCTTAATGCAGTGCTGTTTTCATGTCCTCATTGTTCGTTTTTTGCTCTCAAGTTGCTGTAATTCTTCTCTGATCTCCACACTTCCTGGTTGTCTGTTTCCTGATGACCACAGTACTGGGAGCTTTCTCTCTGTGGTCACTAAATTCAATGAGGTGTGATTACTGTGTGTCTAGTTTCATTTTCCAAACCATCACTGCTCTATGGCTCTGTATACTCTGTATAGCACAGAGGCAGGAAATAACATGCAGAAATGAAACTAGATGCAAAAACGAAACTAGAAACTACAGGTACATTATATGATTGATTTTTATCTATTTTAGTCGTTTTTAAAAGGAATCAGTTAACTATTATGTCTCTATAACCTGTAAACAGTAATTTCAGCAAAAAAAAAATGTTTTTCCTTTACAACTTCTTTAAGTTGGATATTAAGGTAAAAAAAAAACATATTTTTGTTATTTTCGATATAATAAGGACAAATTATTTAGTAACATCATCCCCTGCCTCCGTCCTCCTCTGCCACCAACAACCCCTGCCTTCACCCCCTCTGCCACCAACACCCCCTGCCTTCACCCCCCTCTGTGGTGCCACAATCTCCCCCTGCCTCCAATCTCCCCCAGGCCCCCTGCCTCCATCATCCCCTGTCTCCATCCCCCTCTAGGGTGCCATCAACAACCCCTGTCTCCACCCCCTCTACGGTGCCACCAACAACCCCTGCCTCCAATCACCCCCTGCCTCCAATCTCAATGTGCAGTTCCAAGCCGAACCAATTTCGGGTATTTTTACTGGCGCATTCCCGCAACCACAGACATTTACGAACAGGGGGAAAAAGTGACAGTTTTTACGAACTGTCTGTAAAAATACGGATGGTTGGCACACTGCCCCCATCACATAGAGGAGGTCACATGCTCCTCCATATCCAGCAACCCTGCCCCATTGATCAGAACTTCAACAAGGGAGGTGTTAAGAATTCATGGCTGGGAAAGTATATATGACTTCCTATAGTCCAAAGTGGTATTTTATTGATTTAGAAATTGACAACAGGAAAAAATACCAAGCAGATAACGTGTTTCGGGGGCTCAACAAAAGCCTGAATCAATGGCAGAGAGCAGCCCCATGCTGACACATGAATGGGGAGAAAGGAGCACCCAGTGTCTGGAATGATGCAACCCCTCCCCTTTTTTGGGGAAAAAATTATAAAAATATAATTTGGGTACAGTGTTGTATGACCGCGCAATTGTCATTCAAAATGCGTCAGCGCTGAAAGCTGAAAATTGGTCAAAAGGACTAATGAGGTAGGTAATGGTTACCAGGAGAGTCACTGTGAAAACAATGAGTTGCTGGTAATTAAGTGACAGCTGAGCAGCCTCTGTGCACCGAAAGAAAGAGCTGCTAGAAAATAGCAGGAGCCCAGTCATGACGATTTGTTACCGGCGGCCAGATCACCAGGTGAAAACAGAGGTGGGGGGGGGGGGGGACAATGCAGCCACCACATATAAGGATTCATAAGCTGCAATATATACATTTTTGGGGTTGGGCTTATCCCCCTGCTTTGGATGAATTTTTCTCAGCTTTGCTCTGGTTCTAACTGATTTCTAGTCTTATTTTAGGGCCCTGATAAATAGTGTTGAGCAGAATATGCCATATTCGTATTCGCGATATATCTCGAATATATAGTCGAATATTCGACAGATATTCGCTAAATACGAATATTCGTGATATATTTTCGAAATGAAATGATTGCGAATTTTCGCTATCGCGAATGCGAATTGCGATTGCGAATTGCGCATGCGAATTGCGAATATTCGAGAAATGCGGAATGGAGCACTCTGATTGGCACAGAATATTCGTGATATATTACAATATAAAATAATTGCGAATATTCGATAAATGCGGAAGGAGCACTCTGATTGGCTCAGAATATTCGTGATATATTACAATACACAATAATTGCGAATATTCGAGAAATGCGGAAGGAGCACTCTGATTGGCTCAGAATATTCGTGATATATTACAATACACAATAATTGCGAATATTCGAGAAATGCGGAATGGAGCACTCTGATTGGCTCAGAATATTCGTGATATATTACAATACACAATAATTGCGAATATTCGAGAAATGCGGAATGGAGCACTCTGATTGGCTCAGAATATTCGTGATATATTACAATACACAATAATTGCGAATATTCGGCAAATGCGGAAGGAGCACTCTGATTGGCTCAGAATATTCGTGATATATTACAATACACAATAATTGCGAATATTCGAGAAATGCGGAATGGAGCACTCTGATTGGCTCAGAATATTCGTGATATATTACAATACAAAATAATTTCGAAATTTCGAGAAATGCGGAATGGAGTACTCTGATTGGCTCAGAATATTCGTGATATATTACAATATAAAATAATCGCGCGATATCGCTATTTGCCGAATAATCGCATTGCGATTTTTCGGCAATATAAAATGAGCGCTGCAGCTACTCGGCCCAAGGTCTCTAATCATACCAGCAATGCTTTTAGACGTCGATGGGGATCTCTAGGATGTGATCTGTTCCAAAAAAAAAATTAAAACATTCGAATATTCGAAATAGCGAATATTCGCCGCGATATTCGCGATATTCGCGAATACTCGAATATGCAATATTCGTAGCGAATATTCGCAATTCGAATATTCGTGAGCAACACTACTGATAAAGGGGCAGTGTTGATCCCCTTGAATTGTGTTGGTTGGTATTTTCTCCAGTTGTCATTTACAGAATCAATAAAATGCATAGGGACATCTTCAATCAGGTCACCTCGATCCTCTTTCCCTGTTTTGTGGAAAGCTTTTACACAGAAGCTGTTTGGGCTCATAAGGACTTAGTATCCATCGCTTTATTTTCATCTATCCTTGGGATGTCTGTCTCTTTAAAGAATCAGTCTATGGATGTTTTGATTCAGGTGAGTTATAGTGCACATTTCTCATTATTCCTGCAGTATTTTCATAGAGTAAAATAAACCAACAACTGCAGAGAGATCTCACCACTGGAATCCCTGACATGTAAAAGAAATGTGTACATATCAGGGGAACCGACATGTCAATAGTTACTTGGCTTGAAGGTCTCCATTGGGGGTTGACCTTCAACCTTTGGCTGCATACTAGATCTGGGGTGTTAAAATAGCGCTTCAGCTTCTATGCGCTTGGCCTGCCCTTGAAAATAGCACCGGAGGAGATGAACAATTTACAGTCAGATCAATAGTGAAATTTGCTATTAGGGGAATGTACAGTATAATGGTTTTGTATACGAGTTGTGTCTAAAAAGATTGGTGAAAGGTATTACAAAACAAACAAAACAGAAGATACAAAGAAATTACCTTTATTGGCCTTCAAAATAATCGCCATTCTTCACAACACACTTTTGGCAATGTTCATAAAGCATCTGGTAAACAAAAGCATCTTTAGAAATCGATCACAGAACTTCTATCACACATTCTTGGATGATGCCATTGTTGTCGAAGAAGGGCGATTAACATAGTCTTGATCTTGGACTTTTGCAGGCGACTCTTTGTGGGTAACGGGGAAGACGGTGAACGCCATTCCATTGACTGCCGCTTTGATCCTGTATCAAACTGGTGGTAACAGGTCGCATTCCCTGTGACAATGGTTTTCAAATGGGATAAAGCCTGGTCACATATGGTAATGAAATCTCCAGAGGTTTCCATCCATTTTGTTTTCTCTTCGTCTGCCAGCTTGTGCGGTACAAACCGGGAACAGATTTTCCACTTACTTAAATCTTCGCGGACAATGGTGTGTCTTTGCTAATGCTCAATTCTTCCACTATCAATCGTACAGGCAGTCACCGATCTCGTGGCAACATCTGTCACACTCGCTCGATCACGTCTGGGGTTCTGCTTGTCAATGTCTGACCCAAACTTGGCTCATCTTCAGTTGTCTCCTTCCAGTTGTGAAAGTGTTTGAAACAGTCATAAACACATTTTCTGCTCAGGACTTCCGTCCTGTACACTTACACCAACATCTCATGTGTCTCCGTTGCCGTTTTTCCCAATTCGTAGCAGAACTTGATTTTCACTTGTTGCTCCATTGCACTGTGACCCTACCTCTCACACTGACTACATTTAACTGCCCTCTGCGGGTTTACCCTGACAGTCATGAGTACTCCACACTAGGTAATGCTTCTTGACGTGTCTCTGGATAGTCACGTGCATGCGTGTGCTCCTGGCCCATGTTGCTGTTGAGATATTGGACCATTCACCAAACTTTTTAGACACACATCGTATATTGTCTTATTTATTATAGTCTTGACAAGGGATAAGCTTGTGTTCAGTCTGAACTGTTCATATAAAAAAGAAGGAAGTTGTCAGTACTAGGTCAATCACCTGCGTGTGGGGATCCACAAGCTCATCCCTAATTATGACAAAAAAATATGGGAAACATTTTTTTGTTAAGTAAATATAAAATATTACATATGAATGTTTAGCATTCTTACATGCAGCCAGCAGGTGGTGCAAAAGTCTATCTTTCCCATATTTAGCTGTGTTTCTTTATCAGCCTGGCTGAAATAGCTCTGTTATTTTACATTTTTTGTTAGCTTGAGGAGACATTTACACACACACACAAGTGAATGGCACCTCACAATATAAGACAAAGTACACCAGATGGCAGCAGCTACTGATGTGATGTCTCTTTGGCTATCTCATAGTGTCCTGCAAATCCTTTCCCAGGTATTACATGTTTATGTGTCAAATAAATATTGTACACCTGTAGTGTATTTACCTGAGATAAAAATATATCATCAATATGCTGCCTGCAGGAGGGCATTCTGAGATAAAAATATATCATCAATATGCTGCCTGCAGGAGGGCATTCTAATGCCGGGTACACATGATCGGAATTTCCGACAACAAATGTTCGATGGGAGCTTGTTGTCAGAAATTCGGACTGTGTGTAAGCTCCATCGGACTTTTGCTGTTGGAATTTCCGACAACGAAAATTTGAGAACTGGTTCTCAAACTTTCCGACAACAAAATTCCGATGCACAAAATTCCACGCTCTGAATCAAGTATGAGACGGAAGCGCTCGGTCTAGTAAAACTAGCATTTTTAAATCTTTCTGACAACAAGTTTGAGCCAATATCCAAAAAATCCACGATTTTTGTTTTCGGAATTACACTAACTGACACTTTTGACACTTTTTGGGGACCAGCGACACTAAGGCCGCGTACACACGATCAGACCGGTCCGATGAAACTGGCCTGAAGACCAGTTTCATCGGACCAAATTGATCATGTGTACAGCCCATCGGACCGTTGTCCATCAGACCAAAGTTTTAAAACTTGCTTTAAAATCTGTCCGATGGACACCTGTCCATCAGACCAAAATGATGGTTAGTACACAAAAGCATTGGACCAAAAACCCACGCATGCTCAGAATCAAGTCGATGCATGCTTGGAAGCATTGAACTTCATTTTTTTCAGCACGTCGTTGTGTTCTACGTCACCGCGTTTTGGCCCAATGGGATTTTGGACTGATGGTGTGTACGCACATCAGACCAGTCTCATCGGTTTGGTCTGATCGTGTGTACGTGGCCTTATACAGTGATCAGTGCACTGTCACTGTACTAATGACACTGGCTGGGAAGGGGTTAAACATCAGGGGCAAGTAAAAGGTTAACTGCGTGCCTAACCAGTGTTTATGTGAACTGTGTGAGGTTCTTTTACTAGAGGAAGAGATGGAATTGATTCCTTGCTTTGCAGGGACACGAATTCCATCCCTTCCCTTCTGTCAGAACATAGACAGATCGCAGTTCTGTCCCTCTGCCTAAAGATCCGCAAACATTGGGTACCGTGCACCCGCCGATTGTCAGTGCGCATGCATGCCCCGTTGGGAAAACTGCCATGAGAGCTTTTGGCTGCTAAAACCGGCCGTGTGTATGCTCCATCGCAGTTTTCCCAACAGGAAATATGACGGGAAAAAAAAGAGAATCAGCTCTCTTTTTTCCCGCCGGGATTCCTGGCAGTCTTTTTACCGGCAGTTTTTCTATGTAAAAAACTGCGATGGAGCATACACAAGGCCGAGATTCCCAACCAATCGCAGTTTTCATGTCAGGAAAACCTCTCGTGTGTAGGGGGAAAAACTTACCGAGCAGGTTCTCGTTTTTCCCCTTGGGATTCCCGGCTGACTTTTTACCACCGGAAATCCCATACGTGTGTACTAGGCATCACGTATCACATATCACATATACAGTATATACGTGATCAGGTGCAAAGATGCCACCCTGAAGTACCAAGTTTCCCCCGAAAATAAGCCTGGGTCTTATATTAATTTTGGCAACAAAAGACACAGTAGGGCTTATTTTCGGGGTAGGTCTTACCATGTAATGTGCTGTCTCCCCCCCCCCCTCTCTCCCTGCCTGTCAGGAATCCCCAGTGTGAACTGAGTTTAAATGCTTGTAAAATCCTATAATCCACTCTATTACAGTAGTATATAATGTACAATGTGTGTGTTTCTGTAATATAATTGTGCCAAATACCTTTGTTATAGCGCCGTTCTGCACTTCTGTGATACGCCGGAGCTCTCTTCCCCGCAATTATATATCAAAAACACACACATTGTACATTATATGTTACTGTATTTATAGGATGTTACAAACATTTTAAACTAGGGGTAGGGCTTATATTGCAACCCTCCTGGAAAATAACGCTAGGTCTTATTTTTGGGGGAAGGTCTTATTTTCGGGAAAACACGGTAGTAAAACTGCTATAGGGTGGACCTAAGTGGTTAATATTCAAGGCACAAGCACCCAAGCATCCATTTATCCATGCTTTATCTCCATGCTTTGTTTTGCAGAGAAATTACTTTAACCAATTCCCGCCCGGTCAATGGACAATTGACATCCGGGAAGTGGTTGAGAAATCCTGACTGGACGTCTGTTGACATCCTGCAGGATTTCATGCCGGGGCGCGCAATGCGGCGATCGGTGATGCAGGGTGTCAGTCTGACACCCTGCATCTCCGATCTCGGTAAAGAGCCTTCGGTGGAGGCTCTTTACCATGTGATCAACCGTGTCTAATCACGGCTGATCACCATGTAAACAGGAAGAGCCGTTGATGGCTCTTCCTCACATTTGCGTCTGACAGACGCGAGTAGAGGAGAGCCGATCGTCGGCTCTCCTGACAGGGGGGGTTCGCGCTGATTGTTTATCAGCGCAACCCCCCCTCGGATTCCCAAACTGGACTACTAGGGAAGGGCAAAAAAAAAGGCCAAGAAAAAAGATAGTAAAAAAAAAAAAGAATAGATGCCAATCAGTGCCCACAAATGGGCACTGTCTGGCAACATGGACCCCTCAGTGTCCATCAGTGCCGACCCTCAGTGTCCATCAGTGCAACACCAGTGTCCATCAGTGCAACACCAGTGTCCATCAGTGCCACCCCTCAGTGCCCATCCACGCCCAGTGCCCACCTACCAGTGCCCATCTGTGCAACCCATAAGTACCCATCAGTGCCACCAATAAGTGCAGCCCATCAGTGCCCATCTGTGCTGCCTATGAGTGCCCAGTGCTGCCTTTGAGTGCCCATCAGTGCCGCCTATAAGTGCCCATCAGTGCCACCTATGAGTGCCCATCAGTGCCACCTATGAGTGCCCATCAGTGCCACATACCAGCGCTGCCTATCAGTGCCAATCAGTGCCACCTATCAGTGTCCAACAGTGCTGCCTCACCGGTGCCCATCAGTGCCGCCTCACCAGTGCCCAACAGTGCCACCTCACCGGTGCCCATCAGTGCCACCTCATCGGTGCCCGTAATCGAAGTAGAAAACATACTTATTTACCAACAACATTTTCGGTCTTTTTTTAGTTGTTGCGCAAAGAATAAAAATCGCAGAGGTGATCAAATACCACCAAAAAGCTCTATTTGTGGGAACAAAATGATAAAATTTTCATTTCATTTGGGTACAGTGTAGGGTACAGTGTAGCACGACCGCGCAATTGTCATTCAAATTGCGACAGTGCTGACAGCTGAAAATAGGCTTGGGCAGGAAGGTGCGTAAGTGCCTGGTATGGAAGTGGTTAAAAAACACACCTAGCATTTCTGGCTGTGGCCATCTTGAGTAAGGGCAGGGGATTTATGTACTGGAAAATGTTTTACTGTAGTAATGGGTTGTACAGATGGACATCAGAAAATTGAAGACTGACCCCAGACATTCATATTATATTCACATTTTCTGTTCAGACATATTCTCTGGTTATAGTTCCATAAATAAATAAACAGATACATACATGCAAGGAATGTTTTAGATGTTAAGTAATACACTGGGTGCAAACACTTTAAAGAAGGATTTATCCCTGAAGCAATCTACAATGATTCTGCTAAATCCTCTCTCTGCACAGATCTCAAAGCTGGCAGCTACTGGTCTTCTACTGGGAGATTCATGAAAGATTAATTCTCTGCCGCTTTCACGAGATGAAAAATCAAGAGCAAGAAAATGCCTTGTGTAATGATAAAAGAGAAGAAAAGATGGAGGACGGGCAAGGGTGGCCTAGATCAAGGACAATATCCCCACTGATACTTGCATCATTTTAAAAGGATGTTTTGGGGGTAAAGTATTATCAATATGCTACTGAAGAGCTTTAACACAGGGGGTCTCCTTTCAAATAACTTCTCCAAATCACCATTGGAGCTTTTAGGATTGGGTGATGCCTGTAGAGCCAACTGTTGTTGTGAAACCTAGGAGCGCAGCCAACCACAATGGATGGATAGACAGAAGGGTGGATGGGATGGTGGAGTAGGGAGAGAAGCTCCTCCAAGCTCATGGACTGTCATGTAGCCTTGAATCAGAGAACCAGATTAGTTGTTCACAGTGCCTCGAAAAAGTATTCATACCCCTTGACATTTTCTAAATTTTTTCATGTTACAACCAAACAAGTAAATGTATTTTATTGGGATTTTAAGTGATAGACCAGAGAAAAGTGGCACATAATTGTAAAATAGAAGGAAAATAATAAATAGCTTTTAATTTTTTTTTTACAAATAAATATCTGAAAAGTGTGGCGTGCGATTGTGTTCAGCCCCCTTTACTCTGATGCTCCTAACTAAAGTCTAGTGGAAAAAGTCACCTAATTAGCAAATAGAGTCCACCTGTGTGTAATTTAATCTCAGTATAAATACAACTGTTCTGTGAAGCCCTCAGAGGTTTGTTAGAGAACCTTAGTGAACAAACAGCATCATAAAGGAACACACCAGACAGGTCAGGGTTACAGTTGTGAATTTTAAAGCAGGGTTAGGTTATAAAAAAATATCCCAAGCTTTAAAACTGAACATCTCACGGAGCTCTGTTCAATCCATTATACAAAAATGGAAAGCGTATGGATCACGGAAAAGAGAGAGAGAGAGAGAGAGAGAGAGAGAGAGAGTGTATCATTGGAGTGGATAAGTAAAAACACTGCTGTTCTGTGGATACAGACAGATATTTATTTTTTTGCCTATCACGATCGCCCTCTCGTTCGTGAAAGACGAGAGGACGAGAGGGCGATCGTGATAGGAGGAACACTGAACGAAGGCGGAACACTCGGTTTCCCAGAAAACACTGTGTTCAGTATTCCACCTATCACAATCGCCCCTCGTCCTCTCGTCTATCACGAACGAGAAGGCAATCGTGATAGGAGGAACACTGAACACAGGCGGAACACTCGGTTTCCCAGAAAACACTGTGTTCAGTAATCCACCTATCACAATCGCCCCTCGTCCTCTCGTCTATCACGAACGAGAGGGCGATCGTGATAGGAGGAACACTGAACACAGGCGGAACACTCGGTTTCCCAGAAAACACTGTGTTCAGTGTTCCTCCTATCACGGTCGCCCTCTCGTTCGTGATAGACGAGAGAACGAGGGGGCGATGGTGATAGGAGGAACACAGAACACAGGCGGAACACTCGGTTTCCCAGAAAACACTGTGTTCAGTGTTCCCCCTATCACAATCTCCCTCTCGTCCTCTCGTCTATCACGAACGAGAGGGCGATCGTGGTAGGCGGAACACTGAACACTGTGGCCCAGATTCATAAAGCAATTACGCCTGTCTAACTGGTGTTAGACAGGAGTAATTTCAAATTTCGCGCGCCGTATCACTAGTTTGAATCCTCAAACCATGATACGGCGGCTTCGGGCTTCGATCCGAGAGGCTTACGTCTTCGTAAGCCTTCGAATCTACGCTGCGATATTTTTGCGGCCGCTGGGAGGAGTTCGCAACGTTTTGATGCGTCGGGATATGCAAATGTGTTTTTACGGCGATCCACGAAGATACGAACGGTCTTCGCAATCGCTTACGTCTGGTTTTTTTTACGTACTGTTAGACCAGCTTTTTGCTGGTCTAACGGTGCGTAGCCCATGTTAAGTATGGCCGTCGTTCCCGCGTCGAATTTAATTATTTTTTTTTTTTTTGCGTAACTCGTTCGGGAATAGAAATGTCCGTAAACTACGCTACTCAAACAACGAATTACGTAACGACGTGATTTCGCGCAATGCACGGCGGGAAATTTGCGAACGGAGCATGCGCAGTTCGATCGCCGCGGGAACGCGCCTATTTTAAATCCTTCACGCCCCCTACTCGTGTAGATGGATTGCGACGGGAGAAATACACTACGCCGCCGTCGTTTACTGGACAAAATCTACCTGGATTCCACGTAGAGCCAGGTAAAATACGGCGGCGTAGTGTATTTCTGATACGCTACGAGAATCCAATTCTCTCTGAATCTGGGCCTGTGTTTTCTGGGAAATTGAGTGAACAGCACAAGGAGGAGCGTGATTTGTTAAAACTGCACGGCCGCCTCACAGACTCGAGATGGGTACACAGATCAGATTCTGCAATGGACAAGGTAATTTTGAGCCCCCAAAAAAGGGCTGAAAAACTTGGCTTATACTCGAGTATATACGGTAAATATTAAGTATTTAATCCCCAGCAGAGCCCACTCTGCTGGGGATTGGCTGGGGCCATCATCAATACTCCAAGCAACTCCTCCTAAATTCCACCCTCTACTTCTGGAAGCTTCTCCAAGGTTCCTGAGAGCAGGGGGAGTTACCAGAGGTACTACTTGATGAGTCACCTAGCCTCCCTCATCCCTGACCCAGCACTTGCATGTACAGTATCGGTAAAGGAAATTGTGATTTGGGCCAGCTTGGTGTAAGCAAACTAAACTTAAATCAAACTGGAGTTCATCTTTAACCTTTTTGAATTGAGCCTAATGCCAACTTGGCTCCCACACTTACCCCATCTGCTCTCCTTCAATTAATCTCACCTCAGGCCTACAGTGAAACAAAAGGGGCTCTCTGTTATGTTTTGTAATTATTTACTGGATTACATTAGATGTAATACTCGAGGTCTAGTACAAAAGGAGTCAGCTGAAGCATGAAATTGAATAAGGATATAGCAAAGGATATACAGATAAGTACATTTGCTTTGTTAGTCTGAACAGATAAAGCTGTCATATTGACTATGCAAGAAATTTACTGTAGACCTCAGACCGTGGCACCAGACCATTCATTTCCACCACAGGTTTGCCTTACGATTATATGTGCATTTAACATATATTATGTATGTTATTTACCTGGAAAAGCCTCTCTTCTATAGAAATCCAAGCTCAGGGACTTCCGATGGATGCCGCCGGCACCATGTTGAAATGTCAGCAGCTCCAGCAGACTCATAGACAGACTTTCTAGGCCACTAGGCATGTTTTCAGCTTTCAATTGCGCGGTCATGCAACACTGTAACCAAACTATATTTTTATAATTTTCTTCCCACAAATAGAGCTTTCTTTTGATGGTATTTGTTCACCTCTGCGGTTTTTATTTTTTGCTAAATAAACGAAAAAATACCCACATTTTGAAAAAAATGCAACATTTTAGTTTCTGTCATAAAATGTTGTTTTCCCTTCACTGACGGGCACTGATGGGCACTTAGGAGGCGGCACTGATGGACACTGATGAGTTGGCACTGATAAAGTGGCACTAATGGGCACTGATGAGGAGGCACTGATATGCAGCACTGATGGGCACCAATAGGCGGCACTGATATGCAGCACTGATGAGCACTGATAGGTGGCACCGATGGACACTGACAGGCAGCACTGATAGGCACTGATGGCCACCAATAGGCAGCACTGATAGGCAATACTGATGGGCACTGATAGGCAATTCCTATGGGCACTGATAGGTGGCACAGATGGGCACTGACTGGTGGCACTGATTGGCAATGATAGGCGGTACTGATTGGCACTGACAGGTGGCACTGATGGGCAGCACTGATGATGAGGTACTGACAGGTGTTACTGATGGGCAGTGATTAGTACTGTGGTGGGCAGTGATTGGCACTGTGGTGGGCAATTGCATACTTTATTATTGGGGCACTAATGGGCAGGTGATTTGTACATTGGAGTGGGCCGTGCTGATAATCAATGTGCTGATTGCTAATTTTCTGTTTTTTTACTGACCCAGACTGACCTGCCTAATCTTGCCTGCTGCCTCCCTCAACCCCTACCAGGACCTGACTACTCTCTTGTTTGCTGTGGCCCTTGCCTGGACCTTTTGCTTGCCACCTGCCTCAACCCATTGCTAGACCTGACTACTGTCTAACCTGTCAAGATCTCTGTCTGACCTAACAACTCTTTGGTCCACCGTCCTGTGAAGTCTCTGCACTGAAGCCGTTCCATTCCATCCACTCTTCTGGCGGAGCAATCCTGAGGGCCATGATGTGGTGTCAGTTGCAGCAAAAACAAAACAAAAAAAACAAGGCCAATAGGGTTCCCAGCCATCTCCACTATCAGGAGCTTTAGTGAAGACCAACTGCCTCTTAGATCCACACGTTTGGGGGAGCCTGTGTCATTTGGCAAGTGGCATCCTAAAGAATTTCCCTTAGCAACTCACCCAACAGCTACAAGAAAGGTTATGTAGGCAGGTGAGGGGAGGGGCAGAGGAGCTAGGCCAGCACAGAGAGTAATTAGACACTCCCTGTAGAGGCGAAGGCTGAGACATGCAAGGAGAGAGGACACTGTGCCTTTTCACAACCAGCAGGTGGTAAGTATCTGATGAATACCGCAATTTTCAGACTTAATGACT
Source organism: Rana kukunoris (assembly GCA_029574335.1). NCBI lineage: Eukaryota > Metazoa > Chordata > Amphibia > Anura > Ranidae > Rana > Rana kukunoris. The sequence goes on from CM056059.1 coordinate 183,338,527, forward strand.
CAGAGGAGGGACCCCCACCCTTTTACTTCACTAACAAAGACACTGCCTAGATCTTCAGTCTGTGGAAGTAGTCAGCAAATGGATAAATAGTGCTGGGCTCACTTACACTATATTACCAAAAGTATTGGGACACATGCCTTTACATGCACATGAACTTTAATGGCATCCTAATCTTAGCCTGTAGGGTTCAATATTGGGTTGGCCCACTCTTTGCAGCTATAACACCTTCAACTCTTGTAGAAAGGCTGTCCACAAGATTTAGGAGTGTGTCTATGGGAATGTTTGATCATTCTCCCAGAAGCACATTTGTGAGGTCAGGCATTGATGTGGACAAGAAGGCCTGGCCTTGCAGTCTCCAATCTAATTTATCCCAAAGGTGTTCTATCGGGTTGAGGTCATGACTCTGTGCAGGCCAGTCAAGTTCATCCACCCCAAACTCTCTCACCCATGTCTTTATGGACCATGCTTTGTGCACTGGTGTGCAGTCAGGAAGGGGCCATCCCCAAACTGTTCCGACAACATTGGGAGCATGAAATTGTCCAAAATGTCTTGGTATGCTGAAACCTTAAGAGTTCCCTTCACTGGAACTAAGGGGCAAAGCCCAACCCCTGAAAAACAACCCCACACCATAATCCCCCCTCCATCTAAAGAGTTGGACCAGTGCACAAAACAAGGTCCATAAAGACATGGATGAGTATGTTTGGGGAAGAGAAACTTGACTGGCCTCAAACCGATAGAACACCTTTGGGATCGGAGACTGCGAGCCAGGCCTTCTTGTCCACATCAGTGCCTGACCTCACAAAAATGCTTCTGGAAAAAAGGTCAAACATTCCCATAGACACACTCCTAAACCTTGTGGACAGCCTTCCAAGAAGAGGTGAAACTGTTATAGCTGCAAAGGGTGGGCCAACTCAATATTGAACAATACGGACTTATGCCACGTACACACTCTTGGAATTTCTGACAACAAATGTTCGATGGGAGCTTTTGGTCAGAAATACCGACCGTGTGTAGGCTCCATCGGACATTTTCTGTCGGAATTTCTGACAACAAAAATTTGAGAGCTGGATCTCAAATTTTCCGACAATTCGGAAATTATGATCGCATGTGGACAATTCCGACGCACAAAATTCTACACATGCTCTGCATCAAGTACGAGACGGACGCGCTCAGTCTGGTAAAACTAGCGTTCTTAATGGAGATAGCACATTCGTCACGCTGTAACAGACTGAAAAGCATGAGGCTGAAAAGCATGAATCGTCTCTCACCAAACTTCTACTAACACTACTGGTATTGAACTTCCCTTTTCTAGTGCCGTCGTATGTGTTGTACGTCACCATGTTCTTGACCAACTTCCATCGCAAATTTATCCACGGTTTTGTTGTCGGAATGTCTGATCGTCTGTATGGCATAAGACTGGGATGCCATTAAAGTTCACGTGCGTGTAAAGGCAGGCGTCCCAATAATTTCGGTAATATAGTGTATTAGAAAGTCCTGCATGCACTGCACACATTTAAACATGAAGGGCCGGATTCACAGCTATCGGCGCATCTTTATGCCGCCGTAGCGTATCTTCTTTACGCTACGCCGGCGCAACGTTGAGAGACAAATATGAAATTCACAAAGAAAATGCGCCCAACGTTGCGCCGGCATAGCGTATATTTGTTGGCGTAATTCAAAGTAGGTGGAAGTGGGCTGGAAGTGGGTGTGATGCATGGTAATGAAGCTGGTATGGGCTGAGCGTCATCCAAGTACTTAAAACTAACGGCGCAAGCGTCGTAACTTGGACGTATTCCCATGAGCATGCGTACAACCACATCGAAATAACTGCCTAAGATACGTTGAATCACTGCTTACGACGTAAACGTAACCTATGTCCAGCCCTATTCACGTAGTACTACGTAAAATACGACGGCTGTTCCCTGGTCCATACCTTTGCATGAGTTGCGCCTCCTATATGAGGAATAACTTTACTCCGGACGTAACCCTTACGCAAATCGCTTAAAACATGCGCCGGGCGCAAGTACATTTGTGAATCGGCGTATCTCCCTCATTTGCATATTTGCATCACAAATCAATGGGAGTACCAAATGCGTCCATCGTTACTATGCGCCCACTATACGCCGGTGTAGGCAAGTTACGTCGGTTGGATGAAGTCAGTTTTTTATCTTAGTTCTATGGGTACGGCGCATAGATACGACAGTGCATATTTACACTTACGCGGCGTATATCGAGATACGTCAGCGTAAGTGCTACGTGAATCCGGGCCCCAAACACTAAATTAAATGTTTATTTTGATCAAACAATAATCAAAAATATCAGTTTATAAACATAAAATTATCATTTACAGTTAACAAAAAAAAAAAACATTTTTTCTTTTAAAGTAAAAAGTCATTCCTATTAACTACCATGATGAGTGCCACTCTTTCACGCACAATGGATTGTGTCAGTGCCATTAAGGAATAATCTATTGTACACTGAGCACAAAAGATAAATAGAACAAGGAGATAACATCCGGGTGTTTTTAAATAGTTAATTGCATCCTTTGTGAGAAATGAATGAAACAATTAGAGGCTGAGCTCATTAATAGAAACCTCCAACAGAGCTACTTATGGATAAGCGTAAACAGCGCTTGGCTAAATAATGTCTTTCATTATTGATGTTCAAGACCACGTAACCTCATTAGAGACCAAGAACAAAACAATGCCTTTGTTACAAGAGGGGCTCCAGGCGATGGGATCTTTACAGCAATAATATTTTGTTACTTCGCAGAAGGAACTTCCAGCAATAGATGAAAAATGATGTTGTGCTAAAAGTTATCACAGCTGGACCTATCCATTTATGAATCTTGCCAGTCACCTTTTCTGATGCCTTTTGATCAGCAGCCAATTAAAAATGTATTTCAGTATTAAAAGCTTCTATTATACACAAAGTGCCTTCATAGTACAGTGGAACCTCGGTTTAAGGGTAACTTGATTTGAGAGCGTTTTGATTTGCGAGCAACTTTTTTTTTTATTCTGACTCGGTTTGCGAGTGTTGACTCACAAGACGAGCAGAATTCAAGCTAAATAGGCCTGCAGTACCTTATTTGGCCTGAGGTACGGGGGCGCAGAAGCCGAGCAGAGCCGAAAATAGGCCTGCAGTACCTCATTTGGCCTGATGTACGGGGCAAAGGAGCTGAGAAAAGCCAAACATTGGCCTGCAGTACCTCATTTGGCCTGAGATACAGGGGGCAGGAAATGGGCCAAAGTGTCCTGGGGCCTTTTCGGCCGTTTTCGGCGCTCTCTGGTCCCCCCCCACCTCTGGCCGCATTCGGTATTGCATCCCATTGAAGTCAATGCGGAACAAATTATTTTCGTTTCCATTATTTATTTTTCACCTTAATGCAATCTATTAAGGTGAAAAAACATTTGATGATGCCGCCGCCCCCCCCCGAGACCCCTTGAAAGTCCCGCGCTCGGTCCCGACGCTATGGCCGCTCACTGTATCACGGGAGCGCCCGCAAAGACTCCTGGATCGGATTATGCTCGTATTCCGAGGTTCAACTGTAGTTGTTAAAGTCTAATTCCAGACCGACTTAAAGGAGTTGTAAAGAAATTTATTTTTCTATTAAGGTGAAAAAAACATTGATGATGCCGCCCCCCCCCCCCCCCCCCGAGACCCCTCGAAAGTCCCGCACTCAGTCCCAACGCTATGGCCGCTCACTGTATCACGGGAGCGCGCTCGCAAAGACTCACCACCATGCGAGCGCTCTCATATGACTGTGGAGAGTTCTTGCGGGGAGGACCAGAGACAGCCGCGGAGGGACCCCAGAAGACCTGGATCGGGGCCACTCTGTGCAAAACGAACTGCAAGGTGGAGGTGAGTATAACATGTTTGTTAATTTAAAGCAGGGGTGCCCAACCTTTTGAAAGTCGAGGGCCACTTAAGCGACTTGGTAACCAGTCGTGGGACACAATGGGCGGAGTGGGCAGATGACAGGTCTGTGTCCAGTCTGCATATGCAAAGCAGACACAGCCCAATCTACTCTACGGGCCCTCCGATTTAATCAAATTGAAGGGGGCAGATCCACTTTTTAGCAGATTGGATTGGACGTAGGCAGGTGTAAATGAACCCTCTAATCACCTGCCGCTTCATAAAGGTAATTAGAGGGTCTGATTGGGTCAGAGCGATCATGTGATCTTTGCCATAGATGTCTATTATATCCTGCAGGTGTGGTGCACTTTCTGAAAAGCCGATTGCTTCCTCTTCCGCCGGCTTCATTCACAATACCAATACTCAGATGGCAGGTCCGCAACCTGCAATCTGGGCTTGCAAACCCGCCATCCCAGAGCAGGAGGTCGCGGGCCACATCAGAGGGCTCCGCGGGCCAAATGTGGCCCCCGGGCCACTGGTTGGGCACCCCTGTTTTAAAGCAACATTTTTTTTCCTATAGTAACCCTCTAAAAGGTATTATTTAACTTTGGTCAAAACTGCACTTTTTTTATTTATTTTTTAATATAGGAACCCCTTACCTGCATAGGCAGTTTTGGTAAAATTGAACTAATCCTTTAGGCTGGGTTCACACCAGAACACGCCTCGGAGGAGCTGCAGAGATCCACAGCTCAGGTGAGAGAATCTGTCCACAGGACAACTATTAGGCCGCGTACACACGATCAGACCGGTCTGATGAAACTGGCCTTAGGAGTAGTAATGTTGTCTAGATTTTTCAACAGATGAACTCTAAAGCCAGGTTAGACACAACTTATTCTCTATCTGCTCTTGTTGCATCTCTACAGAAGTTCAGACAATCTTTAACTGACAACAAATAAATAAACACGGAAGGTGCAGAATAAGTAAAGTAAATAAGAAACTTTTAATAAAATAATAAAGCCAAATGGTCACTTTCATGACTCAAAGGTCAAGGAAGCTTGAAAAAGGGGGCATTGCCCTTGAAACATGTTGCCATGCCCATTTCCCCACCTGGTGTGTGTGATAACACAATGCTTCCTCACTGTTCTAGACTAGAGTATGTGAACTGGCATAATCTTCTTCCTGGTAGTGGCAATCCCTGCAGCAGATAGTGGTGTTACTCAGGGCCGCCTTTAGGGGGGTACAGGCAGTACACCTGTAAGGGGCCAGAGGTCCCCAGGGGCCCGGATGGTAACCCCCCTTTTTTTTTTTTTTTCTTTTTTTTATTATTTTCTTTTTTTGTAAGGGGCCCGGAGGTCTCAGGGCCTCGGATGGCAACCCCCATATTTTTATTTTATTTTTATTTAAAAAAAAATAATATAATATTTATTTTATTTTTAAAAGGGCACCAGGGCAACCCACTTTTTTAAGAATAAATTAATAATTTTTTTATATATATTTTTTTATTTCTTTTTTCTTTTTATTAAAGGGCCCAGAGGTTCCCAGGGCCCCAGATGGCCATCACCTTTTTTTATAAAAAATATATATATATTTTTTAATATATATATATGTATATATATATATATATATATATATATATATATATATATATATATATATATATATATATTTTTTTTTTATTAAAAGGCCCAGAGGTCCCCAGGGCCCTGGATGGCAACCCCCCCTTTTTTTGTATATATATTTTTTCTTTTTTGTAAGGGTCCCCAGGGCAACTCCCTTCTTTTTTTTATTTAGTTAGTCAGCACCCAAAGCCCCCTGACCTCAATTTGCGGCGGCAGCACCACCTGCTTACCACTTCCCAATTCGTGGCACCCCCCCGCTTCTCAATTCATGACCCCACCCCCGCTTCTCAATTCATGCCCCCTGCTTTGCAATTAGCGGCACCCCCCGCTTCTCAATTCACTGCCCTCCCCCGTTTCTCAATTCTCAATTTGAGGCGGCAGCCCCCCCCCCCTCCCGGCTCTCTGCTCCAGGGGGCCAATGCCTGCTGAAGCTGTGTAAGGGGCCCCATAATTCCTGATGGTGGCCCTGGTGTTACTCTTGGCTTTTAGTGTGCAGTGGAGTGGCGTCCTCACCATGGATGGATTTTTACATCCTTCCTTGACTCTTGAGTCAAGTAAGTGGCTATTTAGATTTATTATATTATAAAAAATGACTCCTTTACTGCACTTAGTCTGTGCCCTCTATGTTAATGTTTTTCTTTATTTTCTTTATTTTCAGAGGTACAGAACTTTAGTATCTTCCTGCTGGATAATGAAGTGTCAGTCACCTGTTTAGTAGGTTTATTATTACAGACAAGTAAGCTTGGCCAGTACTATAATTTTGACTATAATCTTAATTTGAACAAAGCAAATATTTAAATCTCTATTAACCATGTGTCTTATTGAGCTGAGTGTCTAATCTGATTGTATTATTTTATCTACACTGGAAAATGGCAACCGGAAAAAAAAAACAGGTTGAAGCACCACAAATGGTTTTTAGACACTTTGATAAATGAGTCTCACTGTTCTAATGTTCTTTCCTTATACACTGAATTTCAGCCTCACTTTTTCTCATCCCTGAAACATTTAGGAGGACAGCAAGGTAGGCAGGAAAGATGTTATTATCAGCGCTGAGCTACAGTGACAAGCCCTGCCAGTCTTGTTTAATGTCTCAGCTGTCACAGGAAGCCACATAGCCACATAGCCAGGCACAATCACGGTCAATTAAGTGATTCTTCAATTTGTCTCGATTATTATTGAGGTGACATGTTTTCAGACTCTGCCACAGCAATTTTCAGGGCCAGAATTTCCCATTAACAAGAAAGTCACATTAAAATGAACTGCTGGTATAATAAAAGGCCAGGATGTTCTCCTTAAAGGGGATTTCCAAAGAAATTAGACCCCCCCCCCTACCTGACTGGGGCCCCTAAGTGTAGAAATCTCCACCTCAAAAAGAACCTCTACAAAGATAAGAGTTGGGCGCACAATTTGAGCAGAGCAAAAAGTCAACCTGAACATCGCCATTTGGTGAACACCTGAATTTGGGAGGCAATCGGTGAGATGTTCGCCCGCAGAGTGCCCAATTCTAGGCAACTGGCAACATATTAAGGGGCAATCTGGCGGCATTTTAAGGGGCAAACTGGCAGCAATTAATGGGCACAGTGGCGACAATTAATGGCACAGTGACTGCGTTTGATGGCACAGTGGTGACAATTAATGGTGCAGTGGCTGCATTTGATGGCATAGTGGCGACAATTGATGGCAAAGTGGCTGTGTTTGATGGCACAGTGGCGACAATTAATGGCGCAGTGGCTGCGTTTTATTGCACAGTGGTGACAATTAATGGCACAGTGGCGAGAATTAATGGCACAGTGGTGACAATTGATGCCACAGTGGCAGTGTTTGATGGCACAGTGGTGACAATTAATGGCACAGTGGCGAGAATTAATTGCACAGTGGTGACAGTTGATGCCACAGTGGCTGTTTGATGGCACAGTGGTGACAATTAATGGCACAGTGGCGAGAATTAATGGCATCCAGTGGCTGCGTTTGATGGCACAGTGGCTGCGTTTAATGGCACAGTGGCGACGATTGATGGCACAGTGGCTGCGTTTGATGGCACAGTGGCTGCATTTGATGGCACATAGGCTGCATTTGATGGCACAGTGACTGTGTTTTATGGCACAGTGGCTGAATTTGATGGCACGGTGGCTTTGTTTGATGGCACAGTGGCTGCGTTTGATGGCACAGTGGCGACAATTGATGGCACAGTGGCAGCGTTTGATGGCACAGTGGCAGCGTTTAATGGCACAGTGGCAGCGTTTAATGGCACAGTGGCAGCGTTTAATGGCACAGTGGCTGTGTTTGATGGCACAGTGGCTGCGTTTGATGGCACAGCGGCAACAATTGATGGCACAGTGGCTGCGTTTGATGGCACAGTGGATGCATTTGATGGCACAGTGGCAGCGTTTGATGGCACAGTGGCAGCATTTAATGGCACAGTGGCTGTGTTTGATGGCACAGTGGCTGCGTTTGATGGCACAGTGGCTGCGTTTGATGGCACAGTGGCAACAATTGATGGCACAGTGGCTGCGTTTGATGGCACAGTGGATGCATTTGATGGCACAGTGGCAACAATTGATGGCACAGTGGCTGCGTTTGATGGCACAGTGGCTGCGTTTGATGGCACAGTGGCAACAATTGATGGGCACAGTGAGGCTGCAATTTATGTTTTTTTTTTGTTTGTTTTTTTATTTGTTTGCACCAGCCACCACTGTTAACAATTCAATCAAATAATTGAAATTTTTACAAGTTGCAAAAATCCCTAACCCTTTGTGCAGAATTAAAAAAAATAAGCCAACTAAACAGAAACATAAATTGGGACCCAAGTGTTTGTGGATGGCAAGAGCTCTGCAAGGCTTTGCTAAGTGTGATTTAGTGTGTTTACCAAAAACAAATCGTTGTATGAACACAAGAGACAATACAGAAATAAGGAGCTCAACCTAAATTATGCTAGGGGGAACTGAGTAATTGACTCTTGCCACTGATTAAACGTTATATTTCCTTGTCTAGACTAAAGCAAAGTCAGAAAGAAAATTATGAAGGAGTTTTGAGTGTTCTAACTTTCAATAATATACAAGATGCTTGATTATAATTGTCTCTTCAGAATGATGCACATCAAATTGACAAACAGTCCATGTTTGATTTTATTGGATATATTAAACTTATCCATATGATGTGTCAAAAAATATTGATCTGCAATGCTACTTTGTGGACTTAATTACTACAATTTTGTTTGCACAAGACGAATCTAAAAAGTAAATTTCAGCCATTTACATTCTTGTATTCAATAGGTAAACACACGTTTTGTTATTAAATCAGAAACGCCTCAAACTCAACTCCAGACAATGGCCCAGATTCACAGAGCAATTACGCCTGTCTAACTGGTGTTAGACAGGAGTAATTTCAAATTTCGCGCGCCGTATCACTAGTTTGAATCCTCAAACCATGATACGGCGGCTTCAGGCTTCGATCCGAGAGGCTTACGTCTTCGTAAGCCTTCGGATCTACGCTCCGATATTTTTGCGGCCGCTGGGAGGAGTCCGCGTCGTTTTCAGCATCGGGATATGCAAATGACTTTTTACGGCGATCCACGAAGATACGAGTGGTCTTCGCAATCGCTTACGTCATTTTTTTGCTACGTACTGTCAGGCGGCGTACACACGACAGAGGTTCTCGCTGGAAACCAGCAAGAACCTCGCTGGAAGCTGCATTCCAGCGAGGACCTCGGCCGTGTGTACACAGAGCGCTCGCCCCGCCCGTCGGGAATCCCGTCGAGCTCTCTTTTTGCTCGACGGCCCGCCTGGATGAATGGCTGGTTGCCATTCCCGACGGGCGGGTCGCCGATTTCGACGGCCGGCAGAGAACCTCGACGGGCGAAACGATGTGTTCTGCCCGTCGAGGTTCTCTGCCGTGTGTACGCGGCTTTAGACCAGCTATTTGCTGGTCTAATGGTGCGTAGCCCATGTTAAGTATGGCCGTCGTTCCCGCGTCAAATTTAATTATTATTATTTTTTTTCCGTAACTCGTTCGGGAATAGGAATGTCCGTAAACGACGCTACTCAAACAACGAATGACGTAACGACGTGATTTCGCGCAATGCACGGCAGGAAATTTGTGAACGGAGCATGCGCAGTTCGATCGCCGCGGGAACGCGCCTATTTTAAATGCTTCACGCCCCCTACTCGCGTAGATGGCTTGCGCCGGGAGAAATACACTACGCCGCTGTAGTTTACAGGACAAAATCTACCGGGATTCCACGTAGAGCCAGGTAAAATACGGTGGCGTAGTGTATTTCTGATACTCTACGCGAATGTATGTGAATCTGGGCCAATGTTTTTTGAGGTTTTGAGTGCAGAATAAACTCCTTCCCGACCAGCCGCTGCAGTTATACTGCGGCAGGTTGGCTCCCCTGGGCTAGCCATCGTAGCTGTACGTTGGCTCTTTAAGACACCCGGGCAGGCGCCTGCAGCATGTCTCCGGAGCCGATGCACGTGCCCGGAGGGCGCGATGACCACCGAACACCTGTGATCGTTCTTGACAGAGCGAGAACCGGGATCTGTGCGTGCAAACACACAAATGTCGGTTCTCTCAGGGGAGAGGAGACAGATCGTGTGTTCTTACTAAGTAGGAACAATGATCTTTCTTCTCCTCTAGTCAGCTACATTTTCCCCTACATAGGGAACACACTTAACCCTTTGATTGCCCCTTAGTGTTAACCCCTTTCCTGCCAGTGACATGTATACAGTAATTAGTAGCTCTGATTGCTGTATATGTGTCACTGGTCCCAAAAAAGTGTGAAAAGTGTCCGATCTGTCCGTCACAATGTTACAGTCCTGCTAAAAATTGCTGATCACTGCCATTACTAGTAAAAATAATAAAATAATAATAGTAAAAATACTGTGTTTTTTTTCAAAATTTTCGCTATTGTAGCACTACCCCCGAAGGAGCTGCTGGTTTGTTTTGGGTGGCAAGTTATCTCTATTCCTTCACCCTCTAGGGTACTTGATGAGAGCTGAAAGAATGTTTAAGGTCCACAGATTGCGTTTCTTTTTCTCTGCTTTATTTACCAAACGTGGTAAAAGAACAAACATAGAAGTTGAAGAGGTGGAAGGGTATAGGTAGTAGGTTTAGGTGTAAAACTTTAGTCGGAAACACTCCTGCTTCCAGTAATGTAGCTTTCATTGCCAATCTAGCCAGAGTGGGTATTGTGCACCTGGATAGGCCTCTCTCACCAACCTAGCAGCCAGGTGTCCCACGGAAAGTCTCTGCCACCGACCTTCCCAATTTGTTAAAGATGTGTTTGGTCCAAAATCCTCTCAACATAGGATTAAGCACCCGGATCTCTTCTTGGACAAATTCTTGTGAACTGTTGGGTGACCTTCACTCAGCCCCTCAGTAATTGTGTATCCTTCAATGAAGTTCCAGGCCTCTCTTGAGCGTACCAGCCTCATGCTCGGTGCTCTCCAGAATAGGTGCTTCATTAAGTGACTTCCTCCCTCTAGGACGGACCGCACAGGACCACTTTGTAAATATAGACCCAGTCTGACTACTGGGCATACCTGGTAAATCACAACTCCGGACAAGCGTGGTCCCGGAGCCAGGAAGTCTTAAACACGCACCCTGGTCAGGAGGGCCATACATGGGGGTGGTGGGATGACTGACCAGGGACTGACGACGACGACCCTGAACTAGTGACGTCTGTCCCTTAAATACTCTCCCCCAGTATGCACAGTGCACGGTGATTAACCCTCACTGATTGGCTGCCGAAGAAGAATACCCTAAAAACCTTGATCTGACTGCTACCTCCCTCAGCCTGGTGTGGAACCGACACCCCAGACAACAAGAGTGGTCATCTGCAGTACAGCCATGGCTGGAACAGAGGCCCAAATTTGTCAAAACAATACAGTCAGAGGTAGTTAAATCTCTGACTACCCTCTAAATTTAAAGCAGGGCCAGCTAAGAAAAGTAGCAGGCCGCTACACAATTTTTTGTTTATAGTGCAAAACATTGGAAGAGATGATCAAATACCACCAAAAAGAAAGCTGACATTTGCAACTCCTATGGGGGTAGTGCTACACCCCGATGAAGGGGTCACCAAAACACATTGGCTGTTTTTATATCGGAATTACAACTAATAAACTATGTACCAGTACTACAAATAAGTCGTTTGGCACTTTTTCTACTAGGCACTAGAAGAGTCTGAGGAAAGAGTCAATTATCCCTACTTTGCCTATCCAGTGTCGTTCTCCACTCACCTAATGGGTATGATACAAGGCCCCTTACAGGTGGCAAACAGGAATAACTTATGCCTTATTCACTCAACATTTTCAGCAGCTACTCCAGGGGTATTGATACATCTACCTTTCACCAGCAACCAATCAATTCTTAGAAGACAGAAGTTGAAATTTTAAAGTAGTTCTAAACAGGGTCATCTTTAAGGCAGGGTAAAAGGGGCAGCTGCCCCGGGCCTAGTCATTGTTGAGGGGCCCAAAGCAGATGCCCCTTGAGCCTACACTGCCTGAAAATAGTTGACAAGTAGATTTGGGAGGGCCCAAGAAAATGTTTGCCCAGGGTTCAATCCACATTAAAGATGGCCCTCGTTCTTAAGTCAACAGGTTTTTATTTACCATAATGCATTATTTGCAGTAAGATAAAAAAACTTTCAGTTACTGTTTGTCTCGCCATCCTCCCTAAATACCTACCTGTCTGAGTCCTGAATCAATCCAGCTCTGTGCCCCTCTGTAGGTATTCTCTTCTTGGTCTCACAGGCTTGGCCCGAGAAAAGTAAAGAAATGTCGCATTGGTTACATCTCCTCCCTCCCTTCCCTAAATACTTTCCTGAGTCCTATCTTGTTCCAACGCTGCGCTCTCTTCCTCTCCTCGCAGGAATTAATGAGAGCCATTGGCTCCTACTGCTGTTAGTAAAACCCAGTAATAAGGGAGCGGGGACAGGAACGAGCTGAGCTGTGTGTGTCAACAGGTATAGATGCACACAGCCTGACTTGGAGCAAGCCTGCATGTGTGAGAAGAGGAGGAGCCTAGAGCACTAGCGGGGGACCCCAGAAGGGGAGGTTCAGGCCGCTCTGTGCAATTCCATTGCACAGAGCATGTATGTACAGTATAACATTTTTTTTGGTTTTTATTTTTTTGAATTGCCAACAACTTTCTTAATTGTTTGCTTTGGGTTTGGGCAATTTGGTCATTGCATTTTGTACTATCTTACTAAATAAGCATACATATGTGTAGTCTACAAGGCTGGCAATTCAACTAATGTCTTGTAATCTGCAGCATCATATTGTTTCCAAATATTTGACTAAACAAGCATGTAGAATGTTACAATAATGAGAGGTCTATGATTACTGGTGTATTGCATCTGACATCCACAGGCAGCATCTGCAAGTGCTGTACATTTAGACACAAATACATTTACTAGATTCTCTTCATTGCATTTTAATGGAAGCAAAATCCAGTTAAAATAAGTGAATCCTCTTCAGTAGTAAACAGTGATGGGGCATCTGAGGCTAAGTTAATGGAAGCACCATTCGAAATTAAGCCTCTAAGCTGTCGCATCTGTTCCACAATCTAATTTTACATGTACAAGCAATGCATAATTCGTAATTACACTATAGTATCACATAGTTATTCTTACATATTTCTATATATATATATATATATATATATATATATATATATATATATATACGTTGTGTCTCTTAGCCAGGGAGCATCTGTCATTAAAGCAGATATTAACAAATCAGGGAGCAATTCCTCTCGGGCTTTAGTGGAAAATAGAAATAAAAAAATGATCTATTGGTATTTTGAGATTGAGCAGTTGCATTCCATCAGTGTTATTTTATTCTGAGCAGGATATAATGTGGGCACACAAAAAAAAGCAGTTGTATTTGGCCCCTGGAACTACTGGGCCCTGTCACAGTCATGGCCTCCATCACAGTCCTCGCTGCAGTCATGACCCCATCACATCAGTCTTCCCTGCAATCATGAACTTCCATAACAGTAAGCCCTGTAGCCATGGCCCCCCCATCACAGACTTCCCTGCAGTCATGGTCCATCACATCACAGTCCTCCTGCAGTCATGCCCCCCATCACATCAGTCTTCCCTGCAGTCATGCACCCATCAGTCTGCAGTCATGCCCATTGGTGTCAATCAGTGCCCATGAGAGATGACAATCAGTGACCATCAGTGATGTCTGTTAGTGCCGCCTATCAGAGCCCATCAGTACTGCCCATCATTGCCTATCAGTGCCACCTATCAGTGCACAGCAGTGCCACCTATCAGTGCCCATAAAGGCATCCCATCGGTGCCACCTATCAGTGCACAGAAGTGCCACCTATCAGTGCCCATAAAGACTGCCCATCAGTGGCACCTATGAGTGCCCATCAGTGCTGTATATCAGTGCCCATCAATGCTGCCTATCAGTGCCCATCAGTGCTTCATATCAGCGCCGCCTATCAGTGCTGCATTTAGTGCCACCTATCAGTGCCCATTGGTGCTGCATATTATTGCCTCCTCATCAGTGCCACCTCATCAGTGAAGGAGAAAACATACTTATTTATAACATTTAAAAACAGGAATTAAGAAAAAACATATTTTTTGCAAAGTTTTCTTCAGTTATTTATCAAAAAAAAAAAAAACAACAACAAAAAAAACTGTGGGGATTAAATACCACCAAAAGAAAGTTCTATCTGTCTCAAAAAAAGATTTTATTTGGGTAAAGTGTTGCATGACCACACAATTGTCATCCAAATTGTAACAGCACTGAAAGCTGAAAATTGGCCTGGGTAGGAAGGTGGCTAAAAATGCCCGGTATTAAAGTGGTTAAAGTCGCTAAAATAATTTTCACTTGCCCTGCCCAGACTATTTATTTATTTTTTGCTTTCAACACATTGGCCCGGATTCAGAAAGGACTTACGCCAACGTATCTCCTGATACGCCGCGTAAGTCCACGGATGCGCCGCCGTATCTATGCGCCTTATTCTTGAAATTAGATACGCCTGAATTTTGGCTTCATCCGACGGACGTAAGTCTCCTACGCCGTCGGATCTTGGGCGAATATTTACACTGGCCGCAAGGGGCGCTTCCATAGATTTACGCATCAAATATGTAAATGAGCAAGATACGCCGATTCACAAACGTAATTGCGTCTGTCGCTGTAATCTACGCCGTTTACGTAAGGCGTACATCCGGCGTGAAGTTACCCCTGCTATATGAGGCGCAAAGGTATGGCCCAGGGAATGACGCTGTCGAATTTAACGTCGCGTACGCCGTTTACGTAGTACTACGTGAATAGGGCTGTGCGTAGGTAACGTTCACGTCGTAGGCGTATCTAAGGCAGCTATTTCGACGTAACTGTGAGCATGCGCACTGGGATGCGTCCAAGAGCCGACGCATGCGCAGTTCGTTTTTTGAAGCTTAGCCCATCATTTGCATGGGGTCACGCCTCATTATAATATATCACGCCCACTTCCAGCCCACTTTCACCTACTTTGACTTACGCCGGCTTACGCCGACAACTATACACTACGCCGGCGCAACGTTGAGCGCATATTCTTTGAAAATAGCATGCTTGCCTCTTAACGTTGTGCCGGCTTAGCGTAAAGACGATGCGCTACGCCGGCAAAAATATACGCCGCTCCACGTGAATCTATCCCAGAAACTTCAGTGACAACACATAAACTTGCCTCCTAATATAATCCACCCACTTTCATAATAACAATAATCATAATAACAATAATCAATATTATTCACTTTACCTGTTGGTGGTCATAATGTTATGGCTGATCAGTGTATATACTGTTAGGAGGAGCAGGAATTAGCCCTGGTTCACATTGCAGAAATTTGGCATGCGATTTATATTTTTAGAATATTTTTGGGGATATTTATTTTAGCAAAAAGTAAAAAATATAGCTTTTTCTTCAAAATTGATGCTTTATTTTTTATTTATAGCGCAAAAAATAAAAACCGCAGAGGTGATCAAATACCACCAAAAGAAAGCTCTATTTGTGGGAAAAAAAGGACGCCAATTTTGTTTGGGAGCACGACCGCGCAATTGTCAGTTAAAGCGACGCAGTGCCAAATCGCAAAAAGTGCTCTGGTCTTTGAGCAGCCAAATGGGTCGGGCTGAAGTGGTTAACTTTACAGGAAGTGAGAGCCTCAGTAATCTGCACATCCCTCAGTCAAGAAAAAAAGGAGAATCAAGAGATGAGAGGACAAAGGAAAAGAAGGGTAGAGGGCAAACAAGATGGGGAGATGAAGGAAAGGGAAGGTAGGGTGTGTCCCAGTGAATCACCCCATGCCAAAAAAAGGAAGGGGAAAGACGAGGGTTGAAATTCTAGTCCTCCGTCTCAAATTGTTTCATATTCCTGAGAACAGGTAAACATTGTCCAATGGAACCAGATGCTCCTGAAATTTTATTTTCCTTTCAGGGTAGCTGTGATATTCTCCTTTTTATTTATTGCAAAGTACCGTATTATCCGGCGTATAAGACCACCTTTTGTACTTAAAAATGTTCCCTCAAAAGTCGGGGGTCATCTTATACGCCAGTACCTGTATGCGTGGCAGGCGACCATTGTTCAAAAGCTGCGCCTCCTCCTGGTGCTGTTCCATGATAGGCGGAACACTGTTTCCCGACATCGCCTCCGTTCAGTGTTCCGCCTATCACGGCTGTCTTCTCATGTTTGGCCTCGGACAAGAGGACATCTGCGAGGACACAGAACACAGGCACTGCTGGAAAACTGAGTGTTCTGCCTATCACGGAACAGCACAAGGAGGAGGCGCAGATTTTAAATGATAGACACCCACAATCTGCCTGAGACTGCATGTCAGGGATAAGGTAAGGGATTGTCCAGGTGAGGGATGTAATGGCTGGCACAGTACAGTGAGGCATGTAATGGCACGGTACAGTGAGGCATGTAATGGCACGGTACAGTGAGGCATGTAATGGCACAGTACAGTGAGGCATGTACTGTAATGGCACGGTACAGTGAGACATGTAATGGCACGGTACAGTGAGGCATGTATTGGCACAGTACAGTGAGGCATGTAATGGCACAGTACAGTGAGGCATGTAATGGCACAGTGAAGCAAGGGGGTCGTCTTATACGGCGAGTATATCCCAAAACCAAGATTTTAGCTGGAAAATTAGGGGGTCGTCTTATACGCCCAGTCGTCTTATATGCCGGCAAATACGGTAGTTGTTTTGCTCTGAATGTGAAAATCCCATGTTTGCTTTAGGGGCCTTGTACACACGATCAGTCCATCCGATGAGAATGGTCTGAAGGACAATTGTCCGATGAAGCTGACTGATGGTCTGATGTGCCTACACACCATCAGTTAAAAAAACGATCGCATCAGAAGCCGGTGACGTTTACGTGTTTTAACACAGCGACGTGCTGAAAAAACGAAGTTCAATGCTTCCAAACATGCGTCGACTTGATTCTGAGCATGCGCTGTCTTTTTTTTTGAAATATGTTTATTAGGTTTTTGAAATATAAGGTTACAAACATTCATATTAAAATAGCATGTACAATAAACGTGTAAAGTAAAATTTGACAAATACATATCAGAATATATATATTGAAAGGAATCAAACATTCCATAAACTGCATCGTCAATTAGGGTTAATAAACAAGCAATATAAGGGGAAAAGGATAGGAATGGGATAGGAAGGGACGTGCCAGGCAATTAAATAGGTTACTTCTGGCATTATCCTCCTAATTCAGGACAGCTTAATAAAAAGGTTAAAAAACATATAAATTATAATACAATAATGAATGAATTCGAAATTTTAAGAACAATCTTTCATGGATGTAATATCAGAGTATACTCGGCTGATGTCGTGAAGTGTGACCAACAAGCCCATTTATCAAGGTATGTATCAGAGGAGTCTCTAGACTGGTGTATTAATTCCTCCATACTAGCAATGTGATTGACTCTGCGAATCCAATCTACAACGGTTGGCGAGGCCGACTGTCTCCACTTGATGGGAATACACATTCTTGCCGCATTAATTAAATGTATGAGTATAGTGGAATTATATGTGGAATGGGAGAGGCTAGAGAGGTGTAGCAAGTATTGACCAGGAGTGAAATCTGGAGTGAAGGTGGTGATTTGAGTTATTAGTCTACGAACCTCTTTCCAGAAATCAATTATTGCAGAACATTCCCACCATATATGTAGAAGAGTACCAGGAGAATTATTACATCTCCAACATAAGGGAGAGGTGTTGGGGTCGAATTTGTGAATAAGAGAAGGGGTTCTGTACCATCTTGAGTAAATTTTGTAGCCATTCTCCTGTGTTAGGATATTCAATGATCCTTTGTGTATTCTCCTGAAAATGGTTGCCCATTGATCAGAAGATACAGAAACCTGGAGCTCCAATTCCCATTTAAGATTATTACTGTCCACCTGAGGGTCAATGTTTGAATTTAGAAGGGCATACATAAGAGAGATCAGGTGCTTCTGAGGGGAATCCCTTAGACAAATAGTTTCAAACCTTGTCTTGTATCTATTCCATCCACCTATGGGATTCTTTTTTGAGAGAAACTCAGTGATTTTGTGAAAATTAAAGTCTGAAATACTACAGTCAGGGTCAATCAATCTAAAGGAGTCAAGAGAGATGGGGGAATGATTTTCGAAGAAATCTGGAGCCCTAAGATTTAATGTTGGAGAGTCGTCTGCGCGAGATGTATTGTGTTCTGGGAGAGGTATCTCAAGACTATGGGTGATTGGAGTCATAGGTCCATATATAGAGGATAAATTAATTGATTTGCATAAAGATCTAAAAATCTTTAGGGAAGATCCCGTTATTGGATGAGATTTGGCGCTACGTGGGATTTTTTTTGGTAGGGTCCACGGTAGGTGTCTAATGGGTACCGACAATAGGCAAGAAATCTCCTCCAAACCTATCCAATCTTTAGAGTGGGAATGAACATGCCAATCAACTATTCTGCATAAGTGACTCGCCCAATAATATTTGTGCAAATCTGGAACTCCAATGCCTCCCATGAGTTTCGGTGTGACTAATTTATCCCATTTGATTCTTGGTTGTTTACCTCCCCATATAAAATTCAAGCAGATACTTTTGAATGATTTGAAAAAAGTTCCTGGAATGGAGATAGGAAGGGTCTGGAATAAATACAAGAATCTAGGCAGAACATTCATTTTAAGGATATTTGCGCGCCCGAACCAGGAAAACATTCCCTTATCCCATTTCAGTAAGTCAGAACGGATTGTATTTAGTAAGGGTAGGAAATTGTCATTGTATAAGTGTTTAATGTCGGAAGATAAATTGACTCCAAGATATGATAAGGTTTTGTCTACCCATATGAAAGGGAAGTTTTGTTTACATAGTGTCACTGTATCTGCGGGTAATGAGATATTGAGTGCTCTGGATTTTGCTAAATTTATTTTTAAATTGGATATATCACCAAACATCGAAAAATCTTTTAACAAATTGGGAAGAGTAATAATGGGATTTGTCAGGAATAATAAAACGTCGTCAGCAAAAGCTGCTACCTTGTATATTTTATTCCTTATCGTGATACCTACTATGTCATGGTTGGCACGGAGCTTACAGAGGAAAGGTTCTAATATTAGGATAAAGATGATTGGCGAAAGTGGACAACCCTGACGCGTTCCATTCGCCACAGAGAAAGCCTCCGACAGATGCCCATTAATTTTGATCTTTGCAATAGGTGACGAGTATAGGAGTTTAATAAATTGCAACATACGATCACGGAGTCCAAGAGACTCCAGAGCTGCGTGCATGTAGTCCCAAGCAATCCTGTCGAAGGCCTTCTCTGCGTCAAGGGAGAGCATGAATCCCGGATATCCTGACTCTAGGAGCCAGTTTTGAATACATAGGGCTTTAATGGTATTATCCCTGGCCTCCCTACCCGGGGTAAAACCCACTTGGTCCAATGAGATCAAATTATTTAAAAGAGGTAGAAGGCGATTCGCTAGAATTTTAGCGTATAGCTTAATATCCACATTAAGGAGAGATATGGGCCTGTAATTAGATACACAGTTTCTGTCTTTATTGGGTTTGGGAATCATTACAACATGGGCTTCAAGGAGGTCAGTGGAAGATGTCCATTGGGCTGGCATGGAATTAAAAGTTGATATAAAATGGGGAATTAGGGAGTCTTTAAACGTTTTGTAGTAGTTAACAGAAAAACCGTCAGGTCCGGGGCTTTTTCCCACATTAAGTTGGTGTAGAGCGGTAAGGGCTTCGGATACGTCCAATGGCCTGTCCAAATCCTTTGCTATGTCAGGGGTAACCGGTTTGGGGCTGTAGGATTTGAGGAAGTCAACTATTAAGTCTTTTCTAGATTGATCACTCCCAACAGTTCCTTTAGTTTTCAGATTATACAAGGCGGAATAATATAATTGGAATTGCTTGGCAATATCAGAAGTGCTTGTGAGTTTATTCCCGTTGGCGTCAGTAATAGAGTGGATATTGTCAAATTTTCTACGCGAGGCATTCAGGGAATTAGCCAGTAGCTCACCGGTTTTATTGCCGTATTCATAGAAGAATTTCTGTGAGTAGATTTTATTTCTTTTAATTTTTTTATCCAATATCTCAAGCAATTCCTTACGTGTACTAGAAAGTTCAGCGAGTACATCAGTAGCAAGAGATTGTTTGTGAACTGTTTCTAAACTTTCTATTCGGTCTGTCAAAGTTTTAATGAGTTCTCGTCTCTCTTTATTTCTCTTAGCTATCAAGGAAATGAATTCTCCTCTGACCACACACTTATGGGCTAACCATGTAGTATGTTGATTTATATCATCGGTCAAGTTTTCCTTAAAGTAAAAAGAAAGTAAGGATTCAATTTTTTGGATCACATTCGCATCAGTAAGCAACGAATTGTCCAATCTCCAAGGTTTCCGTAGGGTAGGTTTGTCATCAAAAGTCAAACACATAGAGATCGGGTTGTGGTCCGACAATACCATAGGTTCAATAGAAGTACCATCCAGTGACTCCAAGTCTGCCTGTGTAACAAAAAAATAGTCCAGTCTGGAGTATGTGTTATGTGGGGAAGAGTAGAAAGTGTAGTCCCTTGAGGAAGGGTTTAGAGTGCGCCAGGAATCATGTAATGAAAGACGATGGAATAATTTTTTAACCAAATTCAGTGTTCTGTATGAGGTCTTGGAATTGCCAGATGAAGTGTCGAGAATGGGGTTGAGGGCTAGATTAAAATCTCCACCCAAAATTATTATGCCAGTAGCAAAAGCTTCTAGGGAGTCTATTACACTTGTAAAGAAAGAGGCTTGTAGTCTGTTGGGAGCATAAACATTACCTAAAGTTATAGGTTTGTTGTAAAGTGTTCCCTTTATGAACAGGAACCTGCCTTCAATGTCTATGTTTGTATCTAGGATTTGGATGGGACAGTGTTTCGATATCAATATAGAAACACCCCCACTCTTGGATCTAGGGTTTGTTGCGTGAAATATATGAGGAAATCTTTTATCTGTGAATGTGGGACAGTTATCAGTTCTAAAGTGCGTTTCTTGTAAAAATACTATATCAGATTTGGATTTCTTAATTAATAATAATAATTTAGACCTCTTCTCTGGCACATTAAGGCCTTTAGTGTTAATAGAGTACAATTTAATTTTACGGTGTGCGACACCCACACCGCCAGTGAAGGAAGACATTCTTAAATCTAAAGGAAGATGAAATAATAGAATTCAGATGAACCAGGAAAAAATTAAGGGAAAGGAGGGGTGGGTGAAAGGGTCGGGGAGTGAGAATATATATCTCACTCCGTAAAAAGTTGTAAAAAGAAGAAGAAATGTGAAACGAATTAACCAAAAATCCTCCTCCCGGAGGGAAGGTTAAAAAGGGATCAAATGTAGCATTAACCCTCTGTCCTAACCCAAAAAGGACAAATAGACAGAGATAATTGCTACTTGGGGGGTGAAAAGAACAACCAAGCACAAAAGTAACAACCCAAATTATCTGCCTGCCCACCGCCACAGACGTGTCTGCTGCAAATTTTTCATAAGCAATTAAGGCGGATACATTGTTAACTTTGTAATACCACAAGTAGTCAAAAAGTCATACTAATAGAATGTGATATTGTGCAGAAAATACGACCCTGTTGATGATATTTTATATTCAAATCATCATTAAATACTGCAGCTGCTTAGTAAGGAAGTCGCACATTCTCCACAATTTATACCATAGAACATTTCTAAACGGAGTTAAATTAAAATATAATAAACATATTTGTCAGACCTATCATTTGATTGATAGCAAAACAAGACAATTCATTGACCTAAAGTTACAAGCAACTATGAACGTTCCACGTTATGGGGATTACAGTAAAATTAAGGAAAGGTCTGTGACTCACCACTATGCCCTTGATGAAATAAAGAGAATAGGCGGACTAAAAAAAAAAAAAAAAAAAAAAAGGGGGTGAGTACAAACTAAATATTAAAGGGGAAAACGGAACTGAATTGCAAGTCAGTATTCCTTCCTTGATTTTCTGGCTTTCGGTAGTGACGTCGTAGGAGGAATGGAATTCGGATCAGCAGAGGATGTGGAATGGTCTTCATTTGATTGGGATCGTTGTCTCCGGAATCTTGATTGAGTCACTTCCATTGAGTCAAAGTTAGACTTATTTTTGGCAGGGATGTTGACACGAAATTCGGCGTACCAATTGGGGAGATCTATTGGTTGCAAGTCCATTGCTCTGCAGAAAGATTGGAGTTCTTCCGGGACTCTCAGAGTTGCTGTGTGTCCCTGATAAGTGGCCTGTATGCCAAACGGAAACTTCCATTTATATATAATTCCCTTATCGCGCAGTTTGTCCAATAATGGTCTCAGGTCTCTTCTATTTTGCAAAGTGATAGGGGATAAATCTTGGTAAAAAGAGATGGGGTGACCTTCAAAAGAGTATTTAGGTCGTAGCCTAGCATTTCTGAGAATCCCTTCTTTGAGTTGGAAATCATCCACATGGCAAATTATGTCTCTGGGGGGATCCGTTGGTTTGCCTCTCGGTCTGATTGCCCTGTGTATACGTTCCATCTTAATGACGGTAAGTGGGGGGCAACCCAACAAGTTATTGAAAATCCCAGTAACTACCGGGGTAAGTTGATCTATTTCCACCGATTCGGGCAGTCCCCTAAGTCTCACATTATGACGCCTGCTGCGGTTTTCCAATTCCTCTAATTGGCGATTCATTTCCCTGAGGCGCAGTGTATTATTGTCTGTTTTGCTGTTGACATGACGCAGTGCTGCTCCTTGTTGCGCAGTTACTTTTTCTACATCTTGTACGCGCGCTGTAACTGCGCGTACGTCTAAACTCAATTCTGCAATGGCAGCTGCAAGGGTAGATTTTATATCCGCTGCCACCGAGTGAAGGTCACTAAGGCTGGGGGTCTGTGAAAAGTCTTTTTGGGCTTTAAGTCCCTGGTCGCCACTCTGGGGGACCGGACCTATGCCTGCGTTTTGGGCTCCATTCATCCCTATGGGGAATCCTTGCGGGTCAGACATTGTAAGAGCGGGACCTCAAGTTCATACAGTGATATCTCCGCAATAAAACCCCTCCGGGGTTTAAGAGTGGTATCAAAAAATTCCTTGAGGTTCAGGGACCGGTGTCTGTATATACGGGATGATCAGTCCCCTTACCGGCGCAAATGATGTCCGCTCAAAGTCCGTGACGGTGGGAGCCTTCCTTTCAAGCTGCCATTCCCGTGCTCGGCTAGACCACGCCCCCATGCGCTGTCTTTTAACCGATGCTTTTGCATACTAACGATCGGTTTTGACCCATCGGTCAGGCTTCCATCAGTCAAATTTTAAAGCAAGTTCTCTTTTTTTTTACTGAAGGATAACTGACTAATGGGGCCCACACACGATCGGTTTGGACTGATGAAACAGACCTTCAGTTTGTTTTCATCGGTTTTGACTGATCGTGTGTACGCGGCGGCCTAAGAGGTAATTTCACATTAATTAATGTATTATATAATAAAATTCCTATTAAACATGTCATATTGACTGTGGTGTTGAACATGGTGCTTTCTTAATACAATACAGATATTTCTTTGGCATGACACTCTCAATAAATTCTTACACTGAATTGTATTAGTGGTTTCTGCATTCTCTATAATGAATAACATTTGAAAATGTATAAGATCGAGTTATTGTCATTGGCAAATTAAAATTTCTCCTATATATTTTAATCATTTGAAAAAGCTGTTTCTCCCCTTGGGGTATTACTATTTACATAATTGTAATTTATTGCTTAAAATACTTGCCCAAGCAAAAGAAAATCATCAAAGTATTTCAGTTCATTAAATCACTGATTTATCTATGGCTCTCTCTGGCTGTATGAATGTAGAACGTACGGTATAGTAAGATGATGCCGACAGACAGCGCTGGAAACTGTCAGCAGTATTCAGAAAAGCAGCGGGTTTGGACTTACAGATAAGCCCACATAGGCTAAAATTTGGGGCATCGAAATGTTCTGTTTTTAACTTATTATGCCGCGTACACACGACCATTTTTCATGACGAGAAAAATGCAATTTTTTAAATTGGTCGTGAAAAACGGTCGTGTGTAGGCTCCAGAGCATTAAAAATTTAGAACCTGCTCTATTTTTTCTCGTCGTTTTTCACATTGTTCTATTTCACGTTGTGAAAAACGGTCGTTTGTAGGCTTTAACGAGGGGAAAAAAACGTGCATGCTCAGAAGCAAGTTATGAGATGGGAGCGCTCGTTCTGGTAAAATTAGCGTTTGTAATGGAGATAGCACATTCGTCATGCTGTAACACACTGAAAAGCACGAAGCCTGAAAAGCGCGAATCGTTTCTCACCAAATTTTCACTAACACGCGGTAACACGAAATCAGCAAAAGCAGCCCAAAGGGTGTCGCCATTTGAATGGAACTTCCCATTTCAGTGCCATCGTACATGTTGTACGTCACCGCGCTTTGCTCAAGCATTTTTTTCACGATCGTGTGTATGCAAGGCAGGCTTGAGAGGAATGACGTTGAGAAAAACGTAGTTTTTTTTTGCAGGACATGAATAACGGTCATATTTTGTCATTCTACAACCAAAAACATAAAGGTATGTATTGGGATTTTATGTGAAAGACTAACACAAAGTGGTACGTAATTGTCAATTGGAAGGAAAATGATAAATGTTTTTTATTAATTTTTTTACAAATAAATATGTAAAAAGTGTGGAGTGCATTTGTATTCAGACCCCTTTACTCTGTTACTAAAATCTAGTGGAACCAATTGCCTTCAGAAGTCACCTAATTAGTAAATACAGCTATTCTTTTTTTTCATTTAAATTTAAGTTTATTATAATAAAATAAAGAGCATACAGAGTAATAAACGTAATACAATAAATGCATCAGGAAACATCGTGTTGACAATTATAATTGTAAACAATAAATTAAATTCCTTAACTAGATTTCCCCTCCTCCTCCCTCCCCCCCCCATGTCCCAACTATATACCTGGTAACTTTAACATGAGAATGTAAACGTGTATAATCAGGAGTAATGGGAATCAGTAGAGGTAGCGAAAACATTTTAGAGCTAAAATTCCCTGTTTACTAAGCAAAAATACATCTATTCTGTGAAGCCCTCAGTGATTTTTAGAGAACCTTAGTGAACAAACAGCATCATGAAGGCCAAGGAACACACCAGACAGATCAGGGATAAAGTTGTGAGGAAGTTTAACCACTTAAGGACCGCCGCATGTACATTTACGTCGGCAGAATGGCACCGACAGGCACATCAACGTATATACGTTGGTGCCTTGGGGGGGATCGGGGGTCCGATCGGACCCCCCCCCGTACATGCGGCGGTCCGCGCGGCTGCAGGAGCGATCCGACAAGTGGGGGCGGCTATCCGTTTTCATCCGCCCCCTCCGGATCGCTCCCAGCCAATGCGCGCGCCCGCCTGACCTGTCACTTCCTCCTCCTGTGTAAACACAGGAAGGAGGAAGCGACGTGATCTCTCCCTCGGCGTTTGTTTCAAGCGCCGCTGAGGAGAGATCACTACAGAACAAGTAAGTCCTGCACCAACACTACACTACACACACACATTTAACCCCCGCGATCGCCCCCCCCCCCCCTCCCCCCTGTCACAGTGTCACTGAATGCAGTAATCATGTATGATTACTGTATTTAGTGTCAGTGTGACAGACAGTGTGACAGTCAGACAGTCAGTAGTGTCAGGGTAGCCCCCCCCACCCCCCCCAATAAAGTTTTAACCCCCTGATCACTGCCCTAGTTAACCCTTTCACTCCCTATTGCCAGCGTCACTAAGCGATCATTTTTCTGATCGCTGTATTAGTGTCGCTGTTCCCGCTAGGTAGCTAATTTTTTTTTAATGCGATTTTTTTTTTACTAAAGACATGCGGCTAAATAAATTTTGGCCTAAATGTTTGACTAAAATTTAGTTTATTGGTTTTTTATTATAACAAAAAGTAAAAAATATTGATTTTCTTTCAAAAATGTCGCTCTATTTTTGTATATAGCGCAAAAAATAAAAATCGCAGAGGCGATCAAATACCACCAAAAGAAAGCTCTATTTGTGGGAAAAAAAGGACGCGAATTTTGTTTGGGAGCCACGTCACACGACCGCGCAATTGTCTGTTAAAGCGACGCAGTGCCGAATCGCAAAAACCCCTTGGGTCATTTGCCAGCGTATTGGTCCGGGTCTTAAGTGGTTAAAGCAGGGTAAGGGTATATATAAAAAAATCCGAAGCTTTGAACATCTTTTTGAGCATTGTTCAATCCATCATCGAAAAATGAAAAGCATATGGCACAACTGCAAACCTACCAAGACATGGCCGTCCACCTAAACTGACAGGCCGGGCAAGGAGAGCATTTATCAGAGAAGCAGCAAATAGGCCAAAGAGCCCGGCACCCACAGTAAAAATGCCGACTCCGTGGAGAGGAGGGGGAGAGGATCAGGGCTTCGTACGCCTGCATTGCTGGAACATGGGACAGGCGAGTGTCTGGTTATTAAGGGCTCTTTCACACTAGCGGACCGTATGTCTGCTTTTTCATCCATCCGTTCGCGGATGAAAAGGGGACATACAGTACATTGGTCCTAATGAGATTGCGGGTGTCAGCGGATAAACATCTGCTGACACCCGTAATCACCAGCCTCCGCAAACATCCGATTTTGCAGACGGAAGAAAACTCTATTTTTTCTTTCGTCTGCAGATCGGCTCGGATGAACACAGACACACGGTCCGTGTTCATCCGCTCCCCCATAGGGGAGAGTGGAGAAAAAACAGGGCGGTCTCTGCACAGTGTGCGGAGACCGCCCTGTCATTTGACGGCTCAGCAGGGAACACTCAGTTTCCCAGCAGAGCCAGAACACTGAACACAGGCTCTGCTGGGTAAATGAGTGTTCCGCCTATCACGGAACAGGACAAGGAGGAGGTGCGGCCTTTAAAAAATGGACACCCGCAGGCTGACTCACTCTGCCAGGCATAAAGGAAGATCGGCGAAGTGAGGTGATGCAATGGCACAGTGAGGCAATGGCACAATGGCACAGTGAGGCAATGGCACAGTGAGGCGAGGCAATGGTACAGTGAGGTGAGGCAATGGCACAGTGAGCCAATGGCACAATGGCACAGTGAGGCAATGGCACAGTGAGGCAAGGCAATGGTACAGTGAGGTGAGGCAATGGCACAGTGAGGCGAGGCAATGGCACAGTGAGAGGGAGAAGTGGGTCGTCTTATACTGTATATATTCTTTTAAAGACTGGATGCTCGCAGTCTGACTCACTCTGCCAGGCATAAAGGAATGAAGATCGGCGAGGTGAGGCAATGGCACAGTGAGGCAATGGCACAATGGCATAGTCAGGTGAGGCAATGGCACAGTGAGGTGAGGCAATAGCACAGTGAGGGGGGGGGGGGTGGTGGAAGGGGGTCATCTTATACGGCGAGTATATCCCAAAACCAAAATTTTAGCTGGAAAATTAGGGGGTCATCTTACATGCCCAGTTGCCTTATACGTCGGCAAATATGATCTATGGGCCAGATTCAGGTAGAGTTAGGCTGGCGGATCAATGGATCCGCCAGCCTAACTGTCACTTTAAGGCGGTGTTTTTGTTTTCTGTAACCAGAAAACAAGAAACGCCGGGTTGGAGTTCCGATGCGATCGGCGTAATTGAATTTCGCCATCGCATCGTTACTTCAACTTAAAAATGGCGCCGGGGGCGTTCCCGCCGATTTACGCTCAAAAAATATGTTAATGAGCGGAAATCGGCACGACGCAGTGACTTTACGACGTTTCCGGAAGCGATACGTGGCGTAAAGATAAAGCAGCCCCCTAGTGGAATATCCTATGTTAGGTATAGCCGTCGTCATTGCGTCGGAAAAAAAACAAATCGCGTCGTTTGCGTAAAACATTCATGAATGGGGACGTGACGTCATTGACGTTCACTGACAGAACTTGGAGCATGCGCACTGGGATGTATTGACACTCGACGCATGCGCAGTACGTTCGCCGCGGGATCGCGCTTATTTTAAATAATACGCGCCCCGTACCCGCCCAATTTGAATTCCGCCGGCTCATTTGCGATACGCTGCCGCAACTTTAGGAGCAAGTGCTTCATGAATAACAGCACTTGCTCCTAAAATTTCTGCAGCGTAACGTAAATGAGATGCGTTACTCCAGAGCAAAGATGCTCTGATCTACCTGAATCTGGCCCTATGTATATATAATTTCCACTGAGTATCGAAAAAAAAAAAAAAAAAAACAGTCGTTTAGCTTTTTCTAAAGTGTTAATTGGTCAGGGGACCCCCACCAAGTGCAAACTCAAACAAATCCATGGGAATCATATAGATGCACTTGAAATCCAAATGTTGCTGTTTGCAAATAAAGACAAAAAAAACAGAAGTCTGCACAAAAACATAATAATAGGATAGAATGACTGGGAATCCATTTCTTCATGCTGTTTTCAAATAACATTTTGCCTAGAGGTGTGTTAGAAGTCTTCTTCTACAATGTGATGTCTTACTGGGGTACTTCCTATTTCGCTTAGCCTCTCTGTTAATATTAAATATTAATTAGACTGAAGGCAAATCACCTGTTGGTAGCCAAGAAATTAATATCTGTTTCCTTCCATCCACCTGCTTTAATACAGACAAGATTTTTTTATTTTTTTTTCTCTGCCATCCCATTGCAAAGATTTTGTTGCCATGGTTACAAGGGGCCGAAGCTGTGAAGTAAATTGAATGATCCTGGATTTAAGTAACAGAATAATAGATGAACACTGTATTTAGGTGGAACGCAGGGTTTAATGTTAATGATTATGTATGCCATGCAGACAGCAGATATCCATTTACAAGGAGCTCTCTCCCTTTCTCAGACACATGGTCTGCTTGTTCCGCTTTCTAGGAAGATAGATTAGGAATGCAAATGACTCTGTAATTATTTTAATATATCTGAATAGAGATTGTTATTTTTTTTTTCTTAAAGCAGGTTATCACAGATACGGGAACATGCCTTTATCAGATGCCTTAAGTGGCGAACATTAGATTTGTGTTATAGTATGGCTTATGGGTTTAGTGAACACTCTTGGAGGGTGGGTGTACGTGCTAATTGCATTTTTTGTACCTTTCATTTATAAAACTTATTAAAAGAGCAATATGATATGCCAGAGTTTGTATGCATAATCTCTTGCAGTTATAGGATTAAATCAATATCATTACTTCTCTTTCATTCATCCTGATTCATTAAAGAACCTCTGAATCCTTCACATAGAAAATATGTTTGCAACTGGGGTTTTTTTTTTTTTTTTTTGTAATTTGTTTGAACCCTTTTGGTGTGCCCTAAAAAAATTGCCCACTTCCCGCCCAGTCAATAGTAAATTGACGTCCGGAAAGTGGTTGTGTTAGGCCGCGTACACACGAGGAGATTTATCCGATGAAAGCGGTCAGACCGATTTCATCGGATATGTCTCCTGGAGATTTTGGTCTGATGTGTGTACACACGATCAAACCAAAATCCCCGCGGACGAACAGCGCGGTGACGTGGCGGTGACGTTGACGCCGCCACGTCACCGAACCGGGAAGTAAAATACTTCCACGGATGCGTCAAATCCATTCGGCGCATGCGGGGGATTTATGTCTGCTGGTTAGGCGTACTAACCAGTGGACATGTCGAACAGACGGGTTTCCAGCAGACAAGTTTTAAAGCATGCATTAAAACTTGTCTGCTGGAAAAACCTGTCTGCTAGCCCGTACACACGGTCGGATATGTCTGCTGAAACTGGTCTGCGGACCAGTTTCAGCAGACAAGTTTGATCGTGTGTACGCGGCCTTATCCTGCCAGGACCACCAGGGAAGGGGGCAACATTTGGATGGCCAGGTACATCCCCCATGGCCATCCACATGTAAAAAAAAAAAAAAGCACAATAGATGCCAATCAGTGCCCACTGTCAAAAATGTGTAAAAAAAAAAGTGATGCCCAGCAATGCCATCAGTGTCGCCCCTCAGTGTCCATCAGTGCCACCTCTTAGTGCCCATCCATGCCCAGTGCCCACCTATCAGTGCCCATCTGTGCCACCTATAAGTACCCATCAGTGCCACCCATAAGTGCCACCCATGAGTGCCCATCAGTGCCGCCTATGTGTGCCCAGTGCCGCCTATGAGTGCCCACCAGTGCCGCCTATGAGTGCCTATGAGTGCCCATCAGTGCCTATCAGTGCCCATCAATGCCGCCTACCAGTGCCCACCAGTGCCGCCATATCAATGCCCATAATTGAAGAAGAAAAGGTACTTATTTACAATACATTTTTATTTATAATTTCAAAATTTTTGCACAAAAAATAAAAACCAGAGAGGTGATCAAATAACACCAAAAGGAAGCTCTATTTACGGAAACAAAATTATAAAAAAAATGTTTGGGTACAGTGTAGCATGACCGCGCAATTGCCGTTTAAAGTGCGACAGCGCTGAAAGCTGAAAATTGGCTTGGGCAGGATGGAAGTGGGTAAACAAACTGCATGCCCAAACCCCCCGGCTGCCACTTCCCACTTCTGTAATTTCTTGTAATTCCTGATTGTCTAAATCAGGGGTCTGCAAACTGCGGCCAGAGGGCCAGATGTGGCCCTTTGCTAGCCTTTATTCAGCCCTTGTGGCACAATTCCTTCCACTGATACGAGGCACTATTCCCCCCCCCCACTGACACCAACAATGGGGCACCATATCTTTCACCGATACCAATAATGGGATACTATTCCTCCTACTAAAAGGGGGAATACTCCTCCTCCCTTTGACCACCAAACCTAAGCAATGCTGTATCCTGGCCTAGGCCAACAAGGCCCAGGCCCTTGTTATTAGACCCAGGACCCTGCATTCCTTATAAAAATATATATACAAAAGTGCATACAACACCGCGCTACCTAACTAAACATAAAAAAGCTGCCAACACAACAGAACTGGATTAATTCTGCAACAGGAAACACATGAAAAAACAAAAAGTGTAGCGCTAAAATGATGTAAGAAATAACAATATAATACTGTAAAGCATCATAAAGACTTGGAATGAAATAATGTGTATAATACGTGAAGCAAGAAGTGTTTATTTATACAAATTTTCTTTAGAACCGGTTCACACTGGGGCGACTCGTCATGCGACTCAGCCGCCTGACAAGTCACGTCCCATACTATTCAATAGAACCGTTCTAATAGGAGCGACACAAGTTGCTCCAACTTAGAAAAAGGTTCTTGTACGACTTCAGGGGAGACTCGGGGCGACCTGCATTGACTTCTTTACAGAAGTCATTTTGCAAGTCGCCTCTGAAGTCGTCTTTAGGACACCTTGCCGAGTCGCCCCCGAAGTCGTGCCGCCCCAGTGTGAACCGGCTCTTATTCACCTTTCTTGATATATTGATCATTGACAGCGCAACAATTCTCTGTTACATATTATATATACAGGGAGTGCAGAATTATTAGGCAAATGAGAATTTTGACCACATCATCCTCTTTATGCATGTTGTCTTACTCCAAGCTGTATAGGCTCGAAAGCCTACTACCAATTAAGCATATTAGGTGATGTGCATCTCTGTAATGAGAAGGGGTGTGGTCTAATGACATCAACACCCTATATCAGGTGTGCATAATTATTGGTCAACTTCCTTTCCTTCGGCAAATTGGGTCAAAAGAAGGACTTGACAGGCCCAGAAAAGTCAAAAATAGTGAGATATCTTGCAGAGGGATGCAGCACTCTTAAAATTGCAAAGCTTCTGAAGTGTGATCATCGAACAATCAAGCGTTTCATTCAAAATAGTCAACAGGGTCGCAAGAAGCGTGTGGAAAAATCAAGGCGCAAAATAACTGCCCATGAACTGAGAAAAGTCAAGTGTGCAGCTGCCAAGATGCCACTTGCCACCAGTTTGGCCATATTTCAGAGCTGCAACATCACTGGAGTGCCCAAAAGCACAAGGTGTGCAATACTCAGAGACATGGCCAAGGTAAGAAAGGCTGAAAGACGACCACCACTGAACAAGACACACAAGCTGAAACGTCAAGACTGGGTCAAGAAATATCTCAAGACTGATTTTTCTAAGGTTTTATGGACTGATGAAATGAGAGTGAGTCTTGATGGGCCAGATGGATGGGCCCGTGGCTGGATTGGTAAAGGGCAGAGAGCTCCAGTCAGTCCGACTCAGACGCCAGCAAGGTGGAGGTGGAGTACTGGTTTGAGCTGGTATCATCAAAGATGAGCTTGTGGGGCCTTTTCGGGTTGAGGATGGAGTCAAGCTCAACTCACAGTCCTACTGCCAGTTTCTGAAAGACCCCTTCTTCAAGCAGTGGTACAGGAAGAAGTCTGCATCCTTCAAGAAAAACATGATTTTCATGCAGGACAATGCTCCATCACACGCGTCCAAGTACTCCACAGCGTGGCTGGCAAGAAAGGGTATAAAAGAAGAAAAACTAATGACATGGACTCCTTGTTCACCTGATCTGAACCCCATTGGTCCATCATCAAATGTGAGATTTACAAGGAGGGAAAACAGTACACCTCTCTGAACAGTGTCTGGGAGGCTGTGGTTGCTGCTGCACGCAATGTTGATGGTGAACAGATCAAAACACTGACAGAATCCATGGATGGCAGGCTGCATGAGTGTCCTTGCAAAGAAAGGTGGCTATATTGGTCACTGATTTGTTTTTGAATGTCAGAAATGTATATTTGTGAATGTTGAGATGTTATATTGGTTTCACTGGTAAAAATAAATAATTGAAATGGGTATATATTTGTTTTCTTGTTAAGTTGCCTAATAATTATGCACAGTAATAGTCACCTGCACACACAGATATCCCCCTAAAATAGCTAAAACTAAAAACAAACTAAAAACTACTTCCAAAAATATTCAGCTTTGATATTAATGAGTTTTTTGGGTTCATTGAGAACATGGTTGTTGTTCAATAATACAATTAATCCTCAAAAATACAACTTGCCTAATAATTCTGCACTCCCTGTATATAGCCAGTACCTTTCCCCCTCATTTTGGCTAAATTATGGAAGAGTTAAAACCTAATTTATGTATTTTCCCATCTGTGTCCCATTGTGAGGTCCCATAGACACAGCAGGTAGTGAGAGGGAAATGCCCTCAGAGACAGTTGTCACCAGAACTGGAGTCCCCTGGTTTGTCTCTTTTTCCTGCCCTGGGGAGAACTCAAAGCTTTGTATTTTCATGTGGAGTCACTGGCACAAGCAGGCCTGGTGCAAGGACTTTTGACACCCTAGGCGAAACCTCATTTTGTCACCCACCCTTGGCTCTACCCCCTTTGCCCTGCCCTTGTATACTCCACCTTTTTTATGAAGTGCCCATCAAATGCAGCCCCACCAGCGCCCATCAAATGCAGCCTCACCAGCACCCATCAATGTATGTTTGCTTGCTTCCATTCATTCGGGAGTCAGGGACACAGACACAGTCCTCCGCAGCGCCTCTGACACACTATGTGCGAACAGAGCAGCAGCTGCCTGCTGATGCTGAGACTTAGTTGCTTGCTGCAGAGAGAAGAGAGAAGGAACACCAGTGGCTGGGTGCCCTAGGCAGCAGTGCGCCCTAGGCGACTCCCTAGTTTGCCTAGTGGTAGCACCGTCCCTGGGCACAAGGAGTGTTGTCTGCTGGTTACAGGGGGTTCTAACTCTTTACTACTCCAAAACTAAGATAAAAATGTGGATTTAGTGTTACTTTGGAATGAACTGGGATATGACACTATGTTCATACACTGCTGATTGTGGCTGTTCAATGTGTCTGTGCAAAATTATCCTCCTGAAGGAGGAGATGGGACTGGAGGAGAAGAAGATGGGATGGAGGAGATGAGACTGATGGAAGAGAAAGGGAGTGGAGGAGGAGGACATGGGATGGGGAAGATGGGATTAGATGAGGAGGACATGGGATGGGGGAGATGGGATTAGATGAGGAGGACATGGGATGGGGGAGATGGGACTGGAAGAAGAAGGCATGGGATGGAAGAGAAGGAGGACATGGGATGGAACGCCCAGTGGGGGACCCTGGTGAATATACAGTAGCTGGCCAGGTCTGCCCACCTAAAGCCATGTAAGGGGCCCCACAATTTCTCATGGCTGCCCTGATCTCTATAGTCAGCTGTACGTGGCAATCGTGTATTCTGACTGTGGAAATAAGCCCACAGTTTATGTTATGGCCTTATGCATTCAAGACAGAAAAGAGAGTTAATGGTGATAAAATACAAGGGCAATAATTTCATCAAGATGAGAAATGTGTTTTTTTAAATTAATCAAAATGCCTTATCGATTTTTTTGGTCAGAGCCAGACGGCCATTTTATGTGTCCTTAATCTTATTAAAACAAATTTTTTGAAGTATTTGGCCATTATTGCTTTTTCTGTTTTCCTGTGAGCAGTGTTGAGGAGCAGATTATTCCACAGGTCTTCTATCATCTGGCAAGATCCGCATTTGGTGTGACTGACATCGGAATGAGAAAGGTAATTATAAGAAGGATAGTGGTGTTTGTGCATCACCATCTCACAGCAAAAATGAAAGATGAATACCCCTCTCTACGTTCAAAATAAAAGGTGATGTGTGACCTGAACACCAAATTATGACAACAAGGCATTTTAAGCAGATGAGTGCTTTCAGGGGATTTATAGTGTAGAATTATTACAACTATATAGAGGAATCACTTACGTCAGAGCTGTAAAATATCCTACACTGCTCTACTTCTAGGTCTTGTAACCTGAAGACAGTATGATATCAACATGTACAAATAATGCATTTTGGGCTAAGCACAGCTCATATTCACTTTCACTAAGGCCCCTTTCACACTGGGGCGGGAGGTGTGGTGGCAGTAAAGCACCGCTTTCCCGTCGGAATTGCGGCAGTATTCGGCCACTAGCGGTGCGGTTTTACCCCTGCTAGCGGCCGAAAAAGGGTTAATACCACCGGAAATGCCCCTTTGCAAAGGCGCATTGCTGGTGGTATAGCCACTGATTCCCATTGCTTTCAATGAAAAGGAGCGGTGGAGGAGCAGTAAACATACCGCTCCTTCACTATCACGGTAGTTAAAGATAAACTCACCAAGGCCAAGATGCTGAAGGCGGCTCCCTTTGCGACCTAGCGCGATCAGCCCCCTGGAGTGGGTACAGAGGGACGGACGCACCGGGAGGCACCGGTACCGACAGGTGGACGAAGACTGGGTGCGTGGAGCAGAGACTGATCCGGAAGCAGGTCACTGAGGTCAGCCGAGGAAGCACACGGAGATAGTCCGGAAGTCCAAATAGCTGGAGCTGGGAACAAGCAGAAGATTAATCCGGGAAACAGGCCGTGGTCAGGAGAGTTGGAGAGATCAGGAAGTCCGATAGTTCAAGCCAAAGGTCAAGAGCAGGAGATAACAGCAGTCTGGTAGCAATAGCCAAAGGTCAAAGGATCAAAAGGTCGTAGGTATCAGATACACTTAGAAGCTGTGACAAGCCAGCAACCAGACAGGAAGAAGAGGCTGGCTTAAATAGCCCGCCTAAGCCATTGATTGGCTGGATGGAGAGCGTGTCCGTGCGCGCCCGTCCGTACCGCGCGCCTATACCGCGCACGCATGCGCGCGCTCGCGGTAAACGGCCGCGAACGGGCAGCTCTAATGCCCTGACAGTGCCTCCCCCCAAGGGGCGGGCTCCGGACGCCCAAACTGTTCATCAACTCCGGGTGGTCTCGATGGAAAGATCGGATCAGCCGAGGGGCATGTCAATTTCTGGAAGGCTCCCAGGAATTGTCCTCAGGAGGATAACCTGTCCACTTGATTAATTACTGAAGTTGCCTCCCTCTTTTTCGACAACTCAGGATGGATTCCACCTCGAATTCCTTTTCACCTTCGATCACCACCGGAGGCGGTGGGAGTTCTTCTCTCTCAGGGAAGGTGTCTGGTATGAAAGGCTTGAGCAGGGATGCATGAAAGACAGGATGGATCCTGTAGGAGTCCGGTAATTCTAGTTCAAAAGCCACAGGGTTGATCTTCCGCTTGATTTTAAATGGGCCGATGAACCTAGGGCCAAGTTTCTGGGAAGGGATTGGTAGTTTGAGGTTTGTGGCCGATAACAAGACCTTTTCGCCAAGTTCGAAGTTCGGGCAGTCCTTCCTCCCCCTGTCGAAAAACTTCTTGTAACTCTTTAGGGCTTGGTGCATGGTCTCCTGGAGTTTCTGGAAGTTTTGTTGCATGGCAACTATACGTTCCTGGACAGCTGGGACCGATATTTCAGGAATGGAGTCCGGAAGGAAGGATGGTATCCGAGGTTGGGCCAAAACGGGGTTTGGTTAGTAGACGAGTGAACCGAATTGTTGTAGGCAAACTCTGCCGCTGGTAGCAAAGATGCCCAGTCGTCTTGAGATGATGAACAAAAACAACGGAGGTATTGCTCCAACGTTTGGTTGGTCCTCTGTCTGGCCATTGGACTGCGGGTGGTAGGCAGACGAGAGGCAGATCTTAATTTCAAGCGACTTGCAGAGCTCCCTCCAGAACTTAGAAGTAAACTGCACACCCCTGTCTGACACGATGCTCTTGGGTGCCCCATGGAGTCTTATGATTTCCTTAAAACATTTTTTGGCTGTCTCAGTCGCGGAGGGTGTACCAATCATAGGCAGGAAGTGTGCTAATTTAGACAGTTGGTCAATTACCACTAGAATCGTAGTAAAGCCTTCGGAGGGAGGCAGATCCACAATGAAATCCATTGAAATATCTGTCCAGGGGCATTCCGGAACAGGAAGAGGTTTGAGTAGGCCCCAGGACTTGGTGTTCGGACCCTTACAACGCTGGCAGCGGGTACAAGAAGACACGTAGGTCTTACAGTCTAATTTCCATTTCGGCCACCAGAAAGAGCGTCCGATCAACTCCGCGGTCTTCCGTGCTCAGAAGTGGCCTGCCAGCTTGTGATCGTGGAATGTGCTTAACACCAATTGCCTTGTTTCTGTAGGTACAAAGACTTTGCCCCGTGACCACAGTAGACCGTCTTGTTTCTCCAGAGAGAGTGCCAGTTGGTCGGTGCATTGGTCGGAGGCCCTTTTAAGAGAGGTCAGTAGGTCAATTGGAGAAATTAATAAAAAGTTCTTGGGGGTTAAAATGGTACTAGGCTCCAGCGGGTCGGGCGTTTCGGTGAACATTCTGGAAAGGGCGTCTGCTTTCCCATTCTTAGACCCCGGTCTGAAAGTGATGTGGAACTGAAAACGGGTGAAGAACAAGGCCCAGCGAGCTTGTCTTGGTCTTAGGCGTTTGGCGGATCGCAAGTATTCCAGGTTTTTATGGTCCGTAAAAATCAGAATGGGGTGAAGGGCACCTTCCAGGAGATACCTCCATTCCTCCAAGGCAAACTTAATGGCCAGTAATTCCCGGTCACCAACGTCATAGTTTCTTTCTGGAGAGCTTAGTTTCCGTGAAGCATAAGCTACAGGGTGTAGCAGGGATTTAGGTCCCTGTCTCTGCGATAAGATTGCTCCGATGGCGATTTCCGAAGCGTCCACCTCCAAGATAAAGGGCAAGGTTGGGTCTGGGTGTTTTAGAACAGGTGCGGAAGAAAACAAGGTCTTGAGCTTTGTGAATGCCTCCTGTGCTTCCTGGGACTAGTGGAAACGACATCCCTGCTGGGTTAGTTTGGTAATAGCAGACACAGTGGATGAAAAGCCGGCAATGAATCTTCGGTAAAAATTGCCAAAGCCAATAAACCGCTGTACCCCCTTTTTGTCGGTCGGAGCTGGCCAGTCCTGGACTGCCTTGACTTTCTGCGGATCCATGGATATCCCATTGGTCGAGATGATAAAGCCCAAGAACTGAATGGTGGTCTTTTCAAATTCGCATTTCTCAGCTTTAAGATATAATTTATGTTGCCTGAGGATGGCCAGGACTTGTTTAACGTGGACCCGGTGCACTTCAAGGGATACTGGGAAGATGAGGATGTCATCTAGATAGACGACCAGGAAGTCATCCAGGAATTGGCGGAAGATGTCGTTTACCAGGTGCTGGAATGTGGCAGGGGCATTACAGAGACCGAAAGGCATCACCAGGTATTCAAAGTGGCCAAACCTTGACTTGAAAGCTGTCTTCCACTCGTCTCCTGGCCGGATTCAGATAAGGTTGTAGGCACCCCGGAGGTCAAGTTTGGAGAAGACCCGGGCTGAACGGAATCGCTGGAACAGTTCCGGGATCAGGGGTAACGGATACCGGTTCTTGATGGTTATTTTATTCAACTCCCGATAATCGATGCAAGGCCTGAGGGAGCCATCTTTTTTTTCGACGAAGAAGATTCCTGCCCCAGCTGGGGAAGAGGAAGGACGAATGAATTGTTTTTCTAAGTTTTCGTCGATATAAGCCTTGAGGGCTACTAATTCAGTCTCTGATAAAGGAAAAATTCTCCCGAAAGGGATCTTAGAACCAGGCAACAGGTCATCAGGGCAGTCGTATGACCGGTGCGGAGGAAGGCGGTCTGCCTGCTGTTTGTCAAACACATCTCTATATTCTGAGTAAACTGCGGGAACGTGTTGGAGGTCTTCTGACGCCGTCATCAAGGTAGCACAAGCGGGTTTAGTAGGTATGAGGCAATGTTGAGCACAATAGACTGAGGGGAATTTGATCTCCTTTTCGCACCAGTCTATACTGGGTTGGTGCACTTGTAGCCATGGAAGCCCCAAGATGATGGGGGCCAGAGGAGACGGGATAAGGTCTAGGCACAGTTACTCTTGGTGTCCGGTATCCGAGACGGCAGGAATAGGTAGGGTTTCATGGGTAACAAGTCCTGAGCGGGGGAGTGAGCCGTCTGCCAGATGGATCTGTAAGGGGAGGTCCTTAGGACGACAGGGGATCTGCAGCTTCTGGGCCAGGGCGGAGTCCATAAAGCAGCTGCAGGCCCCAGAGTCAACGATGGCCGGTAGCCGGGTCGCCCCCTCCGGGAGCTGTAGGGAGAGAAAGAGGACAACATAAGTCTGAGGTAAGTTGGTAATGTGGTAATTGAAGGTGGATGATGGTTTAGACTTACTGGGTCTAATGGGACAAGTGCGGAGGAGGTGGCCTGCTCCACCGCAATACAGGCACAGATTTGACTGGCGTCTACGCTGCCTCTCTTCAGGCGTGAGGGGAGCCCGGACCATCCCGAGTTGCATGGGCTCAGGATCCTGAAGCGAGAAGGCGGGCGGAACCGGGAGAGGCGGAGGAGCTGGAGGGAACCTTGGTGGGGTCCAGCTGGGGCGAGTGACTTGACAGCGTTCTGAACGTCGCTCTCGTAAGCGTCTGTCAAGTTGGGTAGCTGATTGAATCAATGCTTCCAAAGTAGCAGGTGGATCAATTCTGGCTAGTTCGTTCTTGAGGGACTCTGATAGACCTTGGCGGAATTGATATTTTAGGGCGGCCTCATTCCACCCTGTGTCAGCAGACCACTTTCGGAATTCCGCAATAAAGTCCTCCACTGGCCTCCTCCCCTGATTCAGCTGGTGGAGAGTAGCTTCGGCCGTGGCCAAACGTAGGGGGTCATCATACAGTTCAGACATGTTTTTAAAGAAAGTGTCTATAGTGTCCAGTATTGGGCACTTCTGTTCCAGTAGGCTGTGTGCCCAAGCCTATGGCTTGTCCGCGAGCAAAGAAATCACAAAGCCTACTTTCACGGCTTCCGAACAGAAAGTTCTAGGTTGCAGGGCCAGGTACAGTGAGCAGGCATTTTTAAACGCCCGGAATTTCTTGCGGTCGCCAGAGAATCGCTCAGGTGTTGGGACGCGAGGTTCTGGGTGAGTAACAACCATTGCTGGCCCTGGAGAAGACTGGGAGGTGGATGCTCCCATAGCTGAAGCCGCGGGAGGGGCCGTGGGTCCAGGCGTGACAGCCATTTGTTGGAGGCGACCATCCATTTGTACGTATCCGTCCTGCAACTTCTGTACCGCGTCGGTTAGTGCTGAGACTTGTAGGCAAAGAGTCTCAAAGGGAGAGCGTGCCCTGTCGGCCTCGGACATCTGGCTGGCTTGTACTATCAAGGTAGTTAAAGATAAACTCACCAAGGCCAAGATGCTGAGGGCGGCTCCCTTTGCGACCTAGCGCGATCCGCCCCCTGGAGTGGGTACAGAGGGATGGACGCACCGGGAGGCACCGGTACCGACAGGTGGACGAAGACTGGGTCCGTGGAGCAGAGACTGATCCGGAAGCAGGTCACTGAGGTCAGCCGAGGAAGCACACGGAGATAGTCCGGAAGTCCAAATAGCTGGAGCTGGGAACAAGCAGAAGATAAATCCGGGAAACAGGCCGTGGTCAGGAGGGTTGGAGAGATCAGGAAGTCCGATAGTTCAAGCCAAAGGTCAAGAGCAGGAGATAACAGCAGTCCGGTAGCAATAGCCAAAGGTCAAAAAGGGTCAGGATCAAAAGGTCGTAGGTATCAGATACACTTAGAAGCTATGACAAGCCAGCAACCAGACAGGAGGAAGAGGCTGGCTTAAATAGCCCGCCTAAGCCATTGATTGGCCGGATGGAGAGCGTGTCCGTGCGCGCCGCGTGCCTATACCGCGCACGCGCGCGCCCGAGCCGCGCATGCGCGCGCTCGCGGTAAACGGCCGCGAACGGGCAGCTCTAATGCCCTGACATTCACCGCTCCAAAAATGCGGCTAGCAGGACTTTTGGAGCGGTCCTGCTAGCGCACTGCTCCAGTGTGAAAGCCGGAGGGCTTTCACACTGGAGCAGTGCGCTAGCAGGTAGGTTTGCAGGTGCTTTTTTAAGCGCAATAGCGCCTCAGTGTGAAAGGGGTCTTAAAGCTGAAGTTTTTATTTTTAAATTGCAGTGTCCTCCCTTTCCCAGCACTGTAAGGTTTAAAGCCGAGTTCCAGTAATTCAGACAATTTGTAAGAATTGGAGGCACACTATGGGGGTTATTTACTAAAGAAAAGTCCACTTTGTACTGCAAGTGCACTTGAAAGTGCACTTGGGAGTGCAGTCGCTGTAGATCCGAGGGGAACATGCAAGGAAAATAAAAAACAGCATTTTTAGCTTGCACATGATTGGATGATAAAATCAGCAGAACTTCCCCTCATTTCAGATCTTCGCCTTTGGATTTACAGCAACTGCACTTCCAGTGCAATTTCAAGGCAACTGGTAGTGCAAAGTGGATTTGCCTTTTGTAAATAACACCTATGTGTTAAGTCTAAAGAGGTGCATGACATCTCCTGAACTTATCTTTATTATTATACCAGACAGGTTTATAGCTCTGCTAAAGCATACACTGACTCTCAGGGCTGTGAGATTAAAGAGAGGCACACAAAGCAAATATGCCACCTGCTAACATGGGACTAACACTAAAATGGCATTTTGGTCAAAAGGCTAAAGCCGCGTACACACGACCATTTTTCATGTCATGGAAAAAAACAACGTTTTTCTCAACGTGATTCTTGTCAAGCCTGCCCTTGCATACACACGATCGTGAAAATAAATGCTCTAGCAAAGCGCGGTGATGTACAACAAGTACGACGGCACTAGAGGGGAAGTTCCATTCGAATGGCGCCACCCTTTGGACTGATTATGCAAATTTCCCCATCTCATAACTCACACAACCATTTTTTGCGACGTGAAAAACGTTGAGAAAAAATAGAGCAGGTTCTAAATTTTGAATGCCCATTTTTCTCGCCGAGAAAAATGCTCTGGAGCCTACACACGATCGTTTTAATAGCCAATTTAAAAAATGTAATTTTTCTCATCATGAAAAACGGTCGTGTTTACGCGGCATAAGACTAAAACTAAATTGAAATTTGACTTTAAAATGTTCATACCTCAATACCATAAATAATAACATATTCGACAATTCACTCCAGCAGTATATAAAGAGTTTGGAAATTGTAGAGAAAATGTTAACTAATGCATTACAATATAATTACACCCATTAGATTTTAGACAACTAAGATGTGTTTTAGTCGACTAAAATGTCTCCACATGTACACACGACCGTTTTTCATGACGATAAACATGAAATCTTTTAAATTGGGCATTAAAACGATCGTGTGTAGGCTCCAGAGCATTTCCATTTCTAAAATGTGGGACATTATAGTCGACTAAAACGTGGGACATTTTAGTCGACTAAGGCCCCATACACACGAGCAGACAGATTTGTTCAAATCGGTCGGGCAGACGGCGCGTTGACGTGGCGGTGACGTTGATGCCGCCACGTCACCGCACCAGAAGGTAAATCACGTCCGCGCATGCGTCGAATCCATTCGACGCGTGCGCGAGAAGACATGCCTGCTGGTTAGCGTACTAACCAGCAGACATGTCGGGCGGACGGGTTCCCAGCCGACAGATTTGAAAGCATGCTTTCAAATCTGTCGGCTGGCCAAATCCGTCTGCTCGCCCGTACACACGATCGAATCTGTCTGCTGGGACGGTCTGGCAGTCCTTTTCCAGCAGACAGATTTGGTCGTGTGTACGCGGCCTTAAATCTACTGGAGATTTAGTCGACTAAATATGACTAAAACTAAAACAATTGCAGAAGACTAAAATGGGACTAAAACTAAAATTCAATTTTAGTACTAAGACTAAGGCCTCGTACACACGATCGAATTTGTCCGCTGAAAGCGGTCCGATGGACCGTTTCAGCAGACATCTCCGATCGTGTGTATGGGCTAGCGGACAGATTTGTCCACCCGACAGATTTCAAAGCATGCTTTGAAATCTATCCGGTGGGAATCTGTCCGCCCGACATGTCTGCTGGTTAGTACACTTACCAGCAGACATGTCGTCCCGCTCCGCCTCCGCACCGCCGACGAATGGATTCGGCGCATGCGCGGAAGTGTTTTACTTCCTGGTGCGGTGACGTGGCGGCGTCAACGTCACCGCCACGTCACCGACACGTCAGCGCGCTCTCTGCTGGCGGGGATTTTGGTTTGCTCGTGTGTACACGCGAGCAAACCAAAATCCCAGCAGACAGATTTGTTCAAATCTGTCGGACGGACAGATTTGAACAAATCTGTCCGCTCGTGTGTATGGGGCCTAAAACTAAATCGAAATTTGCTGCCAAAATGAACACTGGTCCCGGCAATACAGATAAAAGTCATTTATCTGTATTTGTTGCAAACACCCCAAATAGTTTGCTATTCGGCAAACAAGCGAACAGCCAATGTTCAAGTCGAACTCATGCTCGACCCGAACATAAAGCTCATCCCTAGTTGTAAGCATTCCCGACTCTCTATAAGGATTACAAAGTTCTGGCTGAAGTTGAGCTTTAGTTTTTCACTTTGATTGGTGCATACATGTTCAATTTTAATGTTATCCCTTCTCACATTTTGAAATAACATTCAATCATATTGAAATACTATTATTTATAAAACATTGACAAAAGAATTTTGGCATGACATTTAAAGAACTTGTGTAGCGCTGCAAGGGTGAGATCCATTTTTTCCAATTTGTAATGAACTGTTAGTGACCCTCTCATTTTGTTAAATGTTATTATCATTACTTACCATGGTGTTACCATGGTAAACTGCACCTCCCGTAAAGGCCATAATTAATATCATTGGCTTAAATGAACAAATGCCAAGACATTGACCTACTTGTCAGTCAATTCGATAACTAAATAACAAAACTTGGCTCCATGTATAATATTATATACAGAAAGTGAATCAATCTGGTAAAGAGACCCTATTGCCAACTTAAAAAACTGCAAGTAAAAGCACAGAAACATCAAATGCAGTGTTTTCCTTTCCACTCATTATTTTGTATTTACTGTGCCTTTGGACTACTCCAGAAGAGTCAGTTTCCTACCACAGATCGTTCACTCCATGCAGGTCATAGCCCTCTTCTCTACTGGGGTTCTTATTTTCAGTGTTGGCCCAGCTCCTCTACCACTCCCCTTCCTACATAATCTTTAAGGTAGCTGCTGTTACTCCAGTGACAGCCCTGAGTCAACTGGGTTTGCTGACATCACATCCAAGATGGCAGCACCTAGTAGAAGTCTCTGGGCTTTTGGATTTCTACACAAGGAAGGCATTTACAGGTAAAGACCATTCATAAGACTCTATATGCACATATACTCTGGGGAAAATTGAAACAAATGGTCTGGCAACACAATCTCTTTAAGGCATGTGTGCCCAACCAGTGGCCCGTGGGCCACATGTGGCCTGCGGAGCCCACTGATGTGGCCCACGACCTCCTGCTTTGGGATGGAATAAAATAGAATAGAATACTGTTATTAAAGGTAAGTTTATGATATATGGGCATACCTGTTCTGCAGTGGTTACTGGGCTGCTTTCAAACTTATCCGCAGGTGCAGAAAAGTGCACCTGTGTGTTACCTGCACTGAGCCATAAACTTCTATTTCCTGTGAGTTTGGTGTGCTGAGAGTATATTGGGCTCTATAGAGCCAAGTGGGGTGCCATCCACCCACTCCACTCATTGTGGCCCGCGACCAGTTACCAAGTCACTTAAGTGGCCCTTGCTCTTCAAAAGGTTGGGCACCCCTGCTTTAAGGTCTCTGTCAAATCCATATAAAAAACATTGATGCTTCGTACACACGACCAGTTTTCCTATTGGGAAAACTGCCATGACAGCTTTTGGCCGGGAAAACTGGCCGTGTGTATGCTCCATGGCAGTTTTCCCGACAGGAAAAATAAGAACATGTTCTCTTTTTTCCTGCCGCGATTCCCGGGGGTCTTTTTCCTGACAGTTTTTCTATGGATAACACTACGGTGGAGCATATACATGGCTGGGTTTTCCAGCTAAAGCTCTCATGGCAGTTTTCCTGCCAGGAAAACCGGGCGTGTGTAGGGGGAAAAAGCTGCCCGATAACAGGGAACAGACGATCAGTGACATGTCCCTAGGAAGAATGGGGAGATGTTGTGTTTACAATGATATCTCCCCGTTCTTCAGCTCTGTGACCCGATTGCGGGACACTGGCGGGCATCGCGTCCACAGGTCCCGCAGACACGGTCA
Organism: Rana kukunoris; assembly: GCA_029574335.1. Lineage (NCBI taxonomy): Eukaryota > Metazoa > Chordata > Amphibia > Anura > Ranidae > Rana > Rana kukunoris. The sequence goes on from CM056059.1 coordinate 183,383,391, forward strand.
TGGAGCGTGCGACCACACGGCGGCAAATTAAAGGGGACGTATATATACGCCCATTTGCGCAGCTGGGCCATTCTGTCAACGTAAAAACGTAATAGTCACCAAGTGCAGAAGTTTTTTTACACAATCGACAAAGTCAGTGAGGCTCCGGATCGCAGGCAAGGGGAGGAGCCAGGAGAGCAGACGGGGGACCTGGGAAGAGGAGGATGAGGGCTGCTCTGTGAAAACCATTATGCAGAGTAGATAAGTATAACACGTTTATTATTTTAATGAACAAATTGTAAAGCTTTACAGTCACTTTAACCACTTAAGGACCGCCGCACGCACATATACGGCCACAGAATGGCACGTACAGGCACAAGGGCGTAAATTTACGTCCCCGCCTGAGTGCGGTTCGGGGGTCACATCGGGACCCCCTCCGCGGCGTGCGGGGGTCCCCCTACCTCTGGGAGCGATCCGGGATCTGCGGGCGGATGTCCGTGATATCCGCCCCCCCCGCGATTGCTCCCAGCCAATGGGAGCGCGCTCCCAGCCTGTCACTTCCTCCTCCTGTGTTTACACAGGAAGGAGGAAATGATGTATTCTCTCATCGCAGCGCTGTTTCCCAGCGCTGCTGATGAGAGAAGACATCACAAGTAAGTGTGCACCAACACAACACTGACACACACTCACATAGGCATATTAACCCCTTGTGATCGCCCCCCCCACCCCCCTGTCACAGTGTCACTGAATGCAGTGATTTAATCACTGCATTTAGTGTCGGTGTGACATGCAGTGTAAAAAACAGTTAGTGTTAGGTTCAGGATAGCCCCCCCACCCCCCTAATAAAGTTTTAACCCCCTGATCACCGCCCTAGTTAACCCTTTCACTCCCTATTGCCAGCGTCACTAAGCGATCATTTTTCTGATCGCTGTATTAGTGCCGCTGTTCCCGCTAGGTAGCTATTTTTTTTTATTGCGATTTTTTTTTTTACTAAAGACATGTGGCTAAATAAATTTTGGCCTAAATGTTTGACTAAAATTTAGTTTATTTGATTTTTTTTTTAACAAAAAGTAAAAAATAGTGTTTTTTTTTCAAAAATGTCGCTCTATTTTTGTATATAGCGCAAAAAATAAAAATCGCAGAGGTGATCAAATACCACCAAAAGAAAGCTCTATTTGTGGGAAGAAAAGGACGCAAATTTTGTTTGGGAGCCACGTCGCACGACCGCGCAATTGTCTGTTAAAGCGACGCAGTGCCGAATCGCAAAAACACCTTGGGTCATTTACCAGCGTATTGGTCCGGGTCTTAAGTGGTTAAGAAGCAAGAGATTTTAAAATTGAGAATTTTGCAATTATATTGGAGACTAGAGAAAGGCTTAATACTAAAGTATAGATTGTGAGGGCAGAAAAACACTTTTTCTGAATAAAGCAAATCCTCTAGCCCTGGATAACAGGAAAAAATTCCCTATATATTTTGTGAGGAGAATGTGTAGGAATAGAACATTTATTAAAAATGTATATACAATTCCCTGATAACTTGATATCTTTTCCTAGTTGAGGGGAATGTTTAATTACAGGACTTAATTGTACGTAACAGCGCTGACACGTGAAGGGGGCATGAACAAACACAGGACCCGACGGTGTAGAGATTATTGCGCCCTCTGGAGGTGGACGGATGTCCAGAACGAATGTGCACACACAGACAGGCTGGCGAGGTGCCGTATCACACAGTACAGAAACTGACAGCAGCGTTCATACACAAGTGTGTATATGGGACTCCAAGCAAATGCTAGTCAAAGGGGTGTGGAGAATATTTTAAAAGGGGGGGGGGTAGAAACCGTGACTGACATGTTTCGCGTTGTTCAACGCTTTATCAAAGTCACGAGAAGGAACAAACACACAGGTAATAAAGGTACAGTGACCGTGTGATTGGGCAGTGCAAGTGTGTGGGCGGGGAGACAAGAAATGGGCTTGATGTTAACCCTTCCATCACTTGTACAATAGAGTCACATGATGATTGAATATTTCTGACTGGAACAGAACATACAAAAAATTCACAAAGTACAAAAATACACACCTTCACCTACAACATGAATAAAAAATGACAATATATGCAACAATTAAATAATATAAATAATAAAATGGAAATAAACATGAAAATGAAGAAAGAGAATGATCCAAATGCACAACGAATACAAGTTGCAAATATGAATATCCCGATAATAATAATATATATTATTTCATCCCTCAAATAGAATAAAAAAATATATAAAAATAAACATTGGATATTAAATGACATATTTGGCCTAGTAAAATAAATATACATAAAAAAAATGTATTGTGTGTTTTAGGAAAGTATAATTATAGATCTATACACATTTTTTCCTTTTCCAACTATATATACTCTGAATTAACCAAGAGTCCTTTAGTAAAATCAATTGGCCAGAAGTGAAGATCTAGTGATCCTCTCGCCCAATCACTGACACGCTTTTGACCAAGAGATTTCAAGCCTGCCCACCACAAAAAGGTAGACACTTCTAGGGCAGGACCTACACTGACTACACTAAGCTACCCTACTGGATGCTAGGCATCCTTTTTCTAATGTTGGGTGTATGTTTGTAATAGGCCTCATCCTATAATCTGTGTGTGCGATCTACTCTCCCCTAATTTGGTTGTCTGTCTGTGTGCATCTCTCTAAAGCATGGAGCGGTCAGTTTATGTACATCTGGACGTCCTCTGTTAGTGTAGGTCAGTGCATGCCAGTCATTGTATGTTGTCCAGTATGTGTCAGTAAATAAACGGTCAGTGCATGCCAGTCGTTGTATGTTGTCAAGTGTGTGTTAGTAAATAAATGTTCATCAGTAATCAACAGAAAAAAAAATTAGGATTCCTTAATATGTGCAACTGACAGTTTGTATGGCTAAACTCACATTGGATTCGCACAGAAAAGGTGCAGGGACTTTATTTTCCCGCACTGGAATCGGATCACAATTGGTGTTCACACCCGTGTGATCCAATTCCTGTCTGCACTGCGATCTGTGAATTGATCTGGGGCTGTCATAAACATTTATATATATATATATATATATATATATATATATATATATATATATTTTTTTTTTAAACAAACAGAAGTGAGAAGAAAGGGAGAGGATCAGGAGTTAGCAGAGGATGGGACAAGGAAAGTATTTCATTAAAAATTAATTACAGATACAGTAGATCTGTATGGATTATTTATCACACACCCTTTTTGTTAGATGGTCTGGGAGCCTTCACCCGAGTGATAGAGGCTGCATCAGGGTGAAGGGACTTCCCTTTGGCGGTAATGGTCTGGAGTATATATTATTTTTCAGGTGTTATGTACTATAAACAGAAACAGTGGTGTCTGGGGCGCACACCCGAGAGCTAGAAGCTACATCCGGGTGAAGGGTGAAGCGACCCCTTTCGGTAAGAATTGTCTTGGAGTCCTCGTCTGAGAGCTGGAGGCTACGTCAGGATAAGGCCTCATTCACATGAGGCGGACTCCGTGGCAGTCTGTCGCAACGGAGTCCACCAGCTCAGTGGGAAATCAGTCCGCAGATCTCCGCTGAGCCGACGGATGACAAGCTCCTCTCTGCTCACTGAGCGGGGAGGGGCTTGTCGGACACCGCTGTCTCCTATGGAGCGATCTGATGAAAACGGACAGCATGGCCTAAAAGGACTCCATTTCTGTGGTATTTGTCACAAGTATATTTATTTCTAATCATTGTCTACTAGAAGCAGAAGATAGAAACAAATATACAGATCGGTATACATTACCCCATGATGTTTCCGGAGTACATGAAATTAGTAGGTGTTACTTTATACGTACACGAAGATGATGTTGGGATCTCCATGTTCGTCCAGCCCCAGGTTGATGGGAACACACACAATGTCCTCACGTGGAATGGGCGCTCGGCACATGGGACACGTTGGGTTCTGTTGGAGCAACCTGCGGATACATGCAAAGTGGAAAGCATGATTACAGGGCAGTGTCATGCAATCCTGTACAGCATACTCACACAGGCAGATGGCACAGGTAGGCTGCACCACTGCCGGTGGTCCTTGTGGTAGCACTGCCTCCAACCGTCCTCTTCTCCGGGCACACCGAGTCCCGCGCGTGTGCCCGGCGGGTACGATCGCCACCGGGCACACGCGATCGATCGTTACAAAGCGGGGACCGGGAGCTATGTGTGTAAAGCTCACGGTCCTGTCAGCTCCCGGTCCTGTCAGCGGGGGAAACACTAATCTTATGTTCATACAATGTATGAACAGAACATCAGTGATTTCCCCTAGTGAGGCCACCCCCCCATACAGTTAGAACACACCCAGGAACACACTTAACCCCTTCCCTTGCCCCTAGTATTAACCCCTTTACTGTCAATGGTATTTTTATAGTAATACAATGCATTTTTATAGCATTGATCGCTATAAAAATGCCAATGGCCCCAAAAATGTGTGAAAAGTGTCCGAAGTGCCCGCCATAATGTCGCAGTACTGAAAAAAATGCTGATCGCCGCCATTACTAGTAACAAAAAAAAAATATGAATTAAAAATGTCATAAAACGTCCCCCTATTTTGTAAACGCTATAACTTTTGCGCAAACCAATCAATAAACGCTTATTGCGATTTTTTTAAACAAAGAATACGTACCTGCCTAAACTGAGGAAAAAAAATGTTTTTTTATATATTTTTGGGGGATATTATAGCAAAAAGTAAAAAATATTGAATTTTTTCAAAATTGTCGCTCTATTTTTGTTTATAGCGCAAAAAATTTAAACCGCAGAGATGATCAAAAACCACCAAAAGAAAGCTCTATTTGTGGGGAAAAAAAGACACCAATTTTATTTGGGAGCCACGTCGCACGACCGCGCAATTGTCAGTTAAAGCAACGCAGTGCCGAATCACAAAAAGTGCTCTGGTCATTGGACAGCAATATGGTCCGGGGCTAAAGTGGTTAATGTTTATAATAATAACAATATATACAATAGCAATATATTTAAGTAAAAAAAACGCTAATAATCACACGAAACAGAAGGTGACTTGGTCAGCTCCCAGTGCAGGAAAGTTAAGGAAACAACTGCAGTCGGGTTTGAAGCCCATTGTGACATCACACACCTCATACCACTGCCACTTTTCAGACCTGGAAACTCTGACTGGGAATTCCTCGGTCATGTAACAATGTAGCCAAATTTGATATAATTTCATAGATTTTACATAAACTGTACTATGGTCATTTTAACCACTTCCATACTGGGCACGTATACACCAGACCAATTTTTACACTTTGAATGACAATTGCGCGGTCGTGCTACACTGTACCCAAACTAAATTGTTATCATTTTGTTCCCACAAATAGAGCTTTCTTTTGGTGGTATTTGATCACATAAAGAAAAAAAAATGGGGTTGCACTATGGGGAAACTAAGACAGAGTATCCCCAATGGGCAACCAAAGGGCTTCCACGGCAGAGAAGGGCAATGATATAGGTAAAATAATTTATTGATTGTATAAATATACAAAATTTCAGGATAAGAGATAGAAACACTAATTAAATACTTGATGTATATTATATAAGTTAACCAGTATAACTACTAACAGCAGCCGGCCGGTGCTGCACACATGAACCTAGTTCATGCAATAAGCAACCATGCAACACACATAGGACACAAACATATAACAAACATAAAAAACATTTAGATCGGGCGATCCGGACGCCAATTCTGTCACTGCTGCTGGAGATTCCGTGCGGTAATTACCGCTTGAAAAATATTCAAAAAATAAAAATAAATTTATATCATGTATAGGAATTTCCAGCCGGAGTGCCCCTGCAGGAGAAAGATGTGGTTGTAACTTAATACCATGTATGGTGATATAAGTATAACTGCATCCAATAGACGAAGCTTATTTTTCAAGCGGTAATTACCGCACGGAATCTCCAGCAGCAGTGACAGAATTGGCGTCCGGATCGCCCGATCTAAATGTTTTTTATGTTTGTTATATGTTTGTGTCCTATGTGTGTTGCATGGTTGCTTATTGCATGAACTAGGTTCATGTGTGCAGCACCGGCCGGCTGCTGTTAGTAGTTATACTGGTTAACTTATATAATATACATCAAGTATTTAATTAGTGTTTCTATCTCTTATCCTGAAATTTTGTATATTTATACGATCAATAAATTATTTTACCTATATCATTGCCCTTCTCTGCCGTGGTAGCCCTTTGGTTGCCCATTGGGGATACTCTGTCTTAGTTTCCCCATAGTGCAACCCCATTTTTTTTCTTTATATGCATCGTTTTGGCTACGGCAGTGATCCCTAAAATACAGGGAGTGACAGGTGTAGATTTCTCAGGATAAGTACACATTTTGTTGTAGAGATAGAGGGTTCAACCTTAGTCTTTGTTTATATGGTATTTGATCACCTCTGGGATTTTTATTTTCTTAAAAAAAAGAATGACCGAAAATTTTGAATTTTTTTTTTTGATTCAGTTACAAAACATTGTAAATAAGTACGTTTTCTCTTTCAGTGATGAGCACTGATGGTACTGCACTGACGGGCACTGATAAGATGGCACTGATAGGCACTGATGAGGTGGCACCAATGAGGTGGCATTGATGGGCACTGATGATGGGCACTAATATGCGGCACTGATAGGTAGCACGGATGGGCACTGATTGGCCGCACGGATGGGCATTAATAGGCGGCATGGATGGGCACGGATAGGCAACACGGATGGGCACTGATAGGCGGAATGGATGGGCATAGATGGGCACTGATCGGTGGCACTAATGTACTGCAATGTGTTGTACTAATGATGTCAATCAGTGTCAAACAATAATACCTGCCAATCAGTGATGCCCATTGTGGGCACTTATTGGCATCCATTGTGGGCACTGATTGGCATCCATTATTCATTTCTGATTGCCATCCATGGTGGTCTAGGGTGGCATACCTGTGGTGGGCATCCCTGGTGTTCTAGTGCAATCCCTGGTGGTCCAGTGTGGGCATCCTTGGGGGGGCTGCGTTGATAATCGATCAGCACAAACCCCCCTGTCAGAGGAGCAGCCGATCGGGTCTCCTCTACTCGCGTCTAACAGACGCGAGTGAGGAAAAGCCAATTACCGGCTTTTCCTGTTTACATCGTGATCATCCGTGATTGGACACGGCTGATCACATGGTAAAGAGTCCCTGTCAGTTGTTTACAAGTTAACATTTTATTTTTTTCTAGAAAATTACTTAGAACCCCCAAACATTATATATTGTTTTCAGACATCCTAGAGAATAAAATGGGGAAAAAACTTTTTTGAATAAAAAAAAAAGCAACAGTAAAGTTTGCCCTATTCTTTTCTTTATTCTAAAAGATAATGTTATGCCGAGTAAATTGATACCCAACATGTCACGCTTCAAAATTAAACCCGCTTGTGTAATGGCGACAAACTTTGGCACTTAAAAATCTCCATTAGTGATGTTTAAAAATGTCTACAAGTTACCAGTTTTGTTTTACAGAGGAGATTCATTGCTGGAATTATTGCTCTCGCTCTAACGATCGCGACGATACCTCACAAATGCAGTTTGAACACCGTTTCCATATGCGGGTGCAACCAAGGTATGCATTCGCTTCTGCGTGCGAGCTCGGCGGGGCGGGGCGCTTTTAATAGAAAAAAAGCATGACAGGATCTCTTTAATGTGAGGTCAAAAAGACCTCCGATCTCACATTTACACTTTAATGCAATAAAAAATGAATCAATAATTTCTTAAGACGGAAGTGACGTTTGACGTTGATTCCATCATCCAATGGTATGGAGTCAAGTGGGGGGCCATCTTTCCCTCACTCGACTTCCAGCCTCACAGGGGAAGGACCCAATCGTCTCCTCCCCTACCGATGGCTCCTGTAGCAGTGGATGCTGCAGAAGGAGGGCCCTCTCCTACCCCCCATAAAAGTGATCTCCCTGCAGAGACCACTTTTATCTGAAAAAGCACTGTACGCCATTTATAAAAATACCGGGGTTATGACCGCTATCTGTTGACATAACAACAGTATTTAGCGTCATTGTACAGACATATAACAACGGGGGCAGTCGGTAAGTGGTTAACAAGGTCTTGCTGACCACGTCACGTAGGAGTACGGCGGCCAAAGGCGTGCGCACATGGTGTTCTGGTTGTGCCTGGGCACACCCTAATCACCCTATGCACATTAGCATTATCGCTCTGTGTGCCAACAGGAAGGTGGGAAAGACCTTCATCTTACCGGCTCTGCCATAAAAGAAGTGCTTATGCACTTCTCTGGGCACGGTGGCTACAATTGGGGGCTTTGTTTACTTCCGGGTACCAGGGCGTGATGTCATAACATCGCGTCTGGGACTCCGACAGTCATAGAGATGACCGGTGACCATCTGGTCACCGGAAATCTCGATCCTCCTTATCCGGCGCTGGCCGATTCATTCTCCGGGCCCGGATGGGGGGGGGGGGGGCAAAAGCCAGGATGTGAATAAGGAAAAACTGCGCTAATATAAAAATAAAGATGAAAAGCTGCCACATACAAACAAACAAAGTCAGCAAAATCTAGAACAAAAAATGCAGCGCTAATATTGAATAATGACAAATATGAAAATCACATTTGTATAGAGTGAGTACATCGGAGCCACAAACACTAAAAGTAGAGTGGCCAGAAAAAGTGCTCAAAATGTGTAAAGTTCCAAAGTCTATATGTAGACGAGTGGGTGATCATCCAATGGAAGGAAGACAAGCGAATCTGTGTAGGTCAAAATCTCATCATGGTATGAAGTAAATGTAAATACGCTTACCAGATAGGTTGGACTCAGGTACTATACAGTAGTGGGTCGGACAGGCATTGTGGTACTTGAGAACCGGGACCACTAGAAACCGGAAAGGAGGATTGTAGTGGATAACTGGAACTGTAGCTGGAAATACACGTCAGGAACCAAATCTGTCTTGAATGGCATGGAACATCAGGTTGAAGATTCCAGGTAAGATCCTTGAGCCACTAATCAAAGGTTGGAAACCAAAGTGTGGGTGGGGCTCAGCAAAGCCACAAGATGGATGATATGAAAAAAAGAGGAAGAACACGAAGCTCTAATAGTGCAAGTCAGTAAAACCAATCAATGTTTATTATTAAAAGTCATAAAAGCAAAAATATGACATACAATAAAAAGTGATCACGAATTAGCAATATGGGGTGCTTGATAGCGAAAACCCGACGCATTTCGGCTGAATAAGCCTTCAACAGGGGCACGTTGAAGGCTTATTGAGCTGAAACGCGTCGGGTTTTCGCTATCAAGCACTCCATATTGCTAATTCGTGATCACTTTTTATTGTATGTCATATTTTTGCAGTAATCAATGCTTTTTTATAGCCCTGATCGCTGTTAAAATGCCAATGGTCCCAAAAATGTGTCAAAAGGGTCCCATTTGTCCGCCATAATGTTGCAGTCCCGATATAAATCGCAGATTGCCGCCATTACTAGTAAAGAAATATATTAAAATGATAAAAATGCCATCATTCTATCCCTTATTTTGTAGACGCTATAACTTTTGTGCAAACCAATCAATATAAGCGTATTTATTTTATTTTATTTTTTTACCAAAAATATGTAGAATAAAACGTATCGGCCTAAACTGAGGAAAAAAATATTTTTTTTGAAAAAAAAATCAGGATATTTAATATAGCAAAAATTAAAATATATTGGGCCAGATTCAGATACAATTACATTGGCGCAGAGTATCAGAGAGGCTCTACGCCGAATTCTGGTAGATTTTGTCCCTTACGGTACGGCGGCGTAGTGTATTTCTGTTTGAGTAGCGTCAATTACGGACATTCCTATTCCCGGACGACTTACGTAAAAAATAAAAAAAGACGTCGGAAAACGTTGAAATTCGACACGGGAACGACGGCCATACTTAACATGAGCTGTCTAATATTAGACCAGCAAAAAGCTGGTATAATTTCACGCAGCAAAAAGATGACTAAAGATGCCGTAAGAGATTGCGATTGACGTTCGTAACTTCGTGGATCGTCGGCAAAAGCTCATTTGCATACCCCGACGCGGAAAACGACGGGAACTCCACCCAGCGGCCACAAATTTATTGCAGCGTAGATCCGAAGGCGTACGAACACGCAAGCCAGTCGGATTGAAGCCCGAAGCCGTCTTTTCATCGTTTGAGGTTTCAGAGTAGTGAAAAAATGCGTGTAATTTGAAAGTACTCCAGTCTAACGCGAGTTAGACAGGAGTAAGGGCTCTGTGAATCTGGCCCATTGTGGTTTTTTTTTCCACAATTGTTGCTGTCCTTTTGTTTATAGCGCAAAAAATTAAAACCGCAGAGGTAATCAAATACCACCAAAATAAAGCTCTATTTGTGGCACGACCGCGCAATTGTCAGTTAACCACTGACTGCTCACTATGGGCCAGATTCAGGTAGATGGGAGCATCTTTGCTCCAGAGTAACGCTTCTCATTTACGTTACTCTGCCGAAATTTTAGCAGCAAGTGCTGTCATTCACGAAGCACTTGCTCCTAAAGTTGCGGCAGCGTAACGAAAATGAGCCGGCGGAATTCAAATTGGGCGGGTACGGGGCGTGTAGTATTTAAACTAAGCGCGATCCCGCCGCGAACGTACTGCGCATGCGTCGAGTGTCAAAGCATCCCCGTGCGCATGCTCCAAATTCTGTGAATGAACGTCAATGACGTCACATTCCCATTCATGATCTTTTTACGCAAGCAACGTTTTTTTTTTTTTTTTCCGACGCGATGACGACGCCTATACCTAACATAGGATACTCCAACCCCATGTAGGTATATCTTCGCGCCGCGTATCGCTTCCGGAAACGTCGTACCGTCATTGCGTCGCTCGTGAATTGCCGATTTCCGCTCATTAACATATTTTTTGAGCGGAAATCGGCGGGAACGCCCCCGGCGCCATTTTTAAGTTGAAGTAACGATGCGATGGCGAAACTCAGTTACGCTGATCGCATCGGAGCTTCAACCCGGCGTTTCTTGTTTTCTGGTTACAGAAAACAAAAACGCCGGCTCAAAGTGACAGTTAGGCTGGCGGATCACTGGATCCGCCAGCCTAACTGTTCCTGAATCTGGCCCTATATATATATATGTCATTTTTTAAAGATGGATATCTTGGTAACGGCAGCAGCCCCTGCCACAACCGAGGTAGCCATCTTTTCAGTGAGCGGTCCTTTAAACGATGGTCTCGCAAAATCACTGTTATCCGTGGCGGGAGAGGGGCCCACCTCCCATCGCTCTCCTGCGCCCTCCGTCGCTTACGGGAGCCGTTGGTAGCGGCGGAGGCGATTAGGTCCTTTCCTCTCCTCGGCTGGGATACGAGTGAGGGCAAGATGACCCCCACCCGTCCCCATAGCATTGCAGGGCGGAAGTGACGTCAAAACGTCACTTCCGCCCATGCTTTTTAAAGCAATATTTTCTAAATGTAATTTTTTTTTTTTTTTGCATTTTAGTCTAAATATGAGATCTGATTGGGCTAACTTTACTGTTGTCTTATTTTTTAGTTAAAAAAAAGTGAGATTTTTCCAAAAAAAAAGTGCGCTTGTAAGACCGCCACGCAAATACGGTGTGACCAAAAGTATTGCAGTGGCCGCCTTTTTCTTCTCTAGGGCAGTGGTCTCCAAACTGCGGCCCGGGGGCCAGATTCAGCCCTTTGCTTGCCTCTATCTGGCCCTTGGGACATTATTCCTCCAACTGACACCAAGGATGAGGCACCATTTCTCAGGCGGCGTACACACGGCCGAGGTTCTCGGCAGAAACCAGCGAGAACCTCGCTGGGAGCCGCATTCTGCCGAGAACCTCGGCCGTGTGTACGCTCTCGGCGAGCATTCCGTCGGGAATGCCGTCGAGCAGAAATAGAGAGCATGTTCTCTATTTGCTCGACGGCCCGTCGGGATGAATGGCTGGTTGCCATTCCCGACGGGCGGGTCGCCGAATCTGACGGCCGGCAGAGAACGATGTCGAGGTTCTCTGCCATGCGTACGCGGCTTCACACTGACACCATTAATGGGACACTATTTCTCCCACTGACACCATCGATGGGGCACTACTCCTCCTCCTGAGACAAACGGTGGGGCATTATTCCTCCCACTGACACTGTTAACTAGATACTATCGCTTCCATTGACACCAACCACTATTCCTCCCACTGACACCATCAATGGGGCACTATTCCTTCCATGGGACACTATTCTTCCTGCTAAACCCAAAAATGTTAAAACTAATGATGGGGCAAAGTTTACTCCACTGATGCCGGAACATTTTCTACTCACACTGGCCACAGTTTGGCCCCATGTAAAATCCGAAGGACACTAAACTGGCCCTTTGTTTTAAAGGTTTGGAGACCCCTGCTCTAGGGTGTTAGAAAATGATGGGGTCAGAACGCGGTGACGTAAAACACAACAACATGCTGAAAAAGATGACGTTCAATGCTTCCAAACATGCGTTGACTTGATTCTGAGCATGCGTGGATTTTTAACCGATGGTCGTGCCTACTAACGATCGGTTTTGACCTATCGGTTAGGAATCCATCAGTTAAATTTAAAACAAGTTGGCTTTTTTTTTAACCGATGGATAACTAACCGATGGCGCCCACACACGATCGGTTTGGTCCGATGAAAACGGTCCATCACAAAAAGGGTTAAAAGCGCTCGCAAAGTACTGCCAGAGAAACTATTTGAAGGTGGTTCGGCGGCGCTGACCATTGACTTCAATGGGCAGGGGCATCCTAATGCGTTGCAAAGAAGCTGCTGGCAGGACTTTTTCACAGTACTCGTGGGCCAGTAACGCTATGACTGAAATCGTGGGCCAGAAACGCTATGACTGAAATCGTGGGCCAGAAACGCTATGACTGAAATCGTGGGCCAGAAACGCTATGACTGAATTAGTGGGCCAGAAACGTTGTGACTGAAATCGTGGGCCAGAAACGTTGTGACTGAAATCGTGGGCCAGAAACGCTGTGACTGAAATCGTGGGCCAGAAACGCTGTGACTGAAATCGTGGGCCAGAAACGCTGTGACTGAAATCGTGGGCCAGAAACGCTATGACTGAAATCGTGGGCCAGAAACGCTGTGAATGAAATCGTGGGCCAGAAACGCTGTGACTGAAATCGTGGGCCAGAAACGCTGAGACTGAAATCGTGGGCCAGAAACGCTGAGACTGAAATCGTGGGCCAGAAACGCTATGACTGAAATCGTGGGCCAGAAACGTTATGACTGAAATCGTGGGCCAGAAACGCTATGACTGAAATCGTGGGCCAGAAACGCTATGACTGAAATCGTGGGCCAGAAACGCTATGACTGAAATCGTGGGCCAGAAACGTTATGACTGAAATGCTGAGCCTGACACGTAGGGGCCGAACTGCCATGACAGGAAACCTGGGCAGAAAAAGGTATGAGAGAAATGGTGAGTCTGAAAAGCGGAGCCTGTGCTGCTGAAGTAGAAATGCGATAACAGAACCCTGGGGCCGAACGCTGAGGGAAAAACGCTGCGCCTGAACGCCGAGGCAGAAATGCAAAGACAGAATCCTGGCAGACGGAAATGCCGAGACTGAACTGCTGAGGCAGAAAGTACTGACAGCAACGCTGAGACTGCAACGCAATGACAGAATCCTGGGGCAGTCCATGCTGAGACTGGACCATTGAGGCAGCAATGCACAGACAGCAAACCTGGGGCAGAATGCTGCAACTGAAAAAGAATGACAGAAATGCTAATGAGAAAAGCTGAGACTGAAACTGAAAAGAGAAAACGTGGGGCAGAAACGGTATGACCGAATGCCGAGACTGAAAACGCCAAAACCGAAAACTGGGGCAGCAACGCTATGCCAGAATGCTGAGATGGAAACCAGAACCCCCCCCCCCCCGCCAGACCCAAGGACTGAGAAACCCCCCCCCCCCCCGCACCCACCGGGAGCTGTGACGGAAACCCCCGGGGCAGGACGCTATGACGGGAAACCCCTGGGGCAGGACGCTATGACGGGAAACCCCCGGGGCAGGACGCTATGACGGGAAACCCCCGGGGCAGGACGCTATGACGGGAAACCCCCGGGGCAGGACGCTATGACGGGAAACCCCCGGGGCAGGACGCTATGACGGAAAACCCCCGGGGCAGGACGCTATGACAGAAACGCTGTGACTGCAACCCCCCGGGGCAGGAATGCTATGACAGAAACCCCCCCCTTACACGAGTTTGCTACACATGCCCCAAGCGTACTGACGCTGTGACGCAACGCATTACAGAAATGCTGGGCCAGAGAGCCTGACAGAAACCCTTGGGGCAGAAACGCATGACAGAAATTCTTGGGGCAGAAACGCATGACAGAAACTCTTGGGGCAGAAACGCACGACAGAAACTCTTGGGGCAGAAACGCACGACAGAAACTCTTGGGGCAGAAACGCACGACAGAAACTCTTGGGGCATAAACGCACGACAGAATCTCTTGGGGCAGAAACGCACGACAGAAACTCTTGGGGCAGAAACGCACAACAGAAACTCTTGGGGCAGAAACGCACGACAGAAACTCTTGGGGCAGAAACGCATGACAGAAAACTTTTGGGGCAGAAACGCATGACAGAAAACTCTTGTGGCAGAAACGCATGACAGAAAACTCTTGGGGCAGAAACGCATGACAGAGACTCAGGGGCAGAAACGCATGACAGAGACTCAGGGGCAGAAACGCATGACAGAGACTCAGGGGCAGAAACGCATGACAGAGACTCAGGGGCAGAAACGCATGACAGAGACTCAGGGGCAGAAACGCATGACAGAAACGCATGACAGAAACCCTGGGGCAGAAACGCATGACAGAAACCCTGGGGCAGAAACGTATGACAGAAACCCTGGGGCAGAAACGCACGACAGAAACCCTGGGGCAGAAACGCACGACAGAAACTCAGGGGCAGAAACGCACGACAGAAACTCAGGGGCAGAAACGCATGACAGAAACTCAGGGGCAGAAACGCATGACAGAAACCCTGGGGCAGAAACGCATGACAGAAACCCTGGGGCAGAAACGCATGACAGAAACCCTGGGGCAGAAACGCATGACAGAAACCCTGGGGCAGAAACGCATGACAGAAACCCTGGGGCAGAAACGCATGACAAACTCCATGACAAACACTAAGAAAACGCATCGGCTGGAAACCTGGCGTGACCGAATGCTAAGACAATTGCAGCAGTGAGAGAACTGCCCGCGCAACTTGCGGGAGAACAACTAAATCCCCCCCCCCCCCATGCTGCCAGCTTTATTCCTGACGAAATGGGTGACAAGCTGCTGGCATGACCCCAGGAATGCAAGGGTGGGCAGCCTCCTCCCTCCCCCCTCCATGTTGCCAACGTGACCCCTCCCCAAAGACATCGCGTGCCTGGAGTGGATGGCTTAGCGAGCTTGTAACTGACAGTGTGTGGGTGGATGGTGCCCCGTGCACTGCAGCAGCATGCACCCGCAAAAGTGCGCCCCCCCCGCATGGACGAGCGGATGGCCGTGCTCACAGATGTAAGTTGGTGGATGGACACGACGCCCCGCCCCCACCCCCTCGGCGTGAGCCCTGAAGCTGACAGGGAGAAGGAGCGGTCGTCCCGCCAGCTGTCGGCTGTGCCTGGAGGAGTGGGTGGTGAACGGACCCCCGCCTCCCCCTTGTGCAGCGACGTGCACCCGGAGAAGTGCTCCTCAGCACTGTGTGAGGAAGGGAGACAGAAGTGGATGGTGGCGCGGTGGACACATGGGGAGAACAGGCGGCGCAGCGTGCACCCGGAAGGCAGATAAAACGAGCGAGGGGGCGGCTCTGCAGAGGAGTGGGTCGGTGGGTGGCGGGCTCCCGCTCCATGATACCCGGCGTTCGCACCGGGACAAGCTAACCGTGCAGCGCCCCTCGGGATTAGCATGGGAGAAACATGTGGACCGCCCCCCCTCTCCGCTGCTAGCATCAGTAGGTAGCCAGATGAGCGGGCACCCCCTCCCTCCCGCGAAGCTGGCATGCCCTCGGGGAAAGGTAGAAAGGATGGATGGCTGGGCGGGCTGCCCACACCAATGTAACCCGGGAGACACTGCCACGAGGCTGCTGCCGCTCTGCACCTCCCCTTTCAACCAGAAATGGCGCCAACACCGGACCTGACGTGGGAGGGGCCTTAAGTACTCATCAGACTCCTCCCACAAATACAGGCTAACCTTCGGCAAGCCTTTAAACGTGTATGTTTAGTGTGTGTATATACTGTATGTGTGTATATGTATAGTGTGTGTGTGTGTGTGTATATACTGTATGTATAGGTAGGATGGAAGGTGGCACACTGGGGGGCTCTGCCGTAGGGTGGCACACTGGGGGGCACTGCGGTAGGGTGGCACACTGGCGGGGCTCTGCCGTAGGGTGGCACACTGGGGGGGGCTCTGCCGTAGGGTGGCACACTGGGGGGCACTGCCGTAGGGTGGCACACTGGGGGGCACTGCCATAAGGTGGCACACTGGGGGGCACTGCCGTAGGGTGGCACACTGGGGGGGCTCTGCCGTAAGGTGGCACACGGGGGGGGCACTGTCGTAAGGTGGCACACTGGGGGTCACTGCCATAGGGTGGCACACTGGGGGGCTCTGCTGTAGGGTGGCACACTGGGGGGCACTGCCGTAAGGTGGCACACTGGGGGGCCACTGCCGTAGGGTGGGACACTGGTGGGCACTGCTGTAAGGTGGCACACTGGGGGGCTCTGTTGTAAGGTGGCACTCTGTGGACTGTGATGTATAGGGAGAATGTTGAGACTTTGTTGTAAGGGAGGACTGATGTGAGATCCTGACTGTTGTACTATATATGTTGTTTTGTTTGTTACTTACTCCTGGCGTAACGGCCATCTGTACACCCAGGGGCCCCATAATCTTATTTTGCCCGGGGGCCCCATAAGTTGTCAGTCCGCCCCTGGAAACTCCTATATTTTATATAGAGGCGTTACAATATATTTCTAACATTTCTTTATTTTACTTTTAATTATTATGGCTTACAGCTAGGAATGGGCTTGGGTGTGTTCAGGATCCCACCTGCCCAGTCCCTCCAGGAAGCCAACACAGCATATGACTAATCACCGGCAGTGAGACGTTTTCCGGTCTGCAGGTGTACAGATTGGGATATGTCTCACTGCCTGTGGTTGGCTGTGTAGTGTCAGCTTCCTGGCGGGATTGGACAGGTGAGATCCCAAACACACCCAAGCCCATCTCTTCCTACAGCTAGTGAAAACCCCAAATTCTTTATCTCAGAAAATTAGAATATTAAATTAAGACCAAAAAAAGAAGGATTTTTAATGCAGAAAAGTTGGCTTACTGAAAAGTATGTCCATGAACAGTATGGTATGCACTCAATACTTGGTCGGGGCTCCTTTTGCAATTATTACTGCATCAATGCGGCGTGGCATGGAGGCGATCAGCCTTTGGTACTGCTGAGGTGTTATGCTTTGGTTGTTATGCTGAGGTTGCTTTGATACGGCCTTCATCTCGTCTGCATTGTTGGGTCTGGTGTCTCATCTTCTTCTTCAAAATACCCCACAGATTCTCTATGGGGTTTAGGTCAGGTGAGTTTGCTGGCCCATCAAGCACAGTGATACCACCACCATAAAACCAGGTATTGGTACTTTTGGCAGTGTGGGCAGGTGCCAAGTCCTGCTGGAAAATGAAATCGGCATAAAGCTGGTCAGCAGAGGAATTATTTATTTGGATTCTCTCCACTCTTCTTCCAGACTCTGGGACCTTGATTTCCAAACGAAATGCAAAATGTTCCACAGTCAGTGATGATTTGGGGAGCCGTGTCATCTGCTGGCGTTGGTCCTCTGTGTTTTATCAAGTCCAAAGTCAGCGCAGCCGTCTACCAGGGAATTCTAGAGCACTTCATGCTTCCGTCTGCTGACCAGCTTTATAGAGATGATAATTTCATTTTCCAGCAGGACTTGCGATTCCCCCCTACTGTCTTCTGGGGTAGACACACAGGTCCTAGAATACAGCGGGACCATTCAGAAAGCACAGCGTGACCCACGCATGCGCAGTAGGAAACAGGCTGTGAAGCTGCAAGCTTTCACTTCCTGTTTCCCTTAGTGAAGATTGGGGTGCTGACATCGCTGGATCCCTGGACAGGTAACTGTCCTTGTATTGAATGTCAGCAGCTACAGTATTTGTAGCCACTGAACTTTAAAATGAATATATATTTTTTTCCCAGGCTGGAACTCTGCTTTAATAAAAAAAAATAAAAAATCTATTGCTCTCGGCCTTCTCCAAATTCCTTTTTGTTTTTGTTGCTGTGATGTGACTCTTTGTTAGAGGGTGGCTACGTTCATTCTCTGTGGTCCCACTACAAGTGAGAGCAGTCACCATTTCTTCCTCACTCCCGAGGTTCACTATGGATGATGGGATATGTAGTATACATAGAATAGTGCACATGACCACAACTAACGTGCACTGCTCATTTATAACAAATGGAAGGGAGGAGGAAAAGGAGATGTTTGGGATCTTACAGAGCATGTTACATGGAGACAGAAAAACACAGTAAGAAATTATTTAATGTAAAATAGATCACACGGCCATCAAGAAGTGCATGTGTATGGATTATTATTTAAATATACAGTATTTGCCGGCGTATAAGACGACTGAGCGTATACGAAGACCCCCTAATTTTCCAGCCTAAATGTTGGTTTTGGGATATACTCCCCGTATAAGACAACCCCCTTCCTACTAGTTATGCCTCGCCTCACCTCAATGTGCCATTGAATGCCTCACTGTGCCATTACATGCCTCACTGTGCCACCATTACATGCCATACTGTGCCACCATTACATGTCATACTGTGCCACCATTACATGCCTTAATGTGCCATTACATGCCTCACTGTGCCACCATTACATGCCTCACTGTGCCACCATTACATGCCTCACTGTGCCACCATTACATGCTTCACTTTGCCATTGCATGCCTCACTGTGCCATTACATGCTTCACTGTGCCCCCATTACATGCCTCACTGTGCCATTCCATGCCTCACTGTGCCACCATTATATGCCTCACTGTGCCATTACATGCCTCACTGTGTCACCATTACATGCCTCACTGTGTCACCATTACATGCCTCACTGTGTCACTGTTGCATGCCTCAGTGTGTCACTGTTACATGCCTCAATGTGTCACTGCATACCTCACTGTGCCATTACATTCCTCACTGTGCCATTGCATGCCTCACTGTGCCACCATTACATGCCTCACTGTGCCACCATTACATGCTTCACTGTGCAATTGCATGCCTCACTGTGCCACCATTACATACCTCACTGTGTCACCATTATATGCCTCACTGTGCCATTACATGCCTCACTGTGTCACCATTACATGCCTCACTGTGTCACCATTACATGCCTCACTGTGTCATCATTACATGCCTCACTGTGTCACTGTTACATGCCTCACTGTGTCACTGCATACCTCACTGTGCCATTACATGCCTCACTGTGCCATTGCATGCCTCACTGTGCCACCATTACATGCTTCACTGTGCCATTGCATGCCTCACTGTGCCACCATTACATACCTCACTGTGCCACCATTATATGCCTCACTGTGCCATTACATACCTCACTGTGCCACCATTACATGCCTCACTGTGCCATTACATGCCTCACTGTGCCATTACATGCCTCACTGTGCCATTACATGCCTCACTGTGTCACTGCATATCTCACTGTGCCATTGCATGTCTTGACGATCCCTTACCTTATTCCTGACATGCAGAATCTGTCAGACCACGGCCGTCCATTTTTCAAAAGCCACGCCTCCTCTTTGTGCTGTTTCGTGATAGGTGGAGCACTCAGCTTTCCAGGAGACACTGTGTTCAGAGTTACGCCTATCACGGATGCCGTCTCGTCCGATACCGAGGACGAGAGGGCATCCGTGATAGGCGGAACACTGAACAGAGGCTCTGCTGGGAAGCTGAGTGTTCCGCCTATCACGGAACAGCACGAGGAGGAGGTGCGGTTTTTGAAAAATGGACGGCCGTGGTCTGCATGTTAGGTTACCGGCGTATAAGATGACCCCCGACTTTTAAGAAGAATTTCATGGGTTAAAAAGTCATCTTATACGCTGGAAAATATCGTAGGGATATTGTTTCATGTCCCTATAATCTATAGAGGAGGTATCGATATATTTTTTTTTTTATATAGAGTTTCAACACACTATTTCCATGAACCGCTTCATACAGATGGTTTTTACTTAAAATAACCTTTTAATTATTTTCTTTTTTTTTTTCTTTCAGAATACGCAGAGTTTAATTTTCTTGGCTTGTGAGGTTGTGCTTCTAAAGTTTCCATGTGTGGTAATGTTTTTCTCAGAGATGGTTTAATTACATCCTTTGTCTTCTCCCAGGTCCATTATCATGAAGAAGTGAAACGCGTGGTAGGAGAACCCATGCAGTTGGCACAGAAATTCTGGAAGTTTGATCTCGACAACCGCTAGGAAGCGGTCCCAGTCCACCTGAAGGTACAAGAAAGCTCAAAGCCGGAGAATGGAAATAAGAAAAGGGATACAAAGTAGGGGACATATCCTGTAGAGCAGTGGTTCTCAACCTCATTCATCAAGTAACCCCAACAGGCCATGTTTGCAGGTTTTCTTTTATCTTGGAGTCAATGGCTTGGTATTTTGGACAGCTATTTTATGTAAGAGAAATTCCCAAAACATGACCTGTTGGGGGTACTTGAGGACTGAGGTTGAGAACCAATGCTTTAGAAGACTATTGTGCTGTTCATGTACATACAAGAAAACAATAAAGTTTATTTTATAAGAAAATGTCTCTGTGTTTATGTGAGGACATCAAGGTGCTGATTTAGGCTTCATGTACACTGGCAGCTTTTTTTTTGCCAAAGCTCCTAAAATCAATTCCATAAAAGCCTGTGTGTCAATGTACTCTTGGGATTTTAGCAGTGTTTAGGTGAGGTTAAACCTCCTTTTCCTTAACATGGAAGAGACACAAGGGTCCCCCTGAACCCCCCCGTTTTAACTAGTCTTGTCCCTTCCCCTCCCCCTCCCCTTGTTTCCTACGCAATATCTTTTCCCTGTGGCATAACTATTCTCAGTACTACAGGTCAAAGTGGCTCATCGGGACTCCATATAGATAGTTCCTAACAAATCTATTTCATGACCTTGCTACTAACGATTTGTTTCCAGGAGAATGCTCGTAATCCAAAGTACTTGCATATCAAAGCGAGTTTCCCCATTGAATTTAATGGAAACAAAAATAATTTGTTCCACATTGACTTCAATGGCATACAATACCGCGTGTAGCCAGAGGTGGTGGGGGGCGCCGGAGAGCCTCGGAAACAGCCGGAAAGGCCGAGGACATCTCGGCTGGGCTCAGGAATGGAGTATTTCCAGGTGTTTCCGAGCATTTCCAAAAGGCGATCATTTGGCTCCGGCGCCCCCCCACCTCTGAATCCTGCTCGTTTTGCGAGACAACACTCGCATTCAGATGCCACAGGAGGAAAATACAGTCCATTGGTTCCCCTAAATGCCATCTCCTTTGCCCGGCCCTGCCCCTTCCCTCCATGTTTCACTTTCTTCTACTGTCCAGCCCCCCTCATGCTCTATATTGGCCCCCCTCAGTCACAGCACTCGCGACTCCCACTTTTTGCTTTTCAGGATGGAAAGCGGCGAAAAGGGGCAGTAAATATGTCTTCCTTTTGTGAGTGAACACAGTGAGTAATCGGTACCGATCATTATGTTTACTATGCTCAGGTTTGTAAAAGAAGAGGAAGCCGCTCAGGACAGAGCACTTCCCATTTATTCACTGTTCAGTGCACCTGAGGCTGCAGAGAAATGGGCTGAGGAATCTCTGTCTGAAAAGTGAGACATCAGGGGTCTGTTTAGACACATGATTTTTCACCAAAGCCCCCCAACAGGGCTCCTAAAAATTGTAAAAAAAATTGTAAAAATAATAGCGAAATAAAATAATAATATTAATTATAATACAATATATATATATATATATATATATATATACAGAGCTTTTTTTCTCAGAAAATAGGTGCAGGAACTCAACCACGACCCGTTCATATTTCACAAACAGTAGAAGGGTCTTAAAGGGGCATTAAATACCAGAATTGCATTACATACAGTGTGCAGAGTTCAGGGGGTTACAAAGCAGTCACTTGTAAACACAGAAACCAGACTTCTGTGTTCACAAGTGATTGTGGTGAGCGGGCACCAAAGGGTCTGAGCCAAAGGTGGTGGAACTGAGTTCCACCAAGTTCCCCCAGAAAAAAAGCCCTGTATATATATATATATATATATACTGACACCGTCCACTGCCCCTGTCTTTGCCCCAGGTGAAAGAATGTCTAGCTGCTCCACTAATTGGGGACACCCTGTGTGCGAAAATTTAAACTATTCTTGTTAAGCACTGCCTTTTATTTTTCATAGGAATATTTGTGAATTTAAGCTGCTGAGGAAGAGTATGCTGGCAATGCATAAACATAAGGATTTGAACCTTTTTGTGTCCATGTACACGGCATGGTCAAGGAAACCTAGCATTGGAACACTTGATCCCAAGCCTCACAATATAATTCTCATACTCTTAGTCTGAAGAATATAATATTTTTATTGCATTCTCTTTCAAGGTTAACATTGCAGAATATAAAATGTTTTATCTGTTTCTGTTTTGTTACGGAGAATAATGTGCTCTGGAACTTTCTGAAATCCCTAGAAATGATCTTTTCTCTAGAGACTGAGCATACAGAGGAGTGGGTGAATATAGTAGATGTTCTCTGGCTCCTTACTTTCTTTTGTTGGTTTTAAAATGCATATACAACGTATTTCCTCAGAGCTTCCAAAATATATGTTGTGCATTGGTGCCACAAAATATTAAAGGGGTTGTAAAGGTTCGTTTTTTATTTTATAAATAGTTTCCTTTAAGCTAGTGCATTGTTGGTTCACTTACCTTTTCCTTCAATTTCCCTTCTAAATGTTTTTTTTCTTTGTCTGAATTTCTTACTTCCTGTTTCAGTAAGCCTGGCTGGGGGTTAGTCAGCATTCTCGCCCCCTCCCTTGGGACTACAACCCTGCGGGGACTAACCCCCAGCCAGAACGGCTCGGATGATGGGGGCAAGCTTACTGAGGAGAAACAGGAAGTGAGAAATTCAGACAAAGAAAAAAAACATTTAGAAGGGAAATCGGAGGAAAAGGTAAGTAAACCAACAATGCACTAGCTTAACCACTTAACCCTTGGACCATTACGCAGGTAAAGGACCTGGCCCCTTTTTGCGATTTGGCACTGTGTCGCTTTAACTGACAATTGCGCGGTCGTGCGACATGGCTCCCAAACAAAATTGGCGTCCTTTTTTTTCCACAAATAGAGCTTTCTTTTGGTGGTATTTAATCACCTCACCCTTTTTTTTTTTTTGCGCTATAAACAAAAATAGAGTGACAATTTTGAAAAAAATGCAATATTTATTACTTTCTGCTATAATAAATATCCCCAAATATATATACCGGTACATTTTTTTCCCTCAGTTTAGGCCGATACGTATTCTTCTACCTATTTTAGCGTTTATTGATTAGTGTGCGCAAAAGTTATAGCGTTTACAAAATAGGGGATAGTTTTATGGCATTTTTATTAATATATATTTTTTTTACTAGTAATCGCGGTGATCAGTGTTTTTTTTCGTGACTGCGACATTATGGCGGACACATCGGACACTTTTGATACATTTTTGGGACCATTGTAGTTTTCACAGCGAAAAGTGCTATAAAAATGCACTGATTACTGTGAAAATGACACTGGCAGTGAAGGGGTGCTGTAGGGGTTAAGTGTGCCCTAAGGGAGTGTTCTTACTGTGGGAGGGCGTGGCTGTCATCGTTCCCTAACAGAGAACAGACGATCAGTGACAGCCACACTAGGAAGAACGGGGAAGGTTTGTTTACACTTACCTCTCCCCGTTCTTCCTCTCTGTGACCCGATCGCGGGACACCGGTGGTGATCGGGTCCACGGATCCCGCGGGCGCGGTCACAAAGAACAGGACCAGGTCCCGAGCGCGTCGCTGGCGGCACAGTCGCGATCCACGGCTGGGCTCTTAAAAGCGACGTACAGTTACGTGCCTGTGTCCAGCCGTGCCCTTCTGCCAACGTATATCCGCGTGAAGGGGTCCTTAAGTGGTTAAAGGAACCTATTTAGAAAATAAAAAACAAACCTTTACAACCCCTTTAATGAAGACTTGAACTGCTTATTATGAAGCCAAAAAAGACCAAAGGATAGTCACCAATGGTATCTGTGCTCCCTGCAGCTGATCTTTCTCCTTGACTAGGTTAGAACAGATGTGCCCAGTCAACTTCCCATTATACTGCAAGGCTATCCCCAACACTGCCATAAGCATTTCCTGTAAATAACCAAACCGCAGCTTAATAGAATTCAATGGCAACTGCCGTCTTTTATTATAAAAATACAAAACACATTTCTTTCACAAAACAATAGAACAGGTTAAGGTTGCAGGTCATTCAAGACACTAAAACAACCAGAATCTCTGCAGAACCTCATACATACTGGTCTGGATATTAGTCCCCCAGCCGCAACACAATCTCCAAACGGCCACAACGTGATCTATAAAATCCCAGACCATTACTAGTTTACTGCAGTGAAATGGAGGACTTCATACCAAAGGTGGGTCCCCAATGATTTTACACTGACACCAGTTTGGTCACCTTGGAAGACCCCAAACTGCTCACCGGCTGTTGAAACATACAAACAATGACATAAGAATATTGGGTGTCGTCATGTGCAGTTTTAAACTGGGCCTGCAACTCTCCGACCATCTCCGAAGACCCTCCTAACAGCATTCCCAAACCTAATCAGGTAAGGGATACAGTGGTGACCCATCAACCCCCCTAATCCATGCACCCAGCCCCTAATCTACATGCAGGTTTCCGGACGCATAGAATTGGCTAGGTAGTACTGATTGGTGGCACTGGGGGGTTTTACTGTAATAGGATGCTATGATTGAAAGCAGAAAGTACAGGGTCTGGAGAAGGACCAGAGGAGGGCTGGAGCTCTCCTGTAGCTGCACGAGAGGTGCAAGGGCATAGACGTATCTAGTGAAAATAGCGCCTATGGCAAGCACTGAAACTGCGCCCCTGTCGAAACATTTAAAATCCATCTTTCAGATAACCTTAACAAAAAAAAAATAGCTAACAAAACTAGTGATATTTATCATACTTTGGGTAGTGACATATCCTCTATAGAGAAATCTGGGGTTTAATTAGACCCCTGATGCCCTCCAAGGCCAGGTAAATGCAGAACCAATACTGGAAGTGATGAAATCTTCATCACTTAAGGCCTCAATTTTCACAGAGGAAAGGGAGAAACTGATGTTCCTCCTCCTTCTTTGTGCACTGCCAATCTGACTAAATGGAATGGGAGAGCCTGAGAGAACAGGGGAGGGCTGTGGCTGAACGCAGCAGGGATAGCCCTGCCATTATCCATTACCAAGGTACTGAACCTGATCCTGCCTATGCCCGGGAGGAGGGAAGAAGAGACCCTCAGACCCTGGTAAGTGCCTTGCTGCCCAGCCACTCAACAGCGCCCCCTTCATATGGCGCCCATGACACTTGCCATGGCTGCCATACCCTAGATACGCCCCTGTGCGAGAGCCACATGAAATGGCCTGGAGGGCCGGATTTAGCCCACGGGCCTTGTGTTTGACACCTTTGCTCTGGACTCTCTGTGGAGCAGCACCTGTATTCAGCAGTTGGAACTTTTTGCTGTCTGTTTTGCTGTACCATCATTCCTACGGGAGGACAGAATTGTAATGTTAAATTTTAGCAATTGAAGCGCTAGCAAGTCCTCAAATTTTCATTCAAGTTTTACAGTTCTGGGCATCCATGCTGTTCCCCATCAAAGTTTAATCCCTAAATAATCAAAACAAACATCCCATAGACTGGTTCTTGAGTCTTCATGAAAGCTACAAACATTCCTTTTGCCTGGCTGTATGCACAAGGAAGGACCTGAAAGTCCAGCAGCCTTTTTAGGGGGTGGCACTACACTTGTATCATGGAACTTTATGCCTTGTTTCCACTGGGAGGAACGTTTTGGGTCGGTACAGTTTGGAATGGTTAGAATGGACCGGTCTGTTTTGGTGAGCGTTTCCACTGCAAGTCGGACCGTCGGGGTCCATACAGGGTTTAGAAAAAATGCCTAGGGTGTCCACCAATCAGTGGAATGTATTGTAGCTCCGCCCTAACCGAACCGTTCCATTTTCTATGTCCCCACATCTGAAGCAGGACCCAGAATGGTTTGGTACAGTTCGGTTTTTGGCACACTTTCATAATGGAAACACCCAAAATAGCGCACTGTACCGAACCGATCCGCTCAGGGGAAACGAGGCATAACACATTCTCTTCTGCTGTCAGATCTTCCTTTCTCCCTGCCTTTAAACTCACATAAATATTGTTTCCTTTGCTTAAATAATCAGTTTTTTTTATGCTAAACCAAAGACTGCAATTCAAACTGTTTAATAAATATAACAAATAATAGTATGCAAAGATAATAATGCCAGTGATACCTGTTGTGATGCATCCTCTAGCATATAAATATTTTAAACAGTCCCATTTTTGTAGCGATGGCATGTCAGGGGGCCAGCTTGATTTCATTATAGATCATAATCCCACTGTTATTGTCAGATGAGAGGAATGTATCTTTATGGCAGTCAACTGCGAAAATTAGGTACGTTGAAAAAAAAGAAATTCAACAAAGACATTTTGAAGAAAAAAAATCCTATTCTTAGACGAAGGTAAAAGTTGGTTTTGGAAAAGAAAAGAATCGGTCTCTTTGTGCTTTGCTTAAATGAAGTTCGATCTGCTAGAAGCTGCTGATGTGATACACATAAAATATTAACAGAACAAAGAGTAGAAAATAAGCTGTGATTCACATAGGGAAGCATGTGGGAGATCCTTCTATGGAAGGACAATGTACGGGGCAGTGTTGCCAACCGTCCGTATTTTTACAGACAGTTCGTAAAAACGTCCGTGGTTGCGGGAATGTGCCAGTAAAAATAGCAGAGATCAATTCGGCTTGGAACTGCACATGGTGATTGGAGGCAGGGGGTGATGATGGCTGTGGTGGCACCGCAGAGGGGGATGGAGGCAGGGGGTGATTGGAGGCAAGGGATGATTGGAGGCAGGGGGTGATTGGAGGCACCGCAGAGGGGGATGGTGGCACCACAGAGAGTGGGGGATGGAGACGGGTTGTTGGTGGCACCGCAGAAGGGGATGGAGGCAGGTGACGATGGAGGCAGGGGGCCTGGGGGAGATTGGAGGCAGGGGGAGATTGTGGCACTGCAGAGGGGGGTGAAGGCGGGAGGTGTTGGTGGCAGAGGGGGATGGAGGCAGGGGATGATGTGATTAAATAATTTGCCCTTATTATATTGAAAATAACAAAAATATGTTTTTTTACTTTAATATCTACCTTAAATCACATTGCTATTTGCTTAGCGTACTTTTTTGTAGCCTAAATACTGAAATTTGCACCTAAAAATGTAATTTAGTAACTTTTTGTGAAATGCCAGTAAAATATTACAGATGATGTTACGCAGAGTAAATAGATACCAAACATGTCATGCTTTAAAATTGTGCACACTTGGTGCCAAACTACAGTACTTTAAAATCTCCATAGGCGGCGCTTTAACATTTTTTATAGGTTACCAGTTTAGAGTTATAGAGGAGGTCTAGTGCTAAAAATATTGCTCTTGCTATCATGATCGCAGTGATACCTCTCATGTGTGGTTTAAATGCTGTTTACATATGCGGGAGTGACCTACTAATTTGTTCACTCCTGCGTGCGAGCATGAGGGGATGGCGGCTCTTTAAAAAAAAAAATATATTTTTATTTTTACACTTTACCTTAAATTTTTTGATCACTTGTATTCCTATTAAAAGGAATGTAAACATTAGACATGTGCATGACGGAAAAGATTTGTTTCATTTAGTCCAGGTTCACTGGGCTGCGGGAGTGAAGCCGTGCGAGTTCAGCTGAACTCGCATAATTTCACTCACGTTGGCAGTCCCGATTTTGGCCACGATTTCAGAGACATTTGTGCAGATGTCAATGTAAATCACGGCCCGAAATTGCAAATAGTAGTATAGGAACTACTTTTTGAAATCGGTGCAGCGCCGCAGATGCAGCGTCGCACCAATAAAGAAGTAGCCATTGCCGGCAAATGCCGGCGATTTGAGATGCAATGTGACATCTCAAATCGCATCTCAAATCGTGACAGTGTGAACCAGGCCTTATATTTGTTAATCCAGTTATTTTGTTTTGTTAAATATGACTGATTCATTCAAATTGTGTTTGGGATTCGTGTTCGGAATTCGTATTAGGAATTTGTTTTATGCTTTTTTAGAATTTACTTTGAAACTACCGTTTTTTTTTTTCGTTTCAAAATGTTCAAATAGATACATTTTTAATTGGCCGAATCGAAAACTTTTATTTTGATTTTTTTATTCGAATGACTCTTTAAATCACCTTGGCTTAACTAAAGGAGCATTTTTTTTAGAATTTCTGAAATTTGGACGAATTTCTGAAATTTGGACGAATTTCTGAAATTTGGACGAATTTCTGAAATTTGGACGAATTTCTGAAATTTGGACGAATTTCTGAAATTTGGACGAATTTCATTTAGTTTTTCAAGGCATTCAGTAAACTTTGTTTATATTGTAATTCAGGTATTCGAAAATATCTTAATCTCTGAATAATGGAAAAGTTGTCTGAATATTTATTCAGAAAGAAATTAATTTCACATCTCTAGCAAACATTCCTTGTAAAAGGAATAGGGCATTACAGGTCCTCTTTCCAGTTAAAAGAATGGTAGTGTTTACATTTGCCATAGCCAGATGTGACATCATGACGTTGCTCCTGGCCTCTGAGGGTCATATGCTCTATGGTAAACCGCCGCTGGTGACCGACTCTTTATAGAGCTCCAGGATTGCATGGGAGAGACCGGAGAACAGCCAATATTATGGCTTTTACATGACTATGGTATAACTAAACATGACCCTTATCTGCTAAGACCCCCCATTTTCCCCAACCTCTATATTGATAAATAACCGAGACCACCACTTTAATGTTGGAGTAAAAAACTGGCCGTAGCAGCCTCCATTTATTTTAAATAACTTCTTAAATATTAAATAACATTTATTAACAAAAATATGCATACCTGAGATACAACCACATTTTCTTTTAACCCTACTAGTGCTGGACTTTGCAGGCACATTAACACAACTTGTAACCATTGTAAAACCTTTTTGAGCACTGCGGTACCTAACCTCTGGTCATAGGCCTCAAGCCGACAAGCTGGCTCAGAGACGACCACTGACCGCAGTGCCCCCATTAACAACCTCCCAGCTACACCTTGGTAAACTGGACTAACAGCCCCTTCAGAACCCATACCATCTCTGGGTAATGGCATCCACTTTAGGGGTAATTTCTTCTCCTGCAAAGTCCAAACACCCGCCACCAGCACCCAAAGGTAACTCCTTACCTTTGGGCGCACCTCCACACCCTCAACGCCCGCTGTACACCGTCTTGCAGGCCCAACACCCACATGTCAATCCCCACGTCCGTCAAGTGCACTCCATCTCCCCGCTCATACCTCCACGTATCCACCTCCATTTCTGATAACAAACCTTGCCACGTCCCGGTTAACCTTCCTCCTGGCCCTGTTCACCCCTTCCACTGACCTGGCCATCCTCCATGATGACCTGGGAACGATATCCGACCACACAACTACCGTGTCCGGGTAGGCCATGCGGATCCTTAAAAAATCTAATTTGATGTCCCTTGCGACATCCAACATGGTACGAACCCCCAGGTCGTTGCCCCCCACGTGTATCAACAAAACATCAGGTGAACGATCTAACCATGCAAACTTGTGCACTTCTGGAACCACCCTGCTCCATAACATCCCAGGAAAACCCAACCATCGAATGCACGCTTCATGTCTTGGGACCCCAAGCTGATGACCGTCCGATCGCATGTCCGCTCTCCTAGCCCCCCAATGAACGAAGGAGTGGCCCATTATCCAGGCCAGCCCCTGTCCCGCACCTGAAAGACATGAAACAAGAAATACATCACCAACAGACCTTCGAGAGACGCTCCTGTCCCCCGTACTCAACATGGTCCCTTAACCAAAACCCTGGCCCCCCCCAAAGCCTCGGGGGGTGGCCCCCCTAAAACCCTCCAGGTTCCCCTGCGTGACCTGCCCTCCCATTGACCCCCAAGGTCACCATCAACTGTGGTCTCACATACATCCGAAACCTCCTCGACTCCCACCTGCCAATCCTTTTTACCATCTCATCATCCAGGCCACTACGTGCAGCCTCCGTCGCGGCCCCAATCAGAAAAGAGTGTGCTGAAAACTCCCTCGCCACGAGGCCCAATGCCCCCAGACACCTTTCTAAACACCGTCACAAACTGATACCGGGACAACGGTGTCCCATCCTCATGCAGCAGAAATGCACCACCCAACGTCGTACGGACGTCCAAAAATTCCCGCACCACCTTAACGGGACACAGATCCGACCCTCCGATAGGGAACACCTGCACAACCTTGCCCGTCCCCCTTTGATCGGTTTTTGACTTCCGTAACCACAACCTGACCCCCTCTTGCACCCACAACACATCCGTGGCCAACATGCCACCCTGTACCGCCTTCGAGGGGCTAACCAACTCCCCCACCCGAAACGCTCCAAAGAACGCCAGCGCAAAAAGCCGCCCTAAACAATAGAACCTCGTACCGTGACGTACACAACGTACCCAATTCCCCCATAATACCCCTCAGTATTTCGAATGACACCGGGCGACGTGGAGTCCGCCCGCCGCCCCTGCTTCCTATAACCTTTGAGTGCCTGCCGCACACAAAACTCCTTTGTAAAGTCCGTACACCCCTGCAACTTCAACAAAAAAGCCAAGCCTGCCAATTTCTTATCCAATACGGATAAGCCAGCCTCCATGTTCCTAGCCACAAAATACAGCACCAGTCCCCTTACCTCGGGCCCCACTGGGTCCACCGCCGCCTCACGAACCAGAGCCTGCCACTCTAACCAGACCTTCTCGTAGGCCGCCCATGTGCCCACACTTACCGACTTCCTGATCCAATTTGAGACGATTCCAACGGAATCCTCCATAGCCACTCCGGACAGGGTACCCCTTGCTCCTCTTGCTTCCGGCACCAACTCCCGGAACCTGTCCCACTGAAAGCGAGACAAGGCGTCAGCCACTACATTCTCCACACCCGGCAAATGCACTGCATACACAAATATATTCATCTGCAAACAGCGCAGCACCAGGTGCCGCAATAGCCGAATAACCGTTGGGGAAGACGCCGTGACCCTGTTAATCACCTGAACCACCCCCAGATTGTCTCCATGGAACCGCACCTTCCGGTCCCGGAAGGGCGAACCCCATAGCTCCACCGATAGCACCACTGGAAACAGTTCCAGTAGCACCAGATTCCTAGTGAACCCCACTTCCAGCCAGGACTGGGGCCAAGGACCAGCACTCCACTGACCCTGAAAATATGCACCAAAACCCGAGCCCCCGGCCGCATCAGTGAACAACTCCATGTCAAAGTTGCTGACCGGACCGGACATCCACAAGGCCCTTCCATTAAAGGACTCCAAAAAGGAGTGCTACATCAACAGATCATACCTGTGATCCTGCACCAAATGGACATAGTGCCTCGGAGACCTGACCCCCGCTGTACTCGCTGAGAGGCGTCTGCAAAAGACTCTCCCCATCGGCAGAATGCGGCACACGAAATTGAGCTTACCCAGGAGCGACTGCAGTGCTCGGAGCTGCACCTTCCGCAAACCTAACATCTCGCTAATCTCCGCCTTGAGGCCGTTCAGTTTGTCTAGCGGCAACCTGCACTCCATCTCCTCTGAATCAACGACAATTTCCAAGAATTGAATGACCGACTTAGGTCCTTCTGTTTTCTCGGGCGCCAGCGGCACTCCGAAGCGCTCCGAAATGTGTTCCAGCGTGGTTAACAATATTGCGCAAATGCGCGACCCTGCCGGGCCGATGCAAGGGAAGTCATCCAGAAAATGTATCACGGAGATCACTCCCGACACATCCCTAACCACCCATTCTAGGAACGAGCTGAACTGTTCAAACAAGGCGCACAAAATGGAGCAGCCCATCGGTAGACACTTGTCCACGTAGAACTCCCCACCCCAGTGGCAACCCAACAGCCGGAAGCTATCCGGGTGAACCGGCAGTAGCCGAAAGGCGGCCTCAATGTCCGACTTGGCCATAAAAGCCCCCCGGCCATACCGCCTAACCCATCCCACCGCAGCATCAAAGGAAGTGTAACACACCGTACAATCCCCCACGTTGATGGCATCGTTGACCGACCCACCCTTCGGAAACGACAAGTGGTCCATTTTTGGCACCACCCCCAACGGGGAAACCACCAACCCATCCAAAGGAGGGGAGACAAAGGGGCCCCCCATACGGCCCAGCGCGACTTCCTTCCGCAGTTTCTCCGAAACCACTTCCCGGCTGTGTCTCGCAGAACGCAAATTCCTTGACACCGGGGGGACCACCGCCAAGTTGCAAGGAATCACAAAGCCCTCTAAGAAACCCCTTTCTAACGAGAAACGGTCGCATCCTTTCCACCATCACCGGAGTCCTCCCTCTTACTCGCAGAGTCTCCGGGATGTCCCTTGCCTTGCTTAAAACAACGGGAAGAGGGGTGATTACCCCCACAGCCGGAGCACTCATGCTTGAACCGGCAGGACCTTCCAAACCTGCAGTTACCCTCGTTGAACTGCCAGCAAACCCCCTTTTTCTTTCCGGCCGACTGTCCTGAAGGAGAGGTTCCGCCGCCCCCCCCCCCCCCCTGAAAAAACGTCGCGGACATCCGTGGAGCCGACATAAGCCGCATCCAAAGGCCAATGTCCTTGGTATCCTACCTAATGTCCGGCCTAATTGCCCGGCGTTGCCGGAATTGCTCATCGTATGCTCATCGTATCATGCGACCAATTCGCAAACGTCCTGGGAATAAGCCTATACCGCCTCTTCTCCTCATCCTCTTTCTTAGATTCCTCCGGTTTTACCCTGTCCAGGTTAAACTTCTCCGGAGGCAACAGCGCAAATATCTCTACGTATTCGCTCTTCCAAATCTTCTCCCTCACCTCCTGCTTCCAAAGGGTGCCTCATAACAAGTGTGCCGCGTCCGCCAACCGGACCAGATCCCTTTTCTTTGCAGTCACCCCCCGCATCCCCCTTAGCACTTGGCTGTGCGGCCGACACTGCCCCTTCCACAGCCGCACTCGTCCCTCCGTCCACCGGCACCACTGTCCCAGCCATGGCAGACGTATCAGCGTGTCCCGTCGCCCTGGCTCCTACCGCCGGCACCCAGGCTGCAGCCGGGCCAATAGCGGGGATCTCCCCCCCCCATCAGCTGGCTCACTAAGGCCTCCAAACCCACCAAAACATGCTGCAACCCTGCGTTCTCCCATGACTGCTCCCCCTGGGCCCCAGACCTCACCCCACTACTCCCCGCCACCACAGGCACTACCAACCTACCCCGGGAGCCCCCCCCGGCCCCCAGCCAACACACCAGCATTGTGTAAAACATCAGAAATAACCGAAAACGACTTATCGGCTGCCTGGAAGCAATCCCACCAGCCGCACAACTCGTCTCCCGTGCTGCGACCTCCGTCCTGGGAACGACCTCCTCTTCCGACTCGGACAGCTCACCCTCCGAAGGAACACCCGGCCGGACGTCCTCTCCAGATGATGGCCCACCAGGCGACTCGGGCCTGGCAGCCGAGGGCCCAGAGCTGGCCTCGCTCACCCTGCGCACTCTGGACCCGTGCACCGATTTCCCCGACGCTTTTCTGAGTGCCGCACACTCTCTGCCGTCTTCCACTCCCCCACGCCCGCTCTCCACTGGGCTGGATGGTGAAAGGCTAGCCACCGCATGGATAGGCCTCCCTCGCCGAGACTCCCGGACCTCCGGTGCACAACCAGGGTTGGAGCCCGCATCCACATGATCTGCACGCCGGGCGGGCCTGACCGCCGCCTTGGAGCCCCCTGGCCGCCCCCCCCTGCACCCCGCTGCTGGTCCGCTGCCTTGCTGTGACCCCCCTGCCCCCGCCGCTGTCTGCTTAGAGAGGGGGGCCAAGGGGGACCGGATGGGGCTCCCCTCCCGCCTGCGGGATCTGGTGGATGGGCCCGGTGAGTAACGGCTCGGGGGCCGAGAGATACGGGCACGGGTGACACCCCCCCCGGACCGGAGAATTCCCTGACACGTCCTCCCGCGGGAGGAGAGGCCCCAGAGTAGCCTGCAGCCACCCCTCCCCGCGACGCTTAGCCTTCTCCCCCGGAGCTGGGAGAATAAAGCCTCCAAGCCTGACATGGCAGGGCAGGCAGTAAAATGAGCAGGCGAAAAAGAATAAAGAAGAAAACAAAATTTCTCCCCCTAGTTCAGGCAGAGCACTAAACCCCCAGCAGCGCATCCTACCTGGAAACTTTTTCCCCACGTGTGTTAGCCCGGGAAGGAGGAGGAGGGGAATTTATAACCTCCCCTCCCCTACCTCAGCTACTTACCAAACCACTCCTACCGACCAGACCGGGGCTTAGTTAACCCTGTCATGGCCGGCCCTCCACTTAATGGCTTTGCCATTTGCTCCGTGCCTTACTTTGCTAAAAAAAAGATTTCTGGACAATGCCTGTAGCTGCAGGCATCCTCCAGATATCTCCACTTCAAGTCTCAGATGTCACATGACAACAACCCGGGGGAAATGGTTAATTTGCAAGGATTTCTACTTAAAGCTGCGCTCCACCCAAAAGTAAAGCTCCGCTTATCTGCTTCCTCCCCCTGTGGCGCCACATTTGGCACCTTTCAGGGGGAAGAGGAGGAACGGTTACCTGTTTTTGACAGGTACCCAAGCCCACTTTTGGGAGACTGCACCGCCGTGATTTCCTTCAGAAGTTTGTGCCCCCTCATCCTTCCTCCGCCGCTGGGCCAGTTAGAAAGGGCAGCATGCTGCACATAATTTCATATCTGAGATTTCCTTATCACTGAAAATGGGTACTTTTTGTAGCAGTTGGTTGCTACTAGTTACTAACATCCACGCATATTCACCTTGCTGCCAGACATCCATACATCACACTTTGTAGACAATGAAAAGTCTTTTGCTTTGTTTTTTGTTGTTTTATTTGGGGGATTGAACTTGGTTAGAGGAAGGGATATGGGATGCCCATAGACTAAATTGGTATTTGCAATGTTATAGCGGTTATGCTTTACATATCCTTGGATTAGAACAAAAATCTTGACAGCGTTACTTCAAACCGTTCTCCTCCTCTGCACTCACCCTGCAGACTTCTACCTCCAGGACACTTCTCCTCCTGCACATCACTTTGATGTCACAGCATTAGAAATCTTGTCCCACCATCTTGAGCTGACCAGGCCTCACTCTAAATAAGTGCTAGAAGTAGTTTCAACTGATGATCCTTAGTAGGCCATGGGTCTGCAGTACCCCCACCTTGTGTCTGTGGACTTGAAAAGGATATTTGATGATGGACTACTGATCCCAGCAAGCAACTTGCAAATCCTGCACCCTCAGGCCGCAACAATTTGGCACAAAACCCCACAGTCTCTCCTCTGGCTCTGCACCCAGCTCCCCTGGCATGCCTCTTCCAGATCTCCACTGTGCTTCACTCACCGACTCCCGCCCTGAGTCCTTCCTGAAGAATTTACCTAGACCATGTGAACCACCTGCTTCTCCAGCTCCTGTTCCAAGACACCTCACCCTCCCTCCCAGCTTCAGTGCTCCTCCGCCAGCAGGCTGACCGTGAGTATATGTAGGAGGCCTGCCCCCTACCAATCCTTATTGGGGATTGGTCAGAGCTCCTTACAAGTACTCCATGCCACTCCAACTCTCAGCCCTGCCCTCTTCCAGAACCCGAGCCAGTGGGCTCTTCAAATGCCCTCTCACTATTCTGTTTAACCTGTTTAAACTCATATTAAAGTTCCAGCGCCTCTTGGATGCCCTTTTTTTCATTGGAGTCTCATATCACTTTTCTGCCAGAAGTCTCTTGCTTCCATTGAACCAACGTAACAATTACTGAATAATTATCTATGCTCCATCCCACTATGTTTTTTTTTTTTTTGTGATTTAGCAAATATTGTATTAATTTAACATGGCCAGCAGAAACAATAAATGCTACCATAATACTTGACTCTTGATGTAATTTCAGGGCAGTCTAACCTTAAAGCGGATCTCCACCCTAAAGTGGAGTCGTGCTGATCGGAACCCTCCCCCCCTCCGGTGTCACATTTGACAACTTTCAGGGGGAGGGGGGTGCAGATACCTGTCTAAAGACAGGTCATGCACCCACTTCCGGCCACACATTTCGGGCAAAAGACGTTTTTTTTTGGCACATCCCGTCTGTCCCCCGTTGTGTGCTGGGAACACTCGGCTCCCAGCACACAGTGGGAGCCAATCGGCGGGTGCAGCGCTACTCGCGCATGCGCCGTAGGGAACCGGGCAGTGAAGCCGGATCGCTTCACGTCCTGGTTCCCTCACCGTGGATGGAGGGAGGAGCAGCAGGGTGACGAGCGATCGCTCGTCCTCTGCTGCGGACGACGCTGGACTCCAGGATAGGTAAGTGTCCTAATATTAAAAGTCAGCAGCTGCAGTATTAGTAGCTGCTGGCTTTTAATATTGTTTTTTCATGGGCCATCCGCTTTAAACGAGTTGTAGAGGAAAACATTTATTTTGCTGAAATGACTGTTTACAGAGTATAGAGACATAGGGCCATATTCAGCAAGACTTGCGCTGGAGTAATTCGATATGCGCCGCGTAACTGTGAAGATGCGCCGTCGTTTCTATGTGGCCGTACCCACCAAACTAGATGCGACAGAAAACGGGCCATTTCCGATCGGCTTAACTTTCCGACGCCAGAGTCTCGTCAGCGCATAATTTCGCTTGGCACATCAGTCGCGCCTATTGATTTCCCCTGCAAATATGCAAATGAGGGAGATTTCCCGATTCGCGAACGGATTAGCACCATACGCTGGCTACATGCGCCGCGCGTATCTCGTCCGTCCGTCGCAAAGTTATTTCTACAAATAGCTGCTTTATCTTTACTCCAGACGGCCACAGGTCAGCAGGAGAGCAGCTACAGCAGCGTTACCGACGATAAGAGCTAGCTGAGCACCCCCACTTGCAGGACAACACCTCTGTCCATGCTTGTCTGTCAACTTTTACAGCCATGGAGCAGCCATCTCAGAACAAAAGTAACTTCACTGCGGGGAGGGGGAACAGGATATACTTTAGTGCCGGAATGGGGCATCTACGGGCGCATTTAAACGCCCAATGGAACGCATTGCGCTGACGTTTCCCGTGAAGTGGTGCCGACGGTGTTCTGCCCGTCGAGGTTCTCTGCCGTGTGTACACGGCCTGAGGGGTTTTAGACACACAGTAATCACACCTTCTTGATTACAGACCACAGAGAGAAGCTCCCGGTACTTCTTTCATAAGAAAACAGACAACCAGAAAGTGTGCAGAAAAGAGGAGAATTACAGCAAAAACGAACAATGAGGACATGAAACCGTGACTGCATTAGGGTAAAGGAAGCTATTTAGCTAAAAAAAAAATCCTTTAGTGACCCTTTAACATTACCTAATTAGATGCCCCTTACAGTTTTTTGTTCCATTCATTTTTTTTTTCTTTCATATGAAATAAAATATACAGCTGGAATGAACTTGCTCATTTTAGTAGTTATAAATCCATGTTGATGCCAAATGGGATTTGGATTGTCATCTCCAAATAAAATGTATTTCCTGGTTTCCACTACACAATGCAGGCTTCATTTGGACAGGAGAAAATAAGCAGAGACCTCCACTTAGGTTAATCTAATTTTACAATGCCTTGTGTAGCAACCTCAAACAGTAGGCTTACTTTTCCTTCTGACTATAAGCCTTTTACGTCAGTGGAAACCATTTTTTATATATTTTTTTATAACAAGATTTTATGTCGTTTTTTTTCTGTAACAGAAAACCTTACTCGACCCTCCCCACAATTCACTTCTACCATTGTTCTTTACCCCCGAGGAAGATAGAACCCATTCCTGTGTTCAAAGAGAGTAGAGTAGCCAACGCTCACCTGTGCATCGCTTTTATTACTGTGGCCTCCATGAAAACAATTTTGAATAGCTGTCTTTGGCAGAAGTGCTAATTGTTTTCAGACTCATTGTTCTCAGTAATACTTGTATTCTGCTCTACAAATGGAACTCATTTACTGGAGTGCGCAGTAAGGTGAAGAACTCCGTGTTCACCTAAATCATTCAAACATAGGCAAGAAAAGCTCCAATTCTTAAATTATCCTGCACATGATTTAAAGTTTAATTTTAATATTCTTTATTGAGTTTTGTCATAAAGCAAAAACAGACAAAAGACAAAAACAGCGCATATGTAGACACCATCTGCCAAAAACACAGGGATAAACAGTTGAGGAACATTGACAGATGACGGTAGCAAT
Organism: Rana kukunoris; assembly: GCA_029574335.1. Classification (NCBI taxonomy): domain Eukaryota; kingdom Metazoa; phylum Chordata; class Amphibia; order Anura; family Ranidae; genus Rana; species Rana kukunoris. Next base: position 183,421,955 of record CM056059.1, read on the forward strand.
ATAATGAATGTTGGGAAGTACGTTGTTATCCACTCCCACCTAGGCACCCCGATGGGATGCTGCCGGCCTCCAGAAGTGTCCACGTTTTGTGGGTAGAGGGGGTCCACCAATGTTTAAGTTGATCTATGACACACGTTTTATAATAGGCCGTCACATTGGGGGCCCCCATCCCACCCAGTTTTCTATGTTTCATCATAATAAGGAGAGAGCATCTAGGCGGTTTTCTGTTCCATATATACTGATTGAATTTTTTTTGCACCGAGGAAAGGAAGGCGTGTGGTAAAGGGATTATAATTGTGCGAAACAAATAAAGGAGCTTGGGTAGCATTATCATTTTCAATGCTGCTATCCTCCCGGCTGTTGACAGGTCTTGGGTATGTAATTGGTTCAGTTGTTGGGGTAAAACTTCCAAAAAGGGTTTAAAATTATACCTATACAGTAGCGAGGTCTGTCGGGTCAATTGGGTTCCTAGGAAGGGTAATGAGTGAGGGGACCAGATAAAAGGGAAATTTTTAGTTAGTACATTTTGCAAAAAAGTAGAAATATTGATGCCTAGCATTTGGGATTTGGTTGCATTTAATTTGTAGTATGACACGACACTAAATTCACTTAGTAAGTTTTGCGTTTCGGTCAGGGATTCTTGGGGGTTGGAGAGTGTAAGCATGACGTCGTCAGCAAATAGACTTATCTTATGCTCTTTACCATCTATAGTTAGGCCTGTAATCTTATGATGGACTCTAACGTTTTCCGCCAATGGTTCCAAGAGGAGTGTAAATATTATTGGCGACAAGGGGCATCCTTGCCGTGTCCCATTAGTTATATGTATCGGTTTGGAGGTAATACCTGAGGTAAGTACAATGGCCGAGGGATTAGAATAAAGGGATAAGATAGCAGTTTGTATCCACCCTGTTATTCCAAAGGTAGTAAGTACTGTCTTAAGGTAACCCCAGTGGACCCTGTCGAACGCCTTAATTGCATCCAAGGATAGGAGCAGAGAAGGCATCCGAGAGGTCTTAGCTCGGGAGATCAGATTGATAAGTTGTCTGGTGCCATCTGGGGCTTGGCGTCCGGGTACAAAACCCACCTGGTCTGAGTGGATGAGAAGGGGCAAGATTTTATGTAGTCTAATAGCTAGCAGCTTAGCAAACAATTTAACGTCAGTGTTAAGGAGAAATATAGGTCTATAATTGGTAGGGCTAGTAGGGTCTTTATTAGGCTTGGGCAAGGTCACTATGACCGCTTTCAACATTTCAGGTAGAAAATTTCCTGAGGAGGAAGCCAGATTGAAGACTGATTGCAAGTATGGAGCAATTTCTGTAGAAAAGCTTTTCTTAATACTCGTTCGAAAAACCATTGTTGCCCGGGGATTTCCGATTGGGTAATTTGTTGATAGCTAGACAAATTTCTTGGGTCGTGAATGGTTGGGATATGGAGCCAAGTTGGTCCTCAGCAAGGGTAGGGAGTTTTATTTTGCTTAGAAACGCGTTAATGAGCGTTGGTGAGGGTTGAGGGGTAGACACATCTGTACGAAGGTCATATAGGGACTGATAATAGTCGGCAAAGGATTAATAACAGTGTTATGAGTAAATGGATGTTTGAGGGCAGCTATTCTTTGTCTGATCTGTTTAGCCTTTTCTTTCCTAGCTAGCCAAGCTCCTGCCTTATTATGTAAACCAGGGATCTCCAAACTACGGCCCTCCAGGTGTTGCGGAACTACACATCCCATGAGGCATTGTAAAACTCTGACATTCACAGACATGACTAGGCATGATGGGAATTGTAGTTCCTGAACATCTGGAGGGCCATAGTTTGGAGACCCATGATGTAAACCATAGTAGTTAACTTTAAGAAATTTAAGATGGTTCACATGTGTCATGGACAACTTTGGCCACCAGATGGCGCTAGCGGCGCATCGGCGCGCACGGGGCACGTGCATTCGCGGCAATGGCGCGCGGGCACGCACGATCACGGCACCGTGGCGGGCACGCGCACCGACGGTAACGGTGTGCGGGCACGTGCAAACGTCACTCTGGCGCCAAAACAGGGTATTTAAACTGCTGTGAGCCTTTGCCTCTTGCTGTCCGGTCTACAGCAGTTCCTGAGTCTACCTGCACCCATTCCTGCTTGCACCTATTCCTGACAACCCAGCCTGTTCCTGATTCCTCTTGCCTGCCACCTGCCCTGACCTTTTGCCTGTTTGACGATCCGTCCACCTGACCCTCTGTACCTTCTGTTGCCCACCTGTTGCCGACCCGGTCTGGACTCTGACTCTGCCTTGTCTGCTGCACCTGTACCTGACCCACCAGCCTGCTGCGGACTCTCCTGCTGGGACTTATCTCCGCTGTACTACAGTACACCTTCCTCACTCTGGTGGTCTCTCTGCTTCCAGTGTCTCCGCCTGCCGTCTGCAGCTTCCAGTCTGTACCCGCTCCTTCACGCAGCACCGGAACCTCTTGAAGCCTTCCCAGCCCAGCACCTGCGCTTCAACCGGCGCTCGTGCGACTCTGCATTCCCGTACCCCCTGTCTGCTCTATCAGGGGTCTCGGGATCAGAGGAGCAAGGGCAGCCACTCCTTGCACGTCGGGCTCGCCTACTAGGTACGTGACAGTACCGGACAGCCATGACCGAGCCCGCGCAGGGAGTGGATCCTATGCAGGAACTTTGTCGTCACCTTGATGGATTGACCCAGGCAGTCCGAACCCTGCAAGAAGGCTACACGCGTTTGGAGAACCGTGTCCAGGCTTTATCCACTCCTGCCACCACCTCTGCTGCTTCTGGTGCATCCACTTCGCCGTAATCATGCTGCCACCTGAACCTAAGGTCCCTACGCCAGAAAGATTCTCCAGGAAAACGTAGCAAATATCGGGCCTTCCGCAATGCTTGTGAACTTTACTTTGCTCTACAACCACAGACCTTCTCCTTAGAGGCCACTAAAGTGGGTTTCGTTATCTCGCTGCTGTCTGGCGAACCTCAAGCATGGGCCCATCGTCTTTTGGAACAAAAGGACATTGCACTTGACAACCTAACTACCTTCTTTCAGGCCATGTCCCTACTATATGAGGACCCTGATCAGACTGCTTCCGCAGAAGCCGCCCTGCACGCCCTGCAACAGGGTCGCAGACCAGCAGAGGACTATGTGTCCAAGTTCCGCAGATGGAGTTCGGATACAAGGTGGAATAATGCGGCCCTCTGCTACCAGTTCCGCCTAGGCCTTTCAGAATCGCTTAAGGACGAACTGGCCCGGGTAGGTGTCCCAGAAACCCTGGATCCGCTAATCAATCTGACCATCCAGATTGATCAACGTCTGAGGGAGCGCAGAACTGAAAGGGCCACTTCCCCACCTCGTCCTGTCTGGATGATGCCACGGGTACCCCCCGTCTCAAACCCAGCTCCACCGATCCCTACAGCCTCATCTGTTCCTGATACCTCGGAACCTATGCAGTTAGGCCTCCTCCGCCCTTCTCTCACCCCTGAGGAATGCCAACGTCGCAGGGCCAACAACCTGTGCCTGTATTGTGGGGAGGCCGGGCACTACATGAGGACCTGTCCTGCCAAGCTCCGTAAGTGTCTGTCCATGTCATCTGTTCACGTGCCTGTTCTCCCAAGCAATTCTACTCACCTAGCTGTTCCTGTTTTCTTCCAGCTTCCAGAAAGGACTATCCAGGTCAGCGCCATCCTTGATTCAGGGGCCTGCAGCTGTTTTTTGGATCAGTCCTTTGCCTCCAGACACCAGATCCCTCTTCGCCCTAAAGTTACTGGACTCTCTGTTTACTTAGCGGATGGCTCAGTGTTGAGATCTAGACCGGTTACCCGAGAAACCCAGCCTCTTGCTACCACCATTGTCAGCAAACACCATGAACTATTGTGCCTGGATGTGATTGACTCCCCCTTGTTTCCTGTCATATTGGGCATGCAGTGGCGCTGAGACCCGTCAATCTGTCCATGAAACTTACCACGACTATCTGGATGTTTTCAGCAAAAAGGGAGCTGAGACCCTCCCGCCACACAGGCCCTACGATTGCCCCATCGAGCTCCTCCCGGGGGCCGAAGTTCCCTTCGGTAGGATCTTCCCCTTAACGGGACTCGAACTTGAGACTCTAAAGACCTACATTGATGACAGCCTAAGAAAGAAGTTCATCCGTCCGTCTACGTCACCTGCGGGAGCAGGGATCTTCTTTGTTGAAAAAGAAAGATCACTCTCTTCGCCCCTGTGTGGATTACCGGGAACTCAACAAAATAACTATTAAAAACCGGTACCCTCTTCCCTTGGTACCCGAACTGTTCCAACGTCTTGGGGCCGCGGACACGCCCCCATGATTTAAAGTTTAGATCACGTCACATTATTTCTCATTTTGAAAGCAATGTGTATTGTAACGTTGACCTCTAGAAATTAGATATTTTTAAGTCAGATGTGAGGAGATAAGGGTTATATTACCATCTATGCTACTTGGCACGGTCCATATCCATCTTCTCCTATGTCCTCTCAGAATCTGCTTTAAGAAACAAAAAAGCTTATTTAACTTCTTGAGTACTATGGGAAAGAGTTTGGGACTTTGAATGAGGCACACATAGACATGCGCCTCCATCCCTGTGGCGTAGCCAAAAAAAAGGAAAAAGTCTGGCACTTTAGATGAGGCATATGCCCAAAGATTGGTGCGGTGAACATAACCTATATATGAATACATTGATTCATAAACCAAGGTGGATGCACATTTTCGGGATAAACTTGTGTAGTGTCTGGTTACTTCAAAGTACCGGTGCTATTTAAATTTAGAGGGAGATCAGAGTGTAGTTAAACTCTGATCTGGTTAAAATGTTCAAATTGGGTCTCTGTGAGTGAGTGAGTGAGTGAAAAACTTATAGAGCGCAACACTTGCGAACTGAATCGCCTCTGGGCGCTATTTCCATTCCTTGGGTAAAGGAAGGCTCTGCCTTCAGAAGAGATGAGTTTTTATCATTCTCCTGAAGGCCAAGTGATCCGGCTCCAGTCGGATGGTGGTTGGTAGTGCATTCCACAGTCGCGGTCCTTGGACAGCAAATCTCCGATCTCCTTTGGACTTGTATCTTGCCTTTGGGATGTGCAGTAGGTTTTGATTTGTGGATCGCAGAATGCGATTGGGGTTGTGGGCTTTTATTTTTTCGCATAGATATTGGGGGAGCGTTTCCTTGAATACACTTGTGTGTAAGGCCTCGTACACACGAGCAGACAGATTTGTTCAAATCTGTCTGTCCGACAGATTTGAACAAATCCCCGCCAGCAGACGGCGCGCTGACGTGTCGGTGACGTGGCGGTGACGTTGACGCCGCCACGTCACCGCACCAGGAAGTAAAACACTTCCGCACATGCGCCCAATCTATTCGGCGGCGGTGCGGGACGACATGTCTGCTGGTAAGTGTACTAACCAGCAGACATGTCGGGCGGACGGATTCCCACCCGATAGATTTCAAAGCATGCTTTGAAATCTGTCGGGTGGCCAAATCCGTCGGCTCGGCCGCACACACGATCGAATCTGTCTGCTGAAACGGTCCAGCAGACCGTTTCCAGCGGACAGATTTGATCGTGTGTACCAGGCCTAAGGCAGAGTGCCTTAAAAGTGATTCTGTCTTTCACTGGTAGCCAGTGAAGAGATCTAAGCGAAAGGGAGATTGACTCCCACGTTTTTTTACCAGTCACTAATCGAGCAGCCGTATTTTTTTTGAAAATTATGTTTATTGCAAGTTTTTTAGGCAAACAAGACACATACAACTTAAGTGCTTACCGTACTCATGAACAATGACGGTGCTACATTACAATACTGCAGGTATGGGTGTGGATGGATCAAGATACATCAATCGTGAGGTACACAACCTCAGGCCTAGAACAAGCTCTTGTAGAGCGTCAGAGTGAACTTCAGGAAAAAGCAATACCGAAGAAAAAAAAAAAATATGAAAATAAAAAAAATATATAAAAAAAAAATTTCACCATCAGGCCGTTTCAGGTTCAGCCAACCATGTACGCCAGATCTTTTCATACTTAAGTGGGTAGCCCCTTAAACGTAAGTATCTTTGTACAAAGGAAGGCTGTTGTTAATTAACCGTTTCCACTGAACCAACGAAGGGGCAGTGGGTTTTTTCCACTACAGTGCAATGTTTTTCCGGGCGTAAAACAGTAACAGGCCTATCATTGTGCGCTTAGCCATTGTCGGTATGATAGTGTCAATGAGTCCTAGTAAACATACCTCCATCGCCGCCAATGGTAAAGTAACTGGTGCAACTTTATTAATCAAGTCAAGCACCTCCCCCCAATACTGCTAAACCCTGGGGCAATGCCAAAAGATATGGGAGAAATCTCCCGGTGACGCCCCACACCTCCAGCACTCCGAGGAATGTGCAGGGTCCATCTTATGGAGTTTGTGTGGGGTGAAGTATGCCCTATGAACTATTTTGAACTGCACCAGTCTGTAACGAATGGAAACTAGCGAACTGAAAGGGAAGTCCCAAACATCATCCCAATCGTCATTGTCTAGTGTGGGAATGTCACGCTGCCAGCAAGACCAAAGTTTGTCCAGCGGTGGGAGAGACACAAAGATTAAATGTGTATACAAATGTGAGGTAGGTTTCTCGGCACAGTTGAACCTGAGTGTCTTCTCCAACTCCGACTGGACCAAAATACATGTAGAATGTGGGAATTGTGCAGCAAAAGCATGGGATAGTTGGAGGTAACGAAAATGGTATTTTGCAGGTATATTATAGAGGGAGGATAGCTGTGATAAGGGTAATAGAGAATTCTGTGCTACAATATGAGAAATTAGCTTGACACTGTACTTGGTCCATGCGTAGGGGTCTGGTAATTTATAAAAATGGGAAAGGCTAGGGATCAGCCAGATCGGGGCGTTCGGGGAAACCTCAGAGTGGTTGCATTTCTCAATAGCTAGTCCTGCTCGCCAAGCCCGCAAGGTGGTAAGCATGGAGGGGGTCAGGGAATAAGGGGCACGAGGGCCCCTGTAGATTAAAAATTTGAGGGCTTCCATGGAACGAACTACCGTAGCCTCCAGCACAGTGGATGAGTTTGTTCTGTCTGGGAGTAACCTCCAGGCCGCAGTCACTAACTGCGAGGCCAGGAAGTATTTGTAGCAGTCTGGGAATGCCATTCCACCCTGCGTCTTTGGCCTCATCAAGGTAGACAGTCTGTATCTGGGTGGTGAGGGACCCCATAGAAAGGAGGAGAAAATTTGGTTGAGTTTTTTAAATAAGGACTTAGGTGCCCATTCTGGGGAATGGCGGAAGAGGTAGATGAATTTGGGAATGATCTTCATTTTAAGGAGGTTGACTCGACCCCAGACTGACAAGGGCAAGTTACTCCAGGATTTGAGTCTTGTCTGGGTGTCATGAAGCACTGGGGTAAGGTTTAATAAAATAAAATCTGAAGCTTGGGAGGAGACATGAACCCCAAAATACTTAAAGGAATCTACCCATTGAAGGGGGAGATCAGGGGGGGGAGGTAGCCCTTGCCGCCTGATCGATCGGAAATAAAAAAGAGACTTGGACTAGTTAACCCTAAGTCCTGTGACTGCAGTGAAAGTATCTAAAACTGTCAATGCACCCTGCAACGATGGACCGGCGTCACCCAGGAAAAGCAACATGTCGTCCGCATACAAGGCTACCCTCTCCTCCAGCAAGCCAACACGAAGACCCTTAATGTGTGGTGAAGTGCGAAGTGCTTCTGCCACCGGTTCAATAGCCAGAGCAAACAATGCTGGAGAGAGGGGGCAGCCCTGCCTAGTTCCTCTAAAGTGCCTGAAGGGGACAGACAGTCCTCCACCCAAGCGCACCGAGGAGGTGGGACACTTATAGATCACCTGAAGCCATTTGATAAACAGCAGAGGGAATCCCATTCTGCGTAGCGTTTCCCAGAGGAAGGGCCACTCAACCGTATCAAAGGCCTTTTCTATGTCAAGTGAGACCACCGTCCGTGTTCCCGTATTAAGGTGTTGGGTATGTATGTTGGTGAACAACCTTCGAAGATTAACATCTGTGGACCTACGGGGCATAAAACCAGTTTGATCTGGGTCTATCACCGAGGGCAGCAAGGGGTATAACCGAAGGGCAAGGAGCTTAGTTAACATTTTTAGATCATTATTCAGTAGCGCTATGGGCCTGTAGGATGCACAAGAAGTGGGGTCCTTGGGGGACTTATATATTAGTGTCAGGTATGCATGATACATGGATTCTGGCAGTCTACTATCAGCTAAACAGGTGGTGTATAATTGGGCCAATAGAGGTGCTAATAAGTCTCCATGCGTCTTATAAAAGTCAATCGAAAGTCCATCCGGCCCTGGTGCCTTGCCAGAGGGAAAGGACTGGATGGCCCTTTGAACCCCAAAGGCCGTGAATGGTTGAACCAAAGTCTCTCGCTCCTGGTCGGACAGCCAGCCAAGGGCCAACGGGTCCAACAGGTCACGTAATTTCTCTGGCTGGAAATCAGAGGGCAGAACGGAGGCATATAGAGTCTCATAAAAAGTATTAAAAGTTTGCAAAATGTCCGGAGGGGAGGTTACCGTCCCACCCCTAGGGGTCCGCAGGGAGGAAAGAGAGTGAGCGGTTGGTCGTGCTGTGCCATCATGGCCAAAAAAACGCCCATTCCTATCACCCTGTTCAAAAGCCGTCTGTTTACCCCTGTAGGTGTCTAGTCGTGTGGCCTCGGTCAGGTGCAAGTGTAGTTCTCGCTGAGCCGCCATCAGCAGATCAAAGTGAATGGGGGAGGGGTCATTACTGTAAGTAGCGGCATGGTCCGTCACTGACTGCTGGAGCAATTGGGTCTCACTCTTCTGCTTTTTCTTAATGCTAGCGATAGAGGAGATATATTGGCCCCTAGTGTACGCCTTAAATGTATCCCAAATAACGTCGGGGGAGGAGGACCCTGTGTTCTGTTTCCAAAACTCAGCCAACAGGGGCGTTATTTTATCAGAAAGATCTGAATGGGAAATCCAGTGTGCACCCAGCCGCCAAAGCACCGCGCTCCGCGAGGCCGGAGAGCGGAACACTACCGTCAATGGGCTATGATCAGACAACCCACTCTGTAGATAGGATGCCTCCAACACATCCGCTAACAGTGCGGGGTTGGAAAAGGCCAGGTCAATTTGCGATGCAGTCTTGTGAGAGGCTGAATTACATGAATAGGCCCTGGCGGCAGGGTGCTTCCACCTCCAGATGTGCACCAAACCCACCGCCTGGGCCCATGCTGACAGGTCCATACAATGATTTTTAGATGGAGAAGGTCGATCTAACTCTGGGGACATGGTGGCATTAAAATCGCCCATAACAAGTACCTTTCCTTGGCAAAAAGGTGCGATCTTCTCTAAAACAGCATACAATATTTCAGGTGAGAACGGGGGAGGGATATACAGGTTAATAACAATATACCTTTTTTTTTTTTTTTTTTTTTTTTTAAATAAATTTTTATTGAGTTTAAGAGGCATACACAGAAAGAAAAGGGAACAGGGAATAGCAATAACAAAGTTGGAGACGGAACACTGGTAGGCGCATCAAACTTGCTGCAAATAGAGTACATACATCGTACAGAAGGTACTGTAAACAGGTCATGGAGACAATTGGAAATACATTCCCAAGGAGGGTACATTGACAGTGGGTATACCCAGCACGGGTATGAGGGGGGGGTAGGTGAATGTACATACCGGATACAAAACAAAGAGCTGAGCTAGGACCCACTAGGTGTGTATGCGTAAGGGAGAATCCACATGAAACAGAGAAAACATATCGCTAAAACTTTACATTGAAATAGGTGGAACTGGATGGATTTTAAACATTGGTGGGGACCAGAGAATATTGTAGAAGCGAAAGATGCATATAAACGAATTACAGTAGACAATCACAGGGGGGGGGGGGGGGAGAGGAGGGGGGGGGGGTGGCACTCTGGGGGGGAGGTGCTGTGGCAGCTCAAGTAGTTAACATCAAGGGGAGCTGTTCCTCCTAGGTACGGATGGTGGTGGAGATTTGAAGTAGGAGAAAGTGTAGTGTTCAAACTTGGAGCATTCCTCCGTAGATAGTGAAGCTGTCATGAAGGGGCCCCATGTTGACAAGAAACGGGATTTTGAGGCTTCGTGGTTGAAGTCGACGGTTGCACGTTCCTTGTAGAGAAGCAGGAGGAGCTCATGTTGCACTTGAGTCGCCGTGGGGGGGAGAGTAGACGTCCAGTTTTTCAGGATAGCTCTCCGTGCGACAAGTAGACATATCAAAGGCCAGTCTTTATTGGCAATTGCAGGTGCCGGGTGGGCCGATCGGGACCATTGTAGTAGAAGGGGGTCCCAGTAACCAAAAATAAGGAGCAGGGGGTCTTTGGGTAGGTTTAGTAAGGTGATGTTGAAGATGTAGGCCAGCACCTTGTCCCAAAAGGAGGATATAAACGAGCATGACCAGAAACGGTGAGTTAGGGAAGGTTTCTGAAGGTGACACAGGGGGCAGTGAGTGGTAGCACGCTCCGTCGTGGAGTAGAGAAAGGGCATGTGGGCCCGGTGGACGATTTTAAGTTGGGTTTCTCTCCAGATTTCATTTGGTGTTAGACGTTGGACTTTGTTGAGGCCTTGAAGTAGCTTGTCAACTAAATTATCAACAGGGAAGTCTTTACTCCAATTAGCTGCGGATGAAGAATGTAGGGGAGGAGTGGTTTTAAGGAGAAGGGGTTTGTAAATGGTTGAAATTCTGTATGTGTCGTCTGCGAGAAGCTGGTCGGAGAAGTTGAAGGAGAAACGTTTTGCGGCCTCCGAGCAGGTAGTTTTCAGATAGTGGGTGCATTGCCAGAAATGGAATATATGGGAAGGAGGGAGCGAGAAAGCGGCGGCGACCGCCTCAAAGGTTAGGGGGCGACCGGTTGAAGTGTCACAGAGGGATGAAAACTTAGTGAGACCTTTGTCTTGCCAGATCTTGAAGGGCTTGTGTTCCATGCCAGGGGGGAAGTTCGGGTTACCTTGGATTGGTACATGGCGAGAAACATATTGGGGCAGCCGAAGAATTTTCCTGATTTCTCTCCAGGCAACAGCAGTGTCCCTTAGTAGTAGGTTGTGTTGGTATGATGCCGGGACCGCTTTCCATTTGCTGTGAAGAAGAGCTACGAGGGAGAAGGGATGAGCCATGGCAGATTCCAGGGGGTAATTGGAATATCGTGAAGATTGCGTGATCCAATCTAGGCCGATCCTCATTAAACAAGCTAAATTATAGGTTCTTACATTTGGGAGACTAACACCCCCCTCGCGTCTGGGAAGAAAGAGCTTCTTTAAAGCAATGCGGGGCCTCTTACCCCGCCATATAAATTTCGAAACAGCTGAATCGAATTGTTTGATATCTTTGTGGCGAAGGAGCAGAGGTATAGTCTGCATCGGGTACAGTAGTCGGGCAAAGCTGACCATTTTTACAAGGTGACATCTACCCAGAAGCGAGAGGGGCAAATCCATCCAGTTTACCAGTTCTTGAGAAATTTTTGCTAGCAGAGGGGGGTAGTTCAGGCAATACAGGGAGGAGGGCGTTTTTCCTATTGAGATACCCAGGTAGGTAATATGGGACTTGGCAACCGAGAAGATTGAACTATGGGACCAAGAGGGGGTGGGCCCAGTTCCCAAGGGGAGTATTTCACTCTTGCCATAATTTATGCGTAGGCCCGAGCAGGTTCGGAAAGTGTCAAATACTCGTTTGATGGTGGACATATCGGAGGAGGGGTCGGCCGAGAAAATAAGGACGTCGTCCGCGAAGAGGGAAGAGCGAAGGTCGGAGTCGCCAATCGGGATACCGTGTAGGGGTGCTATCTGAATGAGGTGTCTGGATAAGGGTTCTAGGGCAATGTTAAATAAGAGTGGTGACAGAGGGCAGCCTTGACGGGTGCCTTTGTGTAGGTGAAATTCTTCTGAGAGTAGACCCGCGGCCACCAATTTCGCCGTGGGGGAGGAATACATGGAATTTATGAGATGACAGAAAGGGCCAGAGAATCCCATTTTTGACATAGTCAGAGCAAGCCAGTCAAAACTGACATTATCAAATGCTTTCTCCGCATCTAACGTTATGATGGCAAAGTCGCCATTTGGATGTTGTTTGGCGTATTCCAGTGCCAGCATAACTTTTCGTATGTTAAGGGTGGCTGTTCTACCCTTCACAAAGCCTGATTGTGCAGGGTGGATCAGAGAGGGAATGATATCAGAGAGTCGATTGGCTACAATTTTAGACAGGATTTTGACATCCAGATTAAGTAGGGAGATGGGCCTATAAGATCCTGGCTCTAGGGGGTCCTTGCCCTTCTTAGACAGCAGCTTGATGGTGGCCTGACGGCCTGACGGCAGATAGGGGCCGCCGGACCATATGCCCATATATACCTTGTGAAGGGTAGGCTCCACCAGAGTCTGGAGGGTCCTGTAGAACTCCCCGGTGAAGCCGTCAGGGCCAGGGGCCTTGGAGGGGGTGAGCTTGCGGATGGTGTCAGATATCTCAGAAAGGGTTATGGGAGCGTTAAGGGCCTCTAGTTGGGAGGGGGAGACCTTAGGGATGTTCAAGTTGTCCAAAAAGGCCTGAGCTGTCTGTGTATCAATTGGGTCAGGGGCATAAAGGGACGAGTAATACTGAAGCATAGCCTTATTTATCGTTGATGGTGTGGTGTTTACGTTACCTTTGGAATCTCTAAGGGACGTGATGTGGGTGGGACGGAAGGAACCTTTGCATAATCTAGAGAGTAGTTTGCCTGATTTATTTCCGAACCTGTGTAGGGTAGCGTCCAAATTTGCTTTCTTAGTCAGTTCTAGGGTGTCTGCCCAAGTGTCGAAAGAGCTCTTTGCTGCTAACCACTCCTCTCTGTCGCTAGGGGATCCGGTGGAGTATAATGCCCTCTGGGCCTGGTGTAGTCTAGAACTGGCCAATTTGTAGTTTGACAGAGTGTTGCGTCTGAAAGAGGAGGCATAGGAAATAATTTGACCCCTGAGAAACGCCTTACCAGCGTCCCAGAAGAGGTTGGGATTGTCAGAGTGAGAGGCATTAGCTGAGGAGTACTCCAACCATGCCTTCTCCATGGAATGCTGGAAGTCGGATTGATTGTGAAGGTATGAGGGGAAACGCCAAATTCTGGGGTGAGGGGGCAGGTCGAGGTTGTCTACGTTAAGTAAGATCGGAGCATGGTCCGAGATGGCTATGTCTAGTATATCTGCGTTTGAAAGCAAGGGGATCAGATCGTCGGATCCGAAAAAGTAGTCGATCCTGGATAGAACGGTATGGGGGTTGGAATAGAAAGTAAATTCCCTGTCTGCGGGATGTTGTAAGCGCCACAAGTCTCGGAGGTGTAAGGAGTCCATAGTGGACGCAAAAAGCGTCGGGGTGGGTGAAGTAAGTCGTGGCCCGGTGTGTTTAGGGGAGGATCTGTCATCTATCTGGTTCATAACGTCATTGAAGTCACCTCCTACTAGATGGGGGAGGTGGGCGTTTTGTAGTAGCCATGTAGTCAGTGTACTGTAGAAGATTTTACCAGGGCTATTAGGGGCATAAACATTGGAGATCAGTAATTCCTTAGTCCCTATTTTTACATGGGCGGTCAAAAGTCGTCCGCTGGTGTCAGATTTTACTGCAATAACCGTGCATGGTAAATTCTTATGAACTAGCAGGAGGACTCCTGCCTTACGGGCAACGGCGTCCGAACCCATGACCGTGCCTACCCATAGTTTCTGCATGCGGTGAAAATCAGAAGTGGTCAGATGGGTTTCCTGCAGGAGTGCTATGTCAGTTTTAAGTCTTTTGAGGTGACGTAGGACCTTCATCCTCTTATTGGGGGATCTAAGTCCCTTTACATTCCAGGAAACTATTTTCATGTTATGTAGTCAGTGGAGGAGGGGGTCTGAGAAGACATTACATAAATGTTGTCGCGGATAGGAGCGGTTTGTGGGAGGGTTACCCGATCGAGGGGGGAGGTAATGGTTGCGCCACATAGGCTTGGTGTCAAGGGGCATACGTGGACATGAGTGCCTAAGATAAGGGGAGGAACGGGGGAGGTGAGGGGGGAGGGAGAAAAAGGGAACATAAACATTAAACCTAACAAAAAATGTGAGAGCTTCACTTTTTTCCGCATGGGATCACAGCGAGAGCCAGCTCCCATGTCACGACACAGCCAGCATGACTTCTGAGAGCCCGTGATTGGGTGTACGGATTCATGCGGCTAGGAGAAGTCGGTACAAGGGAGAGCATATGCAAGGCGCGCAGTGATGCCGGGGGAAGGCTGCATAAAAAGAACACTTACAACGGCAGTTGTAATAATACAAAGTATAAACAGTATAAACGCAAAAAAGAACAAAAACATTCTAGCTGAGTTGCAATGAGAACAATAACGAGATAAGTAACCAGGAACAGTTGAGCAGAGATTTCAAACAGGGCAGTCAGTAAGTAAAAGGGTATATTACCACTGGACGATTGTAGGGAGTCACTTCCAATATAGATGGAGAGGGGGGGGTCGATGCGTTCCCCCCGAGCAGGCCATGCATGAGCATGATTCTGGCCAAAGAAGAGAAAGAGAGCAACTGAGCTAATCCCTCTAAGCCAGATGGATGGCAAGGTAAGGCCAGTAGATTATAGAAGCTGGCTCAGGTCAGGTTTAGGGTGATCCGGGAGGGGTCTGGGATTGTAGGCCTGAAGCGCTTAGGTGAGTCTTTGCGCGGGCTTCTCTGATCCTGAGGACGGTTAAGTGGGGGGGCTTTCGACGGGGTCTGGGACTGCCGGCCCTGATGGTGGGAGCGTAGGAAGGCTTCGGCCTCTGCAGGGTCATGAAATGAGAGTTGTTCACCATTGGGGGCTCTGAGGCGGAGTATGGCCGGGAAAGCCAAAGTGAATTTCACTTGCTGATGAAAAAGTTCAGTGCACACCTGCTGGAATGCCTTCCTCTTTTTAGAAACCTCCATGGAATAGTCAGCAAAAATCAGGATCTTTAGTCCATCAATCTGGATCTGTCTGGCCTGTCTGAATTTTTGTAGTATAAGGGATTTGTCAGCGTAATTCAGGTATTTAGCAATGATAGGTCGAGGTGTTTTGCGGTCAGAGTTAAATGCTCCCATGCGGTGGGCCCTTTCCACTGCACAGGGGCCCGGGAGGCCCAGGGCCTCGGGTGTTCGTTGCGCGCAGAAGTCTGCGAGGGCGGCCGTCTGCAACGATTCAGGGACCCCTACAAAACGTAGGTTACTTCTTCTAGATCTGTTTTCTAAATCATCTAGTTTTTGAAGTATATATTGGTTAGTTTTATCCTGAGCATGTTCAGTAGCCTGGGCCTGGTAAAGTTCATCTTCAGCATTTGATAGGCGGTGTTCCAAATCATTAAGCCTGGTGCCGTGCTCTTTGATCTGCTTATGGATCTGCGCCATCCCTGCATTCACCGCTTTTTCTACTGACGCGGTAATCATGGGGGACAAAAGAGCAGCCACTGCTTGGGCTATGCGCTCTGTGGTGTTGTCCCCTCCTGGAGGTGTCCCTGGGGTGTGTGGTGCAGGAGACGGGGATAGATTACCGCTTACCTCCATCTCCGTGTGCCGCGCCGCCTCGTAGGCCGAGACCGGGGCCTCGATTTGCGGGGAAGCCGTCGGCGCCGCCTGGGCTGTTTGGGTGCGCGCACCCGATTTTTCCACGAAGCGGTCCATGGAGTCCGGGGGGTGATCCGGAGGTGGAGGGTGGTCTGCTGGGCGTCTCAGGCTGGCTTTATAGGCCGATTTAGGTCGCGCTGCGGGAGCCGAGGAGAGGAGCTGCTACTCCATGCGGCGCCGGAACCGGAAGTGACAATATACCTTTGAGACCAGAGCGAAAATACCACTATGACAAATTTCCCCTGAGGGTCCGTACATATCTCCTCAATCACACAGGGAAAACCTCTGTGAACGAGCAGAGACACACCCCTGGCATAAGAGGAGTACGTGGCATGGACCGCCCGCTGTATCCATGGCTTCTTTAAAGTCAGGATTTTGCTGCCCGTGAGGTGGGTCTCCTGAAGGAGAATGAGCTGGGGGGAGTGAGATTTTAAATATTGGAATAGGAGGGCTCTCTTAAATTTTGAGTTAAGACTCCTGACGTTCCATGAGAGAACAGTAAAGGAGTCAGGAACTTGATTAGCCATTAGGCATAAATGGAATCAATAAGTGAGGATATAGGGGAGGGTGCACCCAAAAGCAACCCAAGAGCAGCATAATCCATGATGTATTGCCCCAGGTACCGTCAGCACTTAAACTTACTACAAACCAGTAACAAAAAAAAAAAAAAAAAGAAGAGAAAAAAAGAAAACTAGGACTAGAATGAAACAACCCAGGCATGAGGTGCCTTTACTACTATATCCCATCCCCCTCTTGAAACAGGGGAGAGGGCCTGGGAATAGTTTGTACCCTAAACCAAAAAATTTAAATTGCCGTTGAACCCCTAAACCTTGGGGCACAACACGTTTGGTGCCAGTCCAATCACCATGTAACTGGTCAAGCCACCCCAGCTCCTGTGTAACCGATAACAGTGGGCCAGGGTGAAGGGATGTGTATCACTACACAGCGAGAAGGACTAGGCAGTCTGAAACGGGGTTGGAGTTCTTCCAGCTATTAGAATACCTCCACAAGAATGGAGAGCACCAAGTCTATCTCTTCCCGAAAAAACCCCCACCAAACTGTAAGGGTCAAGTGCAAGTCACGTGTAGAAGTGCATTCGTGGTTACTCCGGTATGTGGCGGAGATGTGAAGGATAAATTAAACAAGGATAGGTAAGATCTGTGCACCAAGTAGAAACAAAAGCCTTTAACGCAGTGTGTTCAGCCAGTCGTCTGCATCCGCAGGGTTGTCAAAAAAACGGGTTGCCCCTTCATGTTGGACCCGCAGGCGGCTGGGGTAAAGCATGTTGTATTTAATGTTCTTATCCCTGAGTCGTCTGCGAACATCATTGAAGGATTTCCTCTTCCTCTGCAAGTCGGGTGAGAAGTCGGGGAAGAGAAGCACTGAGAAGTTGCCATATTTGAGATTGGGATTTTTACGGGCTTCAGAAAGGATCCTGTCCCTGTCCCTATAGTTGAGGAAGCGGACCAAAAATGGGCGGAGAAGATTCCCTGGGATGGCACGGCCAGCGGGCACCCGGTGTGCCCTTTCAACCACGTAAGTTGGCGGGACATCCGTAAGGCCCAAGAGAGTTTTAAAGAACTCCTCCGCAAATTCAGCAGGACGATCCCCCTCTTCTCTCTTGGGTAGACCCAGGACCCTAATATTGTTGCGCCTCAACCTGTTTTCAGCATCATTGGATTTTGCTACAAGGGACTGTACTGTGCGCTGCAACTCAGCGATGGAGGTGGCATGAGTGGCCGTAAGATCCTCGGTGGCAGACACCCTGGTTTCAGTTTCGGTCATTCTCCTTCTTATTTTGTCGAGGTCATTCCGTATTAGGTTGCACTCCTCGGCAAGATGATCAATGCGCACCAGCAGTGAGGTCTTACTCTGCTCGATCGCAGCAAGGATCGTGGCTGTACTGTCCGGTGATGGTGGAACCGACCCCCCCACCATCTGAGACTCTGCAGGCCCCATTTCTAGACCCGCCAGCAGGGCCCCAAGCTGACCGAGCAGGATGGGATCCGTTTGCGGGGAGGCAGGCGGCTGCTGCCGGATCAGAGTGTCAGTCTTGCCTTTTTTAGCGTTGTCCTTTCCGTTTTTCTTGGAGGAGGGGGACATTAGGGAATCTTATCCAGGGAGATCACCACAGAGGTCAGCCAAATGCGCCCGGATGTGTGGTCAATGGACAGCTTAATGCGATCCAATCAGGGCGCAGGCCTCCAGTTTCTGGTCCCCACAAGGTATGCAGGAAAACAGCAGCCTCCCCCCACACAGCAGACACGCAGGCAGGGCACAGTAGTAAAAATGTGGGGCTGGGAGTGCCAGTGTGGGAAAGTCACAGAGCAGCCAGTCAGAGATAGCCAACAGAGGCACCTGCTCCCAGGACAGCACTGTTCAGGCAGGACCAGGTGGCACTCAGAGCAGCGCCAGGGCTTCGGATGTGTGGCTGGGTGGATGTACAGGAGAGATCCAAGCTTCCGAAATCGGGCCAGACCGGCCGCGGTGCACTCGCACGGGCAGCTGGGGATGCACAGGCTTCGGTAGGCCGCGGCCGCCGCGGGCGTCCCCGACACTCAGCCCAACCTCCGGAGTGCTCCAGACAGATGGAGGGGTGGCAGGGGGGGCCAGATGGCAGTCCCTTACCTCTGAAACTGGCGGCTAGAAGTCCGCAATTCGGCCGGCAAGATGGCGGCGGCCATGCGAGGCAGCAACATCAACATCAACACCCGGGCATCCACAGGAGGAATCCCCCCAAACTGGCCACAAAGGACACTGGAGACCGAGCTGAGCAGGCAGAGTTTTTTGCGGCGGATTGGCGTTGGGGTGCACGGATGGTGACGGATGGCACTAAGGATTCCCGGAGCTCCTAGCAAAAGCGTCCGCTGCTGCTCACATCAGGACACGGGCACGGGCATAGAGGGCATTTGCATAATCGAGTCTGGAATTGACGATTGTTCCCACCACGACTGCAATGTCCTCTTTAGGCATGAAGGGGGTGAGTCGGCGTAACTGGCGCAGTAGATAGTGGGATCCGCTGACTACCACCCCAATTTGTGCATCCATTGTCATGTGGGAGTCAAAAATGACTCCTAGACTTTTGACTTTGGTGCTCGGGGCGATAATTTTTCCCAGGATGGGCGGTGGAGTCCAAGTTGAGGTGGGGAGACTTTTCCTATTTGCGTGAAACAGGAGAAGCTCTGTTTTCGAACCATTGAGTTTTAGATAACTGGATGTCATCCAGTTATCTATAAGAGTGAGGGATCTCTCTAATCCCATCGAATGATCCTTTCCGTTGCTATACAGTTGAGTGTCGTCTGCGTAGGAATGGTAGAATAGCTTCTGGTTGCTAATGATCTCAAAGAGGGGACGGAGATAGATATTGCAAAGAAATTACCGCGCTAACATACACAAATAACAATAGCTACAAGCAGCAACCACTAAGTGTTATACACACACTAAAATATACAGGAGAAAAAAATGGGGAAGGTGACGTGCTGACGTTTTTGACGAGACGATCTGAGTGACACGGGCGTTCGTGTAAGCCGGCCGGCTTTCATATCTTTATGTTTTAATTCTTTCTGTAACATGTAAGTGCAACCTTTATTAAACCTTTGAAGACCTTTCTAAGCATACTTCACTATGTGGGCTATTTACTTGTTTTCGGTGCACTGCTGACATCTGGAGGATCTACAATACACCCTGACATCAGCTGCTCCACTATAATCCCTGAATCAAGGCTTTCTTTTCTATGCAGTTACTTATTTAGCTTCTGGTAAGCCTTCAATTTATTTGGTGACACGGTGGTGGTGTTATTTTAGTCACAACTTAGGACAGTAATATCCTATTTTTAGTACCGTTTTTTATGTGCTGTTTGACGTACTTCACTATGTTGATTTAAAACGTTTTTTGGGCAATCAACTGCTGACACATCTGGAGCTACCCACAACCTTTTTCCTACTTTATCAACCTACTGTGGACTCCTAAAGGCCCTGGCTGGGTTGTAGCCGCAAGCGCGTTATGCTTGCCTTCTGGTAAGCCTCCATGGTTTATCACACTCACAGTTTGGTAGCAGATATATGCATATTTCTTTCCTAGAACTGCCCATTAAGGACGCTTCAACGATTTTTGGTTCATCATCTACACTCTATTGATTTATATTAGCCATTTGAGCACACTGGACTTTAGATCCACACTAAGAATTTTTTTTGCACATGGTCTAAAAACCATTTGTTTATCACTCTTTTTTTTATTTATTTGGAGATAGATATTAAACAGTACCGGTGACAAGGGGGATCCCTGAGGGACTCCGCATTATACCGTACGCGTTTCTGACGTGAAAGATCCCAATTTCACTGTTTGTGATCTGTTTTCCAAGAAGGAAGAGAACCAGGGCAGATCCTTTTCCATGATTTTGGCCACTTCAGCTAGCCTAGCGAGTAGTAGTCCGTGGTCTACCGTGTCAAAGGCCGCACTTAGGTCCAACAGGATCAGGAGAGAATATTCTCCTTCATCTGCTGCCTCTAGGACGTCATCCCATATTTTTACCAGAGCCGTTTCAGTTCCGTGCCCTGGCCGGAAACCTGATTGAAACGTATCGAGTAATTTTGGGGTTTCTAAATGCTGTTATAACTGTTGTACAACTTCTTTCTCCATTATTTTGGAGAAAACATTTAGACCCGTTATGGGTCTCCTATTGTTTGGGTCTTTCGGGTCAAGGGTGAGTTTTTTCAGGATCGGTTTTATGGTACCTTGTTTCAACAAGGAGGGCACCATGCCCTCCTTGAATGATTGGTTTATAAGCTGCGTGATAGCTGGTGCCAGTATATCGGCACTTTCTTTCAGCAGTTTAGTGGGAATGATGTCATTGGGTGCTGTGCTGTTGTGCAGAGCCCCAATAATATTTTTAGTGGCAGCGATGGAGATGGGTTTTAAGGTGAATTTCTGTGCTTGAGGCTGGTATATAATGGTATCTGGGTTGGGATTCGGGGCGGTATTCATGCAGATTCCATTTTGCTCAATGCTTACCCGGATTCTTTCAATTTTATTAGTGAAATAATCCGATAGTTTGTTGCAAAATTCTTGTGAATCAGCATTGGGGGGCTCTAAGCAGGCTGGATTCATTGACTGCGAAACCAGCTTGAAGAGTTCGCAGGGGCGGTTTAGGGCCTTGGTGATGATGTTGGCAAAATGATTTTTTTTCGCCATAAAGATTTCTTTATGATATTTCTTTGTTATTGTCTTATAAATGATGAGATTTCTATTTGAAGAGCTCCTTTTCCAGGCAGCTTCTACTCTTCTACGCTCTTGCTTTAGCAGCGTCATCTGGTCGTTAAACCACTCGGCTTTGTGTTTACGAAAGCAAATTTTTCGTTTTGGTGCCACCCAGTCGGCGGACTGAAGTAGTGCCTTGTTGATGGCATCAAGTGTTTCTACGACTGTTCGTTGTTGTTGTATTGTGTTTATTTTATTTCCTAGGGTTGTCTTGAAGAGTTCCGAGTGGAGCTTCTTCTGGGACCTAATCCAGTGAGTTATCACCGGTTTTCTTGTTTTATTTGGCCTGAGGTGATTGGCTATTTTAAATTTAATGGCATGGTGATCGGTCCATGGAAGTGGCTCATTTTCCCCGATCTCAATTTCCAAATCCTGTTTGAAAATGAGATCGAGGGTATGGCCTGAGGCATGAGTGGAGCCTCGAATTAATTGCTGCAGACCTAATCCTTCTAGATGGTCGATGCAAGCGTCAGCGACTGGGTCCAACGAGGAGTTGGCCCAGAGGTTGAAATCCCCCAGCACCAAAAGGTGTTTGATGCTTAGGGTGTAAGAGGAAATAAATTCTGTTAATGATGTGACAAGGTGCGTTTTTGGGCCAGGAGGTCTATAGCACAGTAGCATATGGACCGTGTCTTCGGGATTTGTTTGCAGCTGTAGAGTGAGGGTTTCCATGAATGGAAGTGAGTATTGGAGGACTGGTTTGGTGACCAAGAGGTGAATCTTGTGGATCACCGCCAGGCCTCCCTCTCTTTGCCCCACTCTGTTCTGCATTTGGATGCGATAATTTGCAGGCACCAGTTCTTCCAAAATGGTGTTGCAATCGCCTGTGAGCCAGCTTTCTGTGATAAAGAGGCAATCTATATCGTGTAGAAGGATGAAATCATGGATTTCTTCCCGGTGTTTTACTGCTGATCTAGTATTGACCAGAGCGCAGGATATGCGTTTGGGCTGGAGTGTTCTAATGCGATTTTTTACTGTTGATCGTCTATTGCTTCTCAACAGTTGTTCGCTTTTTAGGGCTTTTTCGGTGACCGTTGGGAGTGTTGAGGCAAACGGTTTTAATTCCCAGATGGTTTCTGCAGAGTATTTCAGATAACCCATGGTTGCAGAAAAAAACGGGAAGTATTTGTGTGGGGGGGGGGGATAGGCGATGCTGGGGAGGAGGAATAGGGAAGCGAACCTGTCACCTCTCTATATCCTCCCTTTTTTTTTCCAATTGGTCCAGAGGAAGGCAAAAAAAACCAGGTGTGCTGTGCCAATCTGCCTTACCTGGGGAAAAAATTCCTTCCTGATCCCAATAGGCGATCGGTCGCAACCCTGGATCAATTTATGAAAAGGAGGGGTGTTAGCTTCCAGAATTAAAAAAGAAAGGCCTGTGTCAGGGAGGGTGAGGGGGTGGGGGTGTGGGAGGTGTGTTGTACTCCTATAGGTGTACCAAGATGGCCGCCGACCGGGACTAGGCCCGAGCCGGGGGCTAAATGGAGAGAAAAGGGCCAGCGGGGAGGGGGGGGGGGTACCGCCCGCGTGGGGGGGGGGGGTCCGAGGACCGGTGGTGAAATATTGATATAGTACTCTTCAGTGTGCGGGAGGGGCGTTCCGCTAGGCCGCGGGCGAAGCAGACCTAATCCTTCTAGATGGTCGATGCAAGCGTCAGCGACTGGGTCCAACGAGGAGTTGGCCCAGAGGTTGAAATCCCCCAGCACCAAAAGGTGTTTGATGCTTAGGGTGTAAGAGGAAATAAATTCTGTTAATGATGTGACAAGGTGCGTTTTTGGGCCAGGAGGTCTATAGCACAGTAGCATATGGACCGTGTCTTCGGGATTTGTTTGCAGCTGTAGAGTGAGGGTTTCCATGAATGGAAGTGAGTATTGGAGGACTGGTTTGGTGACCAAGAGGTGAATCTTGTGGATCACCGCCAGGCCTCCCTCTCTTTGCCCCACTCTGTTCTGCATTTGGATGCGATAATTTGCAGGCACCAGTTCTTCCAAAATGGTGTTGCAATCGCCTGTGAGCCAGCTTTCTGTGATAAAGAGGCAATCTATATCGTGTAGAAGGATGAAATCATGGATTTCTTCCCGGTGTTTTACTGCTGATCTAGTATTGACCAGAGCGCAGGATATGCGTTTGGGCTGGAGTGTTCTAATGCGATTTTTTACTGTTGATCGTCTATTGCTTCTCAACAGTTGTTCGCTTTTTAGGGCTTTTTCGGTGACCGTTGGGAGTGTTGAGGCAAACGGTTTTAATTCCCAGATGGTTTCTGCAGAGTATTTCAGATAACCCATGGTTGCAGAAAAAAACGGGAAGTATTTGTGTGGGGGGGGGGGGGGATAGGCGATGCTGGGGAGGAGGAATAGGGAAGCGAACCTGTCACCTCTCTATATCCTCCCTTTTTTTTTCAAATTGGTCCAGAGGAAGGCAAAAAAAAACAGGTGTGCTGTGCCAATCTGCCTTACCTGGGGAAAAAATTCCTTCCTGATCCCAATAGGCGATCGGTCACAACCCTGGATCAATGTATGAAAAGGAGGGGTGTTAGCTTCCAGAATTAAAAAAGAAAGGCCTGTGTCAGGGAGGGTGAGGGGGTGGGGGTGTGGGAGGTGTGTTGTACTCCTATAGGTGTACCAAGATGGCCGCCGACCGGGACTAGGCCAGAGCCGGGGGCTAAATGGAGAGAAAAGGGCCAGCGGGGGGGGGGGGGTACCGCGTGGGGGGGGGGGGGGTCCGAGGACAGGTGGTGAAATATTGATATAGTACTCTTCAGCGTGCGGGAGGGGCGTTCCGCTAGGCAGCGGGCGAAGCCGCGGACTTTCCTGGGACCCCCTCCCGCATTCGTAGCCGCGGTACTGATTACGGGGCTGTCTGAGAGCCCTGAGGATTGCAGTGGTGAGGTGGGGAGCGAGGGATCCCAGAGGGGTGAGGAGGACGGCGGGATGGAGTGTGGGATGCCAGGGGGGTCCCGGTCGTTCATTCCCTGGGACTTGTAGAGGCACGGCTATCCTAAGAAGGATGGCTGTATCCAGTCCCAGGGGGTAGACCAGGCTGACCAGGTAAACAGCTTACCTTGAGGAGCGAGGGTCAGGGGGAGAGGAGGGTTGCTGCTCCTGGGTGCGATTGCTGAGAGGCTGAGCTGGGACAGAGCTGATAGCAGAGACCTGCCTGCCTGCCTGGAGCCAAAGCATACACGCCCTACTGCTAGGGAGACGTGCGCCGTAGTGTGCTCCTGCTGCTAATCCAGCACTGGGAAACCTGTCTCAGTTTGCCTGTGCTGTGGGCTCATTCTGTTGTGCTGGGGTGTTTTTCCCACCCCAGTGCAGTAGATGGCAGCAATGGAGTCAAGGTTTGGGTGCTCTTCCCCAGCAGCCAATCAGGAGGGTTGAGCCTTGCTGTGCATGCTGGGGGAGGGTATTTATGGGGCAGATGCCATTAGTTTGGGGTCTTCTTCTTCAAGTGTGGCATCCACCTTAAGGGTGCCTGCACCACGGCGCCCCGGCATTATGGCTTACCGGGCTGGGGCGTACGAGCCACGTGGAGTTCCTGGTTCCAGGTCCAGGTCCAGGCTGGTCCGAAACATTTGAGTCGTTGCAGGGAGCCCAGTGGTCGACTGGGTTCCCAAGTCTGAAGATCCCAAGCGGTATAGCTGTTCGGTGGGTAGTCCATCTGAGGAGAGCCAATGAGATTCTAGCGATCCAATAGGGTCTCGACAATCCACCGGGGATAAAAGTATCCAGACACTGAGAGGCTGGTCACCTGTCAGTTTATACCTAAAGGCAACTTGAAGAAGATCCAGGCATAATTCTACCAATGAGGTTATCTCCGCAACCACAATCAGGAGGGCCTGTGTCAGAGGTTTCTCACTGAATCCATTCCAGGAGAGTCTGTGGCAGAGACTTCTCCCAAAAGGTTCCAGTTCATTCTAGGAGGGTCTGTGGCAGAGACATTTCTTCAAAGGTTCGAGCGATACTCTGGCTGCCAGGTTAGTGAGAGAGGCCTGTCCGGGTACGCTATTCCGACTCAAGCAGGAGTGGCGCAAGAAGTGTTACACGTGGTAGCAGGACTACGCCTGAATTTGCTATTCTCCTTCTTCCTTCAACTCTTCCTTCTTTTTATTTTTATTGTTTTTACCCTTCTGGGTAATAAAGAGCACAGCAAAAGACATCTGTTGCGGACATTCCTTTACTTCTGCTATATGTACCATACACCACAAGGTAAATGTGCCACCCAAAACAAATCAGCAGCTCCTCTGGGGGTAGTGTTACACTTTATTAAAACATCTATCAACAGTTGTAACCATGTTGCAACAGGGTCAAAGCGTTACATTGAAACAGTTTCTTCAGCAAAGGTACAACAATTAAGCATAAAATAATCAAGGTTAAGTACATAATGTTAAATGTCAAAAACAAAGAGGGTTGCCCCACAACATGTTCTACGCATTTCGTGAACCATCACTCTTCAGGAGCAAGCGCCAACCATCCATCTATAAAGAACATATGAGTATGCATAAGTACCACTGTAATCTAAGTAGTCATGAAGTAGAAAATTGTTGACCACCCGGGAAGTTCTAAAAGACAGATATAATATATAGTCATTTATATGTAAGTATTGTATTTAATTATGTTACAAATGTATGAGTTTTAATATATTATATCAATAAGTGATTAGACCTATACATAATAACTTTTTGAGAACACACTTGTCGTAATGCAATTTTTGAAGTCTTACCTGGCATGTTGCCAGCTCTATATAGGAAATGTGTTGCAATGATGTTTTGGGGTGGATGTCAAGCTTTATTGTCTATGACCTGGTTTTGTAAAGTAGGATGAAACCATGTCCTTAAAAGTTTTGGCGTATGTAGGTAAGCAGGTGAAGGAAGCTAGTCTGCCACTAGGTGGCTCTGTCCCAGAAGAGTGTATGGTAAAAAAGGATAATGTAATAAGGTGCTATATCCCATCAATGGACATATACACTCACCGGCCAACATATACCTAGCGCAGTACACTCGGCCGGGCTCGGCTCCACTCGCAGTCACGCCTTGTGCCGCCTCCTATCCTTTATGCGAGAGAAGCCGTGCGTGCCCGAGTGTACTGCGCTCGGTATATGTCGGCGGTGGCGTTCAAACACAGCGTAGGAAGCGGGGATCGCAGCACGGGAGAAGTGGGGAGGACACCACGAAAGCCGCAGACGGACGCTGGACCGGACAAGACCGCCGATGGACGCTGGGCAACTGTAAGTAACTAACTGTAAACTGCCAGTATTTCTTTTTTTTCCCTTAGGATTCCCTTCTAGGTGGGGGTGCGCGCTATACGCCGGTACGCTCTATAGGGTGATAAATACGGTATTTCAAAAACTTCTGCTCTACTGGGATTTTCACACACAACCATCTCTAGGGTTTACAGAGAGAAAATATCCAGTGAGTGGCAGTTGTGTGGATGAAAATGCCTTGTTGATGTCAGAGTTCAGAGGAGAATGGGCAGAGTGGTTGATGATAAAAAGTTAATATAATAACTATATTATTATATAATAACTACATGCTTACTTTTTTATCAAATTACCCTTTGATAATGTTGGGAGCAAGAGAGGGTAAGGGGGATCAAATTAAATGCCAGGGGAGGTTCTAATCATGTATCTGTCTACTTGAAAGAAGTTCTTCCTGTCTGTGTCCCCAGTTTTGATGCACTTCCTGTTCTAGTGACCACACAAGAAATGTTGTAGATATTCCCTGTGAACACAGACAGTAACGAAAAAAGACCTGGCAAAAGTTCTAAGTATTTTTCTATTCAAAAGGGACACCTTTCCTGCCATTTAAAAATAATAGTACATCACAGACAGCTTCAGGTCCCCACTGGTGACCGAGAGGCAAACAAACTCGTTCTCAATCATGTCATCACTATGTTAGATGTAACATAAGGGTCACATGCACGCTGGAGGCTTCAATGAGAAAAAAATCCTTAAGCATGTAAAGCCGTGGTTCTCAACCTTTCTAGTGCCGTGACCCCTTGATAAAATTTCCCAAGTTGTGGGGACCCCTAACAGTAAAATAATTTTCGGAGTGTGGATTGTCAGCACCCAAGGCAAGACAAGTAATTTGCGCCCGCCCCCAGCCCATGGACATTTAGCGCTCCCTGAGTCCCTTCCACTCATACAGTATTCGAACCACTTATGGTATATTTTACGATGTACCACTCTTTCTTTTTGTTCCCCTTTCTTTCCCTTTAACTACTTCAGACCCGCGCTACCGTCAAATGACGGCAACAGCGCGGGTCTGAATATCCAACATGCCGTCTTTTGACGGCCGCCCCTTTGGGCGTTCCCAGCACGCGCTGTAGAGCGCGCTGCGGGGAAGCCCTGTGTTGTCCATGTCCCTTGGACACGGCCAATCACAGATCGCGGTGAACGGCCAGTCAGAGTGGCTGTTTGCGATGCGATCTGTGGGCGAATGAGAGATGATCTCATAGATCATCTCTCATTGCCGTTTTACACAGAGACAGCGTCCTGTCTCTGGAGAGGAGGAGCTCAATCTGTGTTCCTTGTACATAGGAACACAGATCAGTCACCCCCCCAGTCACCCCCCCCCCTCCTCCCACAGTTAGAACACACCTAGGATACACATTTAACCCCTTCCTCACCCCCTAGTGTTAACCCCTTCAATGCCAGTCACATTTATACTGTAATTAGTGCATATTTATAGCACTGATCGCAGTATAAATGTGAATGGCGCCAAAAATGTGTCAAAAGTGTTTGATGTGTCCGCCATAACGTCGCAGTACCAATAAAAATCGCAGATCGCCGCCATTTCTAGTAAAAAAAAAAATATTAAAAAATAATAATTCTCTCCCCTATTTTGTAAGCGCTATAACTTTTGCGCAAACCAGTCGCTTATTGCGATTTTTTTTTTTTTTACCAAAAATATGTAGAAGAATACGTATCGCCCTAAACTGAGAAAAAAAAATGTTTTTTTTTTTTTAAATTGGGATATTTATTATAGCAACAAGTAAAAAATATAGTATTTTTCTTCAAAATTGTCACACTTTTTTGTTTATAGCGCAAAAAATAAAAACCGCACAGGCGATCAAATACCACCAAAAGAAAGCTCTACTTGTGGGAAAAAAAGGACGTCAATTTTGTTTGGGAGCCACGTCGCACGACCGCGCAATTGTCAGTTAAAGCGACGCAGTGCTGGAAGCTGAAATTTCACCTGGGCAGGAGGGGGGTGTATGTGCCCAGTAAGCAAGTGGTTAATTAATGTGCAAAACTGAATACAAAATTAAATACAAGACACAATGTACTAAAATTACAAAAATGAATGTGCAAAATTAAGTACGCAACACAGTGCTAAAAACCAAGATACAATTAGTTAATTGTGTTTTAGGCCTCGTACGCACGATCAAATCTGTCTGCTGGAAACGGTCTGCTAGACCGTTTCAGCAGACAGATTCGATCGTGTGTACGGGCAAATAGACGGATTTGGCCACCCGACAGATTTCAAAGCAGGCTTTGAAATCTGTCGGCTGGGAACCCGTCCGCCCGACATGTCTGCTGGTTAGTACGCACACGCGCCGAATGGTTTCGACGCATGCGCGGAAGTGTTTTACTTCCTGGTGCGGTGACGTGGCGGCGTCAACGTCACCGCCACGTCACCGACAGAACGTTTTGAACAAATCTATTTACTCGTGTGTACGAGGCCTAAAAAGTCCAAAATGAATCCAAGACATGAAAATATAAAATATAAAACTTACAAAAATGAGCCTCCTTTCCCCGTAGAAGCCCGTTTGGATGAAACGCCGCGTCGGGTGGAGCTAAGTATCGCATATATTAAAGAAGTATCGCATATATTAAAGAAGGAATTGTCCCTAGACATCTAAGATGGGACATTCCCATCAATGATGGTCTAACGGACTCAGAGTCCATTGAAGAGTGGTACCAATTTTTTAATGAAAAGGGAGTTGAAATGCTGCAATTCCTTACAAAAAGGAAACAAAGGAAGCTACAAAATATTAATAAAGAGATTGCAGATTGTAAGGTATTACTTGAAACACATATAGATACCCCTTCTTTTAAAAGCTTGACGGGTCAACTGAATAAAGTTTTAGAACAAAAAGATATTGATATTAAACAAAGGAAGAAAAGGAAATATTGGAGAGATACGAATGATTATCGTTTACATCAAACATTTAAGTGGCAATTAAAATTGAAAGAAGGGAGAAATGGGTCGGTGGTTTTCGTCCCCAGAGAAGGAGGTCCGAATTATTACTCCCCCTAGGAGTTATAGACCAATGGTACCAACCCAGACCAGAACGTATGTAGATGAATACCATAGACCCACAAATTCTACCTCGTATGAACATCCAAGACCTCTTAGAGAGGATCGTAATGGACCTAGAACCCCACAAAATTGGTGGAAAAATCAAAAACCAAGATCATAATCACCAAGAAAACCGGCTTGGAAAAACAAAAATTCACATAAAAATAATTCAAAACCGCCCCAGCCCCAATATGGGCAACCAGAATATTCAGGGACTTATGGACAGAATTATTATCAAGACCCTCAGGAGAAGAGAGATCCGAGGGACGGTTATCAGTCCCAATATTATCATCATGGACCCAATAATTCCTCCTATCAACAAGGTGGACCACCTAACCATGAGTATCATTTACAGGAAAATAGAAGAAGCCCTGCATCTACACAAAACAGATATGAACCATTGGCTAACTATCTAGAAGAAACCAATTCTAGGTCTTTTTTAGAGTATCGCCGGGACGACAGGACCCCACCCAGATTAGAAGATGTGATCCAAAACAGAAGTCCAGATTTAAGAGGGGCTGCAGAGGGGGACAAAGGACCAAAAAGAAGGAAAATGCAGTAGGAGAGGGCATTATAAACCTTAGTGGGATTGAGTTGACTACCACTGAACTAGGCACGCTTGATAAAGGACTAAAATTTGCTCCTATAAAAAATCTAAATAAATTTGACATGTACGTAGACATACAGAAATATGTCAGAAAATTGAATATCAAAAAATACATGTTAAGTAAACCTATGTTTGATGGGGGAGAATGCCTCCCGGGTCGAGTCCAACACAGTAACCTTTAACCAGTAACCAGTAAATCTTTGTTTAACCCTAAACTTCACAACAACCAACATGTGGAGGTCTTTAATAAATTGGTCGTGAAGGACCTAGAAAAACTCAAGATAAAGAAGTGCTGGGACTCTAGGGTTATACACAAAGGATTAAAGGACCTGGAAAACAACAAAGAAATTATTATCCGCCCAGCGGATAAGGGTGGAGCTATTGTCATACTTTCTAAGGAATACTATTATGAGGAATTGGGAAATCAATTAAAAGATGTGAATACGTATATCAAATTACAATCAAACCCAACACTGGATTATAAGAAAGAGCTAATGACACTCATCCAAAGAGGTAAAGACAAAGGGATTCTATCAAAAAGGGAAGCGAAATATCTGATCCCAGAGGAATGTAGGATTCCCATTATTTATATGATCCCAAAAGTCCATAAGGATCCCATTAAACCACCCGGGAGACCTATTATTAATGGCATACAGTCTATTAATGCGCGTTTAGGGGAATACGTGGATACATTTGTCCAACCACTAGTGCCCCATACAAAAGCCTTTTTGAGGGATACAAAACATCTGATACAAATTTTAGATAAGGTGATACTAGATCCAACCAAAAGTTATTTGGTAGCTACAGCGGATGTAGCATCCCTTTATACCAACATCAATCATGAAGACGCAATACAAGCGACAAAATGGGCCATGAGTAGTTTCAGCCAACTTATATCTAAGCAGCAAAGATTTGTGCTTAGATGCCTGGCCTATGGTTTACAACATAGTTATTTCTGGCATGAGTCAGAATACTTTAGGCAACTAAATGGTATTGGAATGGGAGCTAAATATGCTCCCAGTGTAGCAAACATCTTTATGGCTGAGTGGGAGGAACTAGCCATATATTCTAATCAATCCAATCATTTAGTCCTATATAAACGCTTTATTGATGACTGTATAGTTATTTGGGAAGGAGACCAAACATCACTTATTGAGTTCTTTGAAAAGCTGAATCAAAACCAGAAAAATATCAAGCTTTCATATGAAATAAACACCAACAGTATTCAGTTTTTGGATCTTGAGATCAGTGTGGAAAATGATAAAATCACCACCAAAACCTTTTTTAAACCTGTCGACAGGAACAGTTATATTCCTGTCGACAGCTGCCATTTTGAACCTTGGCTTATAAACATCCCCAAAGGGCAAATGATGCGCATTCGCAGAAACTGTACGAATCCTGATGTGTTTTTAGAACAAGCCCATCAAATGGGAAAGAGGTTTGTAAGAAAGGGATATAACAATGAATTCATCTGGGATCACATCCAAAAAATATATGAGACCCCAAGAAATCTCCTTATTCAGGACAAACCCAAACAACCAACGAAGCAAAACGAATTATCTATCATTGTCAACTATACGGCCCAACACAAACAGGTTGAGAAAATTCTTCAGAAACATTGGCCTATTCTCCAAGCTGATCGCCAACTTCAGGGTATTTTACCAATTCGCCCCAGGGTGGTATACCGTCGAGCCCCTACTTTTAGAGACTTAGTAGCCAAAAATGTTCCAAATCCCCCCCAGTAAGAAAAACAATTTAACCTTCTTTCAGGGAAAAGGTTTTTTTCCCTGCAAGAGGTGTTTCGCATGTAAACATACCAATTTCAATGGTCAAAAATGTTCCAGTTTTTTGTCCAATGTGACAAAAAAGGAGTATCGCATAGATGACCTGATTACATGTCGAACAGAAGGGGCAGTATATATGCTGGAATGTCCATGCTCTTTGCAATATATAGGAAGGACAAAGAGACCACTTTGGAAGCGTTTAAGAGAACATGTTCAGAACATACAAAAGGGTTTTGGAGAGCACAGTGTGTCGCGTCATTTTAAGTTGTGCCATAATCAAAATCCTTATGAATTAAAATTTTGGGCAATACAAAAATACAACCCTCATTGGAGAGGTAGCCATAAAGTCTGTGAGCTAAGCAAATCAGAATCCCGTTGGATCTATGAAATAAAAACATTCGAGCCCAATGGGCTCAATATAGATTTTGATTTAAATTGTTTTATTTCAGATCACTAACTTATTATGGGATAAATATGAGGTATGGTTGGAGTTTTTTTGCTGTTTTATTTATACATATTATTTTATAATTTTATATTTTAATTATGTGTAATATTTTTTAGTCTAATTAACACTGCCCATATAATATCTATGCTTCAGATGTTAAACTAGATATAATGTTTTTTCCCCTGAATCTGTGGTTTTTTTAGGTAGTGTAAAACTAGCTGTTTTTTAACACATTAGCTGTAGTACCACATTTCACCTGAGGTGGCACAGAGTTTGTATCTACGTTTAGATTTTTAAAGATTATTAAAGTTATATAATTTTGGTTATACAATATTCATATTGTCAATTGCCAATGTGTATGTGATTATTAAATTGGTGTAACAGTTTCATATAGCAATATTTATGACTGTCACCTTTGTTGTTTTCTTGCCGCATATGATGTAAATTGCTATCAGACTCTCAGTTCTTCCTCCTACTTCCGGTTTACGGAAGATAAATGACCCGCAGTATGCGCTCCACGGTCATATCCCATGATTAAGTCACGTGACGGTGACGCAGCGCGTGGGGAGGAGTCGAACGTGCGGAGACCAGTGGAGGATTCTATACGAGTTCTCAGCTAACACTGAGCGGTTCTTAGATCGCAACAGGGCGGTGACAACTCGATACGATTTCTCAGCAAACACTGAGTGTTTTTCTGATCAGAAGGGTCATGTGAGTGTATCTATTACCAGCTTACAATTCAATATTGGAATCTCAGTGCTGCACAATAGTATGTTTCTTTTCTTTTTTATATACACCGGAGGAACCCTTGTGAATATACTGACAACTCCTGCTGGGCTGAAAACTCTCCAGGGATGACATCTTTTTTTGATTTTTTTCTTCTTTGAGATATTGGATTGTGTTTAGTGCTTTTTGACTGAGGTAAAAAAAAAAAAAAAATTTCTGGACTGTATATATATTATCTTATTTATAATATCATATCTCTCATATATATTGGGGATATTGGATGGACTGCCATTTCACCTTATACCTATATACACACATAATTAGGTGTGAACACATGAGCACCATTACCACGGTATATTGCACATTGTATATACGTTTAATGGCCGTTTGGGGCCTCAGAGATCAATTTATGTAATCAATTTTTCATTTTGATACTGATTTTTCACAATATTAGTTGTATATTTAGCGCGTATTTCACTATTATCACAAGTATCGCAGGCGTCACCACGTTCTTTAGCTTACCAGCTGGCTGATTTGATCGATCGCGCGCCTAGCTGGAAGCATCTGCACACACGAAAACTTTTTTTGAATTCATGCTGAGAACCCGTATATGTGCAGGGTGAAGGACTGTTGTTTTTAATTTTGTCAGTGTAAAACTGAATAAACTGTCAGTTTCTTTTTAAACCTGCTACACTATGGAGTTCCTTTTTTCCCTATCTTTTATGATATCCTCAATTAAGCTGAGCATCTGAGCTACGTCTTGGAGTAAAACATCTCTTGGAGTGAAAAATCTCTTCAACCTTTCTGAGTAGTCCTGAGCTGTCAGCAGTGGAGTGATTCCTAGGACCCAGCCGTGGATAAGTGTGTTGAATGCTTTACTGACCCCTGGAAGGGTCCAACATTGCGGTAAGCGGCCATCTATCACTCCCTTACATAGAACAGATGAGGGTCATCATTGGAATTATCTACAATTGGGAAATTTCCTATGAACTGTGTTTCAAAGGCATTAGGAAACAAGTTTTTGAGCACCTAATAATTGGAATCCTATTTGGGACGTTGTACATTCCTTTTTCACATATTAGTCATATTATTATATAGTCTTTGAATGCTGCAGAAAAATGTAGCATTCCTCTGCCAAACAAGGCTAGGTTGATGATACACCCCCAAGGGCTTGGTTCTTGATACCTTGGTCCTACAGGGAGTAGGTTAAATGATGCTTAATGTGCCATTGAACACAGCAGGCAAGCAGCACACAATTTTGGAAGGGATCTTCTGTAGGGAACAACACCAGAGAAGAGGCGAGCACTGCAGCGAAAGCTACTTTATTTTAACCCTATTTAGCCATGGGATTTTTCATTTTAAAGGGAAACTGGAATTCCCCTTTAACATTGTATGTGATCAGCAAGCCAAAAGACTGCCAAATAATATAGACGGGCTTGATTCTGAACTCTTTCCGGTATAGTGCTTTGTATTATCATCACTTTCCAGTGTCTAAATAATTCATGATTTTGCTGAAATGTTTACTTTTGGCATGAACTCTCATGTTAATTCAGAGCGGTATGTTTACTTTGTGTGCTGAAATGAACACGTCTAAAGCAGGTTTTTCAGCCAAACACATGTTTAACATATTTAAAAGAAGAGATACACTGTTTATATTCAATATGGAAATATAATGTCTTCAATTTCCCGACAAATGCCTAATTGTGATGTAGTGTTCTGCTTTTATTTAGCAAAATCTTGAATGGCAGAAGTGAAAGTACAAAATATGGACTTTAACCGCTTAAGGTCTGCCTCCTGCACATATACGTCGGCAGAATGGCACGGACAGGCATATGAACGTACCTGTATGTCCCCTTTAAATGCCTGTCCGTGTGGTCGCGTGCATGTCGCTGACGGTGCACTCGCCACCCTGCCGCCATCCCCGTGAGTCGGACTGCGGGTCCCGCAGACTCGATCGCCACGGGGATCCACGCGATTGTCTCATGGAGGTATAGAGCGGGAGTTGCTTTAGAAGCTCTAGGGGGCGCGACGTTGTAGCCAATGTGCGCGGCGTAATTTTTTTTTATCCAATTGTATATGTAAGGCTCCAAGTATACAGGACGTGCTTACAACTGTTCCTAAATGATTAAACTTGACATATAGTGACCCACGTTTAAAACATCAGTTTTGCTGCATTTACATGCCGCGTTTACCAGTGTTTTGCCGTGTTTGCGCTTAGAAACGTTTAAAAAAAAAATAGGCCAAAAACGAAAAACTGCTAAACTGCTAAATGCTGGTTACTGCGTTTAGTCGCGTTTGGCATCTGAAATGTGGAAATCTTCTGCGTCTGAACCCATTTTTTTTGCTTTCAAAGAAACGCTGTTAAATGCAACTGCTTAAAAACGGCAATAAACGAGACTGGGTACATGGTCACATAGGATAACATTGAATGAGTTGAAAAAAGCATCCAACTGCCTCTGAATGTACGTTTAGCAGCGTCCCATGTACATGGGGCCTAATAGTCCAAAAGGTTTTCATACACTATGACTGGGTAGCTGTATTATTTTATTACGTTTTTTGCTTGGGCTTCCTGCACAGATGGGACCAATTGCATTTGTGTTACCCTTAAATTAATCACATTTTACCATCAGTGCTGATAGTGGTTCCATCTGCAGGCCCCTGTAGGCATTTGTAGGAGTCGGTGGGAGGAAGAAGTGCAGAGAAGGGCAACCAAACTAATAAGAGACATGGAAGAGCTCAGCTATGAGGAGCTGCATTTATTATCTCTTGAGAAGGGGAGATTAAAGGGGTTGTAAAGGTACATGTTTTTTTCACCTTAATGCATTCTATGTATTAAGGTGAAAAAACTTTCGACGGTTAGCGGCTCCTCAGCCCCCCTGTTTACTTACCTGAGCCCTGGAAAGTCCTGCGTCCTTAATGCTCTTGATCATTACCCAGGCTTCTTGCCTCTTCTCAGGTCTTTATTGGATAGATTGATAGCAGCGCAGCCATTGGCTTGCGCTGCTGTCAATTAAATCCAATGACGCGGTGTGCCGGGGGGCGGGCCGAGTCATACACTCGGTGGCTATGGCTGCTGACTGTATCACACGGGAGCGCGCCCCCAGAGGTGGTTAGCTCTTGCAGGGAGGAGCCACGAGAGCCACCGTGGGACTACCAGAAGAGGACGTTCGGGGAAACTCTGTGCAAAACGAACTGCACAGTGGAGGTAAGTATGACATGTTTGTTATTTCTTTTTTAAAACCACAAACCTTTACTATCACTTTAGGGAGAGATTTAGTCATAAAGTATGAATACATAAGGGGTCCATACAGTGAACTTGTGTAGATTTATTCACTTTAAGGTCATTACAGAGGACAAGGGGCCACTCTGTACATCTGGGGGGTAAAGAGATTTAATCTCCTAATACGGAAAGGCTTCTTCAAAGTAAGAGCTGTGAAAATGTGTAATACAGTAGACTCCCTCCAGAGTTGGTTCTGTCCAGTTCAGTATATTTATTTTATAAAAGGCCTGGCTTCCTTCTAAAATGTACATAAAATAACTGGGTACTGACATTTATAGGTAAAGTTGATGCAGAGAATATCCAATTGCTTCTCGGGGGATCAGGAAGGATTTTTTTCCCCTGCTGGAGCAAATTGGATCATGCTTTGCTGTTTGTTTGCCTTCCTCTGGATCAACTGTGGGTATAAGATTGTGTATATGGGATTGTACAATTTCCCCTTTTGATGGTTGAACTAGATGATCTTTTTTCAGCCAGACTATGTAACCACAGCGCATGGCGGGGGACCAGGAAATTGACTTTTCCAGAAGTGCCAATTTCTGCAGCATCTTCCTCTTTATTTTTGCAGAAATCAGTGGACAGCAGGAGGCCGAGCGCCGGACTTTTGAGGGGTCGGGTAAGTATAACGGGGGGCCGAGGGGGGGGTATAGTCGAAAGTTTTTTCATCTTAATGCATAGAATGCATTAAGGTGAAAAAACTTTTACCTTTACAACCCCTTTAACACTTTGAAGAAACATAACAAAATACTGCAGATATATGTGCCCAGCTCAAATTTCATGAATTGGGTTTACATCCACTTTAGGTGTAGCTAAACCTAAAATCAAAAAATTGTGCCAGGAGACGGGCGTTGCTTGTATAACAGCCAACATGCCTCCAAAGAAGAAGGGACGGAAGAAAAAGGTGTAGTCGAAGGGGAAGAAGAGCCCCGGATTGGTGGATGGACTGTCCACTGAGGACATGAGCAAAGATCAGCTGGAGGAGCACATAGCGCGACTGCGAGAGGAACTGGACAGAGAACGTGAGGAGATAAACTACTTCCAGCTAGAGAGAGACAAGATACACACCTTTTGGGAGATCACCCGCTGCCAGCTGGAAGACAAGAAATCAGAACTGCGGAACAAGGACCGCGAGATGGAGGAGGCAGAGGAGCGGCATCAGGTGGAGATCAAGGTATATAAGCAGAAAGTGAAGCATCTCCTGTATGAGCATCAGAGCAACCTCTCAGAGCTGAAAGCGGAGGGCAGCATTGCTATGAAGGTGGAAAAAACCCAAGATCACCACACTCAGGAGAGCCTGCTATGCAAAGAAATGCGCCGTCTGCAGGTTGAGATTAAAGAGCAGGAGCTGGCCAATGGAGATGGTGTTGAAGAATCTCAAAATGAAACAAGGTGAAGAAAGAACACAGCTTAGGAGTGACTTTGAGAGACAAGTAAAAGAAATTGAAAACAAGTATGAGAAAAAGATGCACGTTCTGCGAGATGAGCAGGATTTGCGCAGAAAGACTGAGATTCATGAAGTGGAGGAGAGAATAAACAGACAGATTAACACACTGATGAAAAACCATGAAAAGGCCTTCAGTGACATCAAAAATTATTATAATGGCATCACACTGAATAATTTGGCTCTGATCAACTCACTTAAGGAACAAATGGAGGAAATGCGGAAGAAGGAGGACCGTCTGGAGAAGGAATCGGCTGACCTCCAGTTACAGAATCACAGGCTGGCTGAACCGCTACAAATGGCCCGAGAGGAGGTGGCAGAACTTCAGAGACAACTGGCCAACTATCAAAAGGACAAGACATCCCTGGCTAGTACAAAAGCACGTCTGGAATGCACAGAGAAGGAGCTCAATGAACTGAAGTGGGAACACAAAGTGTTGGAACAAAGGTCCCAGAAGATACAAGTGGAACGAGATGACCTCTACAGGAATTTCACAGCCGCCATTTAGAAGGTTCAGCAAAAGAGCGGCTTTAAGAATTTGCTGCTGGAACGGAAGTTACAGGCGCTCAGCGACACCCTAGAGAAACAAGAGGCACAGCTCAACAAAGTGCTCGCAGTTTCCAACCTGGACCCCACCGCCCTCAGCGCTGTCACCCGCAAACTAAAGGATGTATTAGACTCTAAGAACAACGCCATAAAGGACTTGCAGTATGAACTGGCCAGAGTATCCAAGGCACACAATGACCTGCTCCGGACATATCAGGCCAAGATGAGGGCATTTGGCATCCCTGTGGATGAGCTGGAATTTAAACCTATGGAGTGTCTGGTTCCTGGGCAGACCATTGGCCAAGGCCCGGCCGGACTGGTAGCCGCCAGCACCTAAAGCTTTTTCTCCAGGAGGATGGAAAGAGCATCCAGACAGCTGGCACAGGACCTTTTATATTACATGGCAGTTTTAACAACAATTCACCAGCTATTACCAGCGCAAATGACCAAGCCGATCAGTGCAGCCTTTCACCTTCAGTTACAGACTCTCCTTGTTTAACGATTACTCAGACTTACGACCAGCTCTTAGGCGGCGTACACACGAGGGGATATGTCCGCTGAAAACGGTCCGATGGACCGTTTCAGCAGACATCTCCGCTCGTGTGTATGGGCTAGCGGACAGATTTCTCCACCCGACAGATTTCAAAGCAAGCTTTGAAATCTATCCGGTGGAATCTGTCCGCCCGACATGTCTGCTGGTTAGTACACTTACCAGCAGACATGTCGGCCCCCACCGCCGCCGCGCCGCTGCCGAATGGATTCGGCG
This sequence comes from Rana kukunoris, assembly GCA_029574335.1. NCBI lineage: Eukaryota > Metazoa > Chordata > Amphibia > Anura > Ranidae > Rana > Rana kukunoris. Next base: position 183,460,683 of record CM056059.1, read on the forward strand.
CATGCGCGAAAGTGTTTTACTTCCTGGTGCGGTGACGTGGCGGTGACGCGGCGGCGTCAACGTCACCGCCGCGTCACCGCGCCGTCCGGCGGCAGGGAATTTGATCCGATGGTGTGTACACGCCATCGGATCAAACTCCCGATCGGACATATCCGATGGAAATGGTCCGCGGACCGTTTTCATCGGATATGTCCGATCGTGTGTACGCCGCCTCACTTTTACTTTTTGGGCACTGTACATTATTGTTTTGTACAGTAAAGTACACAATTTTTGTTGTTTATATGTTTGTGTTCTATACTTGGAGTAAAAAAATAAGTAGAAAAATTTAATATATTGCAGCTTAGATGGATAGGTGCATTTGCTTTCTTTTTTCAGGCTTAGAATGGTAAGTCCAAAAAATATCTGTGGATCTTGCCAGAAATACAATGGACCGGGTTCACATACATCGGCGCATATTTATGCTGCCGTAGTGTATCTTCTTTACGCTACGCCGGCGCAACGCAGAGAGGAAAGCATGGAATTCACAAAGCAAATGCTCCCAACGTTGCGTTGGCGTAGCGTATAGTCGTAGGCGTAAGTCAAAGTAGGTGGAAGTGGGCTGGAAGTGGGCGTGATACATTTAAATGAAGCGTGACGCCATGCAAATGATGGGCTGAGCTTCAGACAAGTACTTAAAATGAACTGCGCATGCGTCGTACCTTGGACGCATCCCAGTGCGCATGCTCACAATCACGTCGAAACAACTGGCTAAGATACGTCGAATCACTGCCTATGACCTGAACGTAACCTACGCCCAGCCCTATTCATGTACAACGGAAAATTAGACGGCGTTCGTTCCCTGGTCCATACCTTTTGCATGAGTTGCGCCTCCAATATGGGGAATAACTTTACGCAGGACGTAAACCTTACACAAATCGCTTAAAACATGCGCCGGGACGCAAGTACGTTCGTGAATCGGTGTATCTCCCTCATTTGCATATTTGCATAGAAAATCAATGGGAGTGCCAAATGCGTCCAGTGTAACTATGCGCCCACTCTACGCCGGCATAGGCAAGTTACGTCGGTCAGATGAAGTCATTTTTTAGGCGTATCTTAGTTCTGTGGGCAGTGCTTTGTGAATCCGGGCCAATATCCTTGATGAACAAAAGCAGACACATTCGATGTTAAGTCTGTGTGACAACAATGGCTCCCTCCATAGATACAATAAATATAACATAAAGGGACATAAAGTGTGTTACTCGCAGGATCTCCAGGCAAAAAGAAAAGGGGAGAAGGCCTAAAAAAAACAAATGCAGCCACTAAATCGAAGAACTGGTAATATGCAATATATGACATTTTTAGTTTTGGGTTTAGATACGCTTTAACCTGCCTGGTACAGGACCTTCAGATGTGCATCTTTTATATGGAAGAGCTTGTGCTCCTTCAGTTATACAGAGCTGAATTTTCTTTGTTTATCCTCCCAGATAAGTCTATTTTATGTGGTGCTTCAAGTTGACTCACCGATGTTCTGTCTAAATCTGTTCTAATAAGCCCTTATTTTTTCACACATCAAACAGACGTGTTACATTGACTTGGTTTACATATGCCTGCTCCTCAGTACATATGGTATATGAGTCACTTGATTCTTGGCAGATGGCCTAAATTGCATATATTACATGCAGTGATAGGAGACAGGAGCCTATATGGGATAATAAAGCATTTCAAGGTAAGTACTATTGTTGAAGATCCCTACAAGACCATTCTGACCACCTTTTGTACCAATCTACTTCTGTACAACCTTCTGACTAAACATGTCAGGGCGGTGTTACATATTGACATCACCACGTCCCCACGTCCCCACGTGACCCCGGAAGCATATGCACTTATTTTTTAGCTTTAGTTTTTGCCGGCTATTTTAAATTTGATGTTATTTGTTTTCTTGGATTTAATAAATCAACCAGCTTTTTAAAAAGTTATCGCACTATCCTAGTCCTTTCTTATCCCACTATACGCCTTGCCCCTTGGTCCGAGGGGAGGCTTAGACCCTCATTGAAGAGAGTGTTCCAGTTACACTCAGGACGGCGATATAGCAACCTGTGGTGAGGAGATCGATAGGAGCCTGGAAATTCAGATTTCACAGATGAACCCAATACCCCGCAGAGGGTTAAGTCTGTAGGCATTTGTGACCTTGCTACTATCGGGAGGTCCACCCGATCCGGTAAGGGTCCCTGTTTTCTGTAGTGTGTCCCACGAGAAGGAACTCATCCCTTGGTGTTGGTAGATAGCCATTTACAACTTCACTTTCAATCTCATTTTTTTTTTTTTGCTCACTCTGCTTTTGATTACACTGTGGAACTGGATTTAATTTATTTTGTATTTTGTGGACTTTGTATTGATTTATTTTGTCACAACATTCCTTTATTCAGTTGTAGCGGCCTGCTACTTTTTAGCCGGCGCTGCTTTAAATTTGGAGGGTAGTCTGAGAGTTAGTTGACTCTGGGCCTCTGTTCCAGCCATGGCTGTACTGTAAATGACCACTATTGTTGTCTGGGGTGCCGTTACCACCCCAGGCCAAGGGTGGCAGAAGTCAGGTCAAGGTGTTTTGGGTATTCCCCTCGGCAGCCAATGAGTGGGGGTTGATCGTCCCGCTGTGCATGCTGGGGAGGAGTACTTAAGGGACAGGCGCCATTGTACCGGGGTCGTTGATCGCTGGTCTGTAGTTCCAACCAACCCCCGTGAGTGGCCCTCCTGGCCGGGGGTGCGTGTTTATGTGTTCCTGGCTCCGGAACCACGTTGGTTCGGGGTTGTGATCTACTAAGTAGGCCTACAGTGGTGCTGTACTGTCCGTCCTGGAGGGAGGAAGCCTCTTGATGAAGAACCTGTCTTGCAGAGCATCGAGCACGAGGCTGGTATCTCAAGAGAGGCCTTGAACTTCATTGAAGGATGCACTATTACTGAAAGGCTGAATGATGGCCGCCTATCAATCCTAAGTTCACAAGTTTATTCAAGAGAGATCCGGGTGCTTAATCCTGTGTTGAGAAGGATTCTGGACCGAATACATCTCCATCTTTGGGAAGGTCTGTGGCAGAGACTTTGCTAAAGTTTCCGTGTGACATCCTGGCTACTAGGCTAGTGACACAGACCTATCCAGGTGCACAATACCCACTTTGGCTAGAGTGGCGACGAAAGTTTTTTCACTGGAAGCAGGATTGTTTCCAAACAAAGTTATACACCTGAACCTACTACCTATTACTCTTTCTACCTTTTCAACTACTACTTTTATTATTTTACCCAGTTGGGTAATAAAGCACAAAAAAGACACCTAAAGTGTGGACATTGCAGTTCTTCTTAACTCTCATCGCATACCCCAGATGGAGAAGGAATAGAGGTAACGTGCCACCCAAATAAAACCAGCAGCTCCTTCGGGGGTAGTGCTACATACGCTATTGTCATTTCTATTTTTTCACTGAATTCATTGTGTATATATATATATATTCACTATTTCCACCATGGTATTTGCCCCTTCTTTAATACGTCTGTAAAACCGTCCTGCCTGGAATCCCCCCCCCCCCCCGCTTGATCGGTGCCGCCGTCTAAAGCCTGCAACGCCAATTAGAGTCAGAACACAATAGCTCAGCGGGGAAGATTCCCCCCTTCGTATTAAATAAAACATTTTTGTTCAACCCTCTGGTTGAATGAAAAAAGCTGACTTATCTTTGGGCTGCTTCACCCTGCACATTAACCCCTTCATCTCCATCCTCCCACTGCATGTGACCTGTAGATTAACCGCTTCACTTCTTTCTTCCTTTGTAGCTTCCTTTGCCTTAGTGCAGTCCTCCTTCACTTACCTCATCCTTCCCTTTTGCTTTTAAATGTCCTTATTTCTTCTGAGAAATCATCACTTCCTGTTCTTCTGTCTGTAACTCCACACAGTAATGCAAGGCTTTCTCCCTGGTGTGGAGTGTCGTGCTCACCCCCCTCCCTTGGACTACAGGAAAGTCAGGACGCCCTCTACGTTGCAGATAGAGAAAAGAGCTGTGTGTTAGTGGGCGTCCTGACTCTCCTGTAGTCCATGGGAGGGGGTGAGCACGACACTCCACACCAGGGAGAAAGCATTCATTACTGTGTGTAGTTACAGACAGAAAAACAGGAAGTGAGGATTTCTCAAAAGAAATAAGGACATTTAAAAGCAAAATGGAAGGATGAGGTAAGTGAAGGAGGACTGCAGGAAGGAAGCTATTTAGGGGAAAAAAAATAGTACCTTTACAACCCCTTTAAGATCGCTAAACGAGAACAGAGCTAGGAGCTATAATGGGGAAATCTCTTCATTTATTGTCATTATAACCTGAAGGTAACTCAGCCCAGGGGACTCCACCTTTAATTATAAATACAATTTGATCTGTACTGACCCTTTAATACCTTAATTTCCTCCATCAATCATGCGGTTAAAGCTTCCTCTCTATCCAGCAGCAGAGAAATCAGATTTTTTTCCCCCCCTAAAACACAGCTGAGACGTGACGTCAGAACCTCGCTGCAAGCTGAACGCAAGCTCTTCTCTGTAAATAAAACTCATTCTTACTAACATAATACAAGCCAGAGGAGGAGGGAGAGGCACAGAATAAAGGGCATACAGATATAGAAGAGGCAATAGAGGTAGATCTGCCATGGCATCCTGTAAATAATCATAATTTGATGGATTGTGGATCATTTCACATTCAGAGCAATACATGTGCAGATGTGGCCTTGGTAAGCATTCTGCCAATACCATACGCACAACCTGCCATGTAGCTATTAATAGTCTTCTATTTTAACCCGTTCCCCGGGGAGAACCTCATCCTACAGCGAGCAAAGCGAGGACACCATCCAGATTTCTGACCTGGTTATAACCAACAGCAACGCGAGCCAAGCCATTCATCTCTGACTCAGCGCTGGAGCTGCTTATTCCATCGTAAACGCCAATTACCGTGTCAGACGCAAATTCCTGACTCAGCTGCCTTCAGCAGTGACAGCTTTTTTAAGCTAAACTCCAGGCAGATACATATGAATGCAGCTCTGTATTTATTAATACTTCGTCAAATGGATTTATTGAACCATTTCAGCCCCGGAAGAATTTACCCCCTTCCTACTTTTCGTGATTCGGCACTGCGTCGCTTTAACTGAAAATTGCGCGGTCGTACGATGTTGCACCGAAACAAAATTGGTGTCCTTTTTTCCCCACAAATAGAGCTTTCTTTTGGTGGTATTTGATCACCTCTGCGGTTTTTATTTTTTGTGCTCTAAAAACAAAATAGAGCGGCAATTTAAAAAAAAAAGCAATAGTTTTTACGTTTTGCTATAATAAATATTCCCCAAAAATATATAAAAAAATATTATTTTCTTCAATTATGGTCGATACGTATTCTTCTACATATTTTTGGTAAAAAAAAAAAATCGCATTTGGTAAAAAAAAAAAAAAATATATTATTTTCTTCAGTTTAGGCCGATACGTATTCTTCTACATATTGTTGGTAAAAAAAATTGTAATAAGTGTATATTGATTGGCTCGCGCAAAAGTTATAGCGTCTACAAAATAGGGGATAGTTTTATAGCATTTTTTTATACATTTTTTTTTACTAGTAATGCCGGCGATCAGCGATTTTTATCATGACTGCGACATTATGGCGGACACATTGGACACTTTTGACACTACTTTGGGACCGTTGTCATTTTTACAGCAATCAGTGCTATAAAAATCCACTGATTACTGTGTAAATGGCACTGGCAGTGAAGGGGTTAACCACTAGGGGGCGATGAAGGGGTGAAGTGTGTCCTAGGGAGTGATTCTAACCGGGGGGGCTGGGCTACATGTGACGTGAAAGCAATGACTGCTCCTGATGACAGGGAGCAGTAGATCCCTGTCCTGTCTCTAGCCAGAACAGCGAGATGCCTTGTTAACACAGGCATCTCCCCATTCTGCATCTCCGTGGCACGATCGTGGGACACCAGCGGACATCGAGTGCCCGTGAAACCAGCGGACTAAATGTCCGCCGGTGTCCCGCAATCGTGTCACGGAGCTGCAGAACAGGAGAAGCCATTATAAACAGGTCATCTCCCTGTTCTGCCTTGTGACAGGACACTGATCGTCTGCTCCCTGTCATCAGAAGTAGTGATCAGTGTAGTCACAGGTAGCCCCGCGGGGGACACGGTTTACGGAGCACGCAGCACGTGCATTCACTATGCCACGATTTAAAGGGGACGTACCTGTACGCCCATTTGTGCAGCTGTGCCATTGTGCCGACGTATATTGTTGTGCTCTGGTCGGCAAGCAGTTAAGTGCAAGCAATGTAATCAATGTATTGTCCTCTTGGAGTCCGCTGTACAAATGAGCTAAGGAGAGGAAGAAGCAGCACAAGGAGCCACTCATTTGAGGGACATGTGGGTAGGAGGAGAGAGCAGAGTGCCAGAGAGATGAGCTCATCCGTGTGCTGCTTCTCTTTTCACTGCCCAGTCACAGGGGGGGTAATGGAGAACTGCAGGTGTCACTAGACTGCAGCAGAGAAAAGTCAGAATGAGGGACACCTATCAGCAAAAGTATGCAGGCATAGGACACACCCCTTGTCACGCCCCCCTTCAAGGAGAATTGTCCAAAAAACAAGATTGGTTAAACCCACAAGGGCTTTTTTTACCACTACTATTTCTTTATATTGGCTTTGGAATTTTTTTTGCCGACAGAATTCCGCTCAAGCTTGGCTTGCATACACACGTCACACAAAAGTTCTCTGAACTTTAGACCGTCAAGAACACGGTGACGTGCATCACTACGACAAGCCAAGAAAATTAAGTTCGATGCTTCCAAGAATGGGTTGAATTGTTTCCGAGCATACGTCAGAATTTTGCTACAGACGATCGGATTTTTCGATAGAAATTTTTCATCTGAAAATTTGAGAACCAGCTCTCAATCTTTTGCTGGTGGAAATGCCAAAAGCAAAAGTCAGATGGAGCCTACACACGGTCCGAATTTCCGATCAAAGGCTCACATCGGACTTTTGCTGGCGGAATTTCTGACCGTGTGTATGCGGCATCAGTCACACAGTCAGGTGCAGTATAAAACTTGTATTGAAGTAATGCAGCAACAATTCACAACAGACCTGGCGGAAAAGCTGTCCAGCCGGTTGCACTCCCTGTTTCCAACCGTTACCATAGCGGGCTCCAGTCGGAGCAGAATGCAGCCTGACCACTTTGTGCCCATCCAGGAAGATATCAAGAAGAGCAGCAACCCTAAATTTTCCCTTTTCACCTGGGAACGGTCCCTAATTGACGGGGTACCTGTCCCTACTCTGCCACTTGCAAAATGTGTGCCAAACCTTTGAGCCAGGGTCTTAAATGGGTTTTGAATGACCCAAGATGGCTGCTCGAGTCATATTGGGTGGTAGCATCCACTAGGGCAGGGATATGCAATTAGCGGACCTCCAGCTCTTGCAGAACTTCAAGTCCCATGAGGCATAACAAGACTCTGACAGCCACAAGCATGACACCCAGAGGCAGAGGCATGATGGGATTTGTAGTTTTGCAACAGCTGGAGGTCCGCTAAATGCATATCCCTGCACTAGGGGAACCTCCCCAGTGATCCAGGAAACCATAAAGTAACCCTGTTCCTCTTGACTTTCCACAACAGTGCCACTGCGGAAGAGCGCCACCTGCCGTGGATAAAAATAGACGGCACCTGCCTACAAGCTTCAAGCCGATTTACAATCTAAAGCCCTATACACACCATCAGATTATCTGCAGATTTTTGTCATCAGATTTACTAAATCCATGTAGTACAAGGGCCTGCCTGATTGCATACAAATTGAAACTCTTAGGCCGTGTACACACGAGGAGACATGTCCGATGAGACAGGTCCGATGGACCGTTTTCATCGGACATGTCTGAAGGGATCTTTTGGTCTGATGTGTGTACACACCATCAGACCAAAATCCCCGCGGACAGAGAACGCGTTGACGTATAACACACCGACGTGCTCAAACAAGGAAGTTCAATGCTTCCACGCATGCGTTGAATCAATTCGACGCATGCGGGGGATTTGGGTCCGATGTTTGGGCGTACTAACCATTGGACCGACGGACAGGTTTCCAGCGGACAAATTTCTAGGCATGTCTAGAAACTTTTGTCTGCTGGAAACCTGTCCGCTAGGCCGTACACACGATCGAACATGTCCGCTGAAACTGGTCTGCGGACCAGTTTCAGCGGACATGTCTCCTCGTGTGTACGCGGCCTTAAGGTTTAACCTTATATTAGATGGTTTTGGTAAATCTGAAGACAAAATTCTGCAGAAAATCTGATGGTGTGTATGGGGCTTAAGAGGCTGTCAAAGCTGTTAATGTTGCACTATTTGTGGTAATGGTCACCCCTGATTAAAGCCCAGACACTTTTCAAATGACATCTCTCCCCTGTAATGTCCCAGTGATCCTCACCCAGGGTGATCCCGGTATTTACTAAACCACACTTTATTTATTTCAATATATGTCTGTTACAGAAATTCCATTCATGGAACAGGACACCTAATAAATACTGATACTAACTAGAAAAGATACAATTTCTGGGGAAATTGTGTGACGTGTTCTTGCTTCCACCAATACTCCTGACTGGAGAAAGTGCCCCTGGAGATGTAAATGTGATCCAACAGTGTGTCGATCCATTGCCACATCAAAAACTGCTCCATCAAAAACTACCCCATCAAAACTACACCATCAAAACTGCACCATCAAAACTGCACCATCAAAAACTGGTTGCTATGGACTGGTTGCTATGGACTGGTTGCTATGGACTGGTTGCTATGGTCTGGTTGCTATTGACGGTTTCTATGTACTGGTTGCTATGGATGGTTGCTATATGCCTCTAGAGTATGCTAGTATGCGGAAGTTATGCAGAGCCCCAAAAAAACAGGGCCAATTCATCTCACAGCTGTGTGGGAGGAGCCAGAATCCCCTCACAGCTGTGTGGGAGGAGCTATATAATCTCTTCACAGCTGTGTGTGAGGAGTTTTCATTACCTCAGCGTTTCTTAGGAAGCCAATGTTTGTTTATATGCAAGCCCTCTAAGCACAGAGAATACTTGCTTGCTTTTTTTGAATACTTGTCCTTCTTCAGACAGTTGCATTTTAAAAACTATAAATCATACAGCGAATATCTTTATATTGTGTGAATCACAAGACCCAGACCTACATTGATGTATAGTAGGTCTCTGAAATATAAAAATTGAAGGCACAGTCACAGTTTATATATTGCCTTTAAAATGTTAAGTTTTTTGACTGTAATTTCAATGGAGGTCAATGGTGTGGGTTGCAAACAAATGGTCGTATTGTGAAAACGATTAGGACTATCACTTAGCCGTGGACACGTGTAGTGGCAGCAGGGATAGCTGAACATTTTGATATAAGATTTGTGTAGGTCGGCTTGAAAATGAGGGAGCGGTCGCAGTTTAGAAATCATGTCCTGATTTTTTATTTTTTGTCATCTCCACACTCTACCTTCACCATTCATTCCTATGGGAAAATTTTGCCGCAAAAATTATGATATTTCGCAAACGATTTGGCGAAACGTTCCACAAAGTAATAGCAACACGATCGGAAAAAAATCTGCACGTTTCGGTATATTACTCGTTCATGTAGTGTAAAAACTGTGGGAGGAGTTAGTGTGGTAAATTTGGCTATAAGAAGAACAATAATATATACAGTATGTGAGAGAATAGTAAGTGATCTTGCTATGCAAGAACACTTAATAAAGGTATTAGTATTAATGACTTTTCAGTCGAATGTTACAGCAACACAATCATATCTGAGAACCAAAAGAAATTGTACATTAATACGTTTGTTTCTATTTAGCTGGTACCAGCTATGACTAAGCACTGAAGCTACAGTGCGAAACGCTTTTGTTCCAATTTTTTTGCTGTGGCATGTTTATTTTTGTGATCGATTTTAATTAAAAGAACATTTTTGGAGTGCGGCTGTCCAAGTTCTCTTCGTATTTTTGCATCACCATTGCATTGGCAGCACCCATGGTTTGGTTTCAGTGAGGAGGTTCTTGAAGACTACTGAGCGGTAATTTTTCTCTTCCCCTTTATAGTGCCGTCGTACGTGTTGTACGTCACCGCGCTTTGCTCAAGCATTTTTTTTTTCACGAACGTGTGTATGCAAGGCAGGCTTGAGAGGAATCACATCGAGAAAAAAATTGTGTTTTTTTCATGACATGAATAACGGTCTTGTGTGCACGGCATAATAATTGGTAAGCTGCAATATAATACAGTTTTGATTTTGCGTTTAGTCTAAAACATTTTTAGCTGTCAGTCCCCGCACTGTGATACTAGCCGAACCTTTGTGCCAATGGTCACCCCTAAATAAAACCTGGACATACTTTGTAAATGACTTCTCTCCCCTCTACAGTCCCAGCAATCCTCACCCAGAATGATCCCAGTATTTACTAAACCACACTTTATTTATTTTATCAGTGTAATAGTGACTCTTTTCAGTCGAATGTTACAGTGACACAATCATATCTCAGTACCAAATGAAATTGTACATATAGAAATTTGTTAGCTATTTATGTGAATACAGCCCGTTATTGTATATTAGGAAACATGAACAATTGCTACAACTGACAAAATTAGGAAATGCATCTATCATTTTAAAACACTTCGTAATTTTTTATATTAAAATGAAAGCTTTGCTAATGTGACAGAAACATGCAAGTGCATTATTTGAGCTACTGTTAGATGTGGCATTGATCATACATTGGCTTTTGCTGCCATCTTGTGGTTTCTTTCCAGAATGCAGTGGAATGAGTTCATTGATCAGCCTATACCTTGAACATAATGAGAATTCTCATTAGAAGAGAATGAGAACACATTGGGAAATGTAGGTGCTGGGCAGCTGTCCATAGCAACCAACCAGCTTCTAACTTCAGCTTCTTCAATTAGGCTTAAACAAAAAAAACTAGAAGTATATATATATATATATATATATATATATATATATATATACACACACACATTTAGCACTAACACCTAGCCTAATACTTCTGGCAGGAGAGTAGTCAAGTAAGTCAAGTAATCCTTTAAAAAGTGTAAAATGTAGCCTAAGGCAACCCCTTTTTTATATTGGGTAGAGTGAGAAACAGGAAGTGAGAATATATCCCTCCAAAATCAGGGAATCCCTGGGTGTCACCAGAACTAGTGTCTCCATTAGAAGCTTTCCCCTCTATTACTGCTCTGGGGACAAGCAAAATTGTGAAATATTATTTTCTTTCACTTTCAATAATAATGGTAAACAGGATAAAAATCCAACTTCACTCTATCAAAAAAAAAAAAGTTTTGCCTTTGGTTTACGAGAGAATGTTCCATTTCAGATTCTCCTAAATGTTGGATTTTCCCTGATTTTCTGTACCAGAGGAAATGGTCACCAAGACCAATAAAAAGGGGGACGCTCCCCTGTCCAGGGGAGACACAGCCATCTTCAAAAACCAGATGTATTAAATTTTCCACCTTCTATTCAAAAATAAAAACAAGGAAAATGTGAAACTCATAGAACAGCGAACAGTGGGTGTGGCCAATTTGTATTTGCTGACATCATCGGCCTGCCTCCCAGTGATGCTGAACCTGCCTTCAGACAGTCGCCCACATCTCCCGGATAGATTTGTGTGTGTTTCATTATCTTGGTTACTTTGGGAGCCACAGCCCGGTCAGAGTACAGTATCCAGGTTTCAGGCGGACTGAAACCCGGACACATGATTCAAAACCCAGACTGTTCGGGTGAATCCTGGACAGCTGCGCGACCCCATGAAGGACTCATGCAGACCTTGCAGAATTGTCAGTGTATCTGTCTGCTCATACCTCAAAAGGCCAGGAAGATACACTGACAGGGAGTATCAATAAACTAACAGAGCGCTCAATAGTGCCACGGTTGTTAATTGAAACTACAAGCCGGCAGCCTGATTACGGGTGCAGCACTGATGGGCACTGATAGGCAGCACTGATGGGCATTGATAGGCGGTACTGATGGGCACTGATAGATGGCTCTGATAGGCAGCACTGATAAGGAGGCACTGGCAGGCTTTACTGCTGGGCACTGATTGGCATCTACAATGGGCACTGATTGGCACCTTTAAACATCATACCTGGTGATCCTGGGTGGCTGGAGGAAGCCAAGGATACAGAGCAGTGAGCAGTGAGCTGTCAGATAGCCTGGGACGCTGTGACCAATCTGAGTGTTCCAGAGGATTAACCATGCCTCCATCATCAGAGGCTGACAGTTCACTGCAGCTTCCTTAGGGTTCTCTGTTTCCTCCAGCGATTCAGTGATAACAGCAGTGTGGATCAGAGGGGGGAAGAATGGGGGAGCGGACTTCACAGACTAACATGCCTACAGCTTTGACACGGAGAGGAGTGGATTGTTTTTAAACATTTAATTAATTAAAACGACCACACCCGCAGCTACCTGGCGCCTCTCTCCCTCCCTTATGTCCGTCCGCCGCTCCGATCCCCCTGCTGTCTGGGTCCCCCTGTGGGCAGGGCCGATCCGACCTATTGGCTCACTATGCAAGCCACTTAGGGCCCCGCAAAGCTGCGGAGGGCCCCCCAAATTAATAGTGGCCCCGCCTGGTGAGAAGTTCATTTTCGGGCCCTCACCCCACTTCTCAACTCGCTGACTGCATGGGAGAAGGGGTAGGTTACAACACCCCCTCCCCCTGCATTTTCTGGAGCCCCCCCGCTTCTCAGCTTTAACTTTAAAAGTTTTTATTGGATTTTACAAGCAGGAGACAACAAGGTCATACAGTGGTGGGTGTGAAAGCGTCAAAATAAACATATAATACATGTGACAACTATCAAGAAAAAGACTACATCAACAAAATACTTGAAAAAAAGGAAACTACAACCTGATGTTTAAGACCGAGCTTTAGAAGTACAAAGGCCCGGGCGCCCCGAAGGGGAGGCTTCCTGCAGCCTGACCCCTACACCCCTATAAGGAGCTAACTGTGCAGGGGGGGGGGGGGGGGGGACGGGACGAAGGAAGACCCCTCTCATAGATTATGTCAAAATTACCAAAAAATAGGGGCGCTGAGTGAGAAGCCAAAAAAGGCAGACAGTTGTACCGTATCCCAACAAAAGAACACACCACCCAACATTAACAGGAAGAGAGAAGAAAAAAAATAAAGCAATGCTCAGGCTTGATGAGCTCTATATCAAATGATGGGAGGTGCAGCTCCCGGGGCAGAGTCCCCGATGCTGCTCAAAGTGATTGTTAGGGAGAAGGAAACAGACGAGAAGAAAAAAGGAGAAAAGAAGGAGAAAAAAGAGAAAAGGAGTGCAGTGACAGAAGGTGGAAGTCTAAGCCAGGACCTCTTTGCATGACAGAAAAATGGATTCTCCAATCCCCATGTAGTTAGCCCATGGTTCCCATATCTCCCGAAACTGCGGGAAAGTGTCCAAGATAGAGCTCAACATCTTCTCCTGCGACATGATCCAGGAGATTTTCCGTTTAGCTGCTGTAATGGAAACTTTGGGGCATTTTCACGCTCTAGCTAAGGTGATTTTGGCCCCCAAGAAAATGAAGAAGACTAATTTATGGGTTGGTTTCGCTGCCTGGGGGAGGCGCTGATTAAGAAGAGCCGTTAATGGAGATTTGGGGATAGCAAGACCTGAGACCATGGACACTATTCGGAATACTTTGGTCCAGAAGCTCCTAATTTTGGGACATTCGCACAATACGTGTAGCATGGTGCCCCTCATCTGGCACCCTCGAAACCATAAGGGGGAGACCGAGGGGAACATAGCGGCAAGCCGGGCAGGAGTGAGGTACCATCTGGTGAATACTTTTAAATTGGCTTTAATGAGAGAGATACTTGATAGTGTTGCTCACGAATATTCGCATTGCGAATATTCGCTACGAATATTGCATATTCGAGTATTCGCGAATAACTCGAATATTGCGGCGAATATTCGCTATGGCGAATATTCGTATTTATTCAAATTTATTTTTAAAACAGATCACATCCTAGTGATCTCCATCGACGTCTAAAAGCATTGCTGGTATGATTAGAGAGAGACCCTGGGCCGAGTAGCTGATGCGATTCTTTTATGTTGCCGAAAATTCGCATTGCGAATTTTCGGCAACATAAAAGAATCGCATCAGCTACTCGGCCCTTCTTTTGCATCAGAGCCAATCAGAATAACTTGAATATTCGGCAAAAGGAATATTGCGTGATATTCCTTTTGCCGAATATTCGAGTTATTCTGATTGGCTCTGATGCAAAAGAAGGGCGCATCAGAGCCAATCAGAATAACTCGAATATTCGGCAAAAGGAATATTGCGCGATATTCCTTTTGCCGAATATTCGAGTTATTCTGATTGGCTCTGATGCAAAAGAAGGGCGGAGAAGATAATCGCGCAATATTCCCTTTGCCGAATATTCGAGTTATTCTGATTGGCTCTGATGCGCCCTTATTTTGCATCTCACAGCCAATCAGAATAACTCGAATATTCGGCAAAGGGAATATTGCGCGATTATCTTCTCCGCCCTTCTTTTGCATCAGAGCCAATCAGAATAACTCGAATATTCGGCAAAAGGAATATTGTGCGATATTTCTTTTGCCGAATATTCGAGTTATTCTGATTGGCTCTGATGCAAAAGAAGGGCGGAGAAGATAATCGCGCAATAGGAATATTGCGCGATAATCTTCTCCGCCCTTCTTTTGCCCCCTTATTCTCCTTTCTTTTAAGTAGAGTTAGGCCTTGTACACACGAGGGGATATTTCCGCTGAACATGGTCCGACGGACCATTTCAGCCGAAAAATCCCCTCGTCTGTAGGGGCAAACGGACGCTTCTTGCCGGATTCATCCGGCGGAAAAATTTCAAAGCATGCTTTGAAATAATTCCGCCGGATAGCTGGCCGTCAGATATGTCCGCTGGTTAGTACGGCAAACCAGCGGACATATCTTGCCGCACATGCGTCGTATCCTGTGAATGGATCCGACGCATGCGCGCGGAAGTGTTTACTTCCTGGTGCGGTGACGTGGCGGTCACGTGGCGGCGTCAACGTCACCGCCGCGTCACCGCGCTGTCCGCCGGCGGGGAATTTGATCCGATGGTGTGTACAGCCATCGGATCAAAACATCCTGGCGCAAATATACGCTGTAAACGGTCCGGGGACCGTTTACAGCGGATATTTCCCGTCGTGTGTACAAGGCCTTAGTGTTTAGTGCATATCAGTTTAGTAATACAGGAAATGATCTCTGTTTATGAGAATTTCGCAATCATTTTCGCATTAGCGAAATTTCGCAATTTTTTTTTTGGATAAAATATCACGAATATTCGATATTAGCGAAAATTCGCGAATATTCTTCTATATATTGGCGCAATATCGCGAAATCGAATATGGCATATTCCGCTCAACACTAATACTTGAGATCCCTTTAAAAGATGAGGAATAAGCGCTGTGCCAAGTATCTAGGTCCCATGTTACCTGCAAATCATCCTCCCAGGCCAGCATGTAGGCCGTCATACGGTCATTAGTGGCTAGTGACGAGTAGATTCTGGAAATCCCTCCCCTCTGCTCCATGAGGTCTCCACACCACTGTTCGTATGGTGTAAGTTGGGGGGTTCAGGGTTCCTTGACCAGAGAGATCAAAGAAAGCAGGACAATTGATGGAACCAAAATCGTTCAGTAGAAGGCATTTTTAAGGTCTTAACACACTGGTTGAGGGAAAGGGGTCCCGAAGGTGAAAGGAAGTGCCTGATCCGATACATCCCCTTATCCAACCACCACCTGAAGGCCCTGATGTCCATCCCCGGGGGAAAATCAGGATTGTGGAAGATGTGCGCTAAGGGTCTACAGGAGGAGACCAGGAAAGGGTTGTTCCTGAGCTTATCCCAGATTGCAAATGTGTGTGACAGGGACGGACAAAGTATAGGTGGTCTAGCTTTTGGAGGTTTCCAGAGGAGGAAATCAAGAGTAAAAGTGGGGACCGCTTATCTTTCCATGTCCACCCAGTCAGGCTTGGCCACTTTACTGTATACCGCGGAGAGCTGGGCGAGTCTGGTCGCCTGGAAGTACCAAAGTAGATTGGGTAGTCCCAATCCCCCTTTGCTTCTAAGTCTGAAAAGGGTGTGTCTAGCTAGACGAAACATGATGACTTTAGATTGGAATGCATCCAAGTTATCCTTCCTAATTGAAATCGGGAGGGAGCGGAAGATATAAAGCAGGGGTCTCAAAGTACCGGCCCGCGGGCTATTTACGGCCCGCGGACAGGAAATAAATGGCCCGCAGGCAGGGAGGGTGCCGCGGAAGCGATTTGCGGTAAATCCCGCGGTCCCGCGATGACGGCAAATGTCCCGCGAATCCGGCCCCCCCCCCCCGCGATTACCGCGATTCGCGGTAAATCCCCGCAATTCGCGATAAATACCCACGATTCGCGGTAAATCCCCACGATTTGCGGTAAATCCCCGCTCAACAAATCTGAGCCGTGGACCCCCCCCCCCCGCTCAACAACTTTGATCTGCGAACCCCACCGCTCAACAACTCCGAATGATCCGCGGAAACCTCCCCCGCTCAACAACTCAGACCTGCGGACCCTCCCCGCTCATCAACTATGATCTGCGGACCCCCCCCCCGCTCAACAACTTCGTTGAGAGGTATGCTCATTTGTCCCTCATTCTGAAGTTGAAAAGTTGGGAGGTATGCCTGATGTGCTCTGATTGTGCCCTGATGTACCCCATGTACCCTGATATGCCATGTGCCCCAGGTACCCTGATGTGTTCTGATGTGCCATGTGCCCCATGTACCCTGATGTGCCTCATGTACCCTAATGTGTCCCTGATGTGCTGGGCTCTGTACATCAGGGTACCCTGTGCCCTGTACCCTGATGTGCCATGTGCCCTGTACTGATGTGATGTGCCTGATGTGCTCTCATGTGCCCTGATGTGTGCCATGTACACTGATTTTCTGGGCTTTGTACCCTGATGTGCTGTTTCATTTGCCCTGTACCCTGATGCGCCATGTCCTGTACCCTGATGTGCCATGTGCCTTGTCCTGATATGTCCTGTCCTGATGTGCCGTGCTCTGTACCCTGATGTGGCCTGTTGTGCTGTGCTGTGCTCTGATGTGCCCTGTACCCTGTTGTGCTCTGATGTGCTGTGCCCTGTACCCTAATGTGCTGTGCCCTGTACCCTGATGTGCTGTGCCCTGTACCCTGATGTGTGCTGTGCCCTGATGTGCGCTGTGCCCTGATGTGCGCTGTGCCCTCATGTGCGCTGTGCCCTGTACCCTGATGTGCTGTGCCATGTGCCCTTATTTGCTGGGCTCTATGCCTTGATGTGCTGTACCCTGATGTGCTGTGCCCTGTACCCTGATGTGCTGTGCCCTGATGTGCTGTGCCCTGATGTGCTGTGTCCTGATGTGCTGGGCTCTGAGCCTTGATGTGCTGTGCCATGATGGTGAGTGGTCAGTGTGTAGTGTAGTGTAGTGGTCTGTCGGCAGTGTAGTGGTCTGTCGGCAGTGTAGTGGTCTGTCAGCAGTGTGCAGTGCAGTGGTCCATGTGCAGTGGTCCGTGTGCTGTGGTCCGTAAGCAGTGGTCCGTGTGTAGTGGTCCGTGTGTAATGCAGTGGTCCATGTGCAGTGGTCCGTGTGCAGTGGTCCGTGTGCTGTGGTCAGTGTGCTGTGGTCCGTGTGTAGTGGTCCGTGTGTAGTGGTCCATGTGTAGTGGCCCGTGTGTAGTGGTCTGTGTGCAGTGCAGTGGTCAGGGTTAATAATGCGTTTGCTGACACCAATACTAGGGTTAATAATGTGTCCGCTGACACCAGTGCTGGGGGTTAATAATGTGTCCGCTGACACCAGTGCTGGGGGTTAATAATGTGTCCGCTGACACCAGTGCTGGGGGTTAATAATGCGTCCGCTGACACGGAGCTGGGGGTTAATAATACGTTCGCTGACACCAGTACTGTTTTTGAAGTTTGAAAGTTTGCATGCGGCCCCCCATGGGATATGAAAACTTGTCTTGCGGCCCTCAGGTAATTTTAGTTTGAGACCCCTGATATAAAGAAGTCGCGGAAGGAGGGTAATTTTTACTAAGTTGATCCTTCCCAACCACGACAGTTGATGGGGGTGCCATTGTTTAAGAACTAATTCCAGTTTCTTGAACATGGGGGGATAATTGGCTCGATAGAGTAGTTCGATTTTAGGGGTTAAATTAATTCCCAAATAGCGGATAGATGTGTCACTCCATCTAAAACGAAAGTAGTCTTTCAGCTGGGCAACTATAGGTGGAGGGAGGGATATGTTGAGAGCCTGAGATTTGGAATAATTGACCCGTAACCCCGAAACATCAGCAAAATCGTCCAATGTTTTGCAGATCACTGGTAGGGAGGTGACTGGGGAGGTTACGAAAAGAATCGGATCGTCCGCGAACAGACCGCATTTGTGGGTCGTGGTACCGCAACGGACTCCCGCGATGTCTGGATTAGACCTGATGGCAATGGCCAGTGATTCAATTGCTATGGCAAAAATTAGCGGAAAAAGGTGACAGCCTTGATAAGTGCCCTTCCTTATTGCGATGGGATCTGAGTACATGCCCAGTAGTTTAATCCTGGCCTCAGGATTGGAGTATAGGATCGGACAAGCCCGGTGAACCTGGGGCCAAAGCCCCAGCCCTCCAGAATTGTGTTAATATAGGACCAGGAGACAGAGTCGAAGGCCTTCTGGAGATCCAACAACAGAAACATCCCCGCCTGAACCCCTCCACCGTCCCAGCCTGATTGTAACAATGACATAACATCGACTACCCTCCTAATTTGGTCTGGCCCCTGACGACCGGGTATGAACCCGACTTGGTCTTTGTGAATGTAAGTTCCGATAAAGGACGCTAAGCGGTCGGCCATAACCTTGGTCATTATTTTGAGATCATTGTTAATGAGGGATATCGGCCTATAGTTACTGACCTTGCCCGGGTCCTTGTCAGGTTTAGGGATAACGGAGATGAAGGCGGCATTCAGTTGTGCGCCCATGGGCTCTCCCTTAGCTTTGGAGTTGTAGAAGTTTGCGAGATGGGAGGCTAAGATCGGTGCGAAGGCTTTGTAATAAGGGGTTGAGAACCCATCAGGTCCCGGGGCAGAAGTGTTCTTCAGGCCTTTAATGACCTCCAAGATCTCTTCTACGGATATTGGCGTCTCGAGTCTGTCTCTGTGGTCCCTTGATAGAGAGGGGATGAAACGCCTGTAAAATTTTATGAGGGTTTGCTGTGGGGGGGGGGGGGGGGGGGGCGACCTGCTATGTTGATTTTAGGAAAGGCGTACGTTCGGGGACGCAGGGTCAGTTTGGAGGCTAGGAGAGGCCCCGGTTTATCTTTAGCGATAAAATTTCGCTCCTTGCCAACGCAGGCTGGACTTGGCCCTAGCCGTGAGTGCCAAGTTCAGTTCCAAGCGGGCTGAATCAATGCGTGATGTGGGACATTGTCCCGGGTCTTTTTTATGTGCCACACAGAGATCCTGGAACTTCTTTTCCAGGTCCCTAATGTCCGCCCTACGTGCCCTATTAATCCGTGCTTTCATTTGGATCAATTTGCCTCTGATGGTCGCCTTGTGGGCAGCCCATAAAGTCTCTGCCGAGATGTCAGGGGAGCTATTTAGCGTAAAGTATTCAGAAATGGCCATTTCAATCTAAATTTTTTGTGCTGGGTTAGACAGAATCGCTTCGTTAAGACGCCAATAAGGGGATGCCGAGGGTGCAAGGTGAGTGGTCAAGGACAGGCTCATTAGGGCATGATCTGACCAAACTGTGTCTGTGATCCGAGAGTCACCTACCACTGGGATCAGGGCATTGGAGACCAGGAGGTGATCAATCCTGGCATAGGTTTGGTGAGCGTGTGAGAAATGCGTATAATCCTTCCGGGTAGGATTCATTTCCCTCCAAATGTCCGTAAGGCCCCTTTGAAATAATAGTTTGGCTATTTTGGAGCTAAGTCTAGTGGGGCGTACATTCTGTGCTGAGGGAGGCTTGGATTTGTCAATACTCTGGTCGAAGGCAACATTTGAATCCCCGCCCAGTATCACCGATCCTTCCAACATGGGATCTAGAGTTTTGAATAGGTCAATAAAGAATTTGAGTTGGCCCACGTTGGTGGCATAGTAAGAAACCAGGGAGTACAGGTGACCATAAATTGTGCCTTTGACCATGACAAACATTCCCCCCCAGGTCCTTATATTCGCAAAGAAATTGTCCCGATGGGGCTTTTAAGCAGCTAATGTGAAAAAATGTATAGGAATGCAACGTCTATAGTAAAACGTTTTTATTACAAAAATGTGATGACATAAAAATTATTGTACAAGGAATGAGTTGCGGCATAGTGGCATAAGTTAAAATATCCATACACATTTCATGATAAGACAATATAATACATAGCCTGGGATATGGCAAGCATGTACAATTCCTAACGCGTTTCGACCAGTCGGTCTTCTTCAGAGGATTTTTTAATAGTCGTAGCTGAAAAAGATTAATTACATGAATAAATATATATATAGATTGTCTCGTCTATATATTCCCTCTGGAGTCCACATCCTGTGGGGGATGGTCCCAGACCCAAAAGGGAGGGGGACAAGGGAAATTTATTTGGATGTAGATTGTTTACATAAAAAATCATCAGCATATTTACCAAGAAAAAAGGATATTTTAACTTATGCCACTATGCCGCAACTCATTCCTTGTACAATAATTTTTATGTCATCACATTTTTGTAATAAAAACGTTTTACTATAGACGTTGCATTCATGTACATTTTTTCACATTAGCTGCTTAAAAGCCCCATCGGGACAATTTCTTTGCATATATATCGGGGTGTGCAGCCATTTCTCTCCGCCCATAGGTCTGTCTCTTTTTTCCAAGGGTCCTTATATTCGAACTTCAGGGAAAACCTACAATTCTTAGAAATTAGAATTGCCACCCCCTTGGTTTTATCCTCAGCACTGGCTAATAAAAATTGCGGGAAATGGGCATGGAGGAAGTTGGGTTTGTATCGGGAAGTGGGTCTCCTGCAAGAAGAAGACATCCAGGTAGCGGGACTTCGCAAAGTCCAGAACCTTTCGCCTCTTGGAGGGTGAGTTAAGACCTTGTGCGTTGTGGGTGGCTACTTTCAACTGAGTAGCCCTGGGAGCGTGACTAGCCATGGAGCAGAGGAGTGTGGAAAAGCTGCAGAACCCCGCCACTTACCGGATTAGAGAGACTACAGTAGTTTCGGCGACCTGACCTCTGTAAGAGTTGAGGGTGTCCTGGATGCAAAGAGCTGATGGCAAAATTATGACCTCCTGCAAAGAGAATAAAGGTTAGAAAGGAAATGGACAGACAAAAAAGAAGAGGGAAGGGGAGGGGTAGGTGGTCCGAGCTCGCAGGGAGCCCGGAGGTGTGAAGGGTAGTCAAACACCCCTCACCAAAAATCTCATTCAATTCGTCAGTACCCAGCCAGCTGGGCAGACGCCGAACACACGGAGAAGGCATAACCAAATCCGGGGGGTAGGTGGTAGCGCAGCAACACCGCTCCGACCTTGGCGCAGTAGAAACCATATCAGGAGCATAAAGCTCCAAGAAAATTAGCAGGGAGGCACGGAGCCCCAGAGGCCGCCCCTCCCGAAGGCCCCCCTCCGCGGAAATCCAGCAGAGGAGGATTAGGGCCCCCGAGGGTAGACCACCGACATACAAATACAGAACAGAAGTCCAATGTATATAACAGGATTAACCATATAGACCGAGTCTATCAACTGTATAGTTTTAGAACAAGGTTGAAGTAGAGATCAAACTCGCCCTAAAGGGCAATAACTAGAACAAATGCAAAGACACAGAGGGGGATGAATTAGCCCCCCTTAAAACAAATGGGAAGTTCCTACAGGAAAGAGTACGTCATAAACTGTTCCCAGAGGAGTTGTCAGAAGGAATCAAGGGGGTCTGGTGTCCCTGGTCTTCTTGAGTTTGGGCTTTTCCCAGGTGTTTGCCAGAGGGCTCGCAGGTAGGGATGAGCTTTGAGTTCGAGTAGAACTCATGTTCGACTCGAACATTGCCTGTTCGCTGAGCAGCGAACTATTTGGGGTGTTCGCGGCAAGTTCGTGTGAACTTTAGAACCCTGTTAAAGTCTATGGGACGCGAACGTTTGAAATCTAAAGTGCTAATTTTAAAGGCTAATATGCAAGTTATTGTAATAAAAAGTGTTTGGGGACGTGGATCCTGCCCCAGGGGACATGTATCAATGCAAAAAAAAGTTTTAAAAACTGCAGTTTTTTTGGCAGCAGTGATTTTAATAATTCCTTTAAGTGAAACAATAAAAGTGAAATATTCCTTTAAATTTCGTACCTGGGGGGGGGGGGGGGGGTGTATAGTATGCCTGTAAAGTAGCGCTTGTTTCCCATGCTTAGAACTGTCCATGCACAAAGTGTCATTTCTGAAGGAAAAAAAGTATATAATGAATTGTCGGCTCCCGGCAATACAGAGAAAAGTCAGTCATAAAAAAAAAATGTGTGGGGGTCCTTAAAATCCATACCAGACCTGAAGGGTCTGGAATGCATATTTGGGGGGAACCCCACATAATTTTTTTAAAATTTGACGAAGGGCCTGGTAATTGAATTTAGGGGGACCCCCACACATTCTTTTTTTATGAATGACTTTTCTCTGTATTGCTGGTATCCGACAATTCATTATAGCCACGAGTGATTTTAAATTACTTTTTTCCTTCAGAAATTACATTTTGATCAGGGACAGTTCTAATAACAGGAAACAAGCGCTACTTTACAGGCATACTATACACCCCCCTAGGTACGAAATTTAAAGGAATATTTCAATTTTATTGTTTCACTTTAAGCATTAGTAAAATCACGGCTCCTGAAAAAACGGCTGTTTTTTAAAACTTTTTTTTCATTGATACATGTCCCCTGGGGCAGGACCCAGGTCCCCAAACACTCCCCTGGGGCAGGACCCGGGTCTCCAAACACTTTTTAGGACAATAACTTGCATATTGGCCTTTATAATTAGTACATTAGATCTCAAACGTTCAAGTCCCATAGACTTTAACAGGGTTCTAAAGTTCACACGAACTTTTGGTCTGTTCGCAGGTTCTGGTGCGAACCGAACCCAGGGGTGTTCGGCTCATCCCTACTCGCAGGGGATGGTCGCTTGGTTGATCCAGGATTGGAGTTTGAAAGATCCATTGCTGCTTCCTGGGAAATGAGGCACAAGTGCAGGAGAAGGCGTTCCCCATCCTGAAGACTGTGAAAGGAGTGCTCCTTGCCTTTATACTCAAATTTTAGGGCAAAAGAGAAGGCCCATTTGTATTTAATGTTACGCTGTGACAGGACCAGCAAGAGAGGTTTCACGGCTCTCCTTTTTTGGATGGTGGTCGGGGAGAGATCTGCAAACACTTGTATATTGTGTCCTCGACAAGTGAGAGGGTTTTGGTGCCTGCAAAGCTTCATAACTTCCTCTTTAACCGAAAAAGAGTTTGACCACTATGTCCCTGGGGGATCCGTCCTTTCTGGGGGGTCCTAGGGTTCTGTGAGCACGGTCGATCTCAAGCTTATGTGGCGGGATGTTGGGGATAAGTTGTTTAACAAAGTCCTGGACAACCGAGAAGGTATCAGTGATCGATTCAGGGAGCCCCCTGATCCTAAAATTCTCTCTCCTGGATCTGTTCTCCAGGTCATTGATTCGGAATAAAGCAGTGTCCAATTGATCCTGCAGAACCTGTATCTGGTCGGAATTTTGTCTAGTTGATGCTATAGTTTGATCCAATTTACTTTCAATCGATTCCATCCTTGCGCCTATCATGTGAAAGTCCCCCCTTAGGTCATTAGTGATCTTTGCAGCAGTCTGCGCCAGCCCCTTGTCCAGTAATAAGGACAATTGTGTGAACAGTTCAGAAGTCTGAGATATGCTTTGAGGGGCGGCAGCAGCCATGACAGGCTCCACTGTCGCCTGAGGTGAGGCAGGCCCCAGGGGAGAATTCAGCAGCTCAGCCATGGTCTGCTCTAGTAAAGACTCTGTGGATGCTGGAGAATGAACCTGGTCTGCTAAGGGACTGGCCGGGATCCCTAGATTGTGGGAGCTGGCTATTGCAGCAGCATACGACGGCTTGAAACCCGGGGATTCCTCTGCTCCCGCGTGAGGTGTCTGTGTGACGCCCGCCATCTTGGAATCAAGTGCCCCGTTTACCGCGATGAATCGTGGCTCTAGACTTCTCCTCACAGATCTCTCCGACATGAGCTGATGCCCCGACAATCCCCCCACCTGAGTGTGTAATGGTGGCGACCTCCGGGGATCCCACTCCCCCACTATTAGCGCCGGTCAGTTAGAGCGGTGCGGAGCTCTCAGGTTAAGCTGCCATTCCTGAGCAGTCCGCGCATGCGCCTCTCCAGAAAGACCCCGCTTCTCAACTTTAATGTGACATATTGTCATTTTGCTTAGGGCCCCAGGGAGGTCAGGATCGGCACTGGCCATGGGTGTATTGGGGGGGGGGGGGAGAATTGTGCTGGTAGGGGAAGAAGATTTATAATAGGAGGGGATGGGGATAATGTCACCCCAATCGCAAAGCAAAACATCTTTTGGGTGACAGGCATCCCATGATTCTGTTTGCGAGATTTTCCCCTTATATATCGGGTGTCAATAGTGGCAAAATTGTGCTGTGGTTAGGGTGCCATGACACAATACTCCACTAAAGTGTTCGGGTTTAGTTTGAAGAAAAGATGGCAACCCTAGCCACAACAAACCATGTAGATTAGAAGCACTCACCTTTCGCCGTGCCCACTAATTAGTGAGGCACACTGTGCATGGTACACATTCTTTCCTTATTTACCCCACAGATATTTGTCCCTTCCATGAAGTGGATAGTTAGTTGTATTTGACTCCCCCCTCAGGCCAATTTTTCCCAGATTTCCACTGTCACTATAAACCTCCTGGTTCCCCTCTACACATCAGATGGTGGCTCCAGCGGACCCTTGAATCCTTGCCAGCATGATAATCAAACTATGGAGTGCTGGAATGCCTTGGTGTAGAGTACAGCTTTTATGACTGGAGCAGGCATTTACAGTCTACATATCAAGAGCACTGATCTTTTTTCAAATCCCTCTCTTGGTACCAGTGGCAGCTGGTGAAGTTTTAGGATAGGAGGGCGCAAAACCCCGCCCCTCCAAGTTCGCCCCCTCCCATTACTCATAAGCCACGCCCCTTATAGAATCCACCTACTCCGTCCCCTGTATTCCACTTGCTTCCACTCATAGTTTCAGTGGTATACAGCTCAGCATCACAGAACAGAGTATAAAGGTATATGGTATATAGCACAGCATTACAGATCGGCGCAAACCAACTGAAAAATTACACTGTTAAAAATGAGGGGTTCCCTCTATAATGAGGGGTTCCCACATGTAAATCGCACATATCTGCATTCTGCAACCTGTAAATAGCACATATCAGCGCCCTGTAAATCGCACGCATCTGCATTCTGCACCCTGTAAATTGCACGTATTTGCATTCTGCACCCTGTAAATAGCACGTATCTGCATTCTGCAAACCCCCCCCCCCCTCCCCCAATCAGGTCAGCTACAGTGCTACACTATACACATGGCAGGGGGGTGATGAACACAGCAATCAAACCCCCCCCCCCCCCAGACTAACACAGGGTGGCAGGGCAGACAGACACACTCCTCCAGGCTCCAGCCTCTTCTTCATCTTGCAAGTACAACACTACTACAAGTCCCAGCATTAAAAAAAAAGGCATGACCACTTATCCTCCTTGTAGTTCTCCATTGTTTCCTGGGGCTCGGGTGCATGCTATCCACCATCTTTGTCCAGTTGTTCTCTCAGTGCTGGGACTTGTAGTCCCATAGATGGTGGATTGCATACACCTGAGCCCTAGGAGAAGATGGAGAACTACAAGTCCCAGCAGTGAGAGAAAAACTGGACAAAGATGGTGGATTGCATGCACCTGAGCCTCAAGAGAAGATGGAGAACTACAAGTCCAAGCAGGTTATAAGGCTCCGAGATGGATGGGTGTCCAGACATCCATCCACCTCGGAGCCTTATATTATAACCTGCTGGGACTTGTAGTTCTCCACCTTCTCCTGGGGCTCAGGTGCATGCAATCCACCATCTTTGTCCAGTTTTTCTCTCACTGCTGGGACTTGTGGTTCTCCATCTTCTCCTAGGGCTCAGGTGTATGCAATCCACCATCTATGGGACTACAAGTCCCAGCAGTGAGAGAAACGTGGATGGGTGTCCAGACATTAAGTTTAAAAAATAAACTTTGAATAACTGGGGGGGGGGGGGGGGTTTGTCGGCCGCTATTCCCGCTGGACAATACGTATAAAAAATTTACTTTCAATAAGCGGGGGGGGGGGGGGGAGTTTGAGTGTGCTGACGGCCGCCGCCATTCCCGTCGATCATTTAAACAAAATACCGCTGTTTTGCCTGCAAATTAATTTAAATAAGAGGGGGGTTGGGCCGATGCTGCTGCCGCCAAACTTTTCATAAAACAAGACGGTACAGGGGAATGCATGGCAGCAAGGCATAGCTTACCTGTTCCTCGGTCGGGCGCACTGAGCTCGAGCGGTCCCGACGTCACTTCCTGTTTTTCCAGTGACGTCGGAACGAGCACAGAGACGGGCGCACACAGAAAGTGTATGCACCCCCACGATCTTAACTATACAGTCCATCACGCCGGAAGCAAGTGGCGCGATGGAAAGTGCCACAAAGACACATTTTGGCTGCCAATGTAGCGCCGCGTCTGCAATCCCGTGATTGCACAGACGTGGCGCTACTCCTACTACTCCTACGGCGCGCGGACACAGTGCACATAAGGCCCTTTTTTGGAATTTTTTTTTCTTAAAGGGACAGGTTTAAATAATTTTTTTTACTGACTGGGGGATGGGGGGCGGCGCCCGAGCGCCCCCTATGGACGGGCCGCCACTGCTTGGTACTGAAGAAGCACTGAAAAGCATTGGCTTGTAAACAAAAACTACAGGAGCTTTAAATTATTTCTGGATTTTAAAATTAGTCTAGTGCTCCTCTTCTGTACTGCCAGAATCACCACCTTTCTATGAAAATATATACTGTATATACTCAAGTATAAGCCGACCCGAATATAAGCTGACGCACCTAATGTTACCACAAAAAACTGGGAAAAAGTATTGACTCGAGTATAAGCCTAGGGTGTCCATCTGCATGCCTCACTGTGCCTCACTGTGTCCATGTGCATGCCTCAATGTATCCATGCCTCACTGTGTCCATGCCTCACTGTATCCATGCCTCACTGTGTCCATGCCTCACTGTGTCCATGCCTCACTGTATCCATGCCTCACTGTGCCCATGCCTCACTGTGCCCCACTAGACTTATGTTTAACATGGGAGTATATAGAAAAATCGGTTCTCCCCGGCCGTAATTCCCCCAGACAGCAAACATTGTAGATGGGAACTGGGGCTACATGTTTGCCAAGTTTGGAGTCCAGGCATGGCCGGTACCGGGTCCCCAAAGTTACCGGAGAAATTACCATTTAACATGAAAGTCTATGGAAGGGGTGCCCGACTTTGAAAAATCGGTGCTCTCTGGGCGTAGGTCCCTAAGATAACAAACTATGCACACTTGTAGAGGAATAGTGGGGCTATATGTGTGCCAGTGGAACTTGTGGCCGGCCGGTACCGGGTCCCCAAAGTCCGGGAGATCATGCGCAAAAAGGTGGCTCGAGTATAAGCCGAGGGGGGCATTTTCAGCACCAAAGAATTTGCTGAAAAACTTGGCTTATACTCGAGTATATACAGTATATTACTAAACATCACCATACGCTTGATTTGCATACTAGAGTGATTCGTTTTTTTTAAAAAGAAGGGGGGACAAAGTTTTGTAAAGATGTACTTTATTTAAAAATTATAATGTGTTAGACATACAACTAGAAAACAAGTACACAAGACTTTGGTAGGAAATATATTTATGACAGGTTTATCAAAAATTCCACAGCAAAATAACAACAAAAATGCTAAAAAAAAAAAAAAAAGAAATTAAACATTCTTATGAGGCACATACATATTAATTTATTAAACCCTACATAATTTAATTTATTCTTGAGGCTTCAAAAGACCAGATGTTGAATTCAAATGAACTCGCACTACAGCAGCGTTAAGAACAACAAAAGTTTAGTGAACACTTAGAAATATGTGTATAATTTGAATAATGGAAGGAAAAAAATAAATCAATGGTAAAATATGAGGACATAAAATATATTTATATTTTCGGCAACTACTGTAGTTTTGAAATTTATCTTCGTTTGCGTTACTATCAACTTCAATCCTTCCATTCCCCAAACATGAGATAACAGATATTGACTGATTACACATGCTGGTCAAAAAAAAAAATATATTTCTGTATCTTTATTTAAAGTAGATGTAAAGCCAAAAAATATTTTGTTACTTTAGACAGAATGTGGAAGGTTTTTATTCCTGTTCAATTCCAGCTAGAGTGATTAAACCTCTCTATTGGTCCTGGTGATCGTTTTTTTTTTTTTTAAAGTGTATTTTTGTGCGTGAACTCGAGAGAGAGGAGCCGGACTGTAGGAGTTGGGAGTAGGCAGACCCTCCCCCCGGAGGCAATCGCCATCCTTCTCCATGCCCCTGGTGGCAATGGCGGGTGTGAAGGGGGGCCTCCCACTCACCCCGCCCTACCTGCTCCTCTTGGGAGCCCAACTGGGGCCCAACGGGACCCCAATGGGGCAGAGGGACTCCCCCTATGAGGGAGTGAGGGGGCCTAGCCCACCCAGCCAGCCCCGTAGGTCCTTCGCCTCTCTTTATTTTAAGAGACCGCATGGCCAAAGTGCATGTGTTTTAGACCAATTTCGTGTGCGTGCAAGTGTGGTGGTTTTTGTGGGGGGGGGGGGTGGGCGTACTAAGCACAGGCGTACCTTGCATAGCACACCCACCGGGAGCCGGGCTGAGACCACCAAACTCAATTCACATGTAGCCGAGACCGGGATCCGAACCCTTGGCTGCAGAGATGAATGGCTTGTCAGCGCAGTGCCAATCACGTTGAGCCACCACAGCTCCCTGTGATCGTTTTTTTTAACCATTTCTATACCAGACAAATTCTGGCATTCCTCTCCTACATGTAAAAATCATATTTTTTTGCTAGAAAATTACTCAGAACCTCCAAAAATTATAAATATTTTGTTTAGCAGAGACCCTAGGGAATAAAATGGGCGTCATTGCAATTTTTTATGTCACACGGCATTTGCGCAGCAATTTTTCAAACACAATTTTATTGGAAAAAAAAACACTTTCATGAATTTAATAAAAAAAGCAGTAAAGTTAGCCCAATTTTTTGTATAATGAAGGAAGTTGTTACGCCGCGTAGATACCTAACATGTCATGCTTTAAAATTGCATACAATCGTGGAATGGGCCAAACTTCAGTACTTAAAAATCTCCATAGGGGACGCTTTAAAATTTTTTACAGGTTACCTGTTTAGAGTTCTTTAGAGGAGGTCTTGTGCTAGAATGTTGTTTACATATACGAACATGACCTACATATGTGTTCGCTTCTGCGCGTGAGCACGAGGGAACGGGCTGCTTAATTTTATTTTTATTGTTTATTTTATTAAAAAAAAATATTTTTAGATTTTCTCTTTAAAACATTTTATTTTAATCACTATTTTTTCTTTTACAAGGAATGGAAACATCCCTTACAATAGGAATAGGGCATGACAGGTCCTCTTATAGACCCCATCTCTCCTCTAGGCTGGAAAGGCCCGGGGGGCGGGCTTGACATCATAATGCTGCACTTAGCCTTCGAGAATCATAGAGATGACCGGGGTCCTTCAATGCCTCGGTCAGCTCTATGGTAAACTTCCACTGCTGTTTTCTTCTCCTGGTTCACTGATTGCACAGGCCTCCCACCACCTGTAAAGACAATTAAGCGGCTGAACAGCCGCTTTAATTGTTTTTTTTTGGTGCATGGAATCACAGGCAGAAAAAGAAGATATCTCAATGAGACACAAACAGAAAAAAATATCCTGACAAGGGTTCTAACTTGTCCCTACTCCATCTAAAGCTAAAAAAAGTTTTGGCTTTACATTTTTTGTAATTAAGATGAAGTTCTTTAATACTGTTTTTACGTTCAAAATGTAAAGAGTAAATTCACTTAAAATATGTCAAGCCACAAAATAGTTTTGGTGGTTTGAACCCTGGTCATCTAGTAGGTGATGCATGTTTACATCTAGGCTACATTCACTAAACTTCAATTATTGACAACCAAAAATGACAGATTGCTTATGGAAGATCACACATTAGTTTAGTTTTGCCTAATATCAGCTGGGCTTTAGAAACAGCAGGGAAGTCACTCTTTCTACTGGATTCTCCAGTTATGGGACTCTATGGAGAATAAAGCAGGAAGACCATAATAGCCTTTCTAGGTATCAAACCAAGCAGAGATCATTAGAGCCAGGTAGAGATGAATGTAAAGATGAGAGCACCCAACCAAACAGTTTTTTTTTTAATTGTCGGTCTTTTTTGGTTTATAGCTCAAAAAATAAAAACTGCAGAGGTCATCAAATACCACTAAAAGAAAGCTCTATTTATGGGAAATAAAGGACATCAATTTTATTTGGGTACAGTGATGCATGACCGCACAATTGTTAGTTAAAATAACGCAGTGCCGTATCACGAAAAAAGGGCTAGTCATGAAGGGGGGTAAACCTTAGGAGGCTGAAGTGGTTAAACTTTTTTATTTCTTCTTCGAGCAAGCTTCTAGCTACATCTCATCAACCCCAGAATCCAGTAAAACTCTTGCATCTTTTCACTCCCCGGGACCCTGTTGGGGCTCCACCAAGCAATAGAGAGTTGCAACACTATTAGTAAAGCCAAAGATGGTACAAATGTATTTGCAGGAAAGACATTTACTTGTTTCCTCGGTCAGCACAGACAGCATTAAAAGAGGAACCCCTCCTGCCGAGCAATTGTTTTCTCCCAATGGAGGGGGGGGGGGGTTGAAGGCACTAGCAATAAAATGCAAGTTATTCTGGCAGGCTGATTGTTTTTAAGTTGATTGATCAATCAGCTTGGTACATTCAGCCTGTCCACAGATGGTGCTGAACCGGCCAAGATTTGAACCGTCTATGGCTGTCATTTAATTTAATTAATTTAGTTCATCCACCAAGTTCAGAGTTCAGCGCTCCACCACCGAAAATGCTCTGTGCGTCCCTACTACAGTATTTGAGAGCCGCAAGATCCAAACAGATGATCCAAACCTTTAACATCTACCCAAAGGCAATGCCAGCTTTGAGTGTATCTACTCTTTAACTGTTTTATAATAACTATAGAGCTGCATTTCAAATGTAAGAATACAAATATTTATTAAGTTTGTACTATTTGTTTTACATATAAGCATTTCAAGAATAGGTCTTGAAACATACTTCTGAAAATTAGATAATGTCTACAAGAAGAATCCCTTATTTATGTACATTTGTCATCATAATAAATATAATCTCTATCCAATTATAAATGTATATTATAATCTTAAAAGATGTTTGTGTGTTCCTTTGCTGTAGAAAAAAGTAAACCACAGATATTCCTTAAAAAGATAAAAAAAAACTAGACATAAATAAAATATAGATTTGATTTGGCTGTTATAAGAGTGGTAGTAGTAGTGATGGATGATTATTTTTGTAACTCATGAGTTATTAATACTTACTTAAAACAAGTATATTTTTCCTACCTAAACAATAAAAAAGAATCACTATTTCATTGACTGCAATCTTCCTTTACCCTGTCACCACTAATGTTTCTATTGCTTTGTTGAGGTCTTTTAAATTGGATTGAATTTTTTTTTAATATTTAAAAGACATTAACATTCATTCCCGAAAGTAGAATTCATTGGATATTATTATTGTGGTGTCTGCTAATTTCAAACAATGTTACAAATGCCTAAAAGTTTTACACATGGGTCAGTTGAAGCTTTAAAGTTACCACATGCACATTATACTGTCAGTTTCTGTAGGGAAGAGCAAATTTAAAAAAAATTCTCTGCACAGGTTTTTATTTACTGGCTGGAATAAGTGAGCTTCTAATGAGGTGTCTACTGAGGAGAGCGGAGAAACCCGTTCCAGATAGCAACCAACACATGAAACACAATCCAGATTTATAAAAATAGAAGGGTTTCCATAGTCAAAGTGTATCTAAAGATTTTTTTTTTTAAAGTTTAAGACAAAGCAGGAAATTGTTTAAAACGTATAGAAGCAGTTAGCCACATTCAACTTAACTCCTTCCGTATCATTTTGTTGCTTATCCAAGCCACATCCAAGCCAAGCCACTTCTTAATACACATGTGTACACTGAAATATTTTGTTTCGTAATTTCGTTTTCGTCCAAAAAATGTAATTATTTAGTTACTCACAAAATTTGTTTATATTTATTTTGTTTAGTTAAAAAATGCATTGGTCCGAAAATCCAAATAAATTAAGGTCAAATTTGTCTTTGAAGGCTTATGGTGTCCGTCTAATGTTCTAAGAAGATTCGACGAAGCAGCTAAACTGTACGACGCCGCAATCATACATTTCCGGTCTAATGTTCCACCCATAAGCTATCGTAGAATTCTAATGTTGTATGACTAGTAATAATTATATTTATTAATTATTATTACTAGTCAACCAACATTAGAATTCTTCTATAGCCTATGGGCGGAGCATTTGACCATAAATGTCCGCTCGTGGCGATCGTCTGTTTTTAGCTGCCTCGTCGAATCTTCATGTCTCTATAATGTTGAATAATTTCTCTCTATTTCAAATCTTCATGTCTCTATAATGTCGAATAATCTCAGACTAATAGAGTTAGGTTAGGCACATTCGACACAGAACGCTTTTGTCACCGCCATGTCAAATCTTCTATCTATAGTGAACTGTTGTCACAATAAAACGCAAATAAAGCATTTTTTAAGTCGGATCTTTTCGGATTCCGGATTCTGCACGTTCGTTATCGTTTGTTAAAATCAATGCGAAAATCCCAGATATTCGGACCAAAATGCATTTGGATGAAAACTAATGCACATGTCTACTTCTTAACAGATGAGAAGATGAACTTAAGAAATGTCTTGGATAAGCTATGACAGCATTACGGAACAAGTCCAGTTAAATGTGAAAAACTACTTCTAAATACACCATGACCTGAATAAAGGAGAACCAAGTATTAAAGTCCCCGTCAGTTACTAATTGTCAGTAATCCCTCTGATAAGATTTACCCACTCTGTTTAATCAGGTAATCAATATTAAGTTTTCACTAGAAGAGTTATTTTACACTGGGGAGACTTGTTCCAGTGACAGTTGTCTAAGTAGGCATTTCCTCTCACTTTGGAGAGATTGTCTCTCACTTCCTGCTGTGTTTCTGGAACAGGAAATGAAAACAAATCTCCTGAATGGGACGGAGGAAAAAAAATTACATAGATTTTCTCCAGTCCCTACTGTATCCAAAACTAAGGAGAAATATTTTGGATTTGGATGAGATTTATAAAGAAATCTTTTGGATTTGGATTTATAAAGACGGGAAGGGAAGGGGGGGTCATGGACTATAGGAACAACCTTTTTATTTCTTCGATCAGGGTTTTGTTAAGTCCACTACCTTCATGTTACCAATGAGCTGCTTGGTAGTTAGGTTGTGGGCTTAGATGCCTATAATATTGATGTTCTGATTAACTGAAACACCAAACAGCGGAAGAAACACTAGAGGCCATAAACACAGCACTATTGCAGTCAGCCGACTTGATAGCGCCGAAACGAAAGACCCAGATCAGGAAACATAACTCCGGCTGGTTCAACAACCAGCTGGCGTTACTGAAGCAAGAGCGCAGAAGGGCAGAAGCAGCCTGGAAGAGAAGCTCCTCAGATGAGAACCTCGTGATTTACAAGGCAATAACCAGAAAATACTACAAGCAAATCTTCGAAGCCAAGAAAAATTATTTTTCTGAGGCTATCAACGGTGCCCTAAATCGCCCCCGCGAACTCTTCAAGCTGGTCACTCAGACCATGAATCCAGGATGTCTTGAAGCCCCCAACTTGGATACACAAGAATTTTGCGATGAGTTATCGGATTGCTTCATTAACAAAATTGAGGCAATCCGGCAAAGCATTCAGCGGAACAATTGCCTTCCCAGCCCCCCCCGTAGTCATTTACACAGCACCGGCAACAATTCACCACAGTTTGGTGAGTTCACGCTGGAACCCATCTCCATTCAGACCACAAAAAATATCATCGGCACTCTGCGCAACAGCACGGCGCCAAATGATATTATCCCCACCAAACTGCTGAAGGAATGCGCCGACATCCTGGCATCTCCTGTCACGCAGCTTATTAACCAATCCTTCAGGGAGGGCATAATGCCCTCCCAGCTGAAGGAGGGCTTCATTCAACCCATCTTGAAGAAAGCCACCCTGGATCCTAAGGATCCACTCAACTGGCGCCCCATAACAGGCTTAAATGTTCTCTCCAAGGTAATGGAGAAAGCAGTGGTACAGCAGCTGCAACAGCATCTAGATACCCACAACTTACTCGACCCATTGCAATCAGGATTCCGTCCCGGACACGGGACGGAAACAGCATTGCTTAAGATATGGGACGATGTTCTTGAGGCCGCAGACGAAGGAGAATCTTCTCTTCTGGTTCTGCTGGACCTAAGCGCAGCCTTTGACACAGTTGATCACAAGCTGTTATTGACTCGGCTGGCTAAAGTAGCCAAAGTCGCAGAAAGCGATCTATCTTGGTTCTCCTCTTTTTTGGAAAACCGATCGCAAATAGTCAAGCAAGGATCATTCACTTCGGAACAACGCACATTATCGTGCGGGGTCCCTCAGGGATCTCCCCTGTCGCCGATGTTATTCAACATCTATCTGCGTCCTCTTTTTGAAATCATCAGCAGCCAAAAACTGCTATATCACTCTTACGCAGACGACACGCAATTGTACTTCCGCATTAGCAATAAAAAGGATCACCACCTCGATCTAGAGACATGCCTCTCTTTGATAGAGGATTGGATGACAAAGAGTTATCTCAAACTCAACGGAGCGAAAACAGAACTTCTTCTGTTTCACGCCAAGCGCAGGAATCAACCGATAACAACCTGGATCCCCCCGCCCATTCTGGGCAAAGTCATCACCCCTAGCGCCAAAGTCAAAAGTCTTGGGGTCATCTTTGACTCCGACATGACAATGAACGCACAAATAGGGGCAGTAGTCAGCGGATCTCACTATCTGCTGCGCCTACTACGCAGACTCACGCCTTTTATTCCGAAGAAGGACATAGCGGTCGTGGTGGGAGCAATTGTAAACTCCAGATTGGACTATGCAAATGCCCTTTACCTCGGACTCCCCAAGTACCAAATCGCTCGTCTTCAAGTCGTGCAAAATACGGCCGCCAGACCTGTGACTGGGAAAAAACCCTGGGAATCAATCTC
Organism: Rana kukunoris; assembly: GCA_029574335.1. Lineage (NCBI taxonomy): Eukaryota > Metazoa > Chordata > Amphibia > Anura > Ranidae > Rana > Rana kukunoris. The sequence goes on from CM056059.1 coordinate 183,496,131, forward strand.
ACCTTCGTTGAGATCCCTTCACTGGCTACCAGTCAATGACAGAATCACTTTTAAAGCACTCTGTCTAACGCATAGATGTATCCATGGGAATGCTCCCCATTATCTATGCGAAAAATTAAAAATGTACAATCCCAATCGTATTCTACGATCCAACAATCAAAATCGGCTTCAAATACCGAAAGCCAGATACAAGTCCAAAGGAGACAGGAGATTCGCTGTCCAAGGTCCCAGACTATGGAACGCCTTACCAGTCAGCATTAGACTGGAGGAGAACTACTTGGTCTTCAGGAGAAAGATTAAGACGCATCTCTTTTGATCTCAAAGGAGACAGGAACAACAAGCGCCCAGAGGCGATTTACTTCGCATGTGCTGCGCTATACAAGTTCTTCATTCATTCATTCATTCAACTGAATGCAGAAATGCTACAAAAGCCAGGCAGATGGTCGTACATGGCTGCTGCAATAACATTGAAAACAGGATGTGTGTGGAATTCACCCACTCACACATTCAAGTACTCATTGAGCTTCATGCCTATAAGTAAGAGTAGGAGCTTTTAAGGAGCCTGTCTATGCTATACAATATGGAAAGCCCTCAAAGCTCTGGAAACCTCCAGCCACTTCAGTAGTCAACATCTAAAGAGTCACAAAGTTGACCACATCCCACAATGCAATGCGGGTATTTTCACAATTCTCTATATGGTGGTGCTGACAAAAGAGATCCCCCAGAGAGCTCAGAGTGATGTTTAGGCCTTCCAATTTAGCATAGGTAGGTTTAAACCTCAACAATGTATAATATGGCTACTTGTAAAGCTACAGACCTTCTGGTGCATCTTAGGCATTAGAGTATGTATAATCAAATCTATTTATGTATTATTTATTGGCAGATTCACTTTAAGGCCTCGTACACACCATCGGACTTATCCGATGAAAACGGTCCGCGGACCATTTCCATCGGATATGTCCGATCGGGAGTTTGATCCGATGGCGTGTACACACCATCGGATCAAATTCCCCGCCGCCGGACGGCGCGGTGACGTGGCGGTGACGCGGCGGTGACGTTGACGCCGCCACGTCACCGCTACGTCACCGCACCAGGAAGTAAAACACTTCCGCGCATGCGCCGAATACATTCGGCGGCGGCGGTGCGGGACGACATGTCTGCTGGTAAGTGTACTAACCAGCAGACATGTCGGGCGGACAGATTCCCACCGGATAGATTTCAAAGCTTGCTTTGAAATCTGTCGGGTGGACAAATCTGTCCGCTAGCCCATACACATGAGCGGAGATGTCTGCTGAAACGGTCCATCGGATCGTTTTCAGCGGACATATCCCCTCGTGTGTACGAGGCCTAAAGGAAATGTGTCACAAAGCACCATAGAGAAACCTCAGATAAAAGATGACATTTTCTCACTCCTTAGCCACAACTTATTGCAGGGCCCTCAGTTCACCTACATTTCATGTGGAATAAGTTCAGATTCCCTACCTGGAACTAAAATTCAGGTCACAGGACGACTACCACTTAAAGCAAGGGTAGGCAACCTCAGCACTTCAGCTGTGGCAAAACTACATATACCATCATGCCTCTACCTCTAGGAGTCATGTCTGTGATTGTCAGGGTCTTGCACTGTCTCATGGGACTTGTAGTTTCATCACAGCTGGAGAGCTGAGGTTGCCTACCCCTGACCTAAAGCTTATTTTTTTGTGACAATCTCATTAGAGATATGAACATGATGCATTCACTATAGAACAAGGACACCTCATACCATAATATAGATATAAGGAACATTGTATTGACATTTTCCAGATATAAATAGATCTTCCAAGGCAAATAATATATGACTATAACTGTAAATTGTCATTTAATGTGTATGCTTTATGTTTTTAAAAGCACACCAGGTTGGTCAGTACCTACAATTACTGTAAGACCACGTACACACGACCGAGCTTCTCGGCAGAATCCAGCGAGAAGCTCGCTGGGATCCATATTCTGCTGAGAAGCTCGATCATGTGTACGTTTTCACCGAGCAAACTGCCGAGCGAGGCGTCGAGCCTAAATAGAGAGCAGGTTCTCTATTTCCTCGACGGGCCATCTAATGGCTCGACACCTTTTTCGACAGCCTGGTTGACAAACTCGACAGTCGGCCGAGAACCTCGTCGGGCGGAACGATGGGTTTAGCCCGACGAGGTTCTCCTACGTGTGTACGCGGCCTAAGGGGCACATCTTTTTTTTTTTACGACCTCAGAGGGCTGACAACGATTGGTCACATGGCCCATTAGAACCTGGTGCAGTCATTGTAGGAAGTAAATATCCACTGAGTTGAAACTGGTTTCTTTAGGCATTGAAGCCAAACATCTTTACTTTGTTCCCCATCTTTTTTGGAAGACTGGGGTGACCTTACATCAGATACAAATTAAGATAATTACAACTTTAGGCCTAATCCACTAGTAATTTTCCATTTATGAGTTGCAAACTGTTCCTTTAGCAGGTCTATATCAATAAAGAATGAGCAACATAGCTGTATAAAGACATCTACCAGCTTGGGCGATCTTTGTACAACCTCTTTCACAGTTCTTTCCCAGGACATCCAGCTTTGAAACTAGGGGGAGATTTACTAAAATCGGATAGTGCAAAATCTGGGGCAGCTGTGCATAGAAACCAATGAACTTCCAGGTTTTATTGTCAAATCTTAATGGAACAAGCTGAAGTTAGAACATGATTGTCCCTCAGTTTTGGTTAAGCTTTCAAACCTTAATTTGTTTTACATTTTTTGTATTGTAGCATCATATTCTGTAGCATTTTCCAGAAAACAGGTACATATTCTCGTTGGCCCTTACAGCCCATACAATTTAATGTTCCCACACTGATTTTGGAAGAAACCAAAATAATCACCCTGTATCTTCTAGATTGCTGAGGCAACCTCGAGTATCAAGAAGAAACCCACATAACAAAAGGCAGAAGACTCAGTGAGGTTGATTTACTAAAGGCAAATAGAAGGTGCACTTTTTGCAAGTGCAGTCGCAGTAATTTTCCCCAGAACTTAGTAAATGTGGTGAAGCCTTACTTTGTAAAGAATACCCAAATAGGTGCAAGAATTTTTGCTTGCACATGATTGGATGATGGCAATCACCAGAGCTTCCCTGTGTTCACCAAGCCTTGGGGAAGTGCAGTCTATTTGCTTATAGTGAATCAATCCCAATGTATCATTGTAAACCCTTGATATCGCAATACTGCAAGGTTGCTGCATTAACTACAATGCCACCGCGCTGCCCACCCTACAGTATTTAGGATAGTAAGAACTTGATAAAGAATATTTTGAACTTTTAAAACTGATGATTTGTAAGAGCAGCCGTAGTTACCCATAGCAATTAATCTGAATGACCCTGGTCCTTCTACAATAATGCACTAGATACACAATTAACTTGGTTGCTTAGTTATATAGAAACTTAAGCAATGCCAGCTGGAGCAAACGTGAATTTTTTAAATAAAATTATGTTGGATTATAATGACTGTAGCTCTGTTTAGCCCAAAATTTCTTCAGCTGACATACTATGGCCATACAGAGTCATGAGGCCTTTTTATTGTTGTAGCCTAACTATCCTCAGAACATTCATATAAAGATGGATACTAGGGAAGAACTGAGTGAAAGCAGTCCATGTCCTATAGCCCACACCTTCCCTTGATCTATTTTTTTTCTGATATTCCTTTGAAAGAAAAAAGCCAACAGGAGCAACTGCTGCGCAAAGCATTTTCAGTTAAACTGCCAAATGTCATTACATTTTAAAACAAAAAGTGTGACCCCCACAAAAAATGTTTAGCTCTCCAGCCACCTGCATTTTCAAACTTTATTGTCCTGAAAAGACTCTACTGTCTGACAAATATTCAGAATCTAACCCTTTCAACAGATTCCTGGTCCCCTTCTCCATAGCTTCTTCTGTTGACCCTTACACCACTACACAATACTGGACACAATAGTGACATAGGGAATGGTGGATCAAAAAGGGGGGGCGGCGACGACACTGTCACTCTTGGATGTGTCTGGCCTTAGATACCAGCCTGTCACATCAAACATACAAGATGTGCTTCACCATGTGAGTCTCTTGTTATTTTATTTTTTTGCATGCCCTTTGGCAGCAAATGGGTGCTTCAAGTGGGAGTCCAAAAAAATGACCCTTCCAAAAGTACTTCTACATCAGCAGTGCCCACAAAAAAGAGGGCTTGGATGACTGGGGGTTATCTGCGCAGCTTGAGTTGCTGCCTCCTGGATTTGTGAGTTAGTGAATGGAGTACTTTACCACCTCTTGGGGGCAGCCTAGCTAAAGAGAACTCTTGGGGAGCTTGACAGACTAAAACATGGTGGACCAGGAATCTGACATTCCCAGAAGTATCTTCTATTGCAGTGTTTTTCAACTCCAGTCCTCAAGGCACACCAACAGGTCATGTTTTCAGGCTTTCCATTATTTTGCACAGGTGATTTGATCAGTTTCACTGCCATAGTAATCACCACAGCCATTTCATCTGAGGGAAATCCTGAAAACTTGACCTGTTGGTGTGCCTTGAGGACTGGAGTTGAAAAACACTGTTCTATTGGTATTACTTTATCGAGTCTGGGATTGGTAGAGGGTCTCGTAAAACTCTGGGAATGTGTTTAGAATTCCCTACAAATTCCAAACTATGTTGCCTTCTTAGTTTCTAAAGTTGCATCAGTAAAACTGGGGTATAAGTAGGTTTCACTAGAAAAGCTAGTAGGCGTCCACTTTTATCAACAAACTCGGGTCTGGTGTAGTTGCTTTTTTGTATTTTGTTCAGTCAGCAGTAACCTGTATTGCCTCATTGGTATTACTTTATTACAGTGAAGATCAGAAGCGTGGAAGACAGGAGAGGTAAATCTTCTTTGCAGAGGGCACTTTTGCTTTAAAGTCCTGATCTGTTTTAGGTCTATTCTTTTGCCGCGTACACATGGTCAGAATTTCCAATAAGAAAAATTGGATTTGAGCTTTTAGTTGGAAATTCCGACCGTGTGTAGGCCCCATCAGACTTTTTCTGTCGGAATTTCTGACAGCAAAAATTTGAGCGCTGGTTCTCAAGTTTTCCAGACGGGAAAAGTTCTTGTTGGAAATTCCGATCGCCTGTATGCAATTCTGCCACGCAACAAAACACGCATGCTCAGAATCAATTTGAAGCATGCTTGGAATCATTTAACTTTTTCTCAGCCCGTTGTAGTGTTGTACATCACAGCGTTCTTGACGGACAAAATTTTGTGTGACCGTGTGTATACAACACAAGCTTGAGCCAACATTCCGTTGAAAAAAAAACACGATTTTCTTGTCAGAATTTCATAACGTGTGTACGCGGCATTTGCTGTTTTAGAAAAGGAACCGAAAAACCTACCCAGTGTCTGCAAGGACTTGGCAGGCTCAAAAGAACAGAAAGATGGAACCAGCTTTAGTACGGCTTCCCCACAACACATCTAAAGCTGTGTAAGTATTATCAGGTCCTAGTGATGGATAACAACACAAAGGAATAGAATATACAGTATCAGCAGCAAGCTCAACATGTGAAAAATTTCCAATGTCAATGGACTTTAAACAAAACATGCTTTCACTAATGAAGAGTAATAGAGGAGTCAAAAAAAAACCCCCAGATAAAAAGCTCCTTCGAGTGTCTGTCATCCTTTTATCTTAGTCTATCAATGAGTGTTTGAAAAACCATAAAGGCGGTAACAGGCTGTCCTATTGGGTGACGTTTGACTTTGCATGCATGTCACACTGTTGAAAGTTAGAGTCCATGATGTGGAAGATACATTGCTTGTCCAGAGTTAACATCTCTTTTGGGACCACCGAGGTGTAAGATGTCATATTCATTTTGCTAACCGGATGAATTCATTAATACATGTGGATATTTAGAAAACAGAGTTCTCGCACCTGCAAGAATAGTAAGCAAAGTACATTGCAAAATGAAAAGCACTGTATATATTCTATGATAAAAAAATCTAATAAAGGTCGACTTTTGCATGGAACTCGGAGCTCATCACATGTTAGACGTTTGCTAACATGGATGGACGTTGCAAGCTCGTATCTCCTTCTTGTCTTTGCAGCTTGTGAACTGAGAACTTTTGAACCTTTTCTTGACAGTCATGAACCTTTCCTGAATGCCACCACCGCAATATTTGCTGCATTCTGTCCACGTTGTCCATGGCTTCATTTTGCAAACTGTAAAAAATAAATATTTTTAAAAATAAAATTACAAGCATAAAAAGATGCAGAAGGTATTCTGTTAAAAAAAAAAGCTCTGAAGTCCTATTAAATAACCATTACGGTTCATCAACATTAAAGGGGTTGTAAAGGTTTGTTTTTTATTTTCTAAATAGGTTCCTTTAAGCTAGTGCATTGTTGGTTGACTTACTTTTTCCTTCGATTTCTCTACTAAATGTTTTTTTCTTTGTCTGAATTCCTCACTGCTTGTTCCTGCTCAGTAAACTTGCCCCCATCATCCGAGCCCTTCTGGCTGGGGGTTAGTCAGCCAGAACAGCTTACAGAGGAGGAACAGGAAGTGAGAAATTCAGACAAAGAAAATAAAGAAAAAAAACATTTAGGGCCAGATTCAGGTAGAGTTACTCTGGAGTATCAGTGATACTCCAACCTAACTCTCACTTTGAGCCGGCGTTTCTGTTTTCTGTAGTCAGAAACGCCGGGTTGGAGTTCCCATACGAGCGGCGTAATTGTATTTCGCCGTCGTATCGGAACTGCAATTTTAAAAATGGCGCTCGGGGCGTTCCCGCTGATAAACGCAGAGAATATGCTAATCAGCGAGAATCGGCAATTCACAATCGTATTCGGGCCCGACGCAGTGACTTTCCGACGTTTCCGTAAGAGATACGCGGCGTAAAGAAAAACCAGCCCCCTAGTGGATTATCCTATGTTAAGTATGGCCGTCGTCATCGCGTCGTTTGCGTAAAACGTCCGTGAATGGGGATTGACGTCATTGACGTTCCCTGACAGAATTTGGAGCATGCGCACTGACAGTCGACGCATGCGCAGTACGTTCGCCGCGGGATCGCGCCTAGTTATAATAATACACGCCCCCTACCCGCCCAATTTGAATTCCGCCGGCCCATTTTCGCTACGCCGCCGCAACTTTAGGAGCAAGTGCTATGTGAATACAGTACTTTCTCCTAAAGTTTCGGCGGAGTAACGTAAATGAGAAACGTTACTCTAAAATAAAGATTCACCCATCTACCTGAATCTGGCCCTTAGAAGGTAAATCGAAGGAAAAGGTAAGTCAACCAACAATGCACTAGCTTAAAGGTACCTATTTAGAAAATAAAACACAAACCTTTACAACCTCTTTAACCACAAAAGGGGAGGGAGGGTGGGAAGTTGTCCCGACACAGTCTCTCTCCTGAGTGAAGATCTCACCAGGATCCTCCTACTGGTCTACCCCTGAAGCCCCTCCTGTTTCCTCCACTCCACCAATCCGATAGCTGTTCCTACCTAACAACTCCTACTGATCCAAACCCTTTCAACCTTTACAACACCTTTAGGTTCTGAAAAACAGCAAACAGAGCCTATAATTTTATATATTTTAATTAAAAACTGAGCTCTGCTTGCCACAACTTTCACAATAAGGGTCTTTATGAGCTCTAAAGCATTTTATTAGAGACAGAGGACTAGAGCTTCAACTCTGCATTTATATTAGAGATAAGAAGGCTGGAGGTCTGCCAAGTCACTGCTGGGAGGGGGCAAAGTGGGAACTAAGTTGCTAAGAGAAAGACCTAAATGATTCCAGTGCGTCTACTGTGAACTTTAAGGATGCGTTATTTCACAGTTCCTGCAGCTACAGAGGTCAGTGAGGGCTTGTTTTAATATTCAAATTTTTTCTAAGAATGTGTAAATCCTTGAATGTTCATATCCTCACCACAGGTTCACTTTTAAGGAAAACAGTATTGAGAAAGTAGGTAGGTTGTCTTTGCTGGCCCTGACCTTGCCATTACCTGTACTGCAAAGGTGAGCAGATGGATTTGGGGGGGGGTTGGGAGTGTCTAGAGGTGTTACCAAAGAGGGGGTGTGCATCGTGTGTGGGGAAGCCCCTCCCACTCTTACCGCAATGTGGCTCCACCCACAGTTCGCTGTGGCGCGCTATGCATTCCACATTACTACCCTACTAAAACGACCCAAAGACACCCTATCTTGCTCTTTTTTACCCCCCCCCTTTCCCTCTCTCTCTGTCTCGCCCCCTCTCTCTTCTGCCCCAAACCCCCCTCTCACCCCCTCTTTCTTTCTCACTCATCTCTCTCACCACCACCTCTCTCTCTGTCTCACCCCCCTATCTCTCTCTCACCCAGTGTTGCCAACCGTCTGCATTTTATGGACAGTTTGTAAAAATGGGCACCTTTTTCCCCCGTTCGTAAATGTCCATGGTTGTGGGAATGTGGCAGTAAAAATAGCCGAGATCGGTTCGGCTTGGAACTGCGCATGGAGATTAGAGGCAGGGGGTGATGGTGGCTGTGGTGGCACTGCAGGGGGGGGGGTGGAGGCAGGGAGAGATTGGAGGCAGGGGGTGTTAGTGGCAGGGAGTGATTGGAGGCAGGGAGTGTTGGTGGCACCGCAGTGGAAGAGGGGGGGTGGAGACAGGGGTTGTTGGTGGCACCGCAGAGGGGGATGGAGGCAGGGGGTGATTGGAGGCAGGGAGCCTGGTCAAGATTGGAGGCATGGGGCCTGGGGGAGATTGGTGGGAGATTGGAAGCAGAGGGAGCTTGGAGGCAGGGGGAGATTGTGGCACTGCAGAGGGGGCTGAAGGCAGGGGGTGTTGGTGGCAGAGGGGGATAGAGGCAGGGGGTGATGTGACTAAATAATTTGCCCTTATTATATCGAAAATAACAAAAATATGTTTTTGTTACCTTAATATCTACCTTAAATCACATTGCTATTTGTCTAGCGCACTTGTTTGTAGCCTAAATACTGAAATTTGCACCAAAAAATGTCATTTAGTAACTTTTGTGAAATGTCAGTAAAATTGTGGCTGTGCCAGTAAATTTTGGGTGTTGTGCCAGTAAATTTCAATCTGGTAGGTTGGCAACACTGCTCTCACCCTCCTCTCTCTCTTAACCCCTCTCTATCTAACCCCTCCTCCTCTCTATTTAATTAAATTTGTTTAAAGACTGAAATTGTTTTAACAAAAAAAAATGTAATTTTCATTTTATTTATTTCCATAAAAAAGCCCACCAAAATCCTCAGAATCAGGCCCATGATGCTCTTAATCCAACCATGATGGTATGCCAGCGTTAAATGGTTTGGCTCATCTCTGTATCTCTGTAACTGATACATTCTGCTGGAGAGATTGTTTTTTTAAAAAAAACAACAGGTTTAATGGCCAGTTCATCGGGTAAAAATAAAGAAAAGAAAATGAATGCAGCCATTACATCTTGGTAAGCAGAAATATGATAAATGTTTGCTTTTGGGTTTAATACCGCCTTAACTTGGTTTCAACCTCTTGCAATTTCAGCAAAGCTCATAGTGGGGGCAAAAAGAGCTAATTAGTTGTATTGCAGTACAATCTACTGGCTGTCAAAACACCCAAACAATTTTTGATCCTGCTCTTTTCATGAACTTCAAATGAGTAATCAAATTTTGGCGATCTAGCTAGGCAAACTAATGTTAGGATTTTGGGTGATTCCTCTGAATCAGATGAAATTCTAACAATGTATGGCCAGCGTTAATATTACTTTACTGCAGCAGTCAGGACTGTGCTATGTGACAGAGCTGTGTACTAGAACTGGATTGACAGAACTACAAATCCTTTGGCAGATAAAGCAGCCTCCAAGTATATATTTGATATGTGTATTAACTATCTTCCTAAAATTAAGCTTTAAAGACATTCTTCAAATGAAGTTGAGATGAAGTCACAGTAGGACCCAATGTTTTATACTTGAGGCTCTAAAACTGAATCTGATCACAATTTTATGAATTCTGTGAATCTCCCTTTCTTGCTCACCTGGGGAATGCTCACCATCCACCTCCTCATTGGTCCTTTCACTCCTCCTCTTCTCACGAGCATCCTTCAGGCGTCTCTTTTCTCCCCCAGAGTTTTTCTGGCATTTTCTGACCCTGCACTTTTTGCGTTGCACGGTTTCCGGACAGATGCCACCACCAAACTGAGGCTCTAAGGTGATCATCCGCGTTCTAATCATGTGTCCCTTTCCACATGACTTATTACATTCCGACCAATGGGACCACTCTGTCAGTTCGCAGTTAATGGCTGAAAAGGAATATGTTTCATTTTAGTACACTTTGACTGTTTGATATATTTTTATGCAGTAGCTATATTATTACTCATTTAAAGGGGTTGTAAAGGTAAAAATTTTTTTTCCTAAATAGCTTCCTTTACCTTAGTGCAGTCCTCCTTCACTTACCTCATCCTTCCATTTTGCTTTTAAATGTCCTTATTTCTTCTGAGAAATCCTCACTTCCTGTTCTTCTGTCTGTAACTACACACAGTAATGCAAGGCTTTCTTCCTGGTGTGGAGTGTCATGCTCGCCCCCCTCCCTTGAACTACAGGAGAGTCAGGACGCTCTCTACGTTGCAGATAGAGAAAAGAGCTGTGTGTTAGTGGGTGTCCTGACTCTCCTGTAGTCCAAGGGAGGTGGCGAGCACAACACTCCACACCAGGGAGAAAGCCTTGCATTACTGTGTGGAGTTACAGACAGAAGAACAGGAAGTGTGGATTTCTCAGAAGAAATAAGGACATTTAAAAGCAAAATGGAAGTATGCGGTAAGTGAAGGAGGACTGCACTAAGGTAAAGGAAGCTATTTAGGAAAAAAAATTGTACCTTTACAACCCCTTTAAGTTTATTTTTAGTGTTCAGTCTGCTGTACCCAACTGCTACCTAAAATACCCTGTCAGTTCAAAAGACATGGGGAACTGACAGGGTATTTTAAGTAAGCAGCTCAGCCCTTGTCCCCCAATGTATACATTATAGCATTTCTTTGTCAGGTTTGATTGTATGATTTTTTTATGCTTGTCAAATCTGTTTAGTTCCAGATTGTATGTTAATTAATTTCAGGGTTTCTCCTAACGAAACTAGTAGAGAAATGTTTCTGTGACCTCTACTTCCACCGTGATTTTACCCTCTTGGGGATCATTAGTTTGGTGATATGTATGGTCTGTCACTACATTTTTTTTATTTTTTATTGTATGTGTTTTATTGATGTTGTGTTAGTAAAAATGTATACTTTTTCATATATGTATCCACATATTTGAGTTTATCTATTTACCTGTACCGCAATAGTCCAACTGCCCCGCTTTTTCTGCCTTTTTTTGGTTTTGGAGACCAAAAGTCCTATCTCTATTCAATAACATTTTTGGATGATGGTACTATTAGTTAACAATATTAGGGGCCAGATTCTCAAAAGAGATACGCCGGCGTTTCGTAGGAAACTCTGTCGTATCTCTGTTTTTTTTTTACTGGGTATCTATGCGTGTGATTCCTAGAATCACTTACGCATAGATACAGTGAAGATCCAACAGGTGTAAAACAATTACACCGTCGGATCGTAGATGTAATGACATTGCTGGGCGCTAGGTGGCCTTTACGATGATTTCTCATTTGCCTATGCAAATGAGCCTAATCCGACGATTCCCGAACGTTTTTACGCCGCCCCGTCGTCGTTTCCGTAGTTTACGTACGCGTAAGGTTACCCCTGCTATATAAGGGGTAACCTTACGAAGTTCCGTCGTTGCCATGTTAAGTATGGCATCGGGTCAGCGTCGTCTTTTTCCGTTGGTTACGTTGTTTTACTAAGTCGTTCGCGATTGGGAATTACGTAAACGACGCTCACGGCGGTTTCATTCACTTTTTCCGACGTGAGCTGGAGCATGCGCACTGGGCTATTTTTGAGGCCGGCGCATGCGCAGTTCGATTGACACGCTTAATTTAAATACAAGCCGCCCCCTTTGAATTATGCGGGGATACGCAGAGCCATTTACACTACGCCGCCGCAATTTACGGAGCAAGTGCTTGGGGAATACGGCACTTGCTCTGTTAAATTGCGGCAGCGTAGTGTAAATGGCTTACGCTACGCCAGCGGCAATTCTACGGGAATCTGGCCCTATGTGTTTTTTCTAGAGGCTAAAATGCAATTCATGACTCCCAAAGATGAAGATTACCCACATTTCATGTCAACAGCAAAATCGCTAGAAACATTCGCTCTTAATGAATTGTCTATGGATTGTTACTTAAATCATTGAAGAGCGATTTGTAGCAGAGCACAACCTAATTGCATAGCAATATCACCAGCTGCATCACTGGTAATAACAATATTTAGCAGCGACATCAGATTTAAGGTGACAAGCTGCAGCAGAGGCCGATATGCATCATACAGTATATCTATGAACACAGCCAAGAACTGCACAGGCCCCAAGATTAAAATGATTGTGTCCTTTCTCAGCCGACCAGACAATAATTAAAAATCATACAAATGGAATACATATAGTTCGATGGGAGCCTGAATGCATTCGGGCTCCCAACATACTATTTGTATTCCATTTGTATGACTTTTAATTATTGTCTTGTCCTTTTGTACATTATATATGTGTCTTTTTTCTATTAAAATTATATTTTTTGTACATCCTCATTGTTTACTGTGCCGTTAAATTCCGAATTGGGTTCAATCTTTGGGCTCCCCCTTTCTTTTTTTCTCTGTTCAACGTATTATATACAGATGTGGAAATGTGAGTGCTATTTTCTTCCTTATTCCACAGTAGGGACAGTGTTGCTTTTATCTAAAATCTATGACATAAAAAGCAGATCTATTGAGCTCCTTTAAATTGTGGAAGCGAAGTCTGTAGGCTGGCAGCCGTCTCATTATTTGCTCATCTCCAGTCCACTGTAATTTGTTACTTTTTCCATTCTTAAGCAACCTTTGGGTTCCCCTCAATTTGCATCTCCGCTAGGACATTCTAATTCTATAGTCTGTTTAGTAAAATTAAATCGTTTTTTCTCTCCCCCTCCCAGAAAAGACAGCTCTGCAATTCCGAATCCTTAAATTGAAGGCCTGGTGTTAAATAATGCACCCAAATGACATGATAGAGACAAGCTGCAGTAACTATGCAGCAATTGGACATTAGAGAACAATTTACAGCAGAGTCCATTACATCAGCTACAATGGCATCATTTAATATGGAAACGAATTTGGTAGGTGCTGTATATTGCTTTGTTAAATAACTAAACATTTACTGTCACAGCCTTCGGAAGTACACTTATTATATTTTATCATTTAAAATACTTAGAGAGGAGGAGGAGGCAAGCAGTAACCCGTACATGTCTGTCAGCGTGTATCAGACGGATTAGACTGATAAACTTCTTTTATCAGTGGTTGCCACGGGGTATATCAATGTTACTGTATATCTCAGTGGTTGCTATGGGGTATATCAATGTTACTGTAAATCTCAGTGGTTGCCACGGGGTATATCAATGTTACTGTATATCCTCAGTGGTTGCTATGGGGTATATCAATGTTACTGTATATCTCAGTGGTTGCCACGGGGTATATCAATGTTACTGTATATCTCAGTGGTTGCTATGGGGTATATCAATGTTACTGTATATCTCAGTGGTTGCCACGGGGTATATCAATGTTACTGTATATCCTCAGTGGTTGCTATGGGGTATATCAATGTTACTGTATATCTCAGTGGTTGCCACGGGGTATATCAATGTTACTGTATATCTCAGTGGTTGCTATGGGGTATATCAATGTTACTGTATATCTCAGTGGTTGCCACGGGGTATATCAATGTTACTGTATATCTCAGTGGTTGCTATGGGGTATATCAATGTTACTGTATATCTCAGTGGTTGCCACGGGGTATATCAATGTTACTGTATATCTCAGTGGTTGCCACGGGGCATATCAATGTTACTGTATATCTCAGTGGTTGCCACAGGGTATATCAATGTTACTGTATATCTCAGTGGTTGCCACGGGGTATATCAATGTTACTGTATATCTCAGTGGTTGCCACGGGGTATATCAATGTTACTGTATATCTCAGTGGTTGCTATGGGGTATATCAATGTTACTGTATATCTCAGTGGTTGCCACGGGCTATATCAATGTTACTGTATATCTATAGAGTGAAGTGCTACCTCTCCAAATAACCTCACAAATCAAATATAACCCAAAGTATAAAACAAATTATCAAATTACAGCATTAACAAGTGGTACTGATACCTGTAATATCTAGGCTTCCGCACAAACAAATAAATGGCAATACTGGTGATGACCCCAAAGGTGTCATATAGTGAAGATACCGCTAGCAACTATCCAATCCTTCATGTATAATATTAATACTGTATAGACGCGAGTATAAAGCCCTCTACACACGATCGGTTCGCCTGATAAAATCGGATTGATGGACCGTTTTCATCAGACGAACCGATCATGTGTGGGCCCCATGTTTTTTTATCCATCGTGAAAAAAGAAAAAAAAAATACCTAAGGGAACAAGAGTCCAAGGACTCCCAGGGAAGTTGCAGTCCACTGGATTTATACCCCATAAGGGGAAGGCGGTTCAGACCCTTGGCAAGGTGTCCCGGCAGGTGAGCCCATAGTTTGACTGGTGGAGGGCACTTTTGTTTCGTTTTTTTATGAGCGAAGCACACAATCTTCACTGGAGATTGCTATTGGATCCATGATTACTTGTACATAGTGTATGGAAATGAGCACAAACTAGTGGACTGAATGTTATGATTATCACTTCACAAAATCTATTAATATATATGAAGGATTGGATAGTTGCTATGGTCATTTGAGCTAAATGTTGGTTCTAAATATAAACGTATGCTTCACTCTTTTCATTATGTCACTATAAAGAGATCTATATAGTTATATTTGTGTCTTCACTCCTTTGGAGTCATCACCAGTATTGCCATTCCTTTTTTTGTACTGAAGTCTAGACATTACAGGTATCATCACCACTTGTTAACACTGTAATTTAAATTATTTGTTTTATACTTTGGGTTATATTGTGAGGTCTTTTAGGGTTAAAATGGTTAGGATCAGTAGGAGTTGTTAGGTAGGTTAAAGTAAATAATAAGGGAACAGCTACTGGATTGGTGGAGTGGAGGAAACGGGAGGGGCTTCAGGGGTAGACCAGTAGGAGGATCCTGGTAAGATCTTCACTCCGGAGAGAGACTGCGTCAGAACTTCTCTCCCTCCCCTTTTTGTGGTTAGAGGGATTGTAAAGGTTTGTTTTTTATTTTCTAAATAGGTTCCTTTAAGCTAGTGCATTGTTGTTTTAATTACCATATTTATAGGCATATAACACTCACAGGCGTATAACATGCACACCATGGCCCAGATTCACAGAGCAATTACGCCTGTCTAACTGGTGTTAGACAGGAGTAATTTCAAATTTCGAGCGCCGTATCACTAGTTTGAATCCTCAAACCATGATACGGCGGCTTCGGGGTTCGACCCGAGAGGCTTACGTCCTCGTAAGCCTTCGGATCTACACTGCGATATTTTTGCGGCCGCTGGGAGGAGTTTGCGTCGTTTTCATGCGTCGGGATATGCAAATTCGTTTGTACGGCGATCCACGAGTGTCCCTCGCAATCGCCTACGTCATTTTTTGGCTACGTAATGTTAGAGGAGCTTTTTGCTGGTCTAACAGTGCGTAACCCATGTAAAGTATGGCGGTCGTTCCCGCTTCGATTTGAAAATATATATATTTTTTTAACGTAACTCGTTCGGGAATAGGAATGTACGTAAACGACGCTACTACGACGTGACGACGTGTTTTCGCGCAATGCACGGCGGGAAATTTGCGAACGGAGCATGCGCAGTTCGATCGCCGCGGGAACGTGCCTATTTTAAATGCTTCACGCCCCCTACTCGCGCAGATGGATTGCGACGGGAGAAATACACTACGCCGCTGTCGTTTACTGGACAAAATCTACCTGGATTCCACGTAGAGCCAGGTAAAAAACGGCGGCGTAGTGTATTTCTGATACTCTACGAGAATCTAATTCTCTGTGAATCTGCCCCCATAACTTTAAGAGGGAAGTTTCAGGAAAAAAACTTTCCACAGCCCCCTGCGTATAACACGCAGACACAGTTTACCCTCTATTTTCAGGGTAAAAAAGTGAGTGTTATATGCCAATAAATACAGTACCTTTTCATTCGATTTCCCTTCTAAATGTTCTTTTTCTTTGTTTTCTTTGTCTGAATTTCTCACTTCCTGTTCCTCCTCAGTAAGCTGTTCTGTCTGACTAACCCCCAGCCAGAACTGCTCGGATGATGGGGGCAAGCTTACTGAGGGAAACAGGAAGTGAGAAATTCAGACAAAGAAAAAAACATTTAGAAGGGAAATCAAAGGAAAATGTAAGTGAACCAACAATTGCACTAGCTTAAAGGGGTTGTAAAGGTTTGTCTTTTATTTTCTAAATTGGTTCCTTTAATCTAGAACATTGTTGGTTCACTTACCTTTTCCTTCGATTTCCCTTCTAAATGTTTTATTTCAATCAACCTCAAGCAAGTTTGAATAATTGATCACCTACCTACTTATGGAACCACACATGTTATACCAATGTTGTCTTTAGATTTTATTCCATTATATTGCAGAAAAACAGCAGGCAGCAGGACTAGGGTTGCCACCTTTTCTTCAATCCAAACCTGAAGATTTTAGTGGCGCACAGCAATTTATTTGAAGGGGGAACGCTGTGGAATCTGGTGTAAGGGGATTTCTGCTCACCAAAGCTCTCACTTACTTTAGAGTTCCCAGCATTTTCCCTAAATCAGGGTTCCCAAAGCCCCTCTTACATCGGAGACCACAGGGCACCCCTTCTATCTGAGTCCCTCTTATCTTAGTGCACACCCTCACTCACTCAGAGGCGACTTCAGGCATTGGATGGTGATCTCACTCCCCCGAGGATGGAGACTCAAGCATTGACACCTTTCATCCACAATGTATCTGCCGGCTGCTGAGCTTCAAATTTCCAGCCCACACATCCCTTTCCCGAGCATTGAATGCCAAGTAATGGAGTGTGGCTGGACAGACAGAGGGGTAAGGGCAAAAGGAGCAAGAGGAAATCAAGCCCTCTCTCCTCTCCTGTTCATGTATGGGGGCAGGGTCTGTGTGCAGTCCCGATTGTGGAACTCAGTGACTTAGGGAACTGCAGTTCATTCTAAATAATATGGTTATATTTACCAGGCAAATTTTCTCACTCTTTGAATGACAATTGTGCCACTGTACACTGTACCCATATGACATTTTTATCATTTTTTTCACAGATTTTTTTTGGTGGCATTTAATCACTAAAAACAAAAAAACAGTTTTTATAGTTATGAAACCAACTCTTCTTCACATATCCAAATTTTAATTGAACTGAAAATTTGGAATTCATTAGAAAATTGTTGGAAAGCAACATGATTTAAGATCATAGTTCTGGAATATACAGTCAAAGCTTTGTAGCATAGCAAAATCTAAACAAAATAAAATTTAACTAAACTAAAAATTTCCGAAAAGGAATTAGTGACATAATGAATCTATCCGAAATAAAACAGATTTTTCCGGGGGGTTTGTCCGGACGCAAACGAGGAGAGACGTACCTTGGAGGAGCTCCGCCAAGCCCGTTTGTATCCACTGTCATCCTAAGACTGCAAACGGTACTTGAGCCTCCAAACTCATATAACCTGTCTCCTGGATCTCTCCTGAGTAGATCCCTACCTGAATTAGAGCAGTAGGACGCTGGATCACTCTGCTGTCCTTACTGCAGCTGGCACCATCCTTCGCTGCACCGTCGCCATCTTGAGGCCTGCGAAGCCTGGAATTCGCCGGGCTCGGGTGTCGTGCTCGGGGCCGTGAGACGAGCGGCAATCACCTCCGGACCATACCGCAGCTACTCCCGTGGAGGTAAGCTACTCGGGGACGTTTTCCCGGTGCGACGATTGCGGATCTTCCAGCCGTCCGAAAATTTAGCCCGCGGCTTGGGCCTACACGCGGCGGCCGGTCCCTGTGCCGATTCGCTAACCCAGCGCTGTTTCTGCCCTCGGCTGCACATCCATCCCTGGCTGGTTACCCCTCCGCAGATCCAGCCCTGTGTGTTATACAGGACCTACACTCTGATCTTGACTGTCCCCTGGAGACATCTGCAGGCCCTGGTGAGTTACGGCGGCCATCTTGGTACACCCCAGCGGCCTCTTTACCTGAAATATACCTTCACCCATACCCAAAGGCACCCTGGCTCATAGACCTGAGACCCTGGTCTGGCCCATTAAGCAGTCACCCACCCGCTACAGCCTGCAACCCTAGATCTGGAAGCCTCGTCCCCAGGCAAACTCCATGCTGCCTACACCTGTGGATTCTTGACCTAGCAGTGTGCAACCCCCAACAGGGCCTCTTATAAGCTTGTATTCCCCTTATCTGCACAACTCTGGCCAGGGCATCGGTGCTGTGACTCATAGAAGCTAATCATCTTGTTTTCACTCATACGCTTTTATTTTTGTGGCCCTGTCCCGCCTCTTGTGCAGTCACACGGACTACCCACAGACCCCCCCTGTGCTCTCCATTCACAATACCCCACAGAGGGAAGCACGCCTAGCATGTAAGATGGCAGTCGCTTAAGATGTAAGGCCCGACTTTTTTGCCCGTCTGTCCGTAGCTCCCGCTCTGCATTATTAGCCTTTAATAGACACGGGAGCCGTCTCATCAGCTTTGGGAACTTTGCAGCTACTTTCCGACTGTTCTATGGGTAAGATTGGAAACCAACGGCATATCTACCAGAAACACATTCCGCAGGCCGCGCCTCAGCTTTCCCAGCCTATGGAACGCTTTCTTAGGAAATCATCATCTCCGATCTCGGAAACCCCAGCGACTGTCGTGGACTCGGCAGACGCCCTCCCGCTGGTTGACCCCTCTCTATTTGTGGAAAAACCCCCGCACAAGCCACGACCACCCCAACTTTCCACAATGTCATCACCAATTACTGTGGAGGTGTTGGACGCCAAACTACAGTCCTTGCTTCATAGCCTTACTCAAAACATTACTAAAGAAGTTGGCAAACTGGCGCATGAACTTAGGGGTGAGATTGACCAGTTTGGGGAACGAACGGACACTTTGGAATCTAAATTTGACAACATGGTACAATATGTCCATGTCATAGAGGAGGAAAATGCTAATTTGAAAAACTTAGTCTCACAATTACAGAAACAGATTTTTCTGTTCTGCACATATTGCTAGATCATTTGAATAAACTATGAGGAACATGGTTCACTATGGTAACCTGCCATTACTCTGTAGTAACATATCACTCTAATTGCCCAATGCATGCCAACATGACAAAAAGAGTATTTATGACTAGCTGCTGTTTGGCCGATACAGTGCCCAATGGGGCCCCAGACAATTCCTGCTCAGATTAAACCATCCAGCACATGAGATTATCTATACATACGGCACTCTGGAAGCATGCACTTCTCCACTTGTTTCAGCTCTTCATTACAGTCCCCAAGTTCAGCCGGTGACTTTAACATCCGCTGTCGTGTACGGGATCCCTTGCCGCAGGTTACGCTACAGTCGCTCCAGTCTGACCATGGTGAGAGGACACATGGGATTGTATCTGATTATTAGAGAAAAAACAATTATCAGGACAGTAATGTCGGAAGGGATTTATCCTCTATATGTGTAGCGCCCTACTCCCGATGACTGGGCTCTATGTTCAAATTTAGAGGGTGTCTGAGCTGATAATTAGCTCAGACTTTGTTAATTAAGGCTAAATCAGCCTATGTTCCGGCTATGGCTGTGCTTGGAGGGATTTCCCTTTGTTTGCCTGTGGGTGGCAAAACCACCACAGGCCAATGTTGGATCTAAGGCAGGCCATGGTGTATTGGGTGTCTTTCCCAGGGAACAGCCCAGTGGAAGTGGTCTCCCCGCTGGGCATGCTGAATAAGGATACTTAAGAGGCAGACGCCATTTTTTGGGGTCCCTTGTCCGCCTCATGGCCCTCCTGGCACGAGGTATGTGTTATGTGATTTTTAGCCTCAGGACCATGCTGGCCTGGGGCTGCATTCCTGCCTGGTAGGCCCAGTTGTTCTGACTGGGGCCTATGCTTGAGGTGATCCTGTGCTGTCTGTCCTGCGGAGGAAGCCACTAAATTGAGGAAACCAGGGGAGGACCTGTCCTGGAAATGACCGAGCAGAAGGCTGGTACTTTGGGAGAGGCCTGGTAACTTATTGAAGGATGCACCGTAGCCTACAATACGTTACATTACGCCGGGTTGGCTTAAAGGCTCTAGAACTGTAAGGCTGGATGTCCGGGTACCAAATCCTGTGGCAGAGGATTGCGGAATCCCTCATCTGAACTTGCAACCAGTCTGTGGCAGAGACAGAGATTATTCTTGTCCGTTCATCATCCCGGCTGCTAGGCCAGATGAGAGGGGCCGATCCGGGTGAGCAAAACCCACTTGAGAGAAAGTGGTGAGTGTGACTTTGAAGTTTAGCAATTCCCCAGTGATCTGCCTTGTGCGCCTGAACCTTCACCTGATCCTTTATCCCTCTGCTTCTACAAGTTGTTTGGAAAATAAAAGTGAAAGAAAAAGGATTTGTAACTTGTGGACATTGAACTTTTTACAGACTCTCAACCCCTAGACAACGAGGAATGAGGTAACGTGCAGGACCAAATCTAAACTAATGAAAATCCACTTTGCAAAATGAACTACTTCTTAATTGCATCAAACACATTGTATAAGACAGTTGGCAGTATCCCAAGTTTGTCTGCTGCAATTCCAGAGTGGCTCCAGGTCCAAGGTTGCTCTGGAGAGAAGCCCTCAGCTGAATTGAGCCCAACTCCCACTGTAAAGGTGCTCTAGGTTATTAGCTCTGTCATCTATAGATGTTTCTTTTCCACTCAATGCTTTCGATACATGGGCAACATTGGTGGTGTTAAAGTAAACGTGTTCCTTTGCCCTCACTTAGAGGCCAAAAACCATTCAGCACTCATTTGTTAGTATATAAAAAAACAATGAAAGGTCTACTTTTGCTTGGAAGTCTGTATAGAATAGAACATATACATACGGCACTCTGGCATCATGCACTTCTCCACCTCCGAGGTCTCGGTCTTGCACATGGACCCATCAGCTGGAGTCATCTTAATCATCCTGTGTCGCTTTTTCATCCCCATCCCACAGGTGGCACTGCATTCCTCCCACTCACCCCATTCTGTTACTATACAGCTGCTTGGCTCTGTAAAAACAACAGTAATAAAGCATTGTTAAATATTTTTTAACCATAATTCATTCTGTTCTTGTTTTATGTTCCTCTTTTTCTCTCCCTTAATGAAGAGTACTTGTAGCATCAAAAATATAAAAGCAGACAGATTAACCAGGCTTTACATAATGCTTCCAGGGCTGCTGTACCTTGTTATAAATTTCAGAGGATTTTGACCTGATTCTCATGGTACAGTATGGGCAAGCTATGATGAGCTTAAAAAAGGAACTCCGGCCGAACTCCTAATTTTTTTATTTTTTTTTGCCCCGCTTACCTGATGGTGGTATCTGGACATTTCATATACTCACCCATCCAGTGGATCCAGCGTTGACCCACGCCAACATTTTTTCTCTGGTGTCATCGATCCAGGTTCAGCGGGCCTTTGGATGACACGCCGATAGGTCCACCCCCTCCTCCTTTTCTTGAATGAAAGGCTATGCCTCCTGGGATATGTATCGTACAAATCCCAGAAGGCACAGCGGGCAGTGTGCGCGTAATTTGTGACGGACTTTACAAAAAAAAAACAATGCCCTATTCCAGTAGAGGAAGGAAGGAGGGGTGGAGAGGCAGAATCATCCTTAAAGTGGAGGTCCCACTAAAAAAAAAGAATTAAAAGCCAGCAGCTACAAATTCATCAGCTGCTGACTTTTAATATATGGACACTTACCTGTCCAGCGTCCCCGCGATGTCACCAGCTGAAGCCAAGCAATCACTCAGCTCAGAAGTCAGCGGGGGTACAGAGTAGGCGCCGGAAGTGGCGTAGATCACTGAGGTGATCTATGTCAGGAAGTGGGAGCAAATACCTGTATTAGACAGGTATCTGCTCCCCCCTGAAAGGTGCCAAATGTGACACCGGAGGGGAGGGAGGGTTCCAAAAAGTGGAAGTTCTATTTTTGGGTGGAACTCCACTTTAAGAGGGTGAAGGTCCACGCACCACCCCACCAACGTGCCCTGTATGAGCAGTCGCCACTGGTGCAAGGCCTTGTGAAGTATACAGCAGCTTTCCTACATATCTTGGGGCTGAAGCAAATAAAGCGTAATGTGTGTAGAAGAACTGGTTTTGGGAAATTCAGTATTCAGTGCTATTTTCCTCTAAATGTCTCTGTAGTCAGTGGTGGGACAGGTGTCACTAGCAGAAAACGTTATCCTACTGATGGTGTAGTGGTTTGCCCATGAAGGATCTTAAAGGAACACTAAAGGCAAAAATGTTTTTGTTTAAAAATAACAAACATGTTATACTTACCTCCACTGTGCAGCTCCTTTTGCACAGAGTGTCCCCGAATCCTGTCTTCTGGGGTCTCTCAGCGGCTGTCTCAGCTCCTCCTGGCATAAGCTTTCTACCATCATGCAAGCGAGCTCGCATGGTGGAAAGCTTTTGCGAGCGTGCTCGAGTGATACAGCGGCGGCCATAGCCGCCGACTGTATCACTCGGCCTTGCCCCCCGGCGCGCCGCGTCATCCGCTGTGATTGACAGCAGCGCCAGCCAATGGCTGCGCTGCTATCAATCCGCCCAGCCTAGCTAATCAACGGCCAGGCTGGGAACCGAACAGGACGACAAGCACAAGCACTGGACTTTCGAGGGGTGAGGTAAATAAAACGGGGGCTGGGGGGGGGGGGGGGGGGGCGGTGCTTTCAGGTGTTTTTTTTACCTTAATGCATAGGATGCATTAAGGTAAAAAAATGTTTACCTGTACAACCCCTTTAACTCACACATAAAAAGGCAAACATCATGCTAACAATTAAAAAAAATTAAAAATAATTAAACTGACCGCATGTGATTCCCCTGTACTGTACATATGCTATGTATTTTATCCCCAGAAGGAGCCATAAAATGTGGCGAAACATGTTGGGTGCACAGAGCAGTACTTTACATTATTAATAATTGGTGTAATATAAGAATGGTAAGTTTTATATCCGGTGGGTAAGATGCTTCGAAATTTGATCATATTTGAGAATTCTTTTGGTATTAAATTCTGACAATGAGATGGCTGAATACTATAGTATTAAAGGCCATATTTGTAAGATAAAAGTGATAAAAGCCCATCCTAGATACAGTTGTTAAAAGTGTTACATAGTTAGTCAGGTTAAAAAACGACACAAGTCCATCTACTCTTAGGCCGTGTACACACGGCAGAGAACCTCGATGGGCAGAACACATCGTTCCGCCCGTCGAGGTTCTCTGCCGGCCGTCGAAATCGGCGACCCGCCCGTCGGGAATGGCAACCAGCCATTCATCCAGGCGGGCCGTCGAGCAAAAAGAGAGCGTGCTCTCTTTTCGCTCGACGGGATTCCCGACGGGCGGGGCGAGCAAAAAAGCGTACACACGGCCGAGGTCCTCGCTGGAATGCAGCTTCCAGCGAGGTTCTCGCTGGTTTCCAGCGAGAACCTCGGTCGTGTGTACGCCGCCTAACTAATGAACTAATGCAAGAGCATGAAGAAAATGTGTATCAATCCAAGAGCCAGACAATTGTTCTTCCTCTTAGCTTTGGACAGAGTGTCAAAGAGTTAAAATTACTGTCAAATGTTTATTTCTGTCCATGACCCCACTGGGGGGGGGGGGGGGGGGTGTTTCTCACTTCTTGCCCTCTATTCAAAGCAGCATACAGTACAGAGATTCTACTCACCACACTCCTCATTGACAATACATTTCTCAGTTTCTTCAGTAGGCACTTTGCACATAGAGCCATCCTCTGGGAATTGTTTCACGTATCTTTCTCTAGATCGCATTCCCATTCCGCAAGAGGCGCTGCAGGGGGACCACATGATCCATTCTGACATCATGCATGTCGATGCATCTGAAAGCAAACATATGGACATAAAGTAAACCAATGAACTCCCACTCTGGAACTACCTTGCAGTAAAAAGGAAAAACGTAATCATCTAGCACTAGGGTTTCTGAGAGCCTGTACAGACATTACGTCTCAATCTGAAGAAATTAACATATTTGTTTTTTTATTCATTTCCCCCCAAATGATGTTTTAGCATGTCTAATTTTCCATTTTAGAGTATACTGGATCTATCCACAAAATGCCTGCTGGAGGCTGTATTAGCCAGAAAATCCTCTTCTGTGTCCCACACGGATATAGTTTTACTTTATTGCACATTGGAGTTTGCTTTTATAATTTCTGTATCATCTCCTTTAGATTTACCAACTATCTAATGTGGGAGCCTAGCTATACAATCCATGTAATTTGCATCAAGCAGGCCATTGTACTAAATTAGATTGTACTAACTGATTAGCTTGATGTCTGTAATAAGCTTTAGCCAGGGCTTTTTTGCTCAGAGAACAGGTGCAGATACTTCCCCTTCCAAGTCACTGCTTGTCTCTATCCCCTAAGCCCCGTACACACGACCCGAAAATCGTACGAAAAATTCTGCTTTAGAAACTATCGTACGATAATCGGTTCGTTAGTACAGAGCTCTCGAGAGCTGATCAGGACAGTTCATCCGATTTTATCCTATCGAACAATTTTTTTTCGTACGATGACAGATCGTATGATTTTCATTTAATCAGTACAGCAGTCCTTCGAAAATGCAATACAAATGCATTACAACACATGACATCACTTCCGATTTTTTATTCTGCCGTACCAGAATTTTCGTGACTTTAGTAAACTCATCAGATTCGATGTGAGATAAGCATACAAAAAAAAAAACGGACGATCATTAGTCCGATAATCGGATTGTGTGTACCGGGCACTACACACCTCTGAGCATGATCCTGTGCAGCCAGCAACAATAGGTTCCCCCAACAACAATAGACCCCCAACATAACAAAACAGTAGATCTTCCAGCAGCCAGCATCAGCAAACACTTCCCTTAACAGTAAATCCCTCCAAGCAACAAATGACCTCCTGGCAACATAAGATCCCCACCAGCAACAATAGGATCCCTCACCAGCAACAGTACCTCCCCCCAACAACAACAGATCTTCCCAGCAACAATAAACCTCTGCCAGTAAAAAGTAGATCTTTTGGCCAATAGACCCATCCCTTAACAGTAGACCCCCTCCCAGCAATAATGAACCACCTGGCAACATAAGACCCGCCAGCAAAAACAGATCCCACACCAGCAAAAATAGACCTTCCCAGCAACAAATGATCACCCCCCCCCCAGCGACAACAGATCCCCCAGCAGTTGGCATCAGTAGACCCACCAGCACACCCAGTGCTGGAGGTGCCAGAACTGTGTTTCCCCGCGTTCTGGCTGAAAAAAAAAACCTGGCTTTAGCCATATTGTTCGTGATAGGAGAAGAAGGACATGGTGGTCATCAGGGGTTAAAGGCAATGCCTTGAGGTGGCATTTCTTGATAGAGGTGTACTTTGCATTTCACAGTTGATCATGGCCTTCTGCGTAGGGATCAGCCTCCAATAAGGAGTCCTAAAGCTTAGACATAGCAATGTCGAAACTGCTGGTGATGCCAGGAAGGATGAAACTAAACTGTATGGGCTAGTGAATAGAAAAATGTGGCACAGACTTGAAACAGAGACTACTGTGCTGAAATTCTCCTGTTCAATTCTCTAAGACAGCCTTTTTCAACCTTTTCAACTCTTAAAATAATTTTCTCAGGCAACCCATTAATAATTGCTATATCTAAAGCGTACAGTATATTACTACGATAGTCATTAGGAAGAATACTCCTTGGTCACTTATCTGAGAGGCAGAAATTGCTCATTGCTCAAGGAACCCTTAAGCCTCATACACACGATCAGACTTCCAACTGACTTTTCTGTGGATTTTGCTCTGAAGGGCATTGCCCTTGAACTTGGTATGCATACACACGGCCAACAAACATGTTTTTTCTGCTCTTTACCGCCACTCTATAGGCAACACGATCAGGCTTTTTGACAACAATTGTCCGACAGACCTGGTTTTGCGGACAATACGACCGTGTATACGCTCCATCGGACAAACGCTTTCACTTTTTCATTGGGCAAATGTTTGCTGTGAGAACAGACAAACTTTCCGGCAACAAATGTCCTACGTCGGCTAATCCGATCATGTTCAAAGTACAAACACGCATTCTCAGAACCAATGCTAAAGATCAGACATCAATAGCAGAAGTTGCCCAAAGGGTGGAGCCAAAGAGCAGAAAAAACACGTAGTACGCCTATTACGTCACTACGTTCATGTTTGTTGATTATGTTTGTTTGTTTGTTTTGTTTTGTTTGTTCATGTCCTGCCGTGTGTATGCATACCAAGTTCACGGACAATGCCCTTCGGAAGCAAAATGCACGGAAAGTCCAATGTAAGTACGATCGTGTGTATGAGGCTTAAGACATAAGTCGATGAGTGATCCAACATACAACTCAAATGTTCCTTTTCTGCAATAACACAATTCAATAATTTTATAGAAAAATAGAAGTTTTATTGCCCCCATCTTTATGTACAATATTAAGTGTCCTGCCTGCCTACTCTATGCAGTAAGCAAACCTCTGTGTCTTACCATCATCGCTGCATCCTGGTCCCATGCAAGGTTCAAAGTCCTGCGTGTCTGGGCAGGCAACGCTGAGATCTAGCTGGGCTTTCAGCATGCGCTGCCTCATTCGTTTTCCTTTCTCACATGTGGCAGAACTACAGGCCGACCAAGGAGACCAGTTTGAATAGATGCATGTCTCAGGTGTATCATCTAAAGAATTTACAGAAATATTAAAGTCTGGCAACAAACAGGTATCCATAATGATGACATTTCTAAATGACATTGTCAAAATCTGTGCATCTTGAAACCAATATTTGTTTGGGACCTTTTCCTACTGGGAATCTGTTATTTTGTCCTATTTGTTGTTTGCTTCACAATAAAAAAATAAAATACAAGTTTGTGGGCATGTTCTGTAAATGAAATGATGCAAATCCTCAAACAATCCATGTTAATTCCAGGTTGTGAGGCAACAAGACACAAAAAATGCCAAGCGGGGTGACAGTGTTGCCAACCGTCCATATTTTTACGGACAGTTTGAAAAAAAAGGCCCCTTTTTCCCCCGTTCGTAAATGTCCATGGTTGCAGGAATGTGCCAGTAAAAATAGCCGAGATTGGTTCAGCTTGGAACTGTGCATGGAGATTGGAGGTAACAGGTGATTGAAGGCAGGGGGTGATGGTGGCTGCGGTGGCACCGCAGAGAGGGGTGGGGGCAGGGGGCAATGGAGGCAGGGAGAGATTGGAGGAAGGGGGAGATTGGAGGCAGGGGGAGATTGGAGGCACCACAGAGGGGGGTGGTGGCACCGCAGAGGGTGGGGAATGGAGACAGGGGTTGTTGGTGGCACCGCAGAGGGGGGTGGAGGCAGGGAACCATGGAGGCAGGGGGTGATTGGAGGCAGGAGGCCTGGGAGAGATTGGAGGCAGGGGGAGATTGTGGCACCGCAGAGGGGGGTGAGGGCAGGGGGCGTTGGTGGCAGAGGGGATGGAGGCAGGGGGTGATGTGACTAAATTTTTTGCCCTTATTAAATCAAAAATAACAAAAATATGTTTTTTTTTACCTAATATCTACCTTAAATCGCATTGCTATATACTGAAATTTGCACCTAAAAATTAAATTTTGTAACTTTTGTGAAATGCCAGTAAAAACGTGGCTGCGCAGGTTAATTTCAGGTGTCGTGCCAGTAAATTTCAATCTGGTAGGTTGGCAACACTAGGGGGGGGATACTTTTGCAAGGCACTGTATGTGGAGGACCTTTGGTGACCGGCCTCCCTAAGCCACAGTTTATGCAGCTTTTGCAGAAATACCTTCCTGGTGACACCTCCTAATAAAAAGTGTTAAAGAAATATGGGCACTCTACTGTTTCTTGGTATAGGAACCCTTTGCAATCTGTGTCTACTTCTGCTGCTGCTACAAATACATTTTGGTGCAGAATGAACATCTAATGACGCAAGATAATCCAAAGAGCAGAAGATAAAATATAGAAAAAGCTTTGTGGTAATTTATGTCAGTGTCATCTAGAGTAAGGAAAGTAAAATACCTTATGAAAGCTGCACAATGCATTCTGATAAATCACAAAACAAAATTCTCAAAAAGCAAAAATCCATCAAGTGCCATTTTCCCGCCTTTTGTGTGCACTACCGAGCTTGATGAATGAACCCTAATCATAAATCTTGCAGATCTTTCGAGGACCGGCTGAGGGCAGCGGCTGACAAATAAAGAACTCATTTTTTTTATTCCCTCTTTGGCGGTGGCAGTGGTGATGAGTGATTGCAAACGAAAAAAAAGAAAAAAGTCTGTATGGTTTTAAGACAAACAAAATGTTCCTTTTGCATAATCGCAATCAATTCTTGTCATCGGCTCGCTCTGGAGTCTGCTCTCCCAACAGGCTTGTTTTATTTTAACTATTAAACACAGGCCACCGCTGGTAAGGTGCTGCCTCTAGATTGGAGCATTTATCTTGTGTACGGCTTTGGGAGACAGATTCAATGTCCCTGACTATAAGAATAATGCATTGTGAACAGGCATAAGGAAAATAAAAAATGGGAGCTTATAGTAGAACTTGCAAAACACAGGGACATTTGTATTATTATTGGAACAGAACAAAGGGGATCATAGACAAGTATCACCAGGTATGCATGCTCGCTCCATCTGGCCTTGGATGGTTGATGGTGACAGCTTGGGAAATACGGTGATGATGTCATTATATTAAACCTGTACTGCTGGGAGCTGATGTGTTAAGCCTGAGAACTCGGCCTGGAAGGTTTTGCAAGCAGAAGAATAACAGTTGGAGAACTTTCTGTTGGCATAACATAGGCTGCAATTTAGACTCCATCCAGGATTAGGACTTTGTTGAATCCTTAGGGCTCATTGATATGAGCGGTAGGCTATATGTGCCCTCTGAAAAGTGATTAATGGCAGGCTGTGTTGTTTTTAGGTAGTCTAGAGTAGGTTTACAGGAGGTAAAACTTTTGCCTCCTGAATGCCTTTTTTTTCACTCCCAATGAGGATGTTACAATGAATTTGTAAGCAGGTAGGGCAGAGTAGATACTCTTTAATGGTGCCTTCTCCGACTGGGAGAAGGCTGGGACCCCCTTTAAAAGTCACAAAGGGAAGAGGGTCAAGGGTTCCCAGGGATTAGAGAACAAGAAAGATCGGACTGCTGTGTTCCTGCTATCCCCTTCTGCTGAGTCTTGGGGGATCCCTCTTAGGATCCTAGGGGAAGTAAGACAATGATATTCTACCGCTAACAATATTCTACTAGTGGTGAAGCTGCTGGGGCTTTGCTCCTTGGCCCCCCCATTACCGGAAGGAAGCCATGGCAGATTATAGCTGAAGAGAGCATAGGCCAATCACTTTAACTGAACTGTGGAGTGAGCAATCTAACAGGCAGGGGTTGACTACCTCCCATATATACCGAGTACTGTTTTGCGGTCTTGGATTCGTCACTGTTATGGGGCCACTTGAATGGATGCAGTAAAGATGTTAACAACTCCTAGGGATGTATATATATCCTCTACACACTGTAAATTAAGCTAAACTGACTAGCCTGCCTGCTCTATCTAGCTATATAAAAAGACTATCTCTCTGTCTCTCTGACTGATCTCTGTTCAGCGCTGGAACACACTACGCGGCTTTCCGTTTTTTGCGCGCTGTGATTGGCCAAGCATGTAGGGTCAAAGTGCATGTATAACCAATCATCAGCGCGCAATGCCGCAGTAAATTATGGGCCGCTGCGCGTCACTCGCATTTGGCGCGAACGACCCGTTTTGTTCGAATTTCGTCAAACGTACGAACAGAGCTCCTCCCTACCAGGGAGCATACTAAAGATTAACACCTGTGAAAATCTGTCTGTCAAGCCTGAAGAGGAATGTAGAGTAAGCACAGTCAGGAGAATGAAAGGGACTGGTCTCAAGCCATCACCCTCAAATAGGAGAGTATGGTAAGGCAAAGCAGAACGTTTGCCCTGAAGATCATTCTACGTGTAGAGTGACCCGGCTTCCCACTATGGCCACGCGAGAGGCATCCAAGGCACTTGCGTTTAAACTACTGCACTGCAACTGCCATACCTGCATTTGGTATACGGTTGCAGCACTTCCCTATTGACTTCAGTGGGCATATTTGACCAACTGTGCCACATTTTAGTTTAAATCTGCTGAATTAAAATTGCCAAATGGCAAAGCATCCTGTAAACAGGCTTCAGAACTTTGAGTCACTGACCCAGGTCAAGTATTTTTAAGGAATACTGACTCTGACTTTTTTGTGCTTCATGATTGATCCATGTCTGTGACTCAGAAATACAGAACTAGACACAGCCAGGAAACTTGCGTTTCTAGACAAAAAACCACAATGACAGCCCCCACATTTTCAACAAGATAGGTACTTCAAAGCGACTCTGTTATTAAATAAAAAACTGTAAAAGATGAGGTTTATAGCCTTGGAAGGAAAAAAAACCTTGCAGTAGGCCTCCTACCACACTACAAGGGTTAAATGCTTGTTACTTCTTACCTTAGCCCCCACTCCAGCGGGTTCTCCTTCTCTCCCTTCAGTGCTCCGGGCATCATGCAGGACTATTCATCCTACATTGTACATGGGGGAAGCAGGAGTACCACCAGTGCCAGGAGCGCCTTAGGGAGGAGGCTTAGCAGGACTGGTACTAACACTAGAGCGACCCTACTGGAATAAGGAATGAGGACAAGATTCTAATAATTGTATTATTCTACCTCTAGGCAAAGACAAGCATTTAAATCCTTGCAGCATTGGGTGCCCCACTTCAAGTCGACTTTATTCTGAGCCTGCATGGTTTTTAGTGCGTCCGAATTGCATACAGACAAACAAATTTTCATATAGAATTTTTTTCCGTCTAAGTCCTTCAGAAATTTCGACAGAAAAAATTTGAATCAGCTCCCATCTGACTTTTTCCATTGGAAATTCCGACCGTGTATGTGGCATAAGGCACAGGCAGTGGAACAGGCAAATTATAAACCTTCTATTTTAGGGCTCATTTACACTAAAGTTAGCCATCTGAAGAGGGCATTTGACAGGCAGTGTGGAGACGTGATCTCACCTCCTTACCGCCTGTTTTAACCCCTAAACCCCTGCATGCAGTCGCATGAAAGTTGTGGCACGGTTAAGGTGTGATCCCATCCAGCTAAATGGGTCATGTTCAATGGGAGGTACTGCATGCCGAACATGAACTACCCTCATCTGCTACCTTTGCATGGATTGGGGGGGGGGGGGGGTGGAATAAAAAGTGCAAAACCTTACATGCTTTTTATTTCCACAACAGAAAGTTGTGGTGTCAAGGTTCAAGGTGTCTAATTAAGATAAAGTAAGCTCTGATCACAACTGGACTTTAACCATACCATCCCAATTATTTTTTACCTTCTTCCTTTTCTTCGGTAACCAGATCAGCCACAATGTCATCTACGTTGTCCGGGACAATATTGCATTGCTCTCCCTGTAAGAAAAAACCTCTTTGAACCTTTTTGATCTGAAAAAGGTGAGCCGCCGGCCCAATTAACAATCACAGGGTTACTAATGAAAGTTGGATGCTTGGCTGTGATAAGGTTGAGAATTTTTCTGCATGCATTAATCAAACAGCGCTATTGTATATCGTGCACGACGGTAACATTGTGGGTTCATGCTGTTTGATTTAGAGCCAATGAGCACAGAGACATTTAACATATCTTTACCAATTATCTTTACCAATTACCCACACAACACAGGAAGGAATATTAATTGGCACTGAGCGTTTTAAAGCATACGTCTAAAAGAAAGGTAATCTTTTTTTTTTTCATATTTTGATATATAGTATATGTGATGGTGATCAGCTTGATGTAAATTATTTTATCACTGTGAATGTTAAAAAAAAGTTTTTTTTCATGACTGGTTTAGGGCTTATTCACAAGGGTCATACAATGTTCAAAAAAGGGTAATTCTGCACCCGGAAGTCTCAGGCATTTGTGTACGCTAAGGCCGCATACACACGATCGGTTCAAACCGATGAAAACAGACTGAAGTTTGTTTTCATCGGTCCAAACCGATTGTGTGTAGGCCCCGTTGGTCCGTTATCCTTCGGTCAAAAAACAGAGGGCTTGCTTTAAAATTGAACCGATGGACGGCTAACCGATAGGTCAAAACCGATCGTTAGTATGCAAAAGCATCGGTTAATGCTCGGTTAATGCTCAGAATCAAGTCGACGCATGCTTGGAAGCATTGAACTTCGTTTTTTTTAAGCACGTCGTTGTGTTAAAACACGTAAACGTCACTGCGTACTGATACGATCGTTTTTTTAACTGATGGTGTGTAGGCACATCAGTCCATCAGTCAGCTTCATCCCTGAACCGATGAAAGCGGTCCGTCGGACCATTCTCATCGGATGGACCGATCGTGTGTATGGGGCCTAAGATGTGTGGATATCAGAGTACAGCCACAGCCTGCCACTGCCATGTACAAGGTTCTGCCCACAGCTGCATGCAAACACGTTTGATACCCAGGTGCAGCAATATGCTCATTTTGTTTGGATCTCTGTTCTCGTGTGAAAGAGTCCTTAAAGCAGAACTGCATTTTAAAAAAGAAATGAAAAATAGTCCATTAAAAGAAAAAAAAAAGAGCTTCTGTTACTTCAATACTAACCTTCATTCTGGAGCTGTCCCCTGCAGTAATTCATTTACTCCACTAGATGTCAATCCGCTTCCTCTAAACTCAGGCTGTTGCATTAGTATGGCAGCCTGGGCTCTGAGTACCACTGACCTGAACTGTCCTGATTTTTAATTTTTTTTATTGAGTTTCACTGTAACTATATTTATACATTGTAGCCATATCTATTATATTCCATGTTTAGTATTGCTGCACTGTGATTTATTGTCCCTCTCTCTCAGTTAAAGTTAACCAGACAGCGCTACTTTATTAAAAACTATAGCCGGTGCGGCTGTGCCAGAGAATTCTTAGGAAGTGAAGTTGCGCTTTAAGTTATTGAGTTTTATAAGAGGGGCAAAGAGATAAAAAGAAACCTTGATAGAATTATAAAGTCCAACCTGCTGGCTCAAAAGGAGATAAGAAAGAAGAAATAAGAGATATTAATAAAAACGTATTTATTTACCTGTCTAAAAATGTTTTTTTTTTTTCTCTTTTTTTAGAATTTAATTTTTCCTGACCATAATAAAGAAAACTTTTAATTTTCAATTTGTACAAAACAAAAAAAAAATGTAATAAACGACTTACCTTTCTAGCAATCCTTTCAATAACAACTCTGGCAACTGGGACAATGGGACCTCCTTCTGGATCATAGAACGGGCTCTGCGGGTGGTCCAAGCTGGTCAGGGGTCGGATTTTGTCTTGGGGTATTGTAGGTTTGTTGGGTGACTAAGAGAGGAAAAAAAAAGGCAATATAGGGCTAAATGACTATAAAGAGATAAAAAGATGTGAGGCTAATGCAAGCTTTATATTCTGAATGTACATTCACACCTCTGTGTTTTAGCACAGTACATTATTTAAAAAAAAAAAGTGATTGCTCTGAGTTGCCGCGATCACAACGGAATAAAGTTATGGCACCCCGGGGGAACATCCCTATCTACCAGGAATCTTTTGCTATGCCAAACACTGGCCCTAACCTGCGGGTTTCTTTCTCTTACCTACCAATCACTCAAAACGTGCCCAAATGATGTGAATATTAACCAATTCCATATCGCGCCTATTCTGGCACTTCTCTCCTTTATGTAAAAATCAATCTTTTTGCTAGAAAATTACTCAGAACCCCCAAACATTATATATATATATATATATATATATACAGTGTGTATATATATATATATATATATATATATATATATATATATATATATATATACAGTGTGAAAAATAAGTATTTGAACACCCTGCTATTTTGCAAGTTCTCCCACTTGGAAATCATGGAGGGGTCTGAAATTGTCATCGTAGGTGCATGTCCACTGTGAGAGACAATCAAAAAAAAAATTCCAGAAATCACATTTTATGAATTTTTAACTATTTATTTGTATGATACAGCTGCAAAGAAGTATTTGAACACCTGTCTATCAGCTAGAATTCTGACCCTCAAAGACCTGTTAGTCTGCCTTTAAAATGTCCACCTCCACTCCATTTATTATCCTAAATTAGATGCACCTGTTTGAGGTCATTAGCTGCATAAAGACACCTGTCCACCCCATACAATCAGTAAGAATCCAACTACTAACATGGCCAAGACCAAAGAGCTGTCCAAAGACACTAGAGACAAAATTGTACACCTCCACAAGGCTGGAAAGGGCTACGGGGAAATTGCCAAGCAGCTTGGTGAAAAAAGGTCCACTGTTGGAGCAATCATTAGAAAATGGAAGAAGCTAAACATGACTGTCAATCTCCCTCAGACTGGGGCTCCATGCAAAATCTCACCTCGTGGGGTCTCAATGATCCTAAGAAAGGTGAGAAATCAGCCCAGGACTACACGGGAGGAGCTGGTCAATGACCTGAAAAGAGCTGGGACCACCGTTTCCAAGGTTACTGTTGGTAATACACTAAGACGTCATGGTTTGAAATCATGCATGGCACGGAAGGTTCCCCTGCTTAAACCAGCACATGTCAAGGCCCGTCTTAAGTTTGCCAATGACCATTTGGATGATCCAGAGGAGTCATGGGAGAAAGTCATGTGGTCAGATGAGACCAAAATAGAACTTTTTGGTCATAATTCCACTAACCGTGTTTGGAGGAAGAAGAATGATGAGTACCATCCCAAGAACACCATCCCTACTGTGAAGCATGGGGGTGGTAGCATCATGCTTTGGAGGTGTTTTTCTGCACATGGGACAGGGCGACTGCACTGTATTAAGGAGAGGATGACCGGGGCCATGTATTGCGAGATTTTGGGCAACAACCTCCTTCCCTCAGTTAGAGCTTTGAAGATGGGTCGAGGCTGGGTCTTCCAACATGACAATGACCTGAAGCACACAGCCAGGATAACCAAGGAGTGGCTCTGTAAGAAGCATATCAAGGTTCTGGCGTGGCCTAGCCAGTCTCCAGACCTAAACCCAATAGAGAATCTTTGGAGGGAGCTCAAACTCCGTGTTTCTCAGCGACAGCCCAGAAACCTGACTGAGGAGATCTGTGTGGAGGAGTGGGCCAAAATCCCTCCTCCAGTGTGTGCAAACCTGGTGAAAAACTACAAGAAACGTT
Source organism: Rana kukunoris (assembly GCA_029574335.1). NCBI lineage: Eukaryota > Metazoa > Chordata > Amphibia > Anura > Ranidae > Rana > Rana kukunoris. Next base: position 183,531,490 of record CM056059.1, read on the forward strand.
TGACCTCTGTAATTGCAAACAAAGGCTACTGTACCAAATATTAACATTGATTTTCTCAGGTGTTCAAATACTTATTTGCAGCTGTATCATACAAATAAATAGTTAAAAAAATCATACATTGTGATTTCTGGAATTTTTTTTTTTTGATTATGTCTCTCACAGTGGACATGCACCTACGATGACAATTTCAGACCCCTCCATGATTTCCAAGTGGGAGAACTTGCAAAATAGCAGGGTATTCAAATACTTATTTTCCGCACTGTATATATATATATATATATATATATATATATATATATATATATATATATATATATATATATTGCAGACGTCCTAGGGAATAAAGTGTCCGTCATTGCAACTTTTTATCTCGCACAGTATTTGCTCTATATTTTTTCAAACGCCTTTTTTTTTTTTTTCATGAATTAAAATATAACAAAACAGTAACGTTAGCCCATTTTTTTTTATATAATGTGAAAGCTGATGTTACGCCGAGTAAATAGATACCCAACTTGTTATGCTTTAAAATTGTGCTCACTCATGGAATGGTGCCAAACTTTGGTACTTAAAAATCTCCATAGGCGACACTTGATTTTTTTTTTTACAGGTTACCAGTTTAGAGTTACAGAGTAGGTCTAGTGCTAGAATTAGTGCTCTCGCTCTAATGCATGCAGTGATTTCTCACATGTGTGGTTTGAACAGCGTTTACATATGTGGGAGGGATGTACGTGCGCGTTCGCTTCTGAGCGCAAGCTACTGGGGACAGAGGCGGTTTAATTTCTTTTTTTATCACTTTTATTCCTATTACAAGGAATGTAAACATCCCTTGTAATAGGAATAGTGTGTGACAGGTCCTCTTTATGGAGCGATGCGGGGGTCAATAAGACCCCACATCTCTCCTCCAGCCTGGAAAGCATGAGATTGTGAAAAAAAATCACTGATCTCATGCTTTTAGCCACGATTGTGACTTTGTTTACTTCCGGGTTGTTTACGTCATAACATCGCGCCCGGGCCTCCGACGGTCATCGAGATGACGAGTGACAATCTGGTCACCGGAAATCTCTATGCTCTTCATTCGGCAGAGGCCGATTTGTTCTCCGGGTCTCCGATGGCAAGGAAGAGCCCCGAGAAGCACCGGATGGTGGCGAGAGGGGGGTATGTCCCCTCCCGCCGCCTGTAAGAATGATCAAGCGGCGGAACCGCTGCTATGATCATTCCTATGGTGCGCAGAATCGCCGCCTGAAAAAAGCATATCTGAATGATGCCTGTAGCTGCACTCATCATTTAGATATCCCCCAATGAAGTCCAGGACGTCATATGACATCCTACGGTACGGAAGGCTCCATTGTTAAGATGGCCATGTGAACTCTCATGGGAATTTGGCCTCAAATCACTCCTACCTTTCCAGAGAGACTGAGGAAGTCCATCAGAGGACAGTTTCCCGTACATTCCTCTGTAGCATCGGCACAGTGCCACCTACAGGCGAGAAAAAAATCCTGGGCCTGCCTGCATACTGACATGGAACAAGGATGTGTGTATCAAGTCTCTGGACACCTAAGGGCCTGGATACACTGCGTCACGCATGTTTTTGTGCATTGAGTCAAGGCGTGTCAAGCAGTCTATTAAAAATAAATGGACTGTAACGCCTCAATATATAACATTTTGGCACCGCTAAATGTGTTAAGTTGGATTCTCCTTCTGGGAATGCATTAGGGCCATGCACTAACAATGCAGAGTAGTGTGAACAAGCCTTAATATGCACAGGGCTTAGCAATTTACTAGGTAGTAATGTAAGGATAATGGCTCTGGAACATACACCCTACAAAACTTGGCAGTGGTAGCTTGATTTTTACTGTCCCAGTAGATTCCCTTAGATTTGTGTTCCTTTCTCAGTAATATCTGCAGATGTTCTCATAAGGAATAATCGTAAAAGCATGGCCAAATGGGGGTACTTGAGGGCGCTTGTTAAACACTGGTATATCACCAGTACAATAATAAACAAGCAAACTAAATCTAAAGATATTATTGGAACAGATTGTCTAATAATATTTATGTAAACCATTTATTCCAAAAGGAAAAAAACTTTTTGCTATAACCGATTAGGTAGAGTTTGTCGTCAGTTTGTTGGTATCTGCTAGTACCTTCAACACTGCCCTCCCCCACATATATATATATACTGTATATTTACAGTGGAACCTTTGTTTATGAGTAACGTGGTTAACAAGCGTTTTGAATAACGAGCAACTTTTATTTTGTGTGTTGTCTCGCAAAACAAGCAGAATTCAAGCTAATGGGGTGTGAAGTAACGCATTTGGCCAGAGGTGCGGGGGCGTCGGTGACACTTGGAACGTTCAAATTCAATCGGAAATACTCCCTTCCCAAGTGTTTCTGAACCTTTCCGAGATCAGCCGAGCTGTCCACAAGTATTTCCGAGGCTCTCCGGCGCCCCCAACCACTGGTCAGATGCAGTATTGCATGCCAATCATCTTTGTTTCCATTGACTTCTATGGGGAAACTCGCTTTGATATGCGAGTGCTTTGGATTACAAGCATTCTCCTGGAACGGATTATGCTCATAATCCAAGGTTCCACTGTATATATATAATATATATATACACACACAGTGTTCAGCATAAAAAAGTACACCCCTTTTGAAAAGTAAGATTTTAATCAATATCTCAATGAACACAAGAACTATTTCTAAAATGTTTACAAAACTGAGTTTTTTAGAACATTTGTTTAGCTCATTACATGAAATTAAGTTTAATAATATAACTTAGATTACAAAATCCTCAGTTTTACTCAAATTAGTCAAAAATGAATAGACCCACAACAAGAACTACTGCATCTAGTATTTTGTATGACCTCAATGATTTGTAAGGACAGCTTCAAGTCTTCTAGGCATCGAATGAACAAGTTGGCGACATAATGCAACATTTATCTTTTTCCATTCTTCAAAAACGACCTCTTTTAGGCTGCATTCACACCTGAGCTTAGCGTTGTCGGTCGTTTTTTTTCCGGCGTTTTTTCTGGCGTTTTGTCGTTTTTTCACACGTATTCGCGCCTTTGCATACAGCGTTGTCTGACGTTTTTGAACTTCGACGTTTTTTATTTTAGCCAATAGGAAAAATTATCATCTCTTTCATCACTTGTTGCTATGTTTGTAGATTTTTTTATCTTCTGCCTGGGTGAAATGTTCTATTGACTAAAGCGACAAAACGCTCGTAGAAACGCTCATTGTCGCGCTAGACGCTTGAATTGAGCGTTTCCATTACTTTCTATGGGAATACAAACGTTCTAAAACGCCCAAATGCTCCCAATTAGTTTTAGGTGCATTTGTTTGAGCTTCAGGCGTTCGGCGTCAGGCGTTTTGGAGTGGAGATGTGAACCATCTCCATTGAGAATAATGTATTTTTTCACCTCTGGCATTTTAGGCCCCATACACACTATCAGTTTTCCTGATGGTTTTCTCTTTAGGTTTACCAAAACCATCTAATATGAGGTCAAACCTCAAGAGTTTCAATTTGTATGCAATCAGGCAGGCCCTTGTACTACATGGTTTTGGTAAATCTGAAGAGAAAACCATCAGGAAAACTGATAGTGTGTATGGGGCTTTATAGCTTCATGCTTCAGGCGACAAAACGCTCAGGTGTGAATGCAGCCTTAGATCCTGGATGCTGCATGGAGAGTGATGCTCAACTTGTCTCTTCAGAATTCCCCATAGTTCGATTGGGTTCAGATCACAACGTGTAATTGTAAGTTAAAGTAACGCATTGCCTTATCACAAAAAATGGCCTGGTCATGAAGGGGGTAAACCTTCCGGAGCTGAAGTGGTTAGAGAATAATTAGACTCACCAAGTTGAGTTCTTGTTAACTAGAAATTTGTTGTCTAAAATGTAATTTTGCTCCTAATGCCGCGTACACACCACCATTTTTCATGTCATGGAAAAAAAGTATTTTTCTGAACAAATTCCTTCAAGACCATGTTGCAAAAAATGAATACACCCCAATGAAAGTCTTATGCCGCGTACTACAATGTTCGTGTGTAGGCCCAGAGCATTTATCTCGATGTAAAAAATGGGCATTCAAAATTTAAAACATGCTCTATTTTCTCGTTGTTTCTCACGTCTTGAAAACAGTCGTGTGTACGCTTTAACGAGGGGTTAAAAAAAACGTGCATGCTCAGATGCAAGTTATGAGAAGGGAAATTTGCATAATCAGCCCAAAGGCAGTTGTACGTCACCGTGCTTTGCTCGAGCATTTTTTTATCACGATCATGTGTATGTAAGGCAGGCTTGACAAGAATCACGTTGAGAAAAACTTTGTTGTTTTGTGTGTGTAAATTAACCAATCTTGGCTGCAATCAATGGCCCGCATTTCATGCTGAAAAAACTAAACTATTAATGTTTCTCAACCCTTTCCTTACCGGGCCATTGTCAAATGACGCCGGCAGGAACCCTCTCTCGATCCGGGTGGACATCATATGACGTCCTTTGTTCCCGGCGATCTAGGGCGTGCACCCACGGCACCACCCGCGATCCTGTGCGCATGCCTGGGGGCCGCGATTGCCGCCGGCACACACGATAACTGGTGATTACGGCAGGAGTGTGGATCTGTGTGTGAAACACACAGATCCACTTCCTGTTAGAGGTGAGGAGACCGATGTGTGTTTCCAGTACAGAGGAACACACATCGGTCTCCTTCCCTTGTGAGTCCCCCTCCCCCTACAGTTAGAACACTCTTTAGGGAACATTTTAACCCCTTCAGCGCCCCCTAGTGTTAACCCCTTCCCTGCCAGTCACTTTACACAGTTATCAGTGCATATTTATAGCACTAATCGCTGTATAAATGTGAATGGTCCTAAAAACTTGTCAAAAGTGTCCGATGTGTCCGCCGCAATGTCACGGTCACAATATTTTTTAAATGTGATATTTATTAAATAAAAAGTAAAAAAATATTGTGTTTTTTTTTTTAAATTGTCGCTCTTCTTTTGTTTATAGCGCAAAAAATAAAAACTGCAGAGATGATCAAATACCACCATAGGAAAGCTCTATTTGTGGGGGGAAAAAACATAAAGATTTAATTTGGTTGCATGACCGCACAATTGTCATTTAAAAATGCAACAGAGCTGAAAACTAAAAATTGGTCTGGGCAGGAAGGGGGTGAAAATACCCTGTATGGAAGGGGTTAAATAGATTTTTACTCGGGAGCTGTGGTGGCTCAACGTGATTGGCACTGCGCTGACAAGCCATTCACCTCTGCAGCCAAGGGTTCGGATCCCGGTCTCGGCTACATGTGAATTGAGTTTGGTGGTCTCAGCCCGGCTCCCGGTGGGTGTGCTATGCAAGGTACGCCTGTGCTTAGTACGCCCACCCCCCCCCACAAAAACCACCACACTTGCACGCACACGAAATTGGTTTAAAACACATGCACTTTGGCCATGCGGTCTCTTAAAATAAAGAGAGGCGAAGGACCTACGGGGCTGGCTGGGTGGGCTAGGCCCCCTCACTCCCTCATAGGGGGAGTCCCTCTGCCCCATTGGGGTCCCGTTGGGCCCCAGTTGGGCTCCCAAGAGGAGCAGGTAGGGCGGGGTGAGTGGGAGGCCCCCCTTCACACCCGCCATTGCCACCAGGGGCATGGAGAAGGATGGCGATTGCCTCCAGGGGGAGGGTCTGCCTACTCCCAACTCCTGCAGTCCGGCTCCTCTCTCTCAAGTTCACGCACAAAAAATACACTTTAAAAAAAAAAAAAAAAAAAAAAAAATAGATTTTTACTCCAAAAGCATTTTATTAAAATAAATTTGATAAAAATCTAAAAAAATCTGATTTAAATTTAAAAAAAAATGTGTAAAACTACCTACTGGTTTCAAACCTAACATGGCCAAATAAGTTACCAGAAGTAGAGAGATTTTTCCATATTGGTTAAATTCAGTGATTCCATCAACACTAAATGCATTGTTGGTAAGCTGTAATTCAGAAAATATCCAGTTGAGGGCAGCATAATGACAGAATATGTCTCATGCATGCAAAAAAAAAAGAAGGAAAAAAAAATAAAAACCTTAAAGTAAGCTTTTCATAAATACAGCATTAACACATGACACTAGAGCAGTAGAAGTAAAAAAATAGGGCTTAGGCACTGCTAAAGGCCAACTGTACCTGAAAACTATTATTTTAAATAAATACATTTCATATTTTTTAGACAAATACATTGGTGGAGATCATTGGATTGGGCCAGCCATTGAATTCTTAGATATACCACAAGGTGTCGCTCTCTTACAGCTAAACAGTGCAGAGAATCAATGCGACTGCAATAAAAGGGCTCATGTGATCTCACCGCCTAAAACTATAAAAGTTGTATTGTTTGTACAAAAATGATATCTGTTATATAACTCCCACCTGCCATCACCTAACAACGTTCATACGTGCTCAAATGACAGCCGCACACAAGTAAAGGAGACTGGATCAAACTTCTCACTGTGACAGCTTGAAGGGTGGATTGTTATTGAAGAAAGAGAAGCAATAGTAGTTGTTTTTCATTTTGGAATAGGAGTATGTTTGTGCACGGAAGCTCACTATATAAATTATAGTTATTCATTGCTGTATATTCCACCTGTAGTGTTGTAAGTTCCAGGATTTTTAGCCCTGGTTTACTGCTGTGCCGTAGGGTGACCACGTGTCCCGGATTGGCCAGGCATTTTGCAGGTCTGTCCCGGGCATCTTCATTCCAGGACAATACAGTGTCTCGGAATGAAACTGACACAGCTACCCCCCCCCAAGCCAAACTAATGCCCCCCCAAAAAGGCCGCCACATCACCGCTTTACTCACTGACAGTACTTGTCCTGGCTGGAAATGCCTGGAGGAGCACAGTCCCCGCCCCCTGCTTGTGATTGGAGAAATCATAAATCCCGCCTCTTGTGTCCAATCACTGTGCTGTGATTTGTTACAGCACAAGCTGATTTTTGGGAAGGGGGTGTCCCTGAATGGTAGTTTGGAAATGTGGTCACCCTACTGTGCGACTTTGAAATCACGTTACTTCAGCGCAATGTCAAAGCTGCAGACCAGTGCTATTTGGACCTCCAATGTCATTGCGGCAACTTCATGTAAGTAAGTGAACCCTAGGCGTTAATAGTTGGTGGAGCCTCATTTGGCAGCAATGATTTCCAGCAAACGCTTTCGGTAGCTCTGGATCAGACCTGCATGGTGTTCAGGAGGAATTTTTGATTGTTTGTCGTTACAAAACTGCTTCAGCTCACACACATTTGTAGAATATCTGATGTGAATGGCTCTCTTAAGGTAATTCCAATGAATGACTATGAGGTTATAAGGTCTTGCCTCTGACTGGGCCTCCAAAAGGCGTCATTTCTTTTTCTGAAGTCAGGTTGTGGTGGCTTTAACTTGATGCTTATAGTCGTCCTCCTGCATTACCCAACTTATATTCAGCTGGCACTCTGACATTCTCCTATAGGATATTTTGGTAGACTTGGGAATTCATTTTTCTCTTGACGATGGCGAGTGGTAACTAGGCTTTACCCCGAGGCAAGGAAGGAAGCCCAAATCATGATGTTCCCTCCTCCATACTTCACTGTTGGGATCAGTGCTGGGACAAGGTCATCCAGTGCCCAGGGCAAAGATGCCAAATTGCACCCCCTCCCCTGTTTATGATGTGCAAGCTTATAAGGTCCTACACCCAGTAAACCATTGCACCAAGGGTAACTTTCCTTCCTGCCCACCCCCTGTCCCGGCCCTGGTTGAGATGATATTTTAATGTTGGCAAGCTGTGCCCTTTTTGCTCCATACAGTGCTGCGTATTTTTCCTGAACAATTCAACTTTTGTTTCCTTAGTCCACAAAACTTAGAAGCGCAGCAAATTTTTTTTGGGGGGAAAGCATGGCTTCCTTTGTGCAATTTTTCCAATGGACACCCTGCCTATTCAATTAATTATGTATGTGTAGCGCCCCCTTACTTTCAGTATGGGCAGTACGCTAAAGTTAGTGGGGGAGTGGAAGAGTTATGTTGCTTCTATTCCGCTGCTGTCATTACGGAACTGTCCTGTGGGTCAGTCTGCGCTTCGGGGGTGCGATCCCACTCCCGGGCGACAGATGGCATCAGAGGGGTTCTGGCAGAGTCACTTTTCCCAAGCAGCCAATTGGAGGAGTTTTCCCTCGCGGGGCATGCTGGGGAGGGGTATATCTGTGGCAGGCACCATTTTTCGGGGTTCTTCGCGGGTTCCAGGTTCCAGGTGCGGCACCCACCTTCAGGGTGTGCGCACCCAACGGCCCCCGGCGACATGGCCTACCAGGCCGGGGTCGCATGCTACGCAGAGTTCCCTGCTGATGCTAAAAGGGGCCCTAGCGACTTGCTGGGGACCCATTCCCATTGAAGAGATCCCAAGCTGTATGCTGTTCGGTGGGGGATCGGCTTGAGGAGAACCAGGAGGCAGGTGATCCAACAGGGCTTGAACAGACCATCGGGGATCTGGTTACCAGGAAATGACAGATAACCATAGACAGTCAACTGGTGAACCCTACTAAAAGAGAACTATCTGGGCGGATTCGCTCTACAGTCCACCATTGGGCCTGTGGCAGATCTATAACGTTAAATTCTACTAGAGCCAAGTCAGTGAGAGAGACTTGTTCCACCCAGCAACCTTAAGTGACATTCCGGCTGCCAGGCTTGTGACAGAAGTCTGTCCGGAGGCATTTTACCCACTCTGGCTAGAGTGGGACGTAATATACAGTCACTGAAAGCAGGCTTGCTTTCCTGTTCATCCAAGCCTGATACTGCAAGGTTTTCTTTATTTCATCAACCTGTCCTGTCTACCTCCTGTTGATGTTGGTCGTGTTGGACCCAAAGAAATAAAGCATTTGGAAAACCTCAACTACTGATTGGACATTCACTCACTGCTCTACTCACTAACTTCACCCCTGGACAACACTTAGAGGTAACTTAATACGCCAACCTCAAATCAATCAGCGGGGGGTATCGCTACATATGGTAGACTCATGAACAGGTATGCTTTCCAGTTCCAAAGATGTCTTCAAGCTTTTAGCTGTTACTTGTGGATTCTTCTTGACCTCATTGAGGGTTCTGTGTTGTACCTTCAGAAATTATCCTGGGCGGGCAGCATACTAGAAAGAGTAGCCACAGTACTAAACTGTCTCCATTTATAGTCACATTGGGGGTTATTTACGAAAAGGCAAATCCACTTTGCACTACAAGTGCACTTGGAAGTGCAATCGCTGTAAATATGAGGGGTAGATCTGAAATGAGGGGAAGCTCTGCTGATGTTATCATCCAATCACGTGCAAGCTAAAATGCTGTTTTTTATTTTCCTTGCATGTCCCCCTCAGATCTAAAGTGGCTGCACTTCAAAGTGCACTTGCAATGCATTTGTAGTACAAAGTGGATTTGTCTTTCGTGAATAACCCCCATTGTCTGTCAACTGGTGGATGTCTGAAACTCGTTGAGATTGCTTTCTATACCTTTCCAGTCTTATGCAGATCAGCTACTCTTGATCATATGTCTTCAAAGACTTCCTTTTTGCAAGGCATGGGTTACATCAGCTGATGCTTCTTATGAGCAGCAATCTTAAAAGAGTGTCTTTTATAAAGCAAAGTTGGTCCAAACCACACCTCCAAGCTTATTTAATTATTTTGACTCCTGGTGTGCAACCTACTGATCCCAATGAGCTTTTCTTTAAAGCGGAGGTTCACCCAAAATAACATCTCCTTACACTACTAACATGTACAGTAGGCATTTTTTTTTAAATATTGCACATACCATGTTTTGCCTGGTTCAGATTCGGCTTCTGGGTACTCACTCCCGCGGGAGTAGGCGTTTCTATTCTGAGGCACAATGTAATCTGGGAGTTTGCCCAGATGTGTCATGTCCTTTCAAAAAAGGCACCCCCGGCGGGTAAAGGAACCCCCCCCTACTGTGCAGGCACATCACGAACCTCAACAGAGTTTACGAAAGTAGCCGAACATGTAGAGCTGCGAGTCAGCTCTTTATGGCGCCTGCGCAGTTAGCTCTACATGGCTCCTAGTCGTTGCGCAGGCGCCGTGTAAAGCTAACTCGCAGCTCTACATGTTTGGCTACTTTCGGAACCTCCTTGAGGTTCGTGACTCGCCTGCGCAGTACAGGGGAGGGGGGCTCCTTATCCGCCAGGGGTGCCTTTTTCAGCAGAACACCATCCGCAGCTTCCACGAAGTCAGTGCTTGTGGGCTTCACAATGGAAACTTGGAAGAGCTGATTTTAAAAGTTCATCTTTTGCCGGAAAACAGACTGGGGAGGTTTGAAGTCACCAAACACGTGAGTACTAATTGGTGATCTACAAACACATTGAATGCAGCCAAAAAAAAAAAAAACTATCTGCTGTGGAACCCCCGCTTTAAGTAATTAGTCTCTGGATTTACTTGCCTTTTCCTCCAACACTGTGAATGTTTAATGGGTGTGTTCAGTATTGCCTTGTTTCCACTGAGCGGAACGGTTAGGTTCGGTACAGTTTGAAATGGTTAGAATGGTCCGGTCTATTCTGGTGAGCGTTTCCACTACAAGTCGGACCATCAGGGGCCATACAGGTTTAAGAAAAATTCCTAGCGTGTCCGCTAATCAGTGAAATGTATTGTAGCTCCGCCCTAACCGAACCATACCATTTTCTATGGCCCCACATCTGAAGCAGGACCCAGAGCGGTGCGGTACGGTTCACTTGTATGGGCCGCTTTCATAATGGAAACACCCAAAATAGCGTACCGTACTGAACCGATCTGCTCACTGGAAACGAGTCATATGTCTTTCTTCTTTTGAACATGTATATAATGTCAGAGTAGCTTTAACTGTTTGCCGACTGCCCACCGCAGTTTTACCGCGCCAGGTTGGCTCGGATGCGCAAAATCACGTAATATAACATGATTTTGCTATGTGTCCCATGGTAGCCCCTGGTGCTGATGCGAATGCCCGGCGGGTGCGGTCACTGCCGGGCACCCATGATCGCTCGTCACAGAGCGAGAATCGGGAGCTGTGTGTGTAAACACACAGCTTCCTGTTCTTTCAGGGGGAGAAATTACTGATCTGTAATTTCTCCTAGTCATTCCCACCCCCCCTTCAGTTAGAACACACTTTAGGGAACATAATTAACCCCTTGATTCCCTACCAGTGACATTTTTACAGTAATCAATGCAGTTTTATAGCACTGATCGCTATAAAAATGCCAATGGTCCCAAAAATGTGTCAAAAGTGTCTGATGTGTCCGCCATAAGGTCGCAGTACCGAAAGAAATTGCAGATCGTCGCCATTACTAGTAAAAAAAAAATATTAATAAAAATGCCATAAAACTATCCCCTATTTTGTAAACGCTATAACTTTTACGCAAACCAATCAATAAACGCTTATTGTGATTTTTTTAAAGAAAACTATGTAGAGAGAATACAGTGCCTTGTGAAAGTATTCAGCCCCCTTAACCACTTCACGACCGCCGCATGTACATATACCTCGGCAGAATGGCACGTACAGGCAGATGAACTTACCTGAACGTCCCTGCCTAGACGTGGGTCGGTACTTGCGGCGGTTGTTTATTCCGTGGGAGCGATCCGGGATGAGGAGGCGGCTGTTTGTTTCTGTCCGCCCCCTCAGGAATCGCTCCCAGCAAATCAGCTCCCTTCCTGCTCTGCACTTCCTCTGCCTGTATAATGTAAACACAGGCAGAGGAAGTGATGTCAGCTCTCCTCTTGGGGGTATTTTCAATCCGCCGAGAGGAGAGAAGACATTAGAAGTAAGTCGCACTAACACTACACTGACACCACACACATAGGCACACTTAACCCTTTCAGATCACCCCCCCCCCCCCCAGCCCCCTGTCACAGTGTCACTAATAGCAGTGATCATATATTTACTGATCACTGCATTTAGTGTCAGTGTGACAGTTAGGCCTTGTACACACGATCAGACATGTCTGATGAGACTTGTCTGACGGACCGTTTTCTTCAGACAAGTCTGAACTTGATTGATGGTCTTATGTGCGTACACACCATCGGACCAAAATCGGTCTTTTTCCGTTTATATGCAAAAAATAAAAATCACAGAGACAATCAAATACCATCAAAAGAAAGCTCTATTTGTGGGAAGAAAAGGACGCACATTTTGTTTCGGAGCCACATCGCACGACCGCGCAATTGTCTGTTAAAGCGACGCAGTGCCGAATTGTAAAAACACCTTTGGGCATTTAGCAGCATATTGGTCCGGGGCTTAAGTGGTTAAACTTTGCGAATTTTTGCCACATTTCAGGCTTCAAACATAAAGATATAAAACTATTTTTTGTGAAGAATCAGCAACAAGTGGGACACAATCATGAAGTGGATAGAAATGTATTGGATGTTTCAAACAAAATTGGGCGTGCAAAATTATTCAGCCCCTTTACTTTCAGTGCAGCAAACTCTCTCCAGAAGTTCATACAAGGAGAAGACTGATCAGAGATGCAGCCAAGAGGCCCATGATCATTCTGGATGAACTGCAGAGATCTACAGCTGAGGTAGGAGACTCTGTCCATAGGACAACAATCAGTCGTATACTGCACAAATCTGGCCTTTATGGAAGAGTGGCAAGAAGAAAGCCATTTCTTAAAGATATTCATAAAAAGTGTTGTTTAAAGTTTGCCACAAGCCACCTGGGAGACACACCAAACATGTGGAAGAAGGTGCTCTGGTCAGATGAAACCAAAATCGAACTTTTTGGCAACAATGCAAAACGTTATGTTTGGCGTAAAAGCAACACAGCTCATCACCCTGAACACACCATCCCCACTGTCAAACATGGTGGTGGCAGCATCATGGTTTGGGCCTGCTTTTCTTCAGCAGGGACAGGGAAGATGGATGGAGCATTCTGGAAGAAAACCTGATGGAATCTGCAAAAGCCCTGAGGCCGCGTACACACGATCGAATTTATCTGCTGAAACTGGTCCGACGGACCGTTTCAGCAGACATCTCCGATCGTGTGTACGGGCTAGCGGACAGGTTTGTCCATCGGACAAATTTCAAAGCATGCTTTGAAATTTGTCCGCTACAAACCAGTCCGTCGGATGTGTCCGCTGGTTAGTACACTAACCAGCAGACAGAACTGTATGCGCATTCGTCAAATGGATTTGACGCATGCGCGGAAGAATTTCACTTCCTCGTTTAGTAACGTGGCGGCATCAACGTCACCGCCACGTCACCGCGTTCCCTGGCCGAGGGGATTTTCATCCGATGGTGTGTACACACCGTCGGACGAAAATCCGGAAGAAACATGTTCGCTGGAAACAGTCCGTCGGACATGTTTCAGCGGACATGTCCCTCCGTGTGTACGCGGCCTGAGACTGGGATGGAGATTTGTCTTCCAACAAGACAATGATCCAAAACATAAAGCAAAATCTACAATGGAATGGTTCACAAATAAACATATCCAGGTGTTAGAATGGCCAAGTCAAAGTCCAGACCTGAATCCAATCGAGAATCTGTGGAAAGAACTGAAAATTGCTGTTCACAAACGCTCTCCATCCAACCTCACTGAGCTTGAGCTGTTTTGCAAGGAGGAATGGGCAAATATTTCAGTCTCTCAATGTGAAAAACTGAGAGACATACACCAAGCGACTTACAGCTGTAATCGCAGCAAAAGGTGGCGCTACAAAGTATTAACCTAAGGGGGCTGAATAATTTTGCACGCCTAATTTTTCAGTTTTTTATTTGTTAAAAAAGTTTGAAATATCCAATAAATTTCGTTCCACTTCATGATTGTGTCCCACTTGTTGTTGATTCTTCACAAAAAATACAGTTTTATATCTTTATGTTTGAAGCCTGAAATGTGGCAAAAGGTCGCAAAGTTCAAGGGGGCCGAATACTTTCACAAGGCAGTGTATGTATCGGCCTAAACTGAGGAAAACATTTTTTTTTTTAAATATATTTTTGGGGGATAATTATTATAGCAAAAAGTAAAAAATATAGTTTTTTTTTTCAAAATTGTTGCTCTATTTTTGTCTATAGCGCAAAAAAAAACAACGCAGAGATTGTCAAATACCACCAAAAGAAAGGCCTATTTGTGGGAAAAAAAGGACGTCAATCTTGTTTTGGAGCCATGTCGCACAACCGCGCAATTGTTAGTTAAAGGGGTTGTGAAGGAGGGAGGCTTTACTGCGGTGGTCAGTGACGTGCTCACATCCTCCTGGGAACTACATCTGTGTGGCAGGACGCTCTCTACGTGTTAGAGACTTCAAAGAGGTGTGAATTACTGGGCGTGCCGCAATGCATACTGGGAAATGAACGAGCACCGCAAACCAGGAAGTGAATGAGAGAACAGAAACTAGAACTCCGGAGGTAATATAGATGAAGGAATTTAATAAGTATTTACCCGTTTTTTGAACAGAATCATTACACTATTCTGTCTGTCTACCTTGCAGACATTCATTTTAGGCAAAACATTTTTTTCCTTTACAACTCTTTAAAAGCGACACAGTGCCGAATCGCAAAAAGTGGCCCGGTCATTGACCAGAAAAATGGTCCGGGGCTGAAGTGGTTAACCTAAAGACATTTTTACACAGCACTTAGGATATTGACTTCTTGACACAGAAAAATGTGCACTGAGAACTACTACATCATAGTAGGTAAGTATGATGGATGGGGGGGTTGTGGAATAGCGAACACAAAACATCTCAGAGCCACTGTTGCTTGCTGCCTTGCATAAGCCTCGAACTTAGCACAAGCTATCGAGAAAAGAGTTCACCTTAGGCAAAGCCATTTCTTGAAGGAAAAATACAGAGTATGTCTGATATTGTGCATTGATTTTAATTTGTAATCCTTGGCTTTCCACAAAGCAGAAAATCAATGGTATAGTCTCATTTTATGTAGTATTTTACACGGTGTATCTCACTCAGCACAAGGCAAATAAAACCGTAAGAATTTCTGCCCTTCACTTGAAAGTTTTAACACGTCAGAAATCTCATTGGAGACTTTTTATTATGACTGACATTAAAATGTGCTATTTTCATCATGCTCAAGATCTAGCTTCTTTGACAAACTCTTTGCAGAAAGTTATTGAAAAAAAAGGCGGGGAAAAAAGAAAAAAAAAAAAAACATTTTTTTAGACAATCAGATTTTAATTGGACTGAGAAAATAATCGCAGAGAGCTGTCAAAAGCTAATCTCCGATCTTTTCTCAAGCCTAGCTTGTTAAATCTTCTCTTTAAAGTGCCTGAAACTATTGAATGGCAGAGGAACTTGTCTGTTCTTCTACAAGATGGATGGGGCTAGGAGCCAGGAAAGAAGTAAAGAATAATTAGGCTAAATGCATACATACAATAGCTTGAATACATAAAGGAGAAATAATCATCATAATGAGCAGCATAGGCGTGCGCACAGGGTGTGTCGGTTGTGCCCAGGCACACCCTAATCACCCTGTGCTTCACAGATTCCCCCTGCTGCTTGGCTGCAGAGAAAGGGACACAGGAATCTCTGTCCTCAGCCCCTTTCTCTGCCTCAAAAGTGAGATATCAGGGGTCTGTTTAGGCCCCTAATATCTCACAAAAGCCCCCCAATGGTGCTCCTAAAAAATTGTAAAAGAAAATAATAAAAAATAAATTATTGTAATATTTTATTTTTTCAAAAATAACAAAAAATGTAATTGTAAAAATTAATAATAAAAAATAATATAAATAAACTACTAAGAACAGTCCCTGCCCAATGACATCATCCATTGTTCTAATGACACTGTCTATTGCCCTACTGCCATATATATATATATATATATATATATATATATATATATATACATGCGTGTGTGTTTGAGGTTTGGGGTGCACACCCTAGTGTAATAGGCTGCGCACACCTATGATGAGCAGAGTGTCTTTTTACTCAATGATCGCATAGTGGAATGTGGCTTCACGGGGATCTACCAAAGCCAACAGGCCAGTTAGCGAAAGTGGTCTCTGCTTGCAGAGAAGCTCCAGGTAAACATACTAAAATTAAATACTTCCCATAGGTGTCCCTAACCAATCAACACCTCAGAGGTTTAAACCCCCCCCAAAAAAAAAAAAGTGGAGAAAATTCTCATCACTTTCTGAAGTTCGGAAACCTTGTTAAAGGAAGTCAATACATTTTTTCCGCATGAATGGAGCTTTCTTTTGGTGGTATTTGATCACCTCTGCGGTTTTTTTTTAACCGCTTCAATACCAGGCTTTTATACCACCTCCATACCGGGTCTATTCTGACACTTCTCTTCTACATGTAATAATCATCATTCTTTTGCTAGAAAATTACACAGTACCCCCAAACATTATATATGTTTTTTTTAGCAGACACCCTAGGGAATAAAATGGCGGTCATTCCAAAGTTTTATCTTGCACGGTATTTACGCAATTATTTTTCAAACGCCTTTTTTTTGTAAAAAAAATTGTTTTATGAATTAAAAAAATAACAAAACAGTAAAGTTAGCCCAATTTTTTTGTATTATGTGAAAGATTATGTTACACCGAGTAAATAGAGACCCAACATGTCACGCTTTAATTATGCGCACACTCATGGAATGGCGCCAAACTTCGGTATTTAAAAATCTCCATAGGCAACGCTTTATTTATTTTTTACAGGTTACAGTTTAGATTTACAGAGGAGATCTAGTGCTAGATTCGTTGCTGGCACTCTAACGCACGCGGCGATACCTCACATGTGTGGTTTAACCTCCCTGGCGGTATGATTCTTTAAGATTTTAGGTGCTAAAAGCGGTACCATTATTTGCAAGGGAATTTGGCGTTTTATACTGTAGGCTTGTAATTCTTAGGAATAACTCACTGAAATCTATCCAAACAAGAGTCTAATAGGCATCCTGGGTATGATTTTTTTTTTTTTTCTTATTAAAAATTATAATATAATAAATAATTATAAAAAATTATAACAAATAATAATATAATTATAGTAAAAATTATTCAATAATGTAATCAAATCAAAATCACTGAAATTTGCTCAGTTGCAGAATTTTTGCTGTCATTATTTTTTTTTTTATGACGAATTTCCCCACAAATCGCTATCGCTAAATTCTGCAAGTGATTCTGATTTATTATCGCTGTTTTTTAGCTGCTCTAAAACAATTTTTGCCATAAAGGGACACTTTTGGTTGCTATGTGCAATCTACAGTTTGCAGGGAGAAAGAACAGTTTTTATTATATAAAAGAACATGCAAGGCACTGGGCAGACCACTAGGGACATGGGGGGTGTGTATTTTTTACATACAGTACTGTAATCTATAAGATTACAGTGTACTGTATGTATAGTGTTTGTTTACTTTTTTAAATTTGGCACCGTTCCCCCCCCTACGTCGCGACGCTCGCAGGGAAGGGAATCGGCGGAACACACAGCATCAGGCGGACATCCGGCCGCCGTGTACTGCGGGGATTCATCGCTGGATCGCAGAGAAAAGGTAAGTAAACTTTTTTCTGCATCCAGCGAGGCAAGTCCGTGTGTGGCACGGGGTTACCGATCGTAGCTTTAAAATCTCACCCCGTGCCACACACGGGAAGACCGTCAGGGAGGTTAAACGGCGTTTACATATGTCGGCGGGACTTGCGTGTGCGTTCGCTTCTGCACGCGAGCTATCGGGGACAGGGGCGTTAATTTTTTTTTATCTTTTATTATTTTTTTTTACTTATTTTTCATTTATTTTTACACATTTTTTCATTTTTTTTTCCACTTTTATTCCTATTACAAGGAATGTAAACATCCCTTGTAATAGGAAATGTGTGTGACAGGTCCTCTTTATGGAGAGATGTGGGGTCAATAAGACCTCACATCTCACCTCCAGGCTGGAAACCATGAGATCGGTGAAAACAATTCACCAATCTCATGAATGGTGACTTACAGCCGCAATTGCGGCTTTGTTTACATACGGGGACCCGGGCGTGACGTCATCAGATCGCGCACGGGTCCTCCGACGGTCATAGAGATGACTGGTGACCATCTGGTCACCAGTCATCTCTATGCTTCCTGCCGCCGCCGACGATTCGTTCTCAGGGCCCCCGAAGGCACAGGTAAGCCCGGAGAAGCAACGGATGGCGGCGGGAGGGGGGGGATGTCCCCTCCCGCGGCCTGTAAGAACGATCAAGCGGCGGAACCGCCGCTATGATCGTTCTTACATTGTGCAGAATCGCCGGCTGAAGAAGAGGATATCTGGATGATGCCTCTGGCTGCAGGCATCATCCAGATATTCGCCTGCAATACCCAGGCCGTCAATTGACGGCCACTTAGGATGGTAAATCCCATCCCAGGCCGTCAATTGTATATGGCTGGGTATTGAAGTGGTTAAAACAAAAAAAAAAGCGTCAATTTTGAAAAAAAAAAGCAATATTTTTTACATTTGGTAAAATAAATATCCCCCAAAAATATATATAAAATATATATAAACAATTTAGGCCGATACGTATTCTTCTACATATTTTTGGTTGAAAAAATTGCAATAAGCGTATATTGATTGTTTTTGCGCAAAAGTTATGGCGTCTACAATAGGGGATAGATTTATGGCATTTTTATTATACCGTATTTATCGGCGTATACCACGCACAGGTGTATAACACGCACCCTAACTTTAAAGCCGCGTACACACGATCGGTTCAAACCGATGAAAACAGACTGAAGTTCGTTTTCATCGGTCCAAACCGATCGTGTGTAGGCCCCATCGGTCCGTTATACTTGGGTCGAAAAACAGATGGCTTTCTTTAAAATCGAACCGATGGACGGCTAACCGATAGGTCAAAACCGATCATTAGTACGTACGAGCATCGGTTAAAAATCTACGCATGCTCAGAATCAAGTCGACGCATGCTTGGAAGCATTCAACTTCGTTTTTTTCATCACGCCCTTGTGTTTTACGTCACCGCGTTCTGACACGATCGGTTCATGAACCGATGGTGTGTAGGCACATCAGTCCATCAGTCAGCTTCATCGGTGAACCAATGAAAACGGTCCGTCGAACTGTTCTCATCGGATGGACCGATCGTGTGTACAGGGCTTAAGAGGGAAAAAAAAATTCCATAGCCCCCTGCGTATAACACGCAGGCACAGTTTACCCTCTATTTTCAGGGTAAAAAAGTGAGTGTTATACCCCAATAAATACCGTAACTATAATTTTTTTTGTACTAGTAATGGCGGCGATCTGCGATTTTTATCAGGACTGCGACATTATGGTGAACACATCGAACACTTTTACGCTATTTTGGGACCATTGTCATTTATACAGCAATTGGAGCTACAAATAGCCATTGGTTACTGTATAAATGACACTGGCAGGGAAGGGGTTAAACACTAGGGGGCAATCAAGGTGTTAAGTGTGTCCTAGGGAGTGATTCTAACTGTGGGGGGGTGGTCTCACTACAGCATGACAGAGATCACTGCTCCCGATAACAGGGAGCAGTAGATTCTTTCCATGTTTCTAGGCAGAACAGGTAAATGCCTTGTTTACATAGACATCTCCCTGTTCTGCAATCGGGGCCCGCCCTCTGGGTGGCAAATTTAAAACTGACGCACTTGTACTCCCATTTATCTGCCCCTGCCATTCTGCCGACCTAAAACGGCGTGCGACAGACGGCAAGTGGTTAGTGCAGGTCCCCTTTAAATACTGGTAATTTGCCTGACAAGAAGAAACTACGCAGTAGCAGACCCAGAATTCCCATTGCTGAATTCCCTGATTTAATGAACATAACCACTTTATGTATATTACACAGTGTCAAACTGATTATGTTATTACATGAATGCAAAATAGAATATGGAACGAAAGCAATGTAATTTATTCAAACCCAACAAGTCTATTTTTTCCTCATTAACTATATCTGTTCAACAGAACTGCATTCCAAATGAAAAAAAAATACTGAACACACAGTTCTCAGGTTGGAGGAATGTGTTAGGCCCTGTACACACGATCAGTCCAAACTGATGAATACGGACTGACGTTCATTTTCATCGGTTCACAGACTGATGGTCTGATGGTCTGATGTGCGTACACACCATCAGTTCAAAAACCGATCGTGTCAAAACGCGGTGACATTTTTGAACCTATGCTTTTGCGTACTAACGATCGGTTTGGACCGATGGTCAGGCGTCCATCAGTCCGATTTTAAAGCAAGTTTTGAAACTTTGGACTGAAGGACAACAAACTGATACATACACACGGTCGGTTTGGACCGATGAAACTGAACTTCAGTCCGTTTTCATCAGTTTGGACTGATCGTGTGTATGCGGCCATATAGACACTATATTACCAAAAGTATTGGGACGCCTGCCTTTACACACACATGAACTTTCATACTGTAACTGTCAGATACAATCACAATATTAAGAACATTTAAAGTTGACATTTCCCTTTAACAGCTATAAGCCAACACTGTTCAGGGCTGCTAGCTATCAGTGACAGTTTCATTCCCACTAACAATTGGCAACTTATCATTCTGCAGTGATCATATGCAGCAGATTCCATTGACACAATGTCAGTGAATTTCTGTTTAATATTGTAATTGCCATATAAAATCATAGTATTAAAATCACTGATACATTCAAAAAAATTAAAACATTATTTAGGGCAAATTATTTAAAGAGTTAATGTCACATTACTTGACACATACTGATGCAGCTAAATTCGGCCTGTGCATCTAGGCTAGGAGAAGCTCTATTGGCCCCTGATGAAGAAGAAGTAACTAAAGAAAATAAATACCACCCTTTTGTAATTTCTGTAATTCGTTTTTTTTTTTTTTTATCCTGAAAGCAGTTCACCATTAAAGAGAGGCTAAACTTAAACAAATTATAAAAACTGCAAAGTCTCCTTTGACAAGCAATTGCTTATCCCAGCAGTTTTATATTTTGTGTGTACACTGTATCGGACAGATGCTAGGAATGATCCTCCTTAATGCAATGTGTGTTAACACACCACAATCAATTGCTAAATAGTGAACATGCCCTCAATGTACAGTATAATGTATAGTTAGGATGTAATATAAGAGGTATGGCATTTCTTAAACCCCAACGCCAGGTTGACTGCAGCACAACTGGCTGGGTGCTTGTGCTCACTTCCCCATTATATGCTCTGGGGCTACAATAGGCTGATATCTAGCCAAATTCAGCTGTACACACTGCTTGCATATAAAAAAAAAAATACATTACAATGTAAGACTTAATTTAGATGCGCATTTGAGTATTCTTTGCATTTTGAGAAATGGGGGATTAACCTCCACATATGGAAAGGGTTCTGTGCAGTAAAAGCTGTGTAAATGTGGCATAGACTCATTCAGGAAATAGTTTTGGCCAGCTCACTTAATTGTTTTTAAATAAAAGGTTGGATGCATTCCTGAATGCAAAGAATATACCTGGATATTAACATTTTATAAGCAATAACACCAGAGATTTTAGATCCAAGAGATATCAAATTGCCTTAGGAAATTAGGAAGAAAATCTGCTCTGTAGTGTGTGGGAGGGTGCAGCGTGGCGTGGCGGCAGTAACTCACACACAATCAAGATGCAATAGAAAGAACTTGTATTGTAGTCAAAATGTAACATTTCACAACAAGCCTGGCGGAAGGCAGCCCGATCGGGAACACTCACAGCAGATTGTAGCAGAGCAGATCTTAGTTGAACTGACAGCGTCTGTCTTAAGGTGTGGAAAGCGACCTGGTTGGTCCGTGCCCAAGAGGGGAGATTTTCAGGAGAGGCGGCGAAACCCTAGACTTTGCCCGCTTGTCTGGAACCTGTCCCTACACTTACCCACATGCTAAATGCATGGCAAAAGCAGGTGCAAAGGTAGACTCTGCCTGACCCAGGATGGCCACCAGAGTCACATGGGCTTCAGCATCCAACTGGTTTGCTGCCCCAGTGACACAGGAAACCATAGAGGTACCATGTCCCTCTTGACTTCCTCTCCCTCTGTATTGCCGCTGTAGTTGAGCGCCACCTGCAGTGGCAAAACTAGACTGCACCTGCCTACAAATGTTGCCCAGTGATTGTGCTCTACTGCTCCTCTCTCCCAATGCTCTCAATAATATGCACAAGCTTCTTAAATGGAAAGGACTTTTCATGTGGCTAACTAATTTCATTCTCCTTTGTCATGTTACCCTGCCTTTACACTGGTGATCCATAAATATTTACATGAAATAATATTATACAGGAGTTATATGTAGGTGCTGCTGGTTATATTTTGCGTGGCACGTTACCTCTACGTTCTCGTTGCCCAGGGTGAAAGAAGAGTCTGAAGAATTTCAATGTCCACACAATGCACTTCTTTTTCTTGGATTTATTTTTCAGAACTTTAGTAGAAAAGAAGGGTGAGGGGTGGAAGGGTAGGTAGGTTCAGGTGCACAGTCACAAATAAGGAAACACTCCTGTTTCCAGTAAACAGTTCTCGTCGCCACTCTAGCCAGAGTGGGTATTGCTCACCCGGATAGGTCCCTCTCACTGGCCTAGCAGCTGGGATGGCGCACAAAGTAAAGTACAGTCTCTGGCACAGACCTTTCTTTTCTTGATGAGACAATTTGGTCCGGAATCCTCTGCCACAAGATCTCTTTAGCTTGGTTTCTTTAGAACTTTTAGATCCGACAGGCGACACTGTCAAGCCTCTCGGTGTACGGTGCATCCTTCAATGAAGTTTCCAGGCCTTTTACCATGGTACCAGCCTCTTACATGGCCCTCTCCAGGATAGGTCCTCCCCTGGCTTCCTTCATCAAGTGGCCTCCTCCCGCAGGATGGACAGCACAGGATTACCTTTGCAGTACAGGCCCCAGCCAGACAACTGTGCCCAACAAACGAAGCGCAGCTCCGGCCCAACGTAGTCCCGGAGCCAGGATTTACAATGCGCACCCCTGGCCAGGCAGGCCATGAGGCGCGGGCGAACAGACAAACCCCACACCAATGGCGTCTGTCCCTTAAGAACCCCTCCCCAGCATGCACAGCGGGGCGACTACTCCCACTGATATGCTGACGAGGGGGACACTCAATACACCTTGACCTTGCTGCTGCCACCCTTGGCCCGAGGTGGTAATGACACCCCCAGGCGAGCAATGGTAAATACTATGAGCACAGCCATGGCTGGAACAGAGACTAAACTGCCCTTGATCACTCTGGTCTGAGCCAAATAACAGCTCAGACCCCCATTCAATTTAAAGCAGCACCTGTTCAACAGGAGCAGGGTGCTACATATACTGTATATTACCAATAGTTATCACAGCACTTTACAAAATAAAGGGATACATTAAAGTTACAATACAATTGAAGACATGAGTGTTAAGAGGGCCCTGCTCATGATAGCTTACAATCTAAAGGGAAATCAAGACTATATGGAACAGCAAGCAAAATGCGAATCTCACATAAAAAATGATTTTGTAGCAAACGTTACCGTAATGACTCCCAATGTGTGCTTACTGAAAATACGCAATGGTTTCCCCTTAGAAGAGATGCATAGTGACCTCTGCTAATGTATTCTTTACAAACAAAGCACTTGATATAATTTAGCAGAAAATCCACTGCTGGACACTCCAAATAATTCTCCTTTCATGTAACATTCTAAATGCTAATGCCGCTCTAATCATGAGCTAAGTATTTACAGGAATAGGCCTGGATGCTGTGTGACAAGCGGAGGACTAATGAATCGACATTCTATGTCGCCCTCCCATCTAGGAGCCACTTGAGTTTACCCAAATGCATTTGCAGCAAATTCAGCTGTATTGGCTGGAGATGACCTAGATCTGTTACTTGGTTACACATGGAGGACTGTGATAATCAGCAAAGTATACAGTAAACTCTAAAGAAAGACCCTGTATCTTTTTACAGAAACATCATCAAGGATAACCAGAAATATGTGTACTGCACATGTAGACATATATTCTTCTTTTAAAGCCTCAAAATTAGATCCTAGCTGAATTCTAATTTAAATGTTGGTTGGCAAGTGTAGGGTGTTGCGCCCGTTTAGTAATGCCCTTCTCCTGGTGATCTCAGTGGGTAGGGTTGGAGCTACTATGCATAGAGTTATTCCCCGTACACACGAGCGGTTTTCCAGTCGGAAAAAAAAAATAAGCCTGCCTTGCATACACACGGTCACACAAAAGTTCGGTGAACTTTGGTGACTGCCAAGAATGCGGTGACGTACAAGACTAAGACGAGCCAAGAGAATTAAGTTCAATGCTTCTGAGCATGCATTGACTTTATTCTGAACATGCACGTTTTTTTTTTCCGTTGAAATTGCATACAGGCGAACGGTTTTCCCGCTAGGGTTTTTCCCTGATAGGGAAAAAAAAGAGATCCTGCTCTCTTTTTTTTCCCTGCAGTTTTCCTGTTGGAAAAATCCTGATGGAGCCTACACACGGTTGGGATTCCCGGCCAAAAGCTCTCATCTGACTTTTTACGACTGGAAAACCGGTCTTGTGGAGCATTAGAGTTTTTAAGTTTAAGGTAAAAAAAGGGAAGCAAAGTACTGTGATGCCTCTGGTGTGAATGAGTTCTTAGTGATCATAGTCTTACCATTGGTTTAATTCATATAGAAGCCTCAGCTATAGTAAAATAGACTGTGCACTACCTGCATGCTGTAGAGCAGGGTTGTCAAACTCAATTTAGTCGAGGGCCGCATCAGTATTATGGATGCCTTCAAAGGACCGGTTGTATCAGTTATGCCCCATACACACGTGCGGGATTCCTGACAGGAAAACTTTTTCTAATAGGAAAACCGCCAAAAACGGGCAAAAGTCCGCCGGTTTTCCCAGCGGGAAAAAAAGAGAGCTGGTTCTCTTTTTTTTGTCTGTCGGTTTTTGGGCAGTTTTCCCGTCGGAAAAACTGTCAGGAGCATACATTTGTCGAGTACATACATTTTTCCAGGATTTTCTTTTCTTATGACGCGTACACACGACGTGTTTTTTAAATTGGCCATGAAAAATGGTCGTGTTTAGGCTCCAGAGCATTTTTCTCAATGAGAAAAATGGGCATTAAATATCGTGGTTTTTCATGTCGTTGTTTTTCTCGTCGTGAAAAACGGTCGTGTGTACACTTTAACAAGGGGCAGAAAACCACATGCTCAGATGCAAGTTATGAGATGCGAAATTTGCATAATCAGCCCAAAGGGTGGTGCCATTCGAATAGAACTTGCCCTTTATAGTGCCATCATACGTGTTGTACGTCACCACGCTTTCTCAAGCATTTTTATCACGATTGTGTGTATGCAAAGCAGGCTTGAGAGGCATCACGTCGAGAAAAACATAGTTTTTTTCCATGACATGAATAACAGTCGTGTGTACGCGGCATAAGAATTGGTGTTAGAACTCAACCACAAATTGCTCTATCAGTGGGGGGATCTTAACCACTAGAGGGCCGCGCTATAGACAAAAGACGTCCACAGTGCGGCTCTCAAGTGCCAAGTGGACGTCTTTGGACGTCCTGTTGTTTACATTCCCCTGCGCGCCGCTGGGTGGCATGCAGCGGGGAAACACTGTGCCCGGCGCATCGTTGGGAAGCCAATGCGTGTGCCTGGCGGCCGCGGTGTCCGCCAGGTACTCGCGATCGGCGGTGACACAGCAGGGACGTGGAGCTCTGTGTGTAAACACAGAGCTCCACGTCCTGTCAGGGAGAGGAGACAGATGTTGTGTCTCTTGTACATAGGGACACTGCATCAGTCACCTCCCCCAGTCAGTCCCCCTCCCCCACAGTAGGAACACACCCAGGGAATACATTTAACCCCTCCCATGCCCCCCTAGTGTTAACCCCTTCACTGACAGTCACATTTATACAGTAATTAGTGCATTTTTATAGCACTGACCGATGTATAAATGTGAATGGTCCCAAAATTGTGTCAAAAGTGTCCGATACGTCTGCCGCAATTTCGCAGGCCTGACAAAAAAGATTGCAGATCGCCACCATTACTAGTAAAAAAAAAAAAAACATATATCTATCCCCTATTTTGTAAACGCTATAACTTTTGCGCAAACCAATCAATATACACTTATTGCGATTTATTTTTTAACAAAAATATGTAAAAGAATATGTAAAATAATTTTTATTAAAAAAAAAAAAAAAATTGGGATATTATAACAAAAAGTAAAAAATATTGTGTTTTTTTTCAAAATTTTCTGTCTTTTTTTGTTTATAGCGCAAAAAATAAAAATCACAGAGATGATCAAATACCACCAAAAGCTCGTGGGAGAAAAATAATAAAAATATAATTTGGGTACAGTGTTGTATGACCGCGCAATTGTCATTCAAAATGCGTCAGCGCTGAAAGCTGAAAATTGGTCTGGGCACGAAGGGGGTTTAAGTGCCCAGTAATGAAGTGGTTAAAGGAGCAATAAATACCAGGAGTGTGTTATGTGCAGATTTCAGGGGTCCGCGGGCCTTGTGTTTGACACTTGTGCTGTAGAGTGTAAGAGCAGTGGTCCAACATCCCTCGTCAACAAAGTTCACACTGCTAAACGGAGAGATCACAAAGGGTGCCATGGTCCTGTATTAGCATACTGTCTGGAAACAGTTTTTTGACAATGGCTGCAAAAAAAATTTTGTTTATCCATTAATGTGACTATACCTCATAAGAGACCCCGCTGTCAGTGCCGGCATCCCAGGGGATGAGATCCTGGACTACTCTCTGGACCCAGCCACACTCCTTTGTACAGAGATCCTCTGCAGAGAGTCCAACATTCCAATCTGGGCTTGGACCCAGCATGGCCAGGAAAGACATGAGATGACGAGTTCTGTCCACTGAGAACTCTGCTGATGGTGCAGCTCTGCTGTAATAAACAGAAGAAAATCAGAATAAATACACGCACCTTACCTTTGCAATAAAAAAAGCAGTTGCCTCAGACACACATTTCAGAATAAAAAAGAAAAGCATTGAATACAATGTATAAATATAATATATATCTAGTGAGGATACTAAGGTTGGTATTGTGGTACTGCCACACTCATGACACTGGTTTTAGATGGGGGCCCATCTTCACCTCTCCCACCATCACAAATCTTCACCTCTAAACTTGGTTCCCTGCACCTAACATTAATTTTTAACCCTTGGGAATGTAAATCAGCTTCGCTTATGATTATTAAATTTGAACCCAGAAGCTTGTCAGTGGACACAATTCCACATCTGTCATCAGTGGTATAACATCCCTCACATGAAAAGAACATTTATTGAGAAACATTCTGTAGGCCTCAAGTGCTCGGTGACTTGTTAGCTGCCTAGGCATTTTCTTATAAGCAAATACGCTATATTACCAATACATTTATCCAGGGATTTTCTTTTCTTAGAATTTGTGCAGGAACTCAACCACAAATTGCTCTACCAGTGGGAGGATCTTAAAGGAGCAATAAATACCAGGAGTGTGTTATGTGTGTAGCGCCCCCTTATATTCGGTAGGGACGTTACGCTAAAGTTAGTGGGGAATGGAAGAGTTACGCAGCTCCCATTCACAATTTGTCAAATTCAGGCTGCTGTCATTCCCAGAACTGTCCTGTGGGTCGGTCTGCTCTTCAAGGGGTGGGTTCCCACCTAATCAGAGGGATTGGTTCCCTCGCTAGGGCATGCTGGGGGAGGCTATATCTGGGGCAGCCGCCTTGGCATTTTTTCTCTTTTTATGCGGGATCCAAGTTCCAGGTGTGGCATCCACCTTCAGGGTGCACGCATCCATGGACCCCGTAGCCATGGCCTACCTGGCCGAACGTTGCGCACCATGCAGAGCTTCACCTTGACCTAGAGAGGGATCCCAGTAGCTGCTGGGTCCCAAACCTTTCCTAAAAGGATCCCAAGCTGGGAGCTGTACGGTGGGGGATCGGCTTGAGGAGAACCCGGAGGCAGGTAATCCAATAGGGCTTGAACGAACCATCGGGGATCCAGTGACTCTGACTAAATTTATTGGGAGGACTTGCTCATTTCAAATCACGCTCATTCAAGTAATAGGCTTGTGGCAGAGGCCTGGTCCTCCCAGCGTTAGCAAGTGACGTTCCGGCTGCCAGGTCTGTGGCAGGGGTCTGTCCGGGGGGCACTTTACCCATTCTGACTGGAGTGGCGACGAACTGAGTTCATCACTGCTGAGAGCAGGATCGCTTTCTCTCTCTCTTCTATATCCAAGGCCTGATACTCAAGCTATCTCTCTGCTCATCAACCTTTCCTGTCCTGTACTATGTTGATGTAGGCCATGTTGGGCCTTGGAATATTTGTTCAGTGGCCTAACATGCCCTGGGCTGGATCTAGACACCTGCCTTTACACGCACATGAACTTTAATGGCATCCCAGTCTTAGTCCGTAGTGTTTAACATTGAATTGGCCCACCCTTTGCAGCTATAACAGTTTAAACACTTCTGGGAAGGCTGTCCACAAGGTTTAGGAGTGTCTCAATGGGCAATGTTTGACCATTCTTCCAAAAGCACATTTGTGAGGTCAGTATAAAAGTACAAAAACAAGCTGTGCTGCAAAATCAATGCATAACAAGTGACATGTGCATAATAAAATGATTGAAAGTGAAAATAACAAAAATAATCGAAAAAGAACAATCTGTGAAAATTGTTGATACCCTCCTAGGTGAAAAAGATGACATAGGAGGACCTATACGTAGGAATAAGAATCAATGACGAAAACAATTCCCAATAATCATATCACAGATGTTATTTGGTAACAAATATATGAGGATTCTTCATAGAGTACAAAACATAGTTCATAAAGGTACATCAATCTTCCAAGGAGAAATTCACAGTGACTCCAAACAGTAAACACCAAAGAAAAGTGAGGCAATGAGATAGATAAAAGGTCCTCCACCTGGGATATCAATGCACCTTACCGACAGGTTTGATCTCTTTTTTAGGAAGATTGTTTCCGCATATGGCTGATTACCCCAGCTCTGGGTCTCAGTGAAACTCAGCAATCACTCCTGAATCTCTTGTATGATAGTCCCAATGTATTCAATAATGGTGTATCCCCATGCAAATAAAAAGAGCTACCATAGCGTGATACTCCTCTGTGCAGCTGTATGAAGCTACACGAGTTCAACTTGGCTTTAATGTTACATAGTTACATAGTTAGTCAGGTTGAAAAAAGACACAAGTCCATCCAGTTCAACCATAAAATAAATAAAAATAAACAAACAAAATAAAACACAGTACAATCCCATACACCCAACTCCATACCCACAGTTGATCCAGAGGAAGGCAAAAAACCCCAGCAGAGCATGATCCAATTTGCTACAGGAGGGGAAAAAATGTCTTCCTGATCCCCCGAGAGGCAATCGGATTTACCCTGGATCAACTTTACCTACAAATTTTAGTACTCAGTTATATTACGTGCATTTAGGAAAGAATCCAAGCCTCTCTTAAAGCAATCTACTGAGCTGGCCAGAACCACCTCTGGAGGGAGTCTGTTCCACATTTTCACAGCTCTTACTGTGAAGAAACCTTTCCGTATTTGGAGGTGAAATCTCTTTTCCTCCAGATGTAAAGAGTGCCCCCTTGTCCTCAGTGTTGACCTTAAAGTGAATAACTCAACACCAAGTTCACTATATGGACCTCTTATATATTTGTACATGTTGATCATTTCCCCCCTTATTCTCCTCTTCTCAATAGTGAATAAATTCAGTTCTTCCAATCTTTTCTCATAGCTGAGCTCCTCCATGCCTCTTATCAGTTTGGTTGCCCTTCTCTGCACTTTCTCCAGTTCTCCAATATCCTTTTTGAGAACTGGTGCCCAAAACTGGACTGCATATTCCAGATGACGTCTTACTAATGATTTGTACAGGGGCAAAATAATATCTCTCTCTCTGGAGTCCATACCTCTCTTATACAAGAAAGGACTTTGCTTGCTTTGGAAACCGTAGCTTGGCATTGCATGCCATTATTAAGCTTATGATCAACTAAAACACCCAGATCCTTCTCCACTACAGATCCCCCCAGTTGTACTCCCCCTAGCATGTATGGTGCATGCATATTCTTAGCCCCTAAGTGCATAACTTTACATTTATCAACATTAAACCTCATCTGCCACTTAGTCGCCCACTTAGACAGAGCATTGAGGTCGGCTTGTAAATTGGAGACATCCTGCAAGGACGTTATTCCACTGCATTATGGAATAATAATGTGACAATTGATAGTTCTTAACCGGTTAAAGTCCGGCTCCTGTAGATTTACTTTGGCAGAATGGCATGGCTGGGCAGAGTAACATATATTTACGTCACTTTGAAATGCCCGCCATGCCGGGCGCACCGCCGCCGGTGCACGCGTGCCCCTGCCGCAAGCTCCGTGATCGTCCCCGATGGGACCACATACTCAATGTCCGCCGGTGTCCCACGATCAGGTCACAGAGCAGCAGAACGGGGAGAGGCAAGTGTAAACATCTCCCTGTTCTGCCAAGTGACACTGTCACTGATCGTCTGTTCCCTCTCATCGGGAGCAGCGATCGGTGACATGTCACTTGTAGCCACGCCCCCTAACAGTTAGAATCACTACCTAGGTCACACTTAACCCCATTCAGCTCCACCTAGTGGTTAAGCCCTTTACTGTCAGTGTCATTTTCACAGTAATCATTGCATTTTTATAGCACTGATCGCTGTAAAAATGACAATGGTCCCAAAAATGTGTCAAAAGTGTCCGATGTGTCCGCCATAAAGTCGCAGTCACGATAAAAATCACAGATCACCGCCATTACCAGTAAAAAAATAAATAATATTAAACATAAATCTATCCCCTATCTTGTAGACAGAATAACTTTTGCGCAAAACAATCAATAAATGCTTATTGCGCTTTTTTTTACCAAAAATATGTAGAAGAATACGCATCGGCCTAAACTGTGCTTTTTTTATAGATTTTTTTGGGATATTTATTATAGCAAAATGTAAAAAATATTGTAAAAAAACTGCACAGGTGATCAAATACAACCAAAAGAAAGCTCTATTTGTGGGGGAAAAAAGTACGCAAATTTTGTTTGGATGCCACGTTGCACGACCGCGCAATTGTCAGTTAAAACAATGCAGTGCCGAATCGCAAAAAGTGCGAAATGGTCCGGGGCTTAAGTTGTTATACTCCCTGAAGGGGTAATGGGTGAATACAAGAAAGGTAGCCAATTGTCTGCCTTTTCGACTTCTTGGATACTACCCAATACCCCATAGCTACACCCACAGTATATTCCCAGTGGTAACCTCCCGCCACTGCAAAAAAGTAAAATTCTTGCAATCACATTCTCCTTCTATGTATCATTTTGGAGAATAGAGCATGAGGGGTGAGATTCTGTTCTTGGCTTTGTAATTATTGTAGAAGGTGTCAGGAAAGACTTGCCATTGCCAATGAAGTCAGCAATGGGTACAAGAAACCATGGCTGATCCAACTGTCACTTTTGGAGAGACTGACTCCCAGACTTGTCTAGTCTCTACACAAAATGATAATTGGAATGGTGACACCATGCCACTGAAGTGTGCCTTGTGAGAAGACTGCGTTAAACAAAAAAAAAAAAAAAAGTGAAGGCACGCGGCAAAGCTTTAATTACACAGCAGGGAACAAATATTTATGAAGGCCAAGAAATAAATTAAAAACAAGCTCACTGGAGTGCAATGAATCTAAAACACACTTATCTTTGTAGACAAGTGTAATGTAGGTTATTGTGGAACATTGCGTACTTGGAGAGGGTAGGCAAAGGTAACAGACGCATCTTTCATCACTTGTCAGAATATATATGTTATTAAACTCTAATTATTGCTACAGAGTTGAAAGACTTTATGCATGGCTGTGATCCAAAAAACTTCCACTTGTATATTATTCATCCTATACTAATGGCTAAGTATTCTGACTCATGATGCTTTAACCACTTGAGGCCCGCGCTACCGTCAGATGACGGCAACAGCGCGGGCCTCAATATCCAACATGCCGTCATTTGATGGCATGTCTTTCTGGCGTTCCCAGCGCGCGCTGTACAGCGCTCTGCGGGGAAGCCCTGTGTTGTCCGTGTCCCTCGGACACGGCCAATCACAGATCGCGGCAAACGGCCAATCAGAGCGGCCGTTTGCAATGCGATCTGTGGGCGAATGAGAGATGATCTCTCATAGATCATCTCTCATTGCCGGCTGACACAGAGACAATGTCCTGTCTCTGGAGGGGAGGAGCCCGATCTGTGTTCCTTCCTACATAGGGACACAGATCGGTCACCCCCCCAGTCACCCCCCCCTCCCCCTACAGTTAGAACACACCTAGCATACACATTTAACCCCTTCCTCACCCCCTAGTGTTAACCCCTTCAATGCCAGTCACATTTATACTGTAATTAGTGCATATTTATAGCACTGATCGCAGTATAAATGTGAATGGCGCCAAAAATGTGTCAAAAGTGTCCGATGTGTCCGCCATAACGTCGCAGTACCAATAAAAATCGCAGATCGCCGCCATTTCTAGTAAAAAAAAATAATAAAAAATAATAATTCTCTCCCCTATTTTGTAAGCGCTATAACTTTTGCGCAAACCAGTCGCTTATTGCGATTTTTTTTTTTTTAACAAAAATATGTAGAAGAATACGTATCGCCCTAAACTGAAAAAAAAAATGTGTTTTTTTTTTTAATTGGGATATTTATTATAGCAACAAGTAAAAAATATTGTATTTTTCTTCAAAATTGTCGCTCTTTTTTGTTTATAGCGCAAAAAATAAAAAACGCACAGGCGATCAAATACCACCAAAAGAAAGCTCTACTTGTGGGGAAAAAAGGACGTAAATTTTGTTTGGGAGCCACGTCGCACGACCGCGCAATTGTCAGTTAAAGCGACGCAGTGCCGGAAGCTGAAATTTCACCTGGGCAGGAGGGGGGTGTAAGTGCCCAGTATGCAAGTGGTTAAAGTAAAGCTTGGCCTAAAGAGCTATAAAAAAAAAAAAAAACCTGACCTAAAAAGTGTAGGGCCTGCAAGTACCCGTGTTTGTCTCAAAAGCAATCCCTATGGAACCCCCTTGAAATCTAGGCAGAGGTTTTACATAGGGTCTCCAGGTTGTAATTCATTCTAAAGAACCTATTCATCCCAACACACCTGCATAAGGCTTTTGTTCTCTCAGAGAATAGGTGAAGGTACCCCCCTTTCCAAGTCACCCCTTGTGACCCACTTCTGAGCACCGTTGCTTGGTTCCACCCCCTACCCACCTCCAAGCACCACTCCTTAATTCCTACCCCTACCCACTCCAAGGACCAATCCTTAGTTCCAACCCCGACCCACTCCAAGCACCACTCCTTAGTTCCAACCCTTACCCACCTCCACACACCATTTCTTAATCCCACCCCCTACCCACCTCCAAACACCACTCCTTAGTTCCAACCCCTACCCACCTCCAAGCACTGCTCCTTAGTTCAACCCCCTACCCACCTACCAGCACCACTCCTTAGTTCCAACCCCTACCCACCTCCAAGCACTGTTCCATAGTTCAACCCCCTCACAGCAACATAAGTCCCACCCCCAAGCACCACTCCTTACTTCCACACCCTACCCACCTCCAAGCACCGCTCCTTAGTTCCAACCCCTACCCACCTCCAAGCACTGCTCCTTACTTCCACACCCTACCCACCTCAAAGCACCGCTCCTTAGTTCCACCCCCTACCCACCTCCAAGTACGCTCCTTAGTTTCAATCCTTACCCACCTCCAAGCACTGCTCCTTAGTTTCACCCCTACCCACCTCCAAGCACCGCTCCTTAGTTCCACCCCCTACCCACCTCCAAGCACCACTTCTTACTTCCACACCCTACCCACCTCCAAGCACCCCACCTTAGTTCCAACCCCTACTCCAACAAAAGATCTCCCCGCAGCCAGCATCAATAGACCCTTCTTCAACAGTAGATCCCTCACAGCAACATAGGACCCAGCCCCAGCAACAATAGATGTCCTCAGCAAGAATAGATGCCCCTGCAAACATAGATCCCCTCCAGCATCAATGGACCCAGCAGAACCCTCCAGCACCCTTTGCCAGTACATACATTCACATGCTGGAGGTGCTAAAACTGCATTCCCTGCATTACTGCTGGAAAAAAAAGCCCTTCATCTGCATATCAGCTTTCTTTGCAACTCTCTGTATTTATTCACATAACTTTTAATTCATCAAGAAAGTTAAACATGTACCGTTTTTTTTTTTTTACAGACGCTGTGATTGTCACTCAGAGCCATCAGCCCCACACATATTACTACTAACCCAGTCGGACAATTTCACCTTTCCCCATCCCAGTCCTTCGCTGTATCTCTGGAGAGGTTTCCATAAAGATGCACTTTTCACTGGGATGAATGATAATGCAAGTAAAATATATTTAAAATTCTAAGGAAATGTAAAGTAGCCTTATGTTGGCGACACAGAGTCAAATTGATCTGTCATTATAATACCATTTATTTACAACTGTGTGGTGGTTATGTGATTGGATGAAGTTTGAAAGGGTCTCTAAGCTAGGGCCCCACACTATCAGTAAATTATTCATTATCTAAAAAAAAATCCTACAGTGACCAGATTTCCACAGCCTACTAATGAATGCAGTGGTACCACTGTAGCGAGGAAAACACACACAATTGCATTTGTCACTGTTGGAAGGCAACATGAGTTTATAAAATTTCTGGATTTTCTACATATCTGTTTTATTCCCAACGATCGGCCAGGCTGATACTTGCAGTTCCAAGGTTTTAAAGGATAAAGATATTCTCACTCCCTGGTGGACAGAATGGCCCCCAAGTTGGAATGTAGACAATTAAGCCTCTAACTTTGCATGACAATACATACTCTGACCTGTCTGTGAAAATTCCTGTTTAACTAATTTGCAAGCAAGCTTCAAAGAGAGCCTGGCTGCCAGGATGATTGATGATAAAAATCAAGGACCAGCAAGCTCCTGGAGATGATATGGGCAATGCTGCCCCCAGAGGCCAATTACGGCAAGACGGTCAGTAATATAATAAGACTGCCCTGTGAACACTGATTCGTCCAAAATCGAGTGGGGCTGGCAATGGGGGGTTTGGATGAGGTATGACTGAGGTTCTTTAAAATGCGCCGTTTCAAACAGAAAGCCCTCTTTAACATCTAAGACCAGCCAACATGGAGTCTAGAGGATGTGTTAAGTATCTGTGGTGTTTTGTTGTTGTTATATGCTCTGTAGATATCTGCTGTGTAGTGTGTAAATATTTCTACTTTCTTGGACAATGAATAAGATTGTTTTATTAAGCAGATGTGTCTGTCTTCATAGCTAACAATATATTATGTGGCCTAGCATACTCTCAATAGACTAGCTAATTATAGGGATATAAAAATGAACACCTATATGCAATAGTTATATAGGTTATAGTAGAGTGTATATTATTGCATAGTTACTTCAGTCACGTACCATGAATTTTAAATGTTCAATTATATTTGGAAATATTATCTTTCATTGGTGCCGCACACTTATTTACTTATTTTTCCAATGAAATTCTACTGACAATCTAAAATACAATAATTACCTAATATGATTTATTTTAACTTTTTATTTTCCTTTACCGTGCTGTAATTTTATTTTTTTTACAATTCTACCACCTGCACTAAAAGTCTTAAGAAATCAAAATGCTTTCAACTTGTCTAAACACTTCCCTTTCAATTCAACTTTAAAAAAGAAATTAAAAAGCCCACACATAGTATGATTATTTCTAGAGCCAAAATACCGAACGCTGAAACACGAATAACAATTTCCCCAGGTATGTAATATTTAGACAGGTGATCTAAAGGTTTTGAAGACAGAACATATCA
Organism: Rana kukunoris; assembly: GCA_029574335.1. Taxonomy (NCBI): domain Eukaryota; kingdom Metazoa; phylum Chordata; class Amphibia; order Anura; family Ranidae; genus Rana; species Rana kukunoris. The sequence goes on from CM056059.1 coordinate 183,567,198, forward strand.
TTGCATAAAATAAATGTGTTTACTTTGAAGGGGTCCCTTCACACAACTGAATTAATACATGGGTATCAAGAAAAATTGGGCCATTGGGACTTTAAATGGGGCATGGACGGGTTTGTAAAGTTATTGAGGATATCAACAGTAAAGAATCTATCACAGTCCCATCAGGGAGATCTCTGTGGTCAAAAGAAATTGCTTGGTGATCAATCCAAAAAAGAAATTGAAGGAGTCAAATGTAAACTTAATATTGTAATTTGTATCATAATATATAATACAGAGATCATGCAATCAAAGGCATAATACATGTAGTCATAATGACATTGAGATAATAAATATTCAAAATCCAGGACATGACCATTAAAAGCAATCACCATAAATTGACATATAGATACAGTAAACATGATTATACAATACAATTGGTAGATATGAACAAAATGATGAAAAAACACATATTTGGGCAAGCTTGATCTTGGCATCTCTGAGCATGGACTTGACGCGTTTCTTGGCGTTTAAAGACAGTCATCAGGAGTGGGGTGCATAGCAATTAGCTAGAGAGAAAAGGGGGGGGATGGATAAACACACAGGTGAATCAATGCAATCTACATGATTGGATCATAGTAGCAGCATAAGCGAGTTTGGTTGTATAGTATATTACCTTTAGGTTAGGCCCAAGGTGGAATAGCCCTTGCGTTCCAAAATATGGAGTGGGGTAGTGGTCCTGGAATGAGATGTCTCCCTCGGAGTTGAAGCAGGGATAGATCCCCCTTATTCCATGGACAGACCAATGAATGAGGAGAGCCACGGACAAAGACGTGGGACATCAGTCAGATGAGGCAAAAGCAGCCACAGCCCAATGCCAAAGGGTGAGGTAGGTGCACAAGGGGCACACATGTGAGTACTGGTAAAGGAAAAAAAGTGAATGAATGAAGGTTGTCAGTCACTATGGGGTCATGGGGTATGGGTCCTATGTAGGAAAAATCAATGACCAGTTAGTGTGGATCCATGGAGCCTCTCATCAGATGGAAATGTGTGAAGTGAGATTGCCGGAGCCATCCAACCTAAATACCCACATCCTGGGGGCGTGTCGCCGCCGATGTTATGCATCATCGCATTGGGCCAGACAATGAGACAGAGACAAGAGACTACCTGAGGTGCAAAGACCACGGTGGGTGCCTATCCTGTCCAGTCAGCCATGCGGGATGGAAAAGCCAAGCAGCAATCATCGGCGTCCTAGGACACCATGCATGCAGCATGCTGGCATGGCGCCGATGCGCCGAAAGTCTGCCATTCCCCATCCAAAAAAAAAATGGGGGATGGGCAGGGGAGGAGGAGCTGGGCGAATCGCAACCCTGGGATAAGAGACACCAGGACAAACAAACCCTAAAAATCACATGGGTTGGGCAAATATAAAGCAAGAATGGAAAGGCAAACAGAAAGGTGATTGCAGCTGAAAGTAATCAAAGGAAGGGCAAATAATTAAAGCAATGTTCACCTGCTGTTAAGTGGAAATAGGGAAAATTGAGTTAATAAGGGGTATAGGACAATGGGAAAGGATGCCAGAAATATGTAATCATAGGGATCATTGGCTAAAATAATAGATCATGTAAACAGATTGGGTCCAGACAGATCACTAATGAGAGAGCGGGTGTCTTCCACCCTGGTAAACATTTGTAAAAGAAAGAAAGTGATCTGTTTGGAAACCGAACCCACCTTGACCGTGCCCCCATCCCTGTATTAATTGAGAACAAGAAAAATTGGGCCATTGGGACTTTAAATGGGGCATGGACGGGTTTGTAAAGTTATTGAGGATATCAACCATAAAGAATCTATCACAGTCCCATCAGGGAGATCTCTGTGGTCAAAAGAAATTGCTTGGTGATCAATCCAAAAAAGAAATTGAAGGAGTCAAATGTAAACTTAATATTGTAATTTGTATCATAATATATAATACAGAGATCATGCAATCAAAGGCATAATACATGTAGTCATAAAAACATTGAGATAATAAATATTCAAAATCCAGGACATGACCATTAAAAGCAATCACCATAAATTGACATATAGATACAGTAGACATGATTATACAATACAATTGGTAGATATGAACAAAATAATGAAAAAACACATATTTGGGCAATATTAGGTTTACATTTGACTCCTTCAATTTCTTTTTTGGATTGATCACCAAGCAATTTCTTTTGACCACAGAGATCTCCCTGATGGGACTGTGATAGATTCTTTACTGTTGATATCCTCAATAACTTTACCAGACCGTCCATGCCCCATTTAAAGTCCCAATGGCCCAATTTTTCTTGTTCTCTATTAATACAGGGATGGGGGCACGGTCAAGGTGGGTTCAGGTTCTAATACATGGGTATGCTGAGGTGCCATTTGTTTTACATGGCACTGCAATGCAGGGTAATTTAATCCTGTGCATTGTGGTACACTGCGTCAAAAGCCAGTACACAGGTATGATTTTTCATTTGTGTGTTGGCAGCCGGTTCAAATAAAAGGGCTGTCTTACCACAGCACACAATTCACCAGAGCGGACAAGTCCTAAGCCTGCCCTAGCAACTGAAACAAGTTAATTTAGAACACAATACCGTTGTTGTAAGCTAAAAAAAAAGTATCACACATACTCTGGGCCTGAAAGCTCGCTTTAAATGTACACTTCAATAAATTCTATCGTGATGTTTCTATGAACACTCATCGGTGTAAATGCCAGGTAAGGTTTCCCGCTATCCAATCAGTGGCATTGTGCCACTATATGGGTGGAGGGGAAATGTTCCCTCATGGACTTCATTTGTGTCTCAGAGGAACAAGCTGTCTGATTGGACACAGCAGCTTCTGGTGACCTTCAGTGGCCATCTTGGTGTGGGACTTTTATAAGTCATTTGGTCATGCCTGGAGTGAGTGGTAGTTCAGGGACATAGAACCAGTTTGTTAAAGTTCAGCTCCGGGCTCCTTCAGAAAAAAATAAAAGTCAGCAGCTACAAATACTGCACTTTGTGAATGGCCCAGCATTGGAAGAAGGTGGAGGGGGAGGCAAACAAGTGGTACTTCCCCTTTTGGGTGGAGCTCCGCTTTAAGGAGAGTGTGTAGTGCAGTGAGAGATTCCTAGAGTAGAAAGTACAGGCTGGCAACTCGACAGCTTCTCCATAGAAAATATTTATTGAAGCATTGCAGCAGTAACATCATCCAAAAATCAATGAAGGCCTAATGCCGAAACGCATCAGCATTTTTGGATGATGTCACTGCTGTATTGCTTCAATAAAGATTTTTTATGGAGAAGCTGTCGAGTTGCTGGCCTGTACTTTCTATGGATCACTGGATGGATGGTTCTGACGAAGTTCTGATACCCACGGAACGAAACATGTAAACTTTTGGGGAACAGGGACCCCTCTATGCACACTTCAGCCTCACGGTTTTTCCTTTATCAGCTCGGTAATATTGTACCTTGAGCAGATATACCATCAATTAAAGGATGCCTTATGGAGACATGAAAAGCACACCTTGAGGACAATTACAACACCTGGCTTCCAGCCATTGTCTTTGGAGATTGAATAGTTTTATTTTTATTTTCATTCTGGACATTGCAATCAACAACTCATTATCAGAGACGCTGTACTACCACTGTCCTACCTTGGACACTATCATACCGATTCACCTGATATTGCTACTTCTAGGAATAGCGCTTCAAGCTTTATGCATAAATGGATGGTTTGGCTGCAATCCCTTTGAGCAGTGTGTGATTGGAGAAAATAGCTTCTACTTAGAGCTATGAATGACAGCAAAACCGTGAGTAAACCCTGCACTAATACTGCTGAGGAATATTACTACAACACTGTCATCTACAAACTAGCATATTATATGCCCAATCACCTATCATCCATCCATAATAGCTGATACAAATCTCAGGCGGCGTACACACGGCAGGGAATCTCGACGGGCAGAACACATCGTTCCGCCCGTCGAGGTTCCCTGCCGGCCGTCGAAATCGGCGACCCGCCCGTCGGGAATGGCAACCAGCCATTCTTCCGGGCGGGCCGTCGAGGAAATAGATAGCGTGCTCTCTATTTCTGCTCGACGGGCTTCCCGACGGGAAGCTCGCCGAGACCGTACACACGGCCGAGGTCCTCGCTGGAATGTGCATTCCAGCGAGGTTCTCGCTGGTTTTCAGCGAGAACCTCGGCCGTGTGTACGCCGCCTCATGGAATGTGAGCTGCCTAATAGGATGAATAAGCACTATATGGATATATTTGCTTTGAAGCTTTAAATGGACACTACCCTTATGCTATGGGAATTTGCCCACTATCTATGGCAATATCATTGTGTCTCAGGTGAATTTTATCGTGAAGATTAACATTACAGTGTCTCTGCTTGAATATCTGATTTACATCTACTTACTAATGAAAATATACTTATAAGGAAACAATACTAAGCCTGACACGGCGAGTTCAACGGGAGAACTTTTCTCAGTGAGCTATTAGGCTCAATATCCTTCATTTTGTTACATTGTTTTTTATTTTTATTTTTTTCTTTCCATCATCAGTCTCTATTGGATCAGTGCTACTATTACCACTAGTCAGTGGATTTTTTCATGTCCCCTTTTTCAGGTATTTAATTATTAATTATGTTATATTCCATCATCTAGCCAGTGATCTTTTCACCTGAATTACAGGGAATCACTGCTATTTGTGGGAACCATTAGGAAATATTGCCAATAGTTGGGGTTCAGGTGTGCAATTTTGTGTGGGGGGGGACCCATGTGTGTTATGTGGAGGGTGGGGGCGCTATTTTTTGTAGACTCTGATCTCCCCTTGGGATGATCGAGCATTAGTTACTGGTAAAAGCCGTTTTTGAGTGGACATCCAGGGGGACCATCCCTGGGTTGGTCTACCATATCATAGTGGACCTGAGTTTTTATACCTGACATACATGTGTTCTTTTTTGATATTTATTCTAATAAAACAATTTTTTGTAGTTAACTCTTAAGGGTGTGCAGCAGTCTATTTTTTATTGTTGTGTTCTATGGATCACTTGTGAGCTTAATTAGCCAGAGCACTGACTACTCTACACACCAATTATACTATATAACGGTAGAGCTTGGGTAAGCTTTCCTCTTCCTAATTAGTAGGGTCAGCTCAGGGACAACGTCTGTGCAGAAGAAACATTCTGGTATCTGGACCTGTGAAGTGGGGCTCTCTTCAGCAGTATCAAAAAACCATCTCAATATACTGCATCCCTCCAGTGGAATACGACCTCTGTAAATACAGGCCCAAACATGTACAAATACCAACTGCTATGTTGCCCAACACCTGAGTTTATGGATTGCCTTAATTAATTCTAGATAACCTGTAAATATACAATATACAAGATAAATACAACATCAAGGACTGTGTGTGTATGATCTCCCTCTGATTGGGAACCCTTGGTCCTGGACCCCACTTACAAGTACGAGATGTGAAAAACTCTTTAGAGCAGGCACAGCAACCAGTCAGGATATGGCGAGAGGGCTAAAAGGAAACAGAAAAACCCTCCAATATATTAATATATTTTGAAGAATGACATTGTCAGGGATACCATGTCATAATGTTTTGCACAATCCAGGAAAAGCAAGGGGTTTATGCCTCTAGAAAAGAAGAATATGCAAGTGCCTAGAATTAGTCATGTTACTCATCCAACTAGCTTTTTTTGGCCAGCTCTATGTAACTAACTACTACTAGGTATACCACAACCACCAGCAAATAGGAACCTTTATGGACAGTCATGAAAAATTATACATTTATGTCCTGGGAGCTGTACATTAAAGCTCAACTCCATAGCTTTGTGCAAAATAAATTGCCTAGTTCTAAAAATGAAAAATAAATACAGCTTTCTCTGCAATACTCATATTCTCTCCAGCACCTCATTTTGAAGACACTCTGCTTTTTTACTCAACATCAGTCTTCTTCTGAGTTAAATAATGCCCTGTGACATGCCTATTTTAAGCCCTGGGTGTCAAGGACTAGCCCCGGGAAGACTAAAATTATAAAGATATCAGAACATGTTGAACACATTTTCAAGGGTCTCCTTCATATCAAGCATTCATGGCCGATTTAACTCCTTTGTTAGTCTGTTTCCCTTATGGGCTTTACTATTTGGGCCCCTGATTAGGTCCGCAAACTGCCAGTTGACTACTTTATATGCACGCTTTTTGATACCACTAGGGGTGCGGCTTTCGGGGGCTTGTGTATATGGAAGGAGGTGGGGGGGGGCATCTTTCCCAGACCCCCTTTCCTAACCCCTGACCTTTCCCCTTTTTTTGTGCCCCCCCACACACACTTCCATCCTCTTTCTTCCTCTTTTTTTGTCTCTTAGGCCGCGTACAGACGAGGAGACGTCCGCTCAAACATGTCCGAAGGACCGTTTCCAGCGGACATGTCTCCTCGGATTTTGGTCCGATGGCGTGTACACACCATCGGACGAAAATCCCCTCTGACTGAGGACGCAGTGATGTGGCGGTGACGTTGACGCCGCCATGTCACCACTCCAGGAAGTAAAATACTTCCACGCATGTGTCGAATCCATTCGGCGCATGCGGGGGATTTCTGTCCGCTGGTTAGGCGTACTAACCAGCGGACATGTCCGACGGACAGGTTTGCAGCGGACAAATTTCAAAGCATGCTTTGAAATTTGTCCGCTGGACAAACCTGTCGGCTAGGTCGTACACACGATCGGAGATGTCCGCTGAAACTGGTCGGCGGACCAGTTTCAGCAGATAAATTTGATCGTGTGTACGCAGCCTTATTCCTTCTTTCTACTGGTTCTATTTGGATCATTATGGTCTCCCCTATTTCCTACCTTCTCCATTAATGCTACGGTATGGATATTCTGCATGGGGTGTCCCCCCAGCTTCTCTAACCCATGATGTGGGGTTGGGTACCATTAGGAGGTTTATGGGTGGCTCATTTTGGGGTTTTGGGGATACCCCCACTTTAAATTTGCTACTGTTCATATGTTTGTTTGTTTTTTGCTTTATATGTTTACCAGTTTCTCATGTTCATCAATATCTGGATACACATTTTAAAGCTTTTGCTTTTTTGATTAAAGTAGGTTATTCATTTGTGTGCTATACATTCTCCCCTGCTTTGTCCATGGAATTTATTTTGACCTACGCTGTACTTGGAATTTTTTTTGCTTGGAATCTACTTGGAATTTACTTGGAATTTGCTTGGATTTTTTTTTTTGCTATTTATTCAGACTTGCATATAGCTATGTCTTGCTTGTTAACCCTTGGCAGTGTAAGGTAAAAAACAAATTCACTGTTGGGTAGAGTCTGGCATGTTAATGGTAGAATACTCAGTTAGGGTCCTCAGCTGGGAGGGTCAAATGCAGTCTGGCTGAGCTGGGTCACAGTGGAGAACACATTTTACTACTGGTATCTAGTTTAAAAAAGATTTGTCCTTTACTGAGTAAGCACATGAGTAATGAAAACACAAAATATAGCCCGCAGGTGCCCTGGGGGCTGCACAATAAGTGCCAAAGGCCACATGCAGTGGAGGGCTGCAGGTTGAGTGTTAAGGCTCCAACTTTCCGATTATACTCAAAAGGCTATGTTCACACTGTTCCGACATAAGTTTCAGGACTTCTGATCCGACGTTGCCCTGTGACTTAATGTCTGACTTCCAAGCGACTTCAATCCGACTTTGAGTCTGGTATGCAAAAATGCATACCCGAAATCCATACCAGACCCTTTGACCGAACAAGCAGCTTGGCAGGTCAGTAAAGGGGGTGAGTAAGCGCCCCCCCCCCCCCGAACCATACCAGGCCACATGCCCTCAACATGGGGGGGTGGTCCCCATGTTAATAGGGACAAGGATCTCTTCCCCACAATCCTGGCTGGTGGTTGTGGGGGATGTGGGCAGGGGCCTGCCAGGCTGCATGCTTGGATAAGGGTCTAGTATGGATTTTAGGGGGGACCCCATGCTGTTTAAAAAAAATGGTGTGGGGTTCCCTTTCAAGATCTTTAAAGCACAAGTCTCATGCCACAAGTCGGATCAGTTAAAATGATGATCTGACTTGAATGCAACTTACATTCAAATCAATGGGCTGAATTGATTTTGACATGTCCTGCGACTTGTGCTCTGGAAGTCGGAGTGCATATATGACCAGTGTGAACCGGCTCAAATAAAAGAAAATGTATTGGCTGAAGTATCACTTTAAACTATTTCAACTTTTCTAAGAATACATTTGTCAATAAGTATGTGATGAGCTTGGGTATATTTCGATTATGATCCAAATCTCCTGGGAAGCTTCCAACTCTACAGGGCAATCATCTTTGGCTGGGGCATTCTAGGTTAGCCACAAGTATACACACCCCTTGTATACTGTACGTGTGGTTGCGGGGAATGCCCCAGCTGCAAACAAATGGCCCATAGAGGTGGCAGCATCCTGGTGGTGAGTTCTGATCCTAGTCTGAACACGCCCACGCTCATCGCTAATCCCGACCATTCTTGTAGAAACTTGCAGGATAGAAAATTCCAGAGTCGAACTCCTACAATAACAATAAACTTTTGAGCTCTTAGCTTTGCACCAGAAAAAAAAAAATCTCCTTATGATGAAAATAATATATCAGAGAACATGGAGGATTCATGTACCAATTACACTAAACACAAACACTTCCTCCTCATCCTTTGCAACTGATCAATAATGCTGTATTCTTCCCGCCTGAGATGAAAACATTGATAGCCAATAAAGACTATCCGCTCTTAACAAACAATTACTTTTGCAAAACATACAAAACTCTCCTGTGCCCAGGCAAATTAATTCCAAGTCTAATCTTCTTGCTGACTTGTTGGCCACTGAGACCATAAACCTGCCTCGAGGTGACAGATTAAAAATGCATGTGGTGGTCTGGGCAGACCATTTTTGTCCCTGTTGGTTGTAAAGTGTTTATTCCTAAATAGTCCTTCATTGTAATAGGTTTGTTTCAACTGCTTGGCTTCCCTAAGGCACAGATGTATAATGCATGGCAACATTCTGTGGTTGTAAGAGGGATAAGTTACACCGCAGCTTACCAGTCCTTTTTTTAACTTTATTTTTACTTGGTTATCCTACCAGTACCACATTTTCTGTCCTAGAATGACAATGCCCCATTGTCTATGGAAAAACAACAAAAGTGATTGTAAAATCGATTAAAATAACAAACATGCTACACTTACCTTCCTCTGTGCAGTTGATTTTGCACAGGGCAGCTCGTATCCTCCTTTTCTCAGGTCTCTCGTTGGTGCTCCTGGCCCCTCCCTCCTGTTACGTGCCCCCACAGCAAGCAGCTTGCTATGGGGGCACCCAAGCTGAGTTGCAGCTCCGAGTATCCATGGGACACTGGTAAGTATTAGGGGGCTGAGGGGGGCTGCTGCACACAGGCAGCTTTTTTTTTTTAATCTTAAGGCATAGAATGCCTTAAGATAAAATACCTTCTGCCTTTATAACCACTTTAAGACAGAAAGGGGGAGATTTACTAAGACTGGAGAACTCAGAATCTTGTACAGTTGTACATGGTAGCCAACCAGCTTCTAACTTCAGCTTGTTTAATTAAGCTTTGACAATAAAACCTGGAAGCTGATTGGTTTCTATGCAGAGCTGCACCAGATTTTGCAATCTCTGGTTTTAGAAAATCCGACCTACACCTACAGCGGTTCCCCCCAGGAGAGCCAAGCTGCCGCAGTATAATGACGGTGGCTGGTCCTTAAGCGGCTACCAAATCACTTCTTCTAGAACAAACCCCCAAATCCCAAGCTGTTATATTGAACTCTATGGACTTATGCCGCATACACACGATTAGTCCATCCGCTGAGAACGGTCTGATGGACCGTTTTCATCGGTTAACCGATGAAGCTGACTGATGGTCCGTCGTGCCTACACACCATCAGTTGAAAAAACGATTGTGTAAGAACGTGGTGACGTAAAACACAACGACATGCTGAAAAAAATGATGTTCAATGCTTCCAAGCATTCGTCGACTTGATTCTGAGCATGCATGGTTTTTTAACCGACGGTCGTGCCTACAAATGATCGTTTTTTTGCTATCGGTTAGGTATCCATCGGTTAAATTTAAAACAAGTAGGCTTTTCTTTAACCGATGGTTAAATAACCGATGGCGCCCACACACGATCGGTTTGGACCGACTAACACGGTCCATCAGACCGCTCTCATCGGTTTGTAAAGGCAGGTGTCTCAATACTTTTTGTAATATAGTGTATATAGATACACACACACATGTGTTTAATCTTTGGGGTGCACACCCTAATGCAATAAGCTGCCCACAGCTATGCCTACCACAGTCAGCTTTTATTCACTTGGCTTAAATGTAAAGAAAAGCAGGTGTGTAAAATAAAAAAGAAAATAAATAGAATATGTTTTGTTTTAATGGTTCTTTAATAAATGCAGATGTTTTTGTTATTTTACTAAGTCATTCAATGTTTAAAATAATATCTCACCCATAGGCGTGCGCAGGCACACCCTAATCACCCTGAGCAGAAAAGATTCCCCCTACTGCCCTGGCTCCCATCTTTCCGCCTGCAGCGCTGCCAGCTTCCCTCCTCTCCTATCAGCTGTTGCTGCTGGGATGTTTTAGGAGTGGGGAAGGGCCCAGTAAATATGTAATTTACCGGCCCCTTCTTTTTCTGAATGAACATCATGAGTTATAGGTAGTGTGTGTTTGGGCTTTGGGGTGCACACCCTAATGCAATAGGCTGCGCACACCTATGATCTCACCCATAGAGCTGTCTAAAGCTATTCTACCCTTATCTGTAGCTAAGGCAGTTTATGTAGAAAGCTTGCTATGTAAGATCAAGGACACTGACACATTTTTTAATAAAACCCAATTGTCTGAACTGCCCATAGACATTCCTTGGAATGAAAGCAAGCCAATCACATCTACTGCTTTGTTCCTATACAAGAAGACAAACTTGGCAATAAATATATAAGGTATAAAAATCAACATCTGGTCACACGGAAAAAAAACACATCTTTCTCTCTGCAATTACCCAACTGCCAGCAGTGCCCTCACTAGTTCCTTCATTACAAATATAACTCAACATATATGGTAAATTGGCCACTGCAAAAACTCTTTAATTTATTCCCAAATTTATTCCCCAAAATATCAGTTGTTTCCATTTAACCAGTTGCTGCACGCCCTATAGCTTACTGCTACAGGGCAGCCGCACTGCACAGCTCAGGATCACATATATATATATACATACACACACAGTATATATATATATATATATATATATATATATATATATATATATATATATATATATATATATATATATATATATATATATATATATATATATACATATATATATAAATATATATACACACATGATCCTGCACGTCCGGGTATCAGACGTGAGTGCTGATCAGCAGGTCCAGCAGACTCGTTGTCTGGCGGCACCTGCTGATCATTCTGTACACAGGCAGAACAGCAATCTGCCTATGTGAACAAGGCAGATCGCCGTTCCGTCCCTAGGGAAGGCATTGATCCTGGGTTACTGCAAAGCTGGGACACTAGTCAAAGTACCTCCCCCACAGTAGTACAAAACAAGCTAGGCGCACAGTTAACCCTTTGATTGCCCCTTCCCAGCCGGTGTCATTAGTACAGTTACAGTGCATATTTTTAACACTGATCACTGTATTAGTGTCACTGGTCCCCAAAAAGTGGCAAAAGTAGTGGCAGTTGGGTGTCCAATTTGGCAACGGCAATATTGTAGTCTGACAATCGCCGCCATTACTAAATATTCAATACATTTATTCCATAGTTTGTAGACACTATGGGGCAGATTCACAGAGAAATGGATTATCGTAGCGTATCAGAAATACACTACGCCGCCGTTTTTTACCTTGCTCTACGTGGAATTCAGGTAGATTTTCTACGGTAAACGACGGCGGCGTAGTGTATTTCTCCCGTCGCAATCCATCTGCGCGAGTAGGGGGCGTGAAACATTTAAATTAGGCGCGTTCCCGCGGCGATCGATCTGCGCATGCTCCGTTCGCAAATTTCCCGCCGTGCATTGCGCGAAATCACGTCGTGACGTCATTCGTTGTTTATGTAGCGTACTTTACGGGCGATCCACGTCCCGACGAGTTACGTAAACAAAATAAAATTTTAAATAAATTCGAAGCGGGAACGACGGCCATACTTAACATGGGCTACGTAAAGTTAGAGCAGCAAAAAGCTGCTCTAACATTACGTATAAAAAAATAGACGAAAACGATTGCGACGCCCGCTCGTATGTTCGTGAATCCCCGTAAAAATACATTTGCATATCCCGACGCACCAAAACGACGCAAACTCCTCCCAGCGGCCGCAAATAGATGGCAGCGTAGATCCGAAGGCTTACGAAGACGTAAGCCTCTCGGATCGAAGCCCGAAGCCGGCGTATCATGGTTTGAGGATTCAAACTAGTGATACGCCGCGCGAAATTTGAAATTACTCCTGTCTAACCCCAGTTAGACAGGCGTAATTGTTTTGTGAATCTGCCCCTATAACTTTTGCACAATCAATCAATATACGCGTACTGGGATTTTTGCACCACAAATAAGTAGCTGAATACATATTGGGCTAAATTGATGAAGAAATTCGATTTTTTAAATTTTTTTATTGGATATGTTTTACGGCACGGCTGGGCTCTTAAAGGCGACGTACAGGTACGTGCCTGTGCCCAGCCATGGCGTAAAACATATCCCAAAAAAAAATGACCGTCGGACCATTCTCATCGGATGGACCGATCGTGTGTACGCGGCCTTAGTGGGCCCTGAGGACAGAGTTGATGACCACTGATATACAGTATATACCCATACAGAAGAAGGGGTAATCAGCACCAGAAGTTCATAATCAAGGTACATGCACTCAGCATTGATCCCAGCAAACACTTGAAACGAAAATCATAAGAGGTTGCAGCACAGAGATTTTATAAAAGTAAGAAAACAATAAATATACGGTAAGCTCTCTGTGCTGCAGCTCCTTCTGCTTCCAAGGATTGTCATTCTTTTGAAACCAAATCTCTCTGAACTTCATCCCTTCTCTTTGTTAGCTCTGGTGTAGAGATTTGTTAAACAAAAATAAAATTTTGCTGCCAATGTTGTTTAGTTTGCACTTAACTCTTCAATCACTTTTCAGATTATTGTGTTGGTTAGTTAAAGTGCTGCATAAATCGACGGCGCTACATAAAAAAAAAAGTAGCAATAAAAAAAAAAAGTTTAAGTGATCAATCCTAAATTTTTATTACCGGTAGTTGCAGTCCATGTGATTGAGGGTGTGGCAGCGGTTCTTCTATTGCCTGTGCTAAAAAAATGTTCCCTCTTTTCCATTTCAAAATGTTGTGAACTATGCAGTACCCTAGGAGTTAATGGTAATGGTAATATACACGGATCAACCATAATGTTATGAATACCCACCTAATACTGCCCCTTTTGCCCTGACTTTTCAAAGCATGAACTCCACTAGACCTCAGAAGGTATGCTGTGGTGTCTGGCATCAAGCCATCAGTAGAAAATCCTTTAAATCTTGTAAGTTGCGAGCTGGGGCCTCCATGGATCAGACTCCCCATAGTGCATGCTGATGCCATCTCTTCCCCAGGTAAGTGATTCCCACCAAGCCATCCACATGATGTAAAAGAAAAAGTGATTCATCAGACCAGGCCACCTTCTTCCATTGCTCCATGGTCTAGTACCCTGACCGATGTGCCACTACTCAGCCAGATACACAAGCTATAATGTATTCTGATACCTTTATATTGGAACCAGCATTAACATTTTCAAGAATCTGAGCTACAGTATCTCTTCTATTGGATCGGACTACACAAACCAGCCTTCACTACCCACGTGCATCAATGAGCCTTGGCCACCCATGTCTCGTTACAGATTCCCTGGATTAAGTTCCTTGGACCACTTTTGGTAGGTTCTGACCACTGCAGACTGGGGACATCCCATAAAAGCTGAAGTTTTGGAGTTGCTCTGACCCAGTCGTCTAGACATTACAATTTGGCCCTTGTCTGAGACCTTGTACACATGACCGGGTTTCTCTGCCAAAACCAGCAAGAAAACTGATCCTTTCCGAGATTCTTGTTCATGTGTGCGAGGCATTCAGGTTTCTCATCCGGAAATCTGGCCAGAATTTTGATGAGAAAAAAAGAGAACCTGCTCTTTTTTTTCCTCGTCAAGATTCTTGTCGGCCTGTTTCCCGACGAGAAACCCGAGCGTGTGTATACTTACCTGTCGCCATGAAAACTCGTGCATGCTCGAAATGACTTTGACGCATGTGCGGAAGCTTCCACGGCATAGGTAGGGTGAAGCAAGATGGCGGCGACAGCATCGAATGTGACAAGCGCATGCTCGTCATACGCGATGACGTCACGGCATTCTTTCCTTTCAAGAGAACAGCGGTTCTTTTGAAATGACAGTCAGTTCACTCCAGCGGCAAGAGTTTCTTTCCAAGAATCTCGTCAGTGAAAATTACAGGTTTTTCCTGACGAGATTCTCGGACGTGTTTACGAGGCCAAAGTCTCTCAAATCGTTGTACTTGCCCAATTTTACATGTTAATTTGCTGCATAACATATCCCACCCACCTTAAGTTTCTATTGTAACGGGTGATTACGGGTGACTATACGGCTTGTTAGGGCTCTTTCACACGTCCGTTCCGTTCGTCCGTTCTTGGATGTCCGTTAACGGACCTCAATGCTTCCCTATGGGAGCGGATCCGTTAGCGGATGATGCATCAGCTAACGTCCGCCAGATCCGCATCCGTTTTTTAGGACGGAAGAATGTCCTATTTTTGTTCCGTCCAGCCGAACGGATCGGATGCAAACGGACAGACGGTCCGTTTCCATCTGATTCCCCATAGGGGATAGCGGAGGAGAGACAGGGCGGTCCCTGCACGCCCGACAGCTCAGCGGAGACCCCCCGCTGAGCCGACGGACACACGGAGCGGACCGAAAAACGGACCGCACGTGTGAAAGGACCCTAAGTATGAAAAAACTTCCTCTGAAAATCAGGACAGAGAGTGGGAGTCTTTTCATATTAACAAGCCTGGTAATCACCTGCTTGTTAACATAGTAACTTGGGTAGCTCACACCCCTCAGCGCAGGAGAGGACACCTAGCTGTGGCAGTGGTACAGCCATTTAGTAACCGCTGGTGAATATAAAGCAAGAAATGTAATTATAAAAAATGGATATATAACATCACACTACCCAATCTTCTTTTACAATGAGGCTACATTGGATCACTGTCTTGAGTGTAAAAGGGTCTTGGCTCCTCTAGAACTATTGGCACCAAGTCAATGCTCACATTGTCCCCATTATAATCTCACCAGTGCCGACAGAGTCAATACCCTTCCTGTTTGTAAAAGTAATCTAAATGGCATTACTTGTTTAAAGGCTGACTGCAGGTCAAGCCTGTATTTGTAGGAGGAGTCGGGAGGTATTTAAACCCACCCTCCTTCCTCCTTCTGGGCGTCGGTTTTCTGGTGTGTGGGGTTTCTGGGTATTGCACGTCACTTCCTGTTTCTGTCCAGAGCAATGGAGGCAGCTGCTGCAGGTGTCCATTGTGCTCTCCTCAGGATTCCCAGTGGACCGGACTGTCTGCACCCCATCCTCCTCTGTCAGCTGAGCACCGCTCACCCCAACCGCCCCCCCGCTTCTCCCGATGCTTGCAGGGGGGGTGCAGGTTTGTAGTTGTGGCAGGCACCATTGGGGGGGCTGTCCACCATGTCAGCCAGGCCCTTGTCAGCATCATAGGGGCCGCCTGCTTCTCCACTCGGGCTCACGCTGTGGGGGGTCCCTCCATTCTCCCTCCTGCTCCTCCGGGCATACTCGGTGAGAAGGGAGCCAGCCGTCCTCCCTCTCACTCCTCCGGGCACCCACGTCCACGTGGTACAGGGCTCCATGGAGACCGCCCGCCTGTTCCTCCCGCCCCCCGTTTGCTCCTATGACGTCACCCGCTCCATGGCTCCTCAAGCTAGTCTAGTACCTCACATGGGGGGATGTTGGTTGGGTCAGGTGCAGTAGTTTTGTGGGCTCAGTCAGCATCAGAGGTCACATCCCGGTGCGGGGGGGGGGGTCGAGTGTGTGGGCATGTGCTTTCCCTGTCCGCACTCTGCTTCCTCCTAGCTGTGTCATGTAGCTGAGCGCTGTTTGGCTGAAGGAGCATCTTCCCCAGCGCGGCCTGTTTCCTCCCCTGTGACACATGTCTCCCAGTGACAGCCCAGTGGGTGCTGAGGGCTCCCCGTCAAAGTTTCTGAGTTTCTCCTGCTAGTTAAGGTTCTTCTGATGGTTATGTTTCTCTTATGTTATGCGATTCATGTTATGCGATTCATGTTAGGCGATTACGTTTTTCATGCTAGTTATGTCCTCATGCTATGTGTTCTTATGCCAGTAATGTCCTCCTGCAATGTGTTTCTTATGCTAGTGATGTCCTCATGCGATTATGTTTCACGTACGGTCACGTTCTCATGCGATCACGTTCGCGTGCGATCGTGGTCATCGTGTTACGTTTCTCATGCAATCACGGTTTTCATGGTGGTTCTCATGCGATTACGTTTCGCATAGTAGTTCTCATGCGATTATGTTTCTCATGCGATCATGTTCATGTGCGATCACGGTCCTCGTGTGTTACGGTTCCCATGCGACTATGTTTCCCATGCGACTATGTTTCCCATGCGACTATGTTTCCCATGGTGTGTTTCTGACTCAATTACGTTTTCCATGCGACTATGTTTCCCATGGTGTGTTTCTGACTCAATTACGTTTTCCATGCGACTACGTTTTCCATGCGACTACGTTTTCCATGGTACATGTTTCTAATTCGACTACGCTTCCCATGTGACTGTTTCCCATGGTGTGTTTCTGACTCAATTACGTTTTCCATGCGACTACGTTTTCCATGCGACTACGTTTTCCATGGTATCATGTTTCTAATTCGACTACGCTTCCCATGCGACTATGTTTCCCATGGTATGTTTCTGACTCGATTACGTTTCCCATGCAACTACGTTTCCCATGGTATTATGTTTCTGATACGATTACGTTTCCCATGGTATTCTGATGCGATTACTTTTTTTTTTTTTTTTTTTTTTCATGCGACTACGTTTCCATGCGATTACGTTTCTCATGGTGTCTTCTCATGCGGTTATGTTTCCCATGCGACTACGTTTCCCGTGGTATGTTTCTGACTCGTTTACGTTTTTTTATGTGACTACGTTTCCCATGGTATGTTTCTAATTCGACTACGTTTTTTCATGCGACTATGTTTTTTCATGCGACTCCGTTTCCCATGCGACTACGTCTCCCATGGTATTATGTTTCTGATATGATTACGTTTCCCATGGTATCATGTTTCTGATGCGATTAAATTTTTTCAGGCGACTGTTTTTCATGCGACTATGTTTCCATGCAATTACGTTTTCCATGGTATTATGTTCTCATGCGATTACGTTTCTGGTGCGATTGCAGTTTTCATGCGGTTACGTTTTGCAGGCGATTTTGTTTCGCGTGGTGGTTTCTCATGCGGTCGCGTTCGCGTGGTGGTTCTCATGCGGTCGCGTGGTGGTTCTCATGCGGTCGCGTGGTGGTTCTCATGCGGTCGCGTGGTGGTTCTCATGCGGTCGCGTGGTGGTTCTCATGCGGTCGCGTGGTGGTTCTCATACGGTCGCGTGGTGGTTCTCATGCGGTCGCGTGGTGGTTCTCATGCGGTCGCGTTCGTGTGGTAGTTCTCATGCGTTCGCGTGGTGGTTCTCATGCAGTTGCGTTCGCGTGGTGGTTCTCATGCAGTTGCGTTCGCGTGGTGGCCATGTTTATCATGGTAGGTTCTCATGCGATCACGTTTATCATGGCTGGTTCTCATGGGATTGCGTTTCGCATGGTAGTTGCTCAT
Source organism: Rana kukunoris (assembly GCA_029574335.1). Taxonomy (NCBI): domain Eukaryota; kingdom Metazoa; phylum Chordata; class Amphibia; order Anura; family Ranidae; genus Rana; species Rana kukunoris. The sequence goes on from CM056059.1 coordinate 183,585,116, forward strand.
GCGTTCACGCTTCTCTTGGTTGGCTCTCATGCGATTACCTGGCTCATGCGTTGCGTTGCGTATGGTTTCTCCCATGCGATTACGTTTCTTATGGTTGTCATGTTCCTGTGCAATCGCGTGGCTCATGCTTGCCTTGTGGTTGCGATTCATGTTTGTCAAGTGTGCACGTTTCTCTTGCTACTCATGTTCTCGGGTGTTCACGTTGCTCATGCTATTTCTGTTCTCATGTTTTCCGTTTCTCATGCAATTTTACGTTTGTACTTTCCGTTTTACGTTACGTTTCTCATGCTATTCATGTTCTCAAGTGTTTACGTTACTCATACAGGTTTCAGTCGTGATGCATACGATTCTGTTTCTCAGGGTATTTTTATGTTCTCAGGTATTTACATTTCTCATGTTTTTGTTTCCCATGCTTTTCATGTTCTCTAGTGTGTGCGTTTCATGCAACTTACGTTTCTCATGCAGGTTTCAGTTGGGATGTTTTCTAGTTGGTAGCATTGGTATGTTCATTTTGATTCATGGCGTTCACCGATGGGGGGGGGGGTGTGTGTCACCCATCACGTCTATGGGTGCTTACGGATTGAGATGAGCGTTTTTAATTGGCTTGTACGGTGGCAAGTCTCCTCATCCGTTTCTCACACGTTTCATGCATCTTGACATTTCATCTCTCATACAATGACCTGACACGTCTTCAGGTTCATCAGGCCTGAGTGTACGTTTTTAATTTGCCTGCTACGCCTCAGGTTGCTCGGCCTTGGTAATTCACGGGTTTGTCACATTCTCAGTCCAGCTGCACTTGTCCTACATTTACCCACATTTAATTTTCATAGTCTGGGCATACATGTTAGTTCATGGCCCCTCTCCACTGCTGGTTACCTGTCACGTCTACGGGTACTGTCGGATTGAGATGTTTCGTTTCTAATTGGCTTGTGCAGTGGCAAGTCCCCTCATCCATTTCTCACACGTTCATGCATCTTGGCTTTTCGCATACAATAACCTGACACGTCTTCAGGTTCATCAGGCCTGAGTGTACGTTTTTAATTTGCCTGCTACGCGGCAGGTCGCTCGGCCTTTGCTATTCATGGGGTTGTCACGTTCTCAGTCCAGCTGCACTAGTCCTACACTTACCCACGTTTCATTTGCACAGTCCATACATACAGGTCACATTCATGTCCTCACGTTAGTTCATGACCACTCTCCACTGCTGGTTACCTGTCACATTTAAAGGTACTGTCGGATTGAGATGTTCGTTTCTAATTGGCTTGTGCAGTGGCAAGTCCCCTCATCCGCTTCTCACGGCTTTCATTACATTTTTCATACGTCACGTAATCTCGTCACTTACATCACCTACCCGACATGTCTTCAGGTTGTTAGGCTTGAGTGTTACGTTTTCCGTTGGCCTGCTTTGCCTCAGGTTGCTCAGCCTCGTCAGTTCCGCAGACTGACACGCTCTCTGTCCTGCTCTACATCACTGCATGTGTCAATCACGGACACTTACGTAGGTAGGGGTAAGGGGAGGTAGGGGCTTTCCTTTTCCTAAGGTAAGTTGGGGCTTGTTGGTTTTGTTTAACAATGTCTTGCTTCTTTGCAGAGTTCATGTCACGGGCAGCAGATATCGCAGATTGTGCCGTCATCCATCCTTCTCCAGTTACAGGTTTTTCACATGGTTGTGCACCCTCCTTGTATATTCCGATTTTGTTATAGACGAAGCTTGATCTTCAAGTCCTTTTCAATACAGCCCGGAAACTCGTGACTCGGCCTGGGATATCTTCCAGGCGTTCCTATCTCAGTATCCTGGGTTCTTTTCTCACAAACATGCCAGTACCTACTTGCGTTTGCTTTCTTTTGCCACTTGCAGCTTCAAACAGGTTTTAGCTGGGTCCAGGACATTCTGGGCGCTAGACCGTTGCGGACATACTCAGGGATAGGCCACTTTTCCTTTTCCCTAGTACCCCCTTCCCTGCTAGCACAGGGCATGACATTTAGTCATTACCTGCTTCCTATCTAGGGTGGCACTTCATCATTCACTCCGGGCCATGGTTTCAGTACAGGTGCAGTTTTGCTGCTATTCGTAGGGGGTTTGTTTTCTTGTTGTTGAAGAATTAGGTGGGCGGTAGGTAGCTTTCTTTTCCAGACATATCCCAGTTCACATGTCAGTCACAGGCATTCTTGCATTAGGGGCTTGTGGTACATTCAGTTACTTTCATTTCAATCCCTTCCCTAGCTCATCCTACTGTGTTATTTTTTGGCCCCTTTTAGGCATACTGACCACGTGACCCCGGCATACCTCAGGTCATTTCCCTCCGCAGGTCGTTTTCCCTGTTTCCCCTCAGTCCTTTCCCTAGCACGATTACCTGAGACTCTGAGTACAAGTTTAAAGGCTGACTGCAGGTCAAGCCTGTATTTGTAGGAGGAGTCGGGAGGTATTTAAACCCACCCTCCTTCCTCCTTCTGGGCGTCGGTTTTCTGGTGGTCCACCCACCCATCCCCTTTTTATTGCTATTTCTTCTTTTACTTCTACTTGGGTATGCCCCCTTTTAGGCATACTGACCACGTGACCCCGGCATACCTCAGGTCATTTCCCTCCGCAGGTCGTTTTCCCTGTTTCCCCTCAGTCCTTTCCCTAGCACGATTACCTGAGACTCTGAGTACAAATATAGGATATACAACATTGCTCTACCCTGAGTTTTTACATTATAAAACCACAACTGGACTATACATTTTGAGTAAAAAGGTGTTGGCCCTCTTAGAAATATAGGCACCAGGTAAGTAACTAGATTATGCTTTATTGGCTAAAACTACCAGTGACAAGACCACAGTCTAGCTTTATGTTAGTAACGGAAACTTCCTCTCTTAAGCTACCACTATACGTGGCACAGACACTAGTGAGAAGGCTATTAGAAAAATGTAAACCTTCTTAAGAGTCTGCATCGGTTCTTTATTCAATGATCAAAACATTTCATCCATTTTAATAGCGTTAATTAAAGGGGATTCATCTTGGTTTTAAGTGCTGCTCCATCTGTCAGACACTTGATCTCCTAAAAGACAGGGAATATGCTACAGGAGTTTATATTCGGAGTGAAGGCACTAGAGGCTTTCAATGAAGTGCTCAATTAAAGACATAAATCCTGGGCAAAATATTAACAGCAGTAAACTGTTAAGACCCCATTAAGAATTTAATAATATTCTAATCGCCATTAATTATCATTATTTTCTGGAAGTTGGCAGACTGTGAATCAGTGCATACAAATAAGAGTAACATTCTTATTGAGATGAATAATCCATATAGTTAAGCATATCATTATGTTTGTAATAGCTTACTAATTTGTATTTTATTTACATTTTTTATGCCAATGGACTAATATTTACTCAGCCTCCTGAACTACGCTTAAAGAGAAAGCAGTCAACTGTATGTAAATATTAGCTAATTCGCAAAAAGTGTCTTGTTCTATAAAGATGAACAAAACCAAATGGCAGCAACTACACTCTCAATGGGCAACAGGGAGCACATTTGAGATAATTTTTTTTACCCCAACCACCTTTAAGACTCTGGTCGGGGGGTTGTATTGCAATGCTGCATCTACAGTTGCCAATGTTTGCAGGCAAAGGTCCAGTTGAGCCCTATACATGGGCGTCCACTGAAATTTTTTCGGGGGGGGGGGGGGGGCTATACAGAGTCACATTTTACCCTTTCTTTGACCGCTGGCAGGGGTTAGAAGCGCCCCCCCCCCCCATGTTAAAATGTAAGAAACATCCCACTGTGCCCCCTGCATCTTTTTAATACCTCTTTGTCACTACCGTGTACCTCCTCTCCACAGCTGCACCTCTGGACCCCTTTACATTATACAGCACCATTCATCACTGGCCCCCTTTACGTTACACAGCACCCTGCACCTCTGGCCCCCTTCACATTACACAGCACCCTGCACCTCTGGCCCCCTTTACATTACACAGCACCCTGCACCTCTGGGCCCCTTTACATTACACAGCACCCTGCACCTCTGGCCCCCTTTACATTACACAGCACCCTGCGCCTCTGGGGCCCTTTACATTACACAGCACCCTGCACCTCTGGCCCCCTTTATGTTACACAGCACCCTGCACCTCTGGCCCCCTTTACTTTACACAGCACCCTGCACCTCTGGCCCCCTTTACTTTACACAGCACCCTGCACCTCTGGCCCCCTTTACATTACACAGCACCCTGCACCTCTGGGGCTCTTTACATTTCACAGCACCCTGCACCTCTGGCCCCCTTTACACTACACAGCACCCTGCACCTCTGGCCCCCTTTACATTACACAGCACCCTGCGCCTCTGGGGCCCTTTACATTACACAGCACCCTGCACCTCTGGCCCCCTTTATGTTACACAGCACCCTACACCTCTGGGCCCCTTTACATTACACAGCATCCTGCACCTCTGGCCTCCTTTACATTTCACAGCACCCTGCACCTCTGGACCCCTTTACATTACACAGCACCCTACACCTCTGGCCCCCTTTACATTACACAGCACCCTGCACCTCTGGTCCACTTTACATTACACAGCACCCTGCACCTCTGGCCCACTTTACATTACACAGCACCCTGCACCTCTGGCCCCCTTTACATTACACAGCACCCTGCACCTCTGGGGCCCTTTACATTTCACAGCACCCTGCACCTCTGGCCCCCTTTACATTACACAGCACCCTGCACCTCTGGCCCCCTTTACATTACACAGCACCCTGCACCTCTGGACCCCTTTACATTACGCAGCACCCTGCACCTCTGGACCCCTTTACATTACGCAGCACCCTGCACCTCTGGCCCCCTTTATATTACACAGCACCCTGCACCTATGGCCCCCTTTACATTACACAGCACCCTGCACCTTTGGGCCCCTTTACATTACACAGCACCCTGCACCTCTGGCCCCCTTTACATTACACAGCACCCTGCGCCTCTGAGGCCCTTTACATTACACAGCACCCTGCACCTCTGGCCCCCTTTATGTTACACAGCACCCTGCACCTCTGGCCCCCTTTACTTTACACAGCACCCTGCACCTCTGGCCCCCTTTACATTACACAGCACCCTGCACCTCTGGGGCTCTTTACATTTCACAGCACCCTGCACCTCTGGCCCCCTTTACATTACACAGCACCCTGCACCTCTGGCCCCCTTTACATTACACAGCACCCTGCGCCTCTGGGGCCCTTTACATTACACAGCACCCTGCACCTCTGGCCCCCTTTATGTTACACAGCACCCTGCACCTCTGGGCCCCTTTACATTACACAGCATCCTGCACCTCTGGCCCCCTTTACATTTCACAGCACCCTGCACCTCTGGCCCCCTTTACATTACACAGCACCCTGCACCTCTGGCCCCCTTTACATTACACAGCACCCTGCACCTCTGGTCCACTTTACATTACACAGCACCCTGCACCTCTGGCCCACTTTACATTTCACAGCACCCTGCACCTCTGGCCCCCTTTACATTACACAGCACCCTGCACCTCTGGGGCCCTTTACATTTCACAGCACCCTGCACCTCTGGCCCCCTTTACATTACACAGCACCCTGCACCTCTGGCCCCCTTTACATTACACAGCACCCTGCACCTCTGGACCCCTTTACATTACGCAGCACCCTGCACCTCTGGACCCCTTTACATTACGCAGCACCCTGCACCTCTGGCCCCCTTTACATTACACAGCACCCTGCACCTCTGGCCCCCTTTACATTACACAGCACCCTGCGCCTCTGGGGCCCTTTACATTACACAGCACCCTGCACCTCTGGCCCCCTTTATGTTACACAGCACCCTGCACCTCTGGGCCCCTTTACATTACACAGCACCCTGCACCTCTGGCCCACTTTACATTGCACAGCACCCTGCCCCTCTGGCCCACTTTACATTACACAGCACCTTGCACCTCTGGCCCACTTTACATTACACAGCACCCTGCACCTCTGGCCCACTTTACATTACACAGGATCCTGCAAAAAATGAAATGACTGGGCTTAAATCACACTGTAAAGAATCACATGTGATTTGAACAGGAATGTGGTGCAATTCCTGTCTGAATCACATGCTGTTTCTCACACTGCTCCTGTGTTAACCCCGGCTTGTCATAATGACTTCAGCCGGGGTTCACACAAGAGTGGTGCAGGAAACCACATGTGATTCAGACAGGAATCGCACCACATTCCTGTTCAAATTACATGTGATTCTTTACAGTACGATTTAAGCCCAGTCATTTCGTATGGGCTCAAATCGCACAGCAAGGTATTGGCAACTGGTATCAGCGAGTACTTGAGCACAAGTATTGTTGGTACAAAACAGGTATTTGTGCAACCCTAGACACAAAGACCAAGTTCCTGGGAAAACAAATCTGCATAGGTGAGAATAAAGATAACAGGGAATACATTTGTCACTGTTAGTACTCATGCACAAGAACACTATACTGTAGGTATAGCATACACTATACAATCTGATTGTACAATCTCTGCACAATCTCCTTTAGATTTACAAAAACGATGTAATCTATGGACAACCTAAACAATTAATTTAAGCAGTATCCAATCAGGCAGACCTTTGTACTACATAGCTGGTGGTAGATCCAAAAGATATTGTACAATCAGATTGTATAACGTATAGTAAGTAAGCTGGAGGCTGGCCATAGATGGATCGTTTTTATTTTTGACTAAAAAATTGAATGGATCCCCCCAATCCACACAACTAAGGTGGGTAAGGGAACCCTTTCCGCTGAAACATTGATATCGGAGCTGCAAATCTAAAGAAACATTCCTGCGGGTTGGAGAGAAGTTGATGATTAAATTGATGTCTCTTTAGCAAGAATGACTACAGAAGGATTGAAACTTGTCCAGTCCTTGCTGGAGCTGTTACATTTCCATCCATCTATGGCTGGGTTTAGTCACTCCTGTTGTTTTCGTATGCCTGGAGAGCTCACTAAGCCTCTGTGCGCACTAATTCTTTGGGGCCCATTCACATGTGGTGCAGACATGTGTGTCCTCTCTTATCAGCACAGGGATGTACGGACATTGTGTGCCATCTCTGTGCCAGTGTCCCATTCACTTCTATTGGGACCCGCACCTGCATGTCATATTAGGATACATAGTCCATGCAGACTCACGTCCCAGTAGATATGAATGGGGTGATGACACAGGGATGCACACAACACCTATGTACCCCCCGTGCTGATAAATGACAGCCCTGCATGGGAGATGCATGTTTGCACCCCTTGTGAATGGGCCCTTACTAAAAATAGAATCTGCAATAACAGTTGTCTTGTCTTCACAATTAGCAGTGATATGAAGCCTGAAAGTGTGTTACTGTTATTACCTGTTGGCTGAGTAGAGGCAGGTTCAGCAGCACAGACAGGAGAAAACATCACTCAGTTTCTCTGTGCAGGTAGAGAGAGGAGGGGGTCCGAGAGAAGGACACAGGAGAGGAGGGGGGGGGGGTCACTATACAGAGTAGGAAGAGATTGTCTAAAGCAGGGAGAGATAACAGGAGGCTGGGGGAGGGGGGGCCGAGTTAGGGTGACCACATTTTCAAACTATCATTCAGGGACACCCTCCCTTTCCAAAAATCAGCTTGTGCTGTAACGAATCACAGCACAGTGAATGGACACAAGAGGCAGGATTTATGATTTCTCCAATCACAAGCAGGGGGTGGGGATTGTGCTCCTCCAGGCATTCCTGGCCAGGACAAGTAAAGCGGTGATGTGGCAGCCTTTTTTGGGGTCATCAGATTGGCCCAGGGGGTGACTGTGTCAGTTTCATTCCGGGAGACTGTATTGTCCTGGAATGAATGTGCCGGGACAGACCTGCATAATGCAGGACTGTCCCATGCAATCCGGGACACGTGGTCACTGTAGGCCGAGGTGGTGATCTCCCACAAACATCGCGACACTGTGAAAGTGAAAGCAGGATAGAAATGAGTGGCTGGGGGGAGAGAGGCAAAGTTGTACACATGCAGACTGAATCAGGAAAGTGCTGATACCTTCCCAACCTCATGTGGAACAGAAAACTATCAGACGAGCCGAACTAGGGGGGCGGGACCTTGCAATGCGACCTATACAAGCGCTGAAGACAGAGGGAGGAGAGCACTGCAGTGCTTAAAGTGGCCCCAGGGCCAGTCCAGCCCTGCTCCTGGTGAATCTAGGGGGGGCGATCGCCCTCCCTTGCCCTATGGAGCGGACGCCCATGGCCCTATAGATTACTGTAATGCCATAAGGCTGCATACACAACAATAAATATGCCTCTTGTTGCTTATTCCTTCTACTTTGTGCTTTGGCAAAGGTTATAAAAACCCTGCCAGTGCATAGGAGAGCTGGCCCACAGCTCTTATAAATCTCTTGCGGTCTGACACTCTCCATTAGACACCGCTCCCTGATCAGTGCTGTTAATTGGACCAGAATTCAGGGGGGTGTATTAGAGAGCTAGGCTGCTCTCTGTGTGTGAGATCAGCGGTCTGGCACTCTTATTGCTGCCAACATAGGTTTTTAAACATATGCTGCAGCTCTTAGCAGATAACAAAAGTAAAAACAAGTCATATTCATTATTGTATAATGCCACCAGACTGAATTGCAAAAACATACAGTAATAATAAAGAGGGTTAAATTGAGCCATAAAGCAGTTTTAAACCCCAAATCAAAAATGTTATGTATTTCAACCTACCAATCATTAGTGGCTGCATTAGTTTTCTTTTATTAGGCCTGGCCTTGTTCTAGGCTAGATTACCAGGCCTCACCTGGTAATCTTGCCAGTGACACACCTCCTGCATTATAGGGCCCCCACTCTGGATAAAGGAGAACAGGGGGCACCTATGGACAACCGCATGTGAGTGGAGTGTTAGGTGTACTAGAAGATATAGATACAAACAAATTGAAGCCAAATTCCAGCTCACACTGTAGAAACACAAGCAGTTACAGCAACATAGGAACACCGGTGGTGAGGGGTGTCAGGGGCAGTGCTGGTAGGCAGCAGAGGAGGAGGGCACCACCTCTATGGGTGGTACAGACCAAAGTCTGTGAGACCCTTCCGCCCACTACAGCAAGGGGGGACATAAGTACATCCCTGTTTGCTGGGAAGTGACAAGACCGCTGGCTGAAAGTACAGGAGGAATAGCAGCAGTAACATTTTTTTTCTGTAAAATCAGCGGGCTATTACAGAGGAAGATGGATGGCATAGCTGATGAAGGTAGGAGACCACCAGCAACAAGAAAATAGAAAAATGTTTTTGCTTAAAGGTTAAAGCGGTAGTAAAGTCCGCTTTGTGTTTTTTTACCCTCAGGTAAGCCTAGAACAAGGCTTACCTGTAGGTAAAAAAATATCTCCTAAACATGTGCCATTTAGGAGATATTCATCCTGGATGGAGTCGGTTACATAAATGACGCATGAGCTTTGAAGGTCCAGCATACCGGACTGGACTTTCAGAGCACCGTGACGTAACCAAGGGCTCTGAGCACCCGGAAGGAAGACCGGGGAAAGAAGGTAAGCCCTCTCAGTGGTGGCAGCTGGAGGGCTTTATTTTAAGGTATTCATACTAGCACGCTATGCTATGCATGTTATGCTATGCTATCCGATTTCAGCCCAAATTTTGGGCTGAAAAGAACCAAAAGATGCACAGGACTCCTGTGCATCTCACACCGGAGCCGCTGCAGAGATATGTGAACCGGCTCCATAGAGAGCCAGTCACAATCTCCTGCTATGCAAATTGAATGCGTGGAAACATAGGTGTTAACCCGGCCTTATGCCCAGTACACACGATCGGACCTTTTGTCCGACCAAATTCACATTGGAATTCCAACGGAATTCCATCGGAAGAAAGGAGAATATGTTCTCTATGTAAACTCAGATGGAATTCATCAGAATTTCCGATGGAATTACTCCGATGGTGCATACACACAGTCGGAATTTTCGATGGAAAAGGTCCATCTGACTTTTTCAATCGGAAATTCCGATTGTGTGTACGGGGCATTAGTCTACTTCATGGGTGCTCAACCTGTGGCCCTCCAGCTGTTCCAAAACTACAAGTCCCATGAGGCATTGCAAGGCTGAACAGTTACAAGAATGACTCCAAAAGACAAAGGCATGATGGGACATGTAGTTCTGAAACATCTGGAGGGCCACAGGTTGAGCACCCATGGTCTACTTTAACACTTCTTATCCAAGGTGTAAGCACATCACTTCTATGTAGTAGGCAACTTCCAAATTGAGACCAGCGGATTCTTAGCTCCTGTTTGTTTTATTTTAAAATATGCAAGTGATGGATTTCCTGCTCCGTTGCAATTAATAAAGTCAATGTTGGACATATTAAATTTCGGACTTCAAGCAGCCTTAAAAATGTCTTCTAGCACTCCTTGTCTCAGAAGTGCATTTCGCTTTTCTTGCTGATCAAGGGGGTTAATATTTTAAATTTTCAACAACATCAAAAGATGGCTTCTGCTTTGGATAAACCTGGACTGTCTGTTACCTGATAAGGGCAGTAAAAGAAAACCTGGAACACAGATGAGTTGCCATGGAAATAAAGGAAAAGAATGTCTACCTATCATTTTTGAAGCAAAAAATTTAATAAAAATGATGCATGAAAATAAACAAGCTGCCAGCGCTTCTTGATTGTTTTTTTTTTTCCCCTATGTTATATTGTAACTAATAGTTTAAAAACTGAAATCATGTATTTTTCCAAACTTCGAATAAGGTTACAAAACTCTCACATACTGTAAGTAAAGGCCACCATAAATTACTTGATTTTCTCTCATTGAACCTGCAAACAGAACTATAGAAAATCAATTGATTCCCTATCTACACTAGGAACATGGATAGAGGAATCTCCACTGCACTCCATTTTGCATTTAGGCAATCACAGCACCCGCAGCTCTCCGAATTACTGAATAGTGAATGCATCTAATAGAATTCAATCACTGTTCAGCCAATAATTCTCCACCCGGCTTAGTCGACATTTAAATCAACTTTTGTTGAACTTGAATCAAATTAATCAAATAATTCAGTAGAAATTGGCAGAAATTTGAGCTGTGTTAAAGTGATACTAAAGTCTCAGTTTTTTCCTTTAAAAATAACAAACATGTTATACTTACATGCTCTGTGCAGTGGTTTTGCACAGAGCAGCCCAGATCCTTTTCTTGGTTCCCTCTTCAGTGCTCCTGACCCCTCCCTGCTGTTGAGTGCCCCCACAGCAAGCAACTTGCTATGGGGGCCCGCTCCTCATTGGCTCGCTGCTGTCTCAGCCAATGGGGAGGGAGAGTCACGGGCAGCCGAGACACTCCTGCAACATTGCTGGATAGAGATGGGGCTCAGTTAAGTATTAGGTGGGCTGAGGGGTTCTGCTGCATAAAGAAGAATGCATTAAGATAAAAAAACCTTCTGATTTAATAACCACTTTAAAGTGGAACTAAAAGCACAAATACTTACCTTACAGTCTAACACCCGCAAGGTCCCTGGCCGGCTACTTCTCGCCAGGTTCTTCTCGGTGCAGGTCTTCAACCTATTTTATAGGCAGGTGCAGGATACCAACACTGTTGAGCATGCACAGGTATTCAGTCATCCTTGCACAGTGGCGGTGTGCCAGAGTGTACACTGTGTACATTCTTCAGAGGATTGTAAACAGGCAGGTCTCTTCTGCAATAAAAAGCCTGTATGTTAGAAATGTTTTAGTTTTTACATTTCGTTCCGCCTTAGGTCTACCTAATGAGCTTAGTGCGATATACGCCCATCCCCACTTCCCACGCTGTGTTTGAACGCCGCCGCCGACATATAACGAGCGCAGTACACTCGGGTACACTCGGCCAGGCTTGGCTCCCCTCGCAGTCACGCCCTGTGCCGCCTCCTAGCCTTTATGCGAGAAGAGCCAAGCGTGGCCAATCGTGCCCGAGTGTACTGCGCTCGGTATATGTCGGCGGCATAGGCGTGCACAAGGGGGTGCCAGGTGTGCCTGGGCACACCCTAATCCTGGGGTTGGCAACCTGTAAATGGTGAGCAGGTCACAGGTAAACCGCAATCCTTTCTTGCCGGTCCTCAGAACCTGGATAGGAGAGGCCGCGGGGGTGGAATTTAGTGAAAGCGATCTGTATTTTCCCTCTGCAGCTGCTAAAAAAGTAGGCTTCTCCTCCTCTCCCTTTTGTCAACATACAGCTGCCATAGGGGATCGTTACTAATAGATGCCACCCCTCCGTTCCCCGTTCCTCTTCCTTCTGTTGCCTGGGTCCCCCGCGGGCTCCTTTGCTCCCCCTTTATCTCATTGTTTCAGGATAGAGAGATATGTGTTGGGTGCACACCCTATTGCAATAGGCTGTGCACACCTATGGTCGTCGGCGGCGGTCAAACACAGCGCGGGAAGCGGGGATCAACTCAAAAACAGAACGGGAGAAGCGGGGAGAACACCACCAAGGCCGCAGATGGACGCCGGACCGGACAAGGCCGCCGATGGACGCCGGGCAAGACACCGACGAGGGACATCTAAACTAAGTATTTTCTTTTTTTCCTGAAATTTCCCTTCCAGGTTGGGGGTGCGCTCTATACGCCAGGGCACGCTATATGAAGATAAATACGGTACAGTATCTTGTTTTTAATCAGGCAGATCTTGGTAGGCTTGCAGAGAGATAAGGATATCAGCAAGCAATAGCTGGGTTGATTTACTATAGGCAAATGGACTGCACATTTTACAAGTGCAGTTTCATTCATTTTTCCCCAGAGCTTAGTGAATGTGGTGAAGCTCTGCTGATTTCCATTAGCCTAAAATATGCAACCAAAAATGCATTTTTTTTTAAATTGCTTCCACCTGATTGGGCATTTTTTATAAATCGAAGCTTCACCACATTTTCGATGTTCTGGGGAAAATTAGTGCAACTGCACGGTCTATTTTCCTTCAGAAAAATCAACCCCATTGTTTGAAATATTAACTTGGACCTAGAATATTATATAAAGTATGGGAATATTATTCACCAGTAGTGTTGCTCACGAATATTCGCATTGCGAATATTCGTTACGAATATTGCATATTCGAGTATTTGCGAATAAATCGAATATCGCGGTGAATATTCGCTATTGCGAATATTCGTATTTTTTCAAATTAATTTTTAAAACAGATCACATCCTAGTGATCTCCATCGACGCCTAAAAGCATTGTTGGTATGATTAGAGACCCTGGGCCCGAGTAGCTGAGGCGATCCTTTTATGTTGCCGAATATTCGCAATGCGAATATTCGTATTACGAATATTCGCGAATACTTTCTCTGCCCTTCTGTGTTTTGTGTATAAAAAAAAAACACAACAAAAAAAATTAGCTTTAGTTTAGTCATATAAGTTTGTGTAAGTTCGCATTAGTGAAATTTCGCATTCGCATTAGCGAAATTTCGCAAATTTTTTTTGGATAAAATATCACAAATATTCGATATTAATATTTCGCGAATATTCTTCTATATATTCCTGAAATATCGCGAAATCGAATATGGCGTATTCCGCTCATCACTATTCACCAGTTTTCAAAAGGACCCTTGAATAAGCATTCAGTTTTTACAGGAATTCTCTTTTTTTTTTATAAGGAAAATCATGATCATTTTGCATAAGTGATGGTTGCGGCAGTTCAGATAAGGGCAACACAAATGTTGTAAGTTCTGGTGGATATAGCAGAGACTTCAGGAACCTAATATGTAAAGCTTTGAGAAAAAAGGGATTTAGGGGGCATGGCTGAAACCTTTAAATACATTAAAGGCAGGAATAAGGTTCAGGAGGGCAGTATTTTTTAATATGAAGCTGAGATCAAAAATACGAGAATATGACCTCAGGCTAGGAAATGAAAAGTTTGAAATGAACCATAGAAGTAATTTTTTTTTTTGAAAAAATATTGGATACTAGAATTACAGTTCTCACAGAGGTAGAGGTTCAATCAACAAAAAGTAAATACATTTTTTTTTGGGATAAACATAAGTCTATTCTCCGACAAAAAGTTGAAAAAAAGGGGAGCAGGGAAGATGTGATGAAACACTTGGGGCCTTTTTCTGACGTCAGTTTTCTATACTTCTATAATAAGAGGGCAATTTGTAATTACTTTTCCCACCTTCTAACAAGCCTTTTCATGTGTTTATTTTGACATCTTTCAAAAATTACACACAAGAGGCACTGATAATTCTTGTACCTGTCCGTGACATTTTGATGTTCATCACCATGCCATGTGTGATTTCTGAACCTGTGATTTTATCACTTTTTTTTAAAACAGCTGAGGAGTCAGCTACAAGTCTAGCAAACACTGCCTTGTGTCTATATATAAATATATATATATATATATATATATATATATATATATATATATATATATATATATATATATATATATATATATATAAAAATATATATATATATATATATATATATATATATATCCATTGAAAAACAACAAATAAACACCAGTAACAGTGTGATAGTAGAAACAATGGGGCAGATTCACGTAGATCGGCGCATTATCATTCCGGCGTAGCGCACCACTTTTCCGTTAGACTTGCGCAATCTAGCCGCGTAATCCGGCGATTCACGTAGCTTTTACGCAAGAGCTTGCGCAAACGTAAGGTTTTTTCCTGAGGCGTAAGGAGGAGTAATACAAATTGGGAGGGACGTGGGCGTGTTACATTGAAATGAGCCGTGACCCCATGCAAATGAAGGGCCGGCCGACTCGCGCATGCGCGCGTGAAGGAAACCATGTCAGCTCCGTTGTGCGCATGCTCACAACTCGGGAGCGGCGCAATCAGTGAAATTGGAAGTGGACCCGGGCAACTTTATGAACTACGCAGACAGCATAAATAGACAGACACAAATGCACTTCCTTTGCAAAAGTACATCCCTTTGTATCCCTCCCTCTACAGCAAGGTGCTTTTGTTTGTTTGTGACGTGTCTTTGAGATATTTGGGGACTGTTTTGCAGAGTGATTTTTGTCTTTTATGTCTTTGTTGTTATTTTGTTTAAATTATATTTTTGCTGGGCATTTTTTATTTTTGCTCGTCATTTATTTAATTTTTTTGGTTCTGTTTGTGTATGATTTTGGAATGTGGGGGTGATATTCCTGCGGGAAAAGGGGTGTCACCCTCATTTGTGGTGGAGAAGTGATCGCCAGGTCTGTGTGAATGGTGTATGAATGTACAGTGACATAATTGGAGCCGTGGCATGGCGTTGCAGCTCACAAGTCCTGCATGGTGGACTGGTGCCAATCCAATGTGATGAGGATGTGGGGTGTGTGTGCTAGGGACCACAGTGGTGTGCATGCATGCATTCTCATTGTGCCATGATTAATGTGTGTGTTTAACGTGCAAAGATGCCCAATGTGAGCTGGCATGAGATGGGGTCATGAGATGGGGTACCAGTGCATATGCAGAGTCACCTTGAAGGGAAAAGACAGGAGGATGTTAGTCATGCATGTGCCACTTGTGAGGTGTGCATCACGGGAGGGGATAGTCATGCCTGCCACCCATGTCACTCACCAACCAGCCAGCTGTCCCCATACATGTTCTGTTGGAAATCTGTGGGGATGGGGCTCTGATTGTATATGTAGCTGTCATGGGTGTCATGGGTGGTGCCATGTGTTGGGCTGGTGATGTCCTCCTGCAGGGTTGTGGTAATTCCATGATGGCATGAGGGGTGAATCTGAAGATGCGAGACACCTCAGAATCACTCATGCCATAGATGTCTATGCGTGTGTGATATATCAAGTGAAGAGTGAGGGGCTTGTATCAGATAAGAATATTGTATTAGATTAATTTAAATTGTAAATTTTATATAAGCAAATAAAAAAATTAAAAAAAACATCTCCCGTGCCCTCCTTAGTGCCATCCTCCGTGCCCTCCTCCTTCTTTGTTCATCTAAAGTCAGTAGTATAGCTATGCGCGACGATGCCCCTGGCATGTTGGCATACAGATTGTTGGGCAACACGTGTGACTGCTGAACTCCTCACTAACAGTGTTGCTTTATCTGACAATTAGACTTTTTTTCAAAATTTAGACCAGCTTTTAGGTCCTCTAACTTTAGACAGAACATTTTGCTGTTGCGCACATCGCGTAGCCTGCGCAGCAACTGCGTTTTTTTGTGGATCCCCGTAACTCCCTCATTAGCATATTTGACTAGCAAATCAATGGTGTGTCTAGCGCAGTTTTGCACGAAGGGAAGCGAATGTCTAATTCAATTACGCCGGACCAAAAAACGTAGATTTCTGGCGTATATTGTTTTGTGAATCGCGTCCAACTATACGCACGCGCACATTTAGACTTACGCACGCGCAACAGCAGTTGCGCAGGCGTAATCGCTCTGTGAATCTGGGCCAATATGTTCCAAACTTTCGGGTTATTTTAACAAAATGGGAGAGAGCAAAACCTGGTCTATGCTCTGCATTAAAACCAACGAAGATTTTTTTTTGCCAAAGCCTAAAGGTCCTCTGATGATTTGGGGCATTTTAGCACATTAGTAGCACCAAACAGCGAGTCCACTCCACAAAGTCAGTTTTAGGGCTTTTTCTGCCTTCTTTTATAGAATATAAAGTATAGATTCACAGTAGAATAGTTTCCCTCGCAGGAGTTCTCACAATCAATGTGTCAAAACAAACCTCATGGCTCTTCCCTGCAGTTTCTCTGCATAGGCCTTGGTCCTCCAGACCGTCAATCACACAGTCCCAGTGCTTGTGCACAAACCGTTGAACTTCAGCTCTGACTGTTTCCCCTGCTGCTGAATTTTTACAGGCTCTGCCTTTCATGGACAGTACATAGCAACATGCTCCTAATAGCTCCCTTGCACAAACAGACCCTCTCGGGAGGGTGAGGCCCTATCCTCTACTCCCAGATCTACCATAAGCCTAGTGCACAGCTGGCTCACTAGTGTTACTGTTTTCTGCAAAACATGGAATAAACTGCAAAAATAAACAGTGGCATGGGCTCGCCTCTCTACAGCCCATACACACGATAACAAAATCATAGGAAAAAGTCCATACTACGATCTGCCGATTATCTGATTATTAGTATAGTGCTTTCGACAGCTTATTCTGAATTGTTTCGATGACAAAAAAAAACGAAGATGCAGGCTAGATTTTTTTTATTGTTTGTGAACACAACGACCAATATTTGTTTAATTCGTTTTCATCTAAAAAAAATTGAAAGAGCAAGACTATGCATGCTCAGAAACTAACATACTGTATACAGTAGAAAAAATAATTCAACACATTACATCACTTATAAAGTTGTATTGTGTCATTGGAGAATTTGTGTAAGTTGATTAACCTCATTTTCGATAGGAGGCTAGCAAGCAAAAAAAAATAAATGAACGATCATTCATCCGATATCCAATATTCTCATTGTGTGTGCAAGGCTTAATTGAACAAGCTGAAGTTAAAAGCTGATTGGCCATAATGCACATCTGCAGCACATTTTTTATTTTTTTTTGGTGCCCCGTGTGAGGAGCAGATTTTGCACTCTCCAGTTTTAGTAACTCAACCCCACTGAGCAAGGAGTAACTTTGAGTAACTATTGACACTGAAAATATATAGAGACTTTGGGGGTGCCCAGCAGTAGACAAACCGGCACTGTAAAGGACATAGAAGGTACCTAACAGTACTGCTATTATGCAAATGACTTATTTTGTACATTGTGGGTGAGCAGTGAGCACATACAATTTTAAACGGTCTAGCGAATTAACTACTAATTTTGGAAGTCCTTCTTCCTCTTACTAACCCCAACCTTTCTTCAGTTCAAACCAACACCAACAGCAGCACAGAACAACTTGAACCCAACTAATTGTCAATTTTTCTACCCCAAAACCTCCCAATAATATGAACAACGCTATAAAACATTCTTATAATAGGAATGCCTTTGACTTTGTAAATGCTGTTTCCCACATACAACATAGGAAAACCTTAGTTCCTTTTGTAACAAATTGTATTTTTTTTAATATACCTCTAAACTATTCTTGATTACCCTATGTTTAATTTTATGCTACACCATTACAATGTATACTAAGTGATCTACTGTATTAACTTCACTTTACCCTATGTTTATTCCTTTTGTAACAAATTGCTTTTTTTTTTTTTAATATACCTCTAAACTATTCTTGATTACCCTATGTTTAATTTTATGCTACACCATTACAATGTATACTAAGTGATCTACTGTATTAACTTCACTTTACCCTATGTTTAAAACCTCAATAAAGTCCATGAAACAGAAAAGAAAGCTATGTGAAATTATTCACCATACCACAGAAATTTGGACTTGGCAATTACATAACATCGCAGTGTGACCTATCACTCCATGTTGACTGTCTTATAAGGTGAAATGAAGCAATTAAGTGATATATGGAAGTTTTCTCCTTTAAGATTACTAGACTAGAAGTTAGCTGTGAGTTGAAAAATATTATCTTGCAGTGCACCATCTATATTTTAAATCACTTCTTTTCTGATAACCTTCTGAAACATGTTAGCTGTAGAGACAAGCAAATTGGTTTGATAAAAATGAGATCTGCAGATACAAAATATCTATAAACACTGCCCAGTCACCCACATAGTGAAATGGTTGATGGGTCTTTTGTAAATTTACTTTTACATATAAAATATGTGAAGCGTTGATGAAATGTTTTAAATGTGTATGTTGTAAATGTGTGTCATGCGTGCAATCATGCTTTAGTGAATTGAAGAATTTCTTTAATTTGTGATGAAAAACACATTGCATGGTAATATAAATATTGCATGTGTGAATAGAATCCAATGTCAATCAGTCATACAGTCACTTACATCTGTCTTGATTTGATCAAGATGGACCTTGGTAGGGCATACTGGTACTAATACACCCTACTTCTATGTAAATCTGGAATTTTCCTGTAAAAATAAAACTTGGCTCTGTAAACCTTCATCCCCAACTACACCTATTAGTCATGTAATAAGAGGTAGGCAATAGAGAGGCAAGAAGATTTAGGACTAGTTCCAGAAGAACATTTCTCAATTTGTATAAAAGTTCAGCTGCCTATGTATATTAATCTACAGATCACTTGAATATGCAGGTTTTAACTAAACGTTCAGTGTGATTTTGACAGGTTTTTGATATGCTTACTAGATTTTCTCAAGCCATGCTATAAAAAACATATATAAATCACCACCATACCACCACCAAATATAAAAAACATATATAATATTCTATAAATAGAAGATGATGCCAGAGACACAACCTTTTGTGCAAGCTCCATTGTTAAGGGTTGATTAAAAATTCCCTTTAGACCTGGTTCACACCTATTCATTTTTAGTGCAGTCCACTTAACATGGTTTTCTATGGGTCACATTCACATTTATGCATTTTCTGGAAATAACCAGGGACCAGTAGGTTGTGTTTTTGGTTCCATAGAATTTAATGGATCAAAAACATGTATTGAAAACTACAAAATGCACCTGGAATAGGCCAACTGCAACCTGCATAGGTGTGGACCAGGCCTTATAAAGGGTCACTAAAGGAAAAAAACTGTTTTGCTGAAATGACTGTTTACAGGGTATAGAGACATAATAGTTAACTGATTCCTTTTAAAAACGATTAAAAATAGATAAAAATCAACCATATAATGTGCCTCTAGTTTCACTTTCGTTTTTGCAACTAGCTTAGTTTTTGCATGTAATTTAATGCCTCTGTGCTGGACAGAGCCATAGAGAGTGATGGTTAGGAAAACAAAACTAGAATCTCCCAGTACTGTGGTGATCAGGAAGCAGACAACCAGGAAGTGTCCAGAACAGAGCAGAATTACAGCAACATCAGAGCAAAAACAAACAATGAGGACATGAAACCAGGACTGCAGTAAGGTAAAGGAAGCTATTTAGCTTAAAAAAAAATTCCTTTAGTGACCCTGTACTTTGTAAGGGGATTTTCCCCAGAGCTTATGTAATATGGTGAAGCTTTGATGGCTTCCATTATCCAATTATCTGCAAGCAAAAAGCAATTTCCTTTGTGCATGATTTGACATTCTTTGCAAAGTAAAATTCCGCCACATTCCCTTCATCTCTGGGGAAAATTCCCTTGTAAAGCGAACAGTCTATTTGTCGTTAATAAAGCAACCCCACATTATCAGGGGATTAATGCAGGAAAAATAAATACTATTTAGCAAAATCATGAAGCTGCATACCACTTACAAAGGGTAAAATCAACTTTTTTGTTTAGAAAATGCACAACCACAGACCTTCCACCTAGGATCCTCCCCTTAAAATGTTTTGCCCCATACTGGGGCTTAATCATAAGCTGGCTATACGTTAGTATTTTTTGCTTAAAATGTTGCGTTTAGGAACATTCAGTCAATTTCTTATCCTTAGTGGGTTTAAATCAGTGTTTGCTTTTGACCATAGTGGTAAAAAAACTTGAAGGAGCGAAATGGAAATCTTTTCTTGAACAAGCTAATTTCTAACAGTGTTTGTGGTTTTTGTTCAGGAAAGTACAATATTTTCTAAATCGAATGTTAAAAGCAAATAAAATGTTGCACTACTTTTGACTACATTTTGTATGAATACTTCTACAAAGGTTCGTTTGAATATCTACTAGTATATAGCCAGTTATAGACTCTATGTTTGAGTCTCCAATAGGGGGCAAAACACATTAGAGGGAGGATCCCTTTTTTGTCTGTGTTTGTGCATCTGTTGAACAATAAAGTTGATTTTGCCATTGGCAAATGGTGCGTGTAGGCAAAGGTTAGTTCCCCATCCCCATTAAATGTTGCTCCTGGTAAGAGGATGAGTCATAAGAGAAATAGAAAAAAGAGGGTGCACCAACCTTGTGTATTACCCTAATGGCCCGTACACACGATCCAAAAATCGGACTACAGATCCGGAGACTGTGAGCCAGGCCTTCTTGCCCAACATCAGTGCCTGACCTCATATATGCGCTTCTGGAAGAATTGTCAAGCAATCCCATAGACAAACTTCTAAACCTTGTGGACAGCCCTCCCTACTTTATATGCAGATACACCTTTGAACTGTACAGACCAGAAAAAAATGAATTGTGATTCTTGTACAAAAATCCTGAGCTGGACAAAAGAAGGAAACTCAAAGCTATTCCAATTTGTAAATGTTGAGGTTTGGTGCTGATTCTCTAACAACACTACCCTAGATACTGGCACCCTATGGTAAATACAGCCTGGTAGTCAACACAATAAAGTTTGCTAAAGAAAGTGCACAGCGAATTACACAAAAAGTAGCTAAAATACACGCTGAACTGTTACGTAGATCACCATTCTTCATTCTTATTGTTATGTAAATCCCCTACCGGCCTTTTGAAAGTTCACAATCAAGCAACGTATAGCCGACTTTCGAAAAATCAAAATAGCTTCACTCCTGCTGCGCTTACATCTTCTCATCTCTTTAAGGCAATTTAGATTTATTTAATGAAACCACAATATTCTGTGAGTCACTGCTGAATCGAAAAAAAAAATAAAAGAAAGAAAGGTCTTTTTTGGCTTTCTACTGACACTCTCTAAGCAACAACAGAGACATCATAAAAGCATATACATCAGACTATAATCTCTAAGCACCACACTCCATATTAACACTATATACATCCTTTTTTGTTTCTTTTCATTTTTTTTTTCTTGTGAAATAGCAAGTTATTTTTTTTTCTTTTCATCCCAGAGTCATTTGATCTATACAAATAAAAGATCCAAAAATACCTTATACACTTCTTTTCATTCTCATCCAGCTTCTCAGATGAATAGTCAAAGGCTTAATTAATTGCGCAAAACAACAATTTGCAATCTAATTTGTTCTTTCTTGATTAACACTTTTATCAATTGGTTCTGCAGATAGAACTATTCATTGAAAACCAAGGCTGTGCATTTTAAAACTAGGTCGCCATGGCACTTTAATGAATCACAAGAGTGAAATGTTATTACCCTAAATTAACAACCTTTGCACTTATTAATAATGTGTTTTTTGGCAGAATAAAAAACAGCATAGAAAATAGCCGCGCCAAACGAATAGGCTTTTAATGGCTTTTTCTATTTAAACTTTATATGTTGCAAAGCAAATAAAAAAAGTAACTGTTGTGCTTTACTTGGTTGGTGTTCAACTTTTTTTTTAACTTCAATAGGATAGACATCAAAAGAAAAAAAGGTTCTTATGTAGACCTATGGGACTTCTGGTTCACTGTTTTTCGGCAACTTTAAATACAAGAACAAAAGTGTTCTTAAAAGATGCAGAGAAAAGCCAAATGGATCTTGGACCAGGGCAGGGATTGAAGTGGTTGGCAGTAAAAAATGTTTTATTTTTTTTAAATACAATAAAAAATGTCAAGGCATTCAAAATGGTGCATTTAGGCCAGCAAGATATAATGTAGCAATAAATGATGGTTTAATGGCAGTGAAATGTCAGGGTAAACTGGGTTGGGAGTCATTATTGCAAATGGCGTAAGAGTGACAAGTCCAGCTGTTCCAAAAAAAAAATTATGAATGTCTGAGAAAGGTAATAAGTGTCTGAGTAAGAACGAAAGGAATGAGATTGATGTCTAGATTGGTTGATAGCTCTTAAATTGTTTGCCTTTTTACCTTTCCATGGTCAGTCACAGATTTCTCTTGATACAGTTGAAAAAGGAGATCTATCAACTGTATTACAAAGATAGTTGTCGCTAGGAGATTTCAACCTGTATCTAGAGACAACTTAGCTGGAAGTGAGCCTTATAAATATATCCAACTGCCAAATAAGCTAGTTTAAGGAAACCTGGGTAATGACATTTACAGTTCACATTTACTTAAAGCAGAACTCCAGTCCAAAATAAAACCAAACAATAAATTGAATAGCCTATTAAAAGCAAAAAATAGCTCCCAATGATTTACATACATTCAATCCAGTGCTGGCCCTCATAATACTTATTTTTCACTACTAGATGCCCTCAGTCTTGACTGACCATCCCATTTCCTCTGTACCCTTTCACTCTCCTCTACTTCCTTCTCCCCCACTTTCTTTTATTTATTCTCTTTGTTTGTCACTTTTTTGTATTTTTGTGTTTGTACACAGTTTTTGCACATGTGACTGGTAGGGTGTAGGTCCTCGGGCCTGCCCTGAAAGTCTTGAGAGGGTGTGGACATGGCCTTCTGGCTTAGCTCGCCCTCTCTCATGGGGTTTCCCTTCGGGGAGCCCCACCTAGCACTTGAGTGGGTCTGTTTCGGCAGACCCTCCAGAGAAAGGGGTCCATCTGGTTTCGGCCAGATGGACCAAGTGTAAAGTACCCTTGTCCACATTTGGATTCAGGGCAAGCTCCTCTGATTTAAGAAGGCTTGTGTACACCTGTTGCATGTTTTTGTGTCACCTCTTTATGTGTGTGCACATTTTTTTGGGCACCAGGTGAAGTTTTTGAGCGTGTTTCACACGCCATGGGCTTTCAAAAAAATTAAAATAAATTTCCTCTCAGCCCACACTATTATAGACAGTCTGGGACTGAACAATCAAGATGAAGCTAAGTGTTGAGCTTATCTCTTTGACTAACATCTTGTGCTGCATCTCTTTCACCCAAACAAAGCTCTGCTGTACATGGACTGAAATAGGCAGATACCAAGTCAATTCCAGGTATTGGGACTCATGTGGCAGGGATCATGAACACTGTTACTGGCTGCACTGTTCTAGTGACATTGGGACTAGTGTGGCAGCGATCAAGAACACTGTTTCTGACTTACCCCGGTCTGGTGACACTTCACTGATAGGGCTGCAATCGGGTACACTGCTTCTAGCTTGCAGTGAACCAGCAATACTGGAACTGTAATATTGTTGCTGGTTTACACTGGTCTGGTGATACCAGACCCAGTGTGGTGGCAATCAGGAACACTGTTACTGGCTGGACTGTTTGGACTGGTGTGGCAAGCGGTCATGTACACTGTGACTGGTTTGAGGATGATCAGGGACACTGTTGCTGGATCCGCTGGTCTTGTGACACTGTACTGGTTTGGCGGTGATCAGGAACACTGTGGCTGGCTGCACTGGTATGGTGATTCTGTACTGGGATTGCTGCAAT
The DNA here is from genome assembly GCA_029574335.1 of Rana kukunoris. NCBI lineage: Eukaryota > Metazoa > Chordata > Amphibia > Anura > Ranidae > Rana > Rana kukunoris. The sequence goes on from CM056059.1 coordinate 183,609,138, forward strand.
CAGACACACTGTGGCTGACTGCACTGGTATAGTGACACTGCATTGGTATGGTGGTGATCAGGGACATTGTTGCAGGCTACACTGGTCTGACGATACTGTACTGGTGTGAAAGTGATCAGGGACACTGGCTGGCTGCACTGCTCTAGCAACACTGTTCTGGTGTGGTGTGATCAAGGACACTGGGGTTGTGGTTGAACTTCTGTTCCCTCCCCCCTCCCACCGCTGCCTTCTGGGAGACACACAGGTCCCCGAAGACAGTGGGACCATTCAGAAAGTGCAGAGCGACTCATGCATGCACAGTAGGAAACAGGCTGTGAAACCACAAGGTTTCCCTTAGTAAGGATGCCTGCGCCTGCACCCGGAGCCGATGGACTGTTCGGCTTTGGGTGCCGACATCGCAGGCTCCCTGGACAGGGGAGTGTACTTATATTAAAAGTCAGAAGCTACAGTATTTGAAGCTGCTGAGTTTATTTATTTTTTTAACCCAGGCTGGAACTCAATTTTAACAAACAGTACATGACTGGCTCTTGAAATATGATTAACGCACCATAACAGCACTTCAGAAGTGAAAAACACACTCTATAGGAAAAACAAAGCAGAGAATAAGGCACTTCTAAGTGCAGGAATAAAACACTTTAATGACAAGGAAAGGTTAAAAACACTTAGAAGATGGAAGGGAAAAACAGTAAATAAACAGGGAAATATATGAGAGTCAGGGGTGGGACAAGTGGGCGGGACTGGTAATGACTGCCAGATCATTACATGACAGTATGCAACAGTAAAATAAAGTTAAAAAAAAAGAGTTTATTACTTTGTGTTTTACTTTATTTTACTGCATGTTATTCCATTGCATACTGCCATGTAATGATCTGGCAGTCGTTATCAGTCCCGCCTACCTCCTGCCCATTTGTCCCGCCCTCGATTCTCATATAAACCCTTCCCCTGCATTACTCCATTGGTTTGAAGGAGCAACTGGGCATGCTCTGAAACATGCCCCACCCACTCTGACCTCACTTCCGGTTGCATGCAGCACAGCTCCATCTCTCAGGCCGCGTACACACGTCCAAGAACCTAGTCGGGCTAAACTCATCGTTCCGCCCGTCGAGGTTCCCGATGAGCGGTCGAAAAGGTCGTCGAGCCAAATTTCCTCATTGAACAACAAGGAAATAGAGAACATGCTCTCTATTTTGCCTCAACAAGCTTCCCGACGGGACGCTCGTCGAAAGTGTACACACGACCACTTGGTCGTGTGTACGGGGCCTGAATCAGAGACACAGTATTTTCCACTGCTGATCGGCTGTAATTTTCACCTGTGGCTGTCTTTACTCCCAGGAGACATTCCACTGGATGTTATAGATTCATTGATATTCTCATTTTTAACTTACATCTTGTAAGTGTTTTTAAAACTTCATTAAGTGGATTTCCATCCAAAAGTGGAACTTCCGGTCATTTGTCTTCTCTCCCCCTCCGTTGCCATAATTGTCACCTTTCGGGAGTCCAGTCCATGGCGTCACCACGGGGCTCCCTCCTCCTTCCTGTCGCCGGGCCAGTAGAAGAGAGGAGCGGGGTCTCACGCATGTGCAATAGAGTTCCCGACGTGAAGCTGTGAGGCTACACTGCCGGGTCCCCTTCCCACAATGGGGGCAGTAGCACCCAACAGCTGTTGGAAACATCAGCTGTGGTGCCGACATGGCTGGGCTCCAGGACAGGTAAGTGTCCTATTATTAAAAGTCAGCAGCTGGCTTTTAATTTTATTTTTTTAGGGGGGCACTTTACAGTGTTTTTTTTTTTTGCTGCACTTTAGAAGCGCCTTTTTCTCTGCTTTGCTTCTACTAGAAAGCCAAAAACTGTAAGCTATGGAGGGGGGTCTAGTTTTTAGAGCAGCCTAGAGTGACAAAGCCTTTCCTCCATAGATACATTATAGTGAGTTAGCATTGTAACCCTCTGCCAGGAAGTGTTAATGGGAGCCACTACATCTAAGCACTAGTAAGCAGCAATATATTCAATTTTTGTGTTTGGTTGAGATACACTAAAAATATCAATTGATTTGCATATTCTCAGCCATCCATGTTTCAGAGACAAAGCAGATGATGTTTTGTGGTCTTAACAGCTCTGCCAATTAGAAACCACATAAATCCTTATAGCATTTCCTAAATATAAAAAATTAATAAAATAAAAAACGTAGTTTTTAAAAACTTTTATGATTTTGATGCATGATACAAATCGGGAAAGGGTTCTACAATAATTATCCAATCAACAACACCTTAAAGACTGTCAATTTCCAAGCTCTAGAGCAATCTACCTAATTTGGGGAGTTAACAGACAACTCACTCATCTGTAATTACTGAGAAGTGTTTTTCATAATGTAAAACCATCTAGCTCATGGATCTAAGTGATGCTTATTATATAATTACAAAATACTGACCATTAATCAGGGTAATGAAAACTAGTATTACCAATCAACCAGAATTCAGGATGAAGCAACACAAAACTATGGTTTCGCCTTGCGCTAGTTACTGGAAGGCAGAATCAGTTACCAGAATCCAATATTTTTCACTGTATTAGTCCTTTAAATTCTTCTTAAAGAGTGAGGCCCGGATTCACAAAGCACTTACGCCGACATATCTCCAGATACGCCGCGTAAGTACAAATATGTGCCGCCATATCAATGCGCCATGCCCATAGAACTAAGATACGCCACAAAACTGACTTCATCCGACCGACGTAACTTGCCTATAACGGCGTATAGTGGGCGCATATTTACGCAGGACGCATTTGGCACTCCCATTGATTTTCAATGCAAATATGCAAATGAGGGAGATACGCTGATTCACAAACGTACTTGCGGCCGGCGCATTTTTTAATCGATTTGCGTAAGGTTTACGTTTGGCGTAAAGTTATTCCCCATATTGGAGGCGCAACTCATGCAAAGGTACGGACCAGGGAACGAACGCCGTCTAATTTTACATAGTTTACATTGTACGTGAATAAGGCTGAGCGTAGATTATGTTCACGTCGTAGGCAGTGATTCGACGTATCTTAGCCAGATGTTTCAACGTGATTGTGAGCATGCGCACTGGGATGCGTCCAAGGTACGACGCATACGCAGTTCATTTTAAGTACTTGTCTGAGGCTCAGCCTATCATTTGCATGGGGTCACACTTCATTTAAATGTATCAAGCCCACTTCCAAATACTTTGACTTACGCTGACTTACGCCTACAACTATACGCTACGATGGGAGCATTTGCTTTGTGAATTCCATGCTTCCCTCTCTGCGTGGCGCCGGCGTAGCGTAAAGAAGATACGCTACGGCGGCATAAATATGCGCCGATGTATGTTAATCCGGGCCAGACAGTATATATTAGGGAATGTGAATTCTTACTTGGAGTGCTTTGTGTATTTCTTTCAGATTTATGCAGTAATCCAGTGTGAAACTTTACTGCTGTGCAAGAGCTTCCTGTAATAAAGACCGGTCACTGCTGCTCTCTCTCCTTCTGCAGGATGACTGGTCTTGTCTCTGCCCCCTTCTGTAGTATTCCACAGACCTTTAGTAGGTGGAGACTGCTGGGTCCAACCCACAACTCTGCTCTCCGTACAAGCTATGCAAAGCACAGGGATGATCTGTCACTGCTACTTTTACAAGGTAATTACTAGGAACACAAATTGGATTTTTTTGTGAGCCCATTGTTTAGTTATAGATAGAAACTTAATTCCCCCATCCCCAAACATTTTTTTTATAGTATAGTTTTTTTATTGTAGAAAACATGCTCATCTGCCCATCAAATCAACTATTGTACTGTTGCGATCTGCTGCTCCATTGCCACAGTTGGGGTCCAGCACCACCACTTCCCTTCCCTATGACATCCGGAGCTGGCTGTCTTTTTTCGGGTTTACTGTGGAGTTCCACCCAAAAGTGGAAGCTCCGCTTGTTCTCACCCTCCCAGCGGATATCTGTCAAAACCAGGTATCTGCTCCCACTTTTCATGATCATTGCATCGATCTACGAAACTTCTGTCTCCCCCCCCCCCCCCCACTGCTGTCTTCTGGGAGACATACAGGTTCCCAAAGGCAGCGGGATCATTCAGAAAGTGCAGAGCGACTCACGCATACGCAGTAGGAAACAAGGCTTCGCTTCCTGTTTCCCTTAGTAAGGATGCCTGTGCTTGCACCCAGAGCACAGTGGAGGTATATATAACATGTTTGTTATTTAAAAAAACATAAAAATAAATAATCTTTAGTGTTCCAGAGTTGGCACAGGTGAACAGTTCAAAATGATAAAACAAGCCTGTTAGTTTTAAACATTATTGGGGAATTATTCTTAGCGCTGGGACTTTGGACTTATTGCCCATACACCAGGGGTGATGTTATAGCTGCTGTGGGAATTCAATATATTGTATCTGTTTGCTAATATAAGCAGAATATAAATATAACTACAGCCCTGTTGCCCACTAAACTTGGACTAGTGACATTCCTACATTAGACAGGGTCCCTACATGTGTGATAGAGCTCCCTGGGTTTTGGGCATCATGGAGAACACTGAAGATGCAAGCAGGGGCAGACTGACTGAAAACATATGGGGCCCCCGAGCAATAGGAGATTTTGGGGCCCCCAGGTAATAGGAGATTATGGGGCACCCGGGCAATAGGAGATTATGGGGCACCCTGGCAATAGGAGATTATGAGCCCCCGGGCAATGGGAGATTATGTGGCACCCGGGCAATAGGAGATTATGGAGCCCCCAGGCAATAGATTATGGGGCCACACAGTATACACACATACAGTATACATACACAGTATACACACACAGACACAAAATATACACACAAAGTATACATACACAGTATACATACACACACTGAAAAGGTACTGGAGAGGCAGGGCAGCTATAAAATTGGTATTTTTTTTTAAAACACAGATTTTTACATACTGTATCTGGTTTTACTGAGGCTGGCAACCCTGATTGGGCCCCCTAGTGGCATGGGGCCCTCTGGTAGTGTCCAAGAGCCCGAATGGTCAGTCGATTTGCGTAAGGTTTACGTTTGGCGTAAAGTTATTCCCCATATTGGAGGCGCAACTCATGCAAAGGTACGGACCAGGGAACGAACGCCGTCTAATTTTACATAGTTTACATTGTACGTGAATAAGGCTGAGCGTAGATTATGTTCACGTCGTAGGCAGTGATTCGACGTATCTTAGCCAGATGTTTCAACGTGATTGTGAGCATGCGCACTGGGATGCGTCCAAGGTACGACGCATACGCAGTTCATTTTAAGTACTTGTCTGAGGCTCAGCCTATCATTTGCATGGGGTCACACTTCATTTAAATGTATCAAGCCCACTTCCAAATACTTTGACTTACGCTGACTTACGCCTACAACTATACGCTACGATGGGAGCATTTGCTTTGTGAATTCCATGCTTCCCTCTCTGCGTGGCGCCGGCGTAGCGTAAAGAAGATACGCTACGGCGGCATAAATATGCGCCGATGTATGTTAATCCGGGCCAGACAGTATATATTAGGGAATGTGAATTCTTACTTGGAGTGCTTTGTGTATTTCTTTCAGATTTATGCAGTAATCCAGTGTGAAACTTTACTGCTGTGCAAGAGCTTCCTGTAATAAAGACCGGTCACTGCTGCTCTCTCTCCTTCTGCAGGATGACTGGTCTTGTCTCTGCCCCCTTCTGTAGTATTCCACAGACCTTTAGTAGGTGGAGACTGCTGGGTCCAACCCACAACTCTGCTCTCCGTACAAGCTATGCAAAGCACAGGGATGATCTGTCACTGCTACTTTTACAAGGTAATTACTAGGAACACAAATTGGATTTTTTTGTGAGCCCATTGTTTAGTTATAGATAGAAACTTAATTCCCCCATCCCCAAACATTTTTTTTATAGTATAGTTTTTTTATTGTAGAAAACATGCTCATCTGCCCATCAAATCAACTATTGTACTGTTGCGATCTGCTGCTCCATTGCCACAGTTGGGGTCCAGCACCACCACTTCCCTTCCCTATGACATCCGGAGCTGGCTGTCTTTTTTCGGGTTTACTGTGGAGTTCCACCCAAAAGTGGAAGCTCCGCTTGTTCTCACCCTCCCAGCGGATATCTGTCAAAACCAGGTATCTGCTCCCACTTTTCATGATCATTGCATCGATCTACGAAACTTCTGTCTCCCCCCCCCCCCCACTGCTGTCTTCTGGGAGACATACAGGTTCCCAAAGGCAGCGGGATCATTCAGAAAGTGCAGAGCGACTCACGCATACGCAGTAGGAAACAAGGCTTCGCTTCCTGTTTCCCTTAGTAAGGATGCCTGTGCTTGCACCCAGAGCACAGTGGAGGTAAGTATAACATGTTTGTTATTTAACCACTTTCCGACCAGCCGCCGCAGTTATACGGCGGCAGGTCGGCTCTCCTGCGCGAGAGCCCGTAGCTCTACGTCGGGACTTTCGCGGCCACTAGGGGGCGCGTGCGCGCCGCCGGCGGCCCGCGCGCACGCCCCCCGCTCGCCCCCGAGTCCCGCGCGCGTGCCCGGCGGGCGCGATCGCCGCCGGGCACGCGCGCTCGTTCGTTACAGAGCGGGGAACGAGAGCTGTGCGTGTAAACACACAGCTCTCGTTCCTGTCAGCGGGGGAAACGCTGATCTTCCGTTCATACAATGTATGAACGGAAGATCAATGATTCCCCCTAGTGAGTCCACCCCACCCACACAGTAAGAACACAAATAGGAACACACTTAACCCCTTCCCCGTCCCCTAGTGTTAACCCCTTCACTGCCAATGGCATTTTTATAGTAATCCAATGCATTTTTATAGCATTGATCGCTATAAAAATGCCAATGGTCCCAAAAATTTGTCAAAAGTGTCCGATGTGTCTGCCATAATATCGCAGTACCGAAAAAAAACGCTGATCGCCGCCATTACTAGTAAAAAAAAAATATTAATAAAAATGCCTTAAAACTCCCCCCTTTTTTGTAAACGTTATAAATTTTGCGCAAACCAATCAATAAACGCTAATTGCCATTTTTTTTTACGAAAAATATGTAGAAGAATACGTATCGGCCTAAACTGAGGAAAAATAATGTTTTTTTAAATCTTTTTTGGGGATATTTATTATAGCAAAATGTAAAAAAGATTGCATTTTTTTCAAAATAGTCGCTCTATTTTTGTTTATAGCGCAAAAAATAAAAACCGCAGAGATGATCAAATACCACCAAAAGAAAGCTCTATTTGTGGGAAAAAAAGGACACCAATTTTGTTTGGGAGCCACGTCGCATGACAGCGCAATTGTCAGTTAAAGCGACGCAGTGCCGAATCACAAAAAGTGCTCTGGTCTTTGGACAGCAATATGGTCCGGGGCTAAAGTGGTTAAAAAAACATAAAAATAAATAATCTTTAGTGTTCCAGAGTTGGCACAGGTGAACAGTTCAAAATGATAAAACAAGCCTGTTAGTTTTAAACATTATTGGGGAATTATTCTTAGCGCTGGGACTTTGGACTTATTGCCCATACACCAGGGGTGATGTTATAGCTGCTGTGGGAATTCAATATATTGTATCTGTTTGCTAATATAAGCAGAATATAAATATAACTACAGCCCTGTTGCCCACTAAACTTGGACTAGTGACATTCCTACATTAGACAGGGTCCCTACATGTGTGATAGAGCTCCCTGGGTTTTGGGCATCATGGAGAACACTGAAGATGCAAGCAGGGGCAGACTGACTGAAAACATATGGGGCCCCCGAGCAATAGGAGATTTTGGGGCCCCCAGGTAATAGGAGATTATGGGGCACCCGGGCAATAGGAGATTATGGGGCACCCTGGCAATAGGAGATTATGAGCCCCTGGGCAATGGGAGATTATGTGGCACCCGGGCAATAGGAGATTATGGAGCCCCCAGGCAATAGATTATGGGGCCACACAGTATACACACATACAGTATACATACACAGTATACACACACAGACACAAAATATACACACAAAGTATACATACACAGTATACATACACACACTGAAAAGGTACTGGAGAGGCAGGGCAGCTATAAAATTGGTATTTTTTTTTAAAACACAGATTTTTACATACTGTATCTGGTTTTACTGAGGCTGGCAACCCTGATTGGGCCCCCTAGTGGCATGGGGCCCTCTGGTAGTGTCCAAGAGCCCGAATGGTCAGTCCGCCCCAGGATAAAAGCATGTACCAGGAAGTTCAGGAACCATCTGCATTATGAACCTGGGGCTAATTTAGAAGGCATGGTAAGTCCATAGGTTTACTTTACCTCAATATCATGTATATTATTTACATTTAGGTCCCGCTATGAATACATTTTGACACCTATAAAAAAAAACTGACAACTCTTCTGTACATTTCTGTACCAATATTGTAAATGACAAATGACTCGGGCTGATTCTGTTACACGCCGGGTATTTTTCACTGGCCGGTCTACAACAGATAGAGTAATTTTCAACATTTCCAGAGCAATGAAACCAACACGGATGTTAGCAGTAGATTTGTCAGTGAAGAGCGGTTCTTGAGTTTATCACTGTACCTCTGGGACACCGGCAATACAACACTTGTCAAGGCAGAAATTGGGAATACTTTTGAATGCAGAAGAAACATATGTCTTTTCACACTTACACATTCAGGGGCTGCCAGGCCGGCCACTGAGCTTTGGCTTTGATGACAGTTAACACATCATCTCCCTGCAAAATAGGAAAAAAAATATTGTCAGCTGTATTATCAAAAAAAATAATAATAATAAAATAAAACAATTATTCAAACAATGAAAATACACAAAATTGAACACATGCACAGCATAAACATCAATATACCGTATTTATCGGCGTATACCACGCACTTTTTTGCCCTGAAAAGCATGGGTGCGCGATATACGCCGATACCCGCTTTCCCGCGCCAAGTTTGAAAACTGCGCCGACATATACCGAGCACAGTACACTCGTGTATAGTCGGGCAGGCTCGGCTCCTCTCGCGCTCACGTCCTGGATGTACAGGACGTAAGCGCGAGAGTAGTCGAGCCTGCCCAACTATACACGAGTGTACTGCGCTCGGTATATGTCGGCGCAGTATTCAAACTCGGCGCGGGAAAGTGGGGATCGAGCGGGGAGGACGCGGCAGAAAGAAACCGGACCCGACGAAGAGGACACCCAAAGCCGCAGAAGGACGCCTGACCTGACGAAGAGGACACCTGAAGCCGCAGAAGGACGCCGGACCCAACGAAGAGGACACCTGAAGCCGCAGACGGACGCTGCGTAAGACACCAAAACTGTAAGTACAAAAATCTTTTTTCCACAGGAATAGGGTCCACTTTAGGGGTGCACGCTATATGCCGGAGCGCGCAATACCCCGATAAATACGGTAACTGTATGTCTGTTTAACTAATTGTTTTATAATAGTACAGAACTGAGAATGTAATAGTATGTGTAGCCACTGGTCTGCGATTGCTCCGGTCTACAGCACTGCCCAGTCTAGCAGCAGGGACTGGGCTGTTATGACTGATGCTGTCCTGCACCCCCTTTCAAGCTGGACTCAGGGAGAAGCTTTAGTTTACAGTGTTGCAGAGCTGACCACCTGTACCAGCCATTGGGGGGCCTATCTGTGACAAACCTGTGACTAGGGTGACCACGTGTGCTGGATTGCCCGGGACAGTCCCGCATTTTGCAGGTCTGTCCCGGGCACATTCATTCCAGGACAATACAGTGTCCTGGAATGAAACTGACACAGACACCCTCCAGGCCATTCTGATGCCCCCAAAAAAGGCCACCATATCACCGCTTTACTCACTGACAGTACTTGTCCTGGCCGGGAATGCCTGGAGGAGCACAATCCCGCCCCCTGTGTGTGATTGGAGAAATTATAAATCCCGCCTCTTGTGTCCAATCACTGTGCTGTGATTCCTTACAGCACAAGCTGATTTTTGGGAAGGGAGGGTGTCCCTGAATGGTAGTTTGGTAATGTGGTCACCCTACCTGTAACACATGGACATGCTGCAATGGTGAGAGGCCTCGTGCCATTTGGTGTTGCTGTTTTAACTAAGTTTATGGTATTACAAGTATCCTTACCCAACGGGGTGAGTGCTCCTCCTCAGGTCTTGAGTTCCAACTCTGGCCAACATTACTTAAGAAACCACTGGCTAGTTGGTTAGGGAGAAACATTATACATGTCAGATTTGAGAGAGTGACTTCTATCAGTAAGAGCCCTTTTTTGTCCAGAGACAACAGGGCCTGAGGTCTGTCCCACAATTTAGGGCAGGGTTTCTCAACTAGGGTTTGCTTGGAACCCCTAGAAAATGTCTAAGTAGTTGAACCTCTGAAATAAAAAAAAAAAGCATATCCCTCTATAACAGGGGTCCTCAAAATTTTTAAACAAGAGGCCAGGTCATGGTCCCTCAGACTGTTGGGGGGCCGGGCTATAGTTTAAAAAAATATGAACCTATGCACACATCTTATTTGAAGTGCAAAAAAAAAAACAGGAAAAAACAATACAATATTTAAAATAAAGAACAATTTTAATCAACATAAACTTATTAGTACTTCACAGACTCCCCTCATTACAGAACCCCTCCCCAACACAGACCCCCCTTATCACGGAATTCCCACCCATCACAGATTCCTCTCCATCACAGATCCCCTTCCCATTAAAGATTCCCCCCATATTAGGCCCCCCAACACAAACTTTTCTCTATCACAAAGCCCCCAATAACTGACCCCCCATCACAAAGCCCCCCCAACAGAAGCTCTTCTATATCACAAAGCCCCCAATAACAGACCCCCCACCACAAACTCCTCTCCATCAAAAAGCCCCCATAACAGATCCTCCCCTGCAATAAAGACCAGTCACAGCTGCCCTCTCTAGTCTAGCCTAGCTCTGAGGAAGAGGGTTCGCCCCCGAAACGCGTTAGTGGTACCCAGTGTTCTGTGCATGTCCATGCACTGTGTTTATGGCCTTTTGTTAGTTGCATTTTGTGAGTACCCACTTTTAGACAAAAACATTTTATTATTAAATTATCTCTGGTAATGCACTAGGTGTGCACGCCTTCCATTTCTGTTTTTTTGTACTGCTGCTCTCTCTGCCTGTGCAGGCTGCCTCGCCTTGTACCTACCCCCTGTAGACTTCTACAGTACATGCAGCTAGTGTAGTTATCCTTCATCTCCCAGGCACACACTCTAACTGTGGCTGCAATTTCACCTTCAACTCGGAGCATCCGACATACACTAAGAGCCACATCATTGGCAACTGAGATGCCTCATTGGATAGCAAGATAGTGGTGGTATGATCTGTGTTTGTACCTCCTATACACATTGGGGTCACCCTCTAAAACAAATTGTCAGCTCCATCTAGTGGCCTCAATGCAGCATTTTCCAGGAACACCTAAATCTGGAAAATACTGCATTATAGCCACTAGACGGAGCTGATGATCATAGGGAATAAACCAATTAGGCAAAATATGTTGTAATGACTGGGTGAATGTTTTTATTTTTATTTTTTAATTGACCCCATAGTGTGCTTTCAATTCTTCTAAAAACAAATGATACATTATGAATAATTATCCTTTCTTTCCAAGGCTGGCCTTGGAACTATATACTGTAGATATTGTACAGCATTTTAAACCCAATAACAAGTGCTAGTCTCGTCCTTGTCCGGTTTCACATGACCTTGTTTAAACAGATAGTTCTTCGGAGAAGCTAATTGCTGTTTTATTTCATACAAAACGACAGCAATTAAGGTCTAATGCTGCCCTTTCTCAGCCAGGAAATGTTACGAGTGCAGTGTTTGCATATAGTTTTGGATTTAGTTGATCTGACATTCAGTGCAAACCTGCAACATAATTTTTTTTACATGTGGTAAGAAGACTTGAAGATTTGAAACTTATCGGGAATAAAGCCATGTTAGATTTTTTTAGTTTTGCTGAAAAAAAAACAATACAAAGACAATTCTAAAAATAAAAATTATAATTTCATAAAATGTTATAATTTTATAATAATCATCATTAACAAAGTATTGGGGCACCTGCCTTTAAACACACATGAACTTTAAAGGCATCCCAGTCTTAGTCCGTAGGGTTCAATATTGAGTTGGCCCACACTTTGCCGCCATAACAGCTTCAACTCTTCTAGCAAGCCTGTCCACAAGGTTTAGGAGTGTGTCTATGGGAATTTTTGACCATTCTTCCAGAAGTGCATTTGTGAGGTCAGGCACTGATGTTGAAAGAGAGTGTTGTACGTCACCGCGTTCTTGACGGTCGAAAGTTCAGAGAACTTTTCTGTGACCGTGTGTATGCAAGCAAGCTTGAGCAGAATTCTGTCGGAAAGACCTTAGAGGGTCTTTCCGACGGAAAATCCGATCGTGTATATGCGCCATTACTTTGACCCGAATGGGTAAATAACTGGGATTGAATTGTGGTCTTCCAGCACCCTAATTTTCTTACTCTGCTTCTCCTGCATCTTCAGTGGTACTTAATATTCCAAAGAAGAACTTGATCTGATTTGTGGCTTCATCAGGCTTTTTGCATCTGGGAAAAAGCAAGGAGACTACAGTGATAGGTGTGTTTGGGAATCCAAACAGGTAAGCAACAAGTGGTTTAATGGGGCAGACTGAAGAACCATAGCAATTTTCACAATAAGTAAGCCGAAGCAAAAGAAATAAAACGCAATAAGTGCAGGGTGGCATGAGAAGGTGCTCAGTCAGACTGGGCTAGTTCGGGGCAGAAGAGAGTAAAAATAGGTGATTGGCTGGTGGGTACATGGAGGCTGGGCAGTGTGGGGTCACAGGGCAAGCAGCAGCTTCCGGCCAGATCACGAGAAGGAGAAACGTTCCCGCCCACCCGCCCTACAGGTTTGAGAGTTGGTAATGGTGGGTGGGTTGTTCATTATTTGCATATGTTTTCTTTTACAAGCAGGGCTGGCACTAGGCATAGGCAAGTCAGGCAGCTGCCTAGAGCGCCAGGGTAAGGGGGGTGACAAAATCCGGATCCCAGCCACTCGCTGGGATTCGGATCATTAAAATACCTCCTGAACCTTTACTTTTAAAAACCGTGCCTTATGGCGCATGGCGCCAGGCTAGGGGGAGGTTGCGCCTGTGGAGACATCAGCCTGTAGTGCTGTAGCAGCGGCAGTGAGATGAGGGGAGAGAGCCGGGACAGCAGCTGGCCGGAAGTGCTGCATGATGATGAATGGTGGAGGTTGAAGCGGCCAGGGAGAGTGAGATGGTGACTGAAGCCCTGCACGCTTGCCGCAATGTCCGATCCCCCCCCCCTCCTCCTGGTCGCTTGGGAATCTGTTGTGAGAAGAGGAGACAAACGGTCAGTACTGCCGTTCTACTTCAGAAAAGCCTTCACCGCCGCTGGCTCAGATACATAGTGGAAGCACAGGCGGGATGCTCAGTGCTGCAGCACCTAGTCACAAGAAATTCAAAAATGTACTCTGCTTTTAAGTTTACAGTGCATTGTGTGTGTGTGTGTGGGGGGGGGGGGGGGACAGATGTGTGTGGGGGGTACAGAGTGGGACCTGGTGTGGGGGGGGACAGAATATCCTTGCACCAGCCCTGTTTACAAGGTATACGGTTGGGTCTTTGGAGGCATGGATAAACAGACTTCTGGAATTTGTTGGGTGGGGACACATCTGAGGTATGGGTCCCCGGTTAATACCAGTTATGGTGGATTAACTGGGAAGGGAATGGTATATCTGCTGAAGGTGGTCGTCCCCGAGTCGGTGCAATGTGGCAGGGACCAGGTAGTGTTTAAGGAGATATAAGGTTAAAAATATTAAGAGGTAGTGTCCTCAAGGATCGGCAGCCAAAAAAGATTATGCCTTGTTTTTGGTTACATTGTTAAATTATTTTTTCTTTAATAAAGGGGCCGTACAACAGCCTGTTTTTTCCCAACCTTTGTTGTCAGTCTAATTTTTTGGTAACTTAGAGCGGGAGGCTGTAAGAATGGTGGTTGTAAGGTGGTACAGTGGCCAGGATACATATGGGTTACCTTTTCATGTCCTGATGCCATGTCCATGAAGGCCATGTTCCCTGTAACCAGCACATTATTATTGACACATTGGCCCAGATTCACAGAGATGGGCGCATATTTACGCGGGCGTAGCGCACACATAGTAAGCTATGCCAGTGCAGCACGGGGAGGCATGCACTGAATTCAGCAAGCTATTGCTCCCAACTCTGTGCCGGTGTAGCGTACATTTCGAAGGCGCAGGCTGGCGTAAGTAGGTGGAAGTGGGCTGGAAGTGGGCGTAATCAATGCTAATGAAGCGTGACCCCATGCAAATGATGGGCCGGGCGCCAGACAAGTACTTAAAACGAACTGCACATGCATCGAGACGTGGATGTATCCCCATGCGCATGCGCACAACCACGTCGGAACAACTGCCTAAGATACGCCGGATCACTATGTACGCTGTGAACGTAACCTACGCCCAGTCAGACACACGTCGGCCCATATTCACAGACGTCCAACGTACAATATGTAGGCTTGTGTTCCCTGGTCCATACCTTTGCATGGGATGCGCCTCCTCTATGGGGAATAACTTTACGCCGGACATAAAACTTACGCAAACCACGTATATCATGCGCCGGGCGCAAGTACGTTTGTGAATCGCCGTATTTCCCTCATTTGCATATTTGAATGCCTAATCAATGGGGGAAGCAACATACGTCCAGACCATATTTGCGCCCACGCCGGCGTAAGTAAGATACGTCGGGGTAGGATGGCCTATTTTTAGGCGTATCTTGGTTTGTGACTCTGGCGCACACATATACGCCGGGCGTATATTTATGCTACGCCGGGAAAAGGTGAGTTACGTCGGCGTAAGTGCTTTGTGAATCCGGGCCATTGATTATCTACATTTTAACTGGAACGTACCTTCATGTATTGTTCTAGAGTTTTGAGACCCTTCTTCATAACATATTTGTATTTATATGACAAGGTTATTTCCCCACAGGGATCAGCACACCATTAGCACTACATGGAATTTCATTGAGATGAAAATTATTCAGTATTATGTCTTCCTGGTCACGACCAAAGCATTAAAACGAAAATGTAGCCGATTTCTCCCCATTACAAACAATTATATCACGTTTGATGCATCTAAATGACCCATCCCATGCTGATTTCACTTAACAATGTAGTCATTTTTAATGAAGATTTCACAAAATTGAATCTCTTTTGTGTAGTTGCTTAGGATACAGTAACTGTGGTCTAATTCTGTTTTTCTGTTTCTGTTAATTTATTATCACATTTTCAAATTTCTATACTTTAGGAAAGAGAAAACAATGCTTCATCTATCGTGTTTCATTATCGTAATCAGGAACGTGTGACCTCTTTTTTCAACACTCGTGCAAATTAATAATTCTTATTTATTAATTGCAATCTGAAATTTTTTTCAATTAATTGTGTTTTTCTTTATTAGAGGGCTTGTGGTTTACTTTGCTAGGAAAGCAAATAACAAACATTCTGCCTCTCTTAAAATATTACTGCCCATCATTCACAGGCAAATGTTTTCTTTAAATTAGGTCATTAATGCTGTGGTGAAACGCTCTCCAAAGATTCATGCAGCAGTTTATATGTCTTTTCCAATGAGGTTTGATATTCAACATTTCCGATTCATCGTAATTTATTTTTAAGTGAAGAACCCTCTACGGTATCTATTTAGGTTACACTATTTTTGAGGTAGTATGGTCACTTTAACAAATGGCACCCACTGAAAGCTCCATCGTGTATTCCAAATGTAATTTTGGTGCAGTCTACATTGGGCAAAGGAATTTAAAGGGGTTGTAAAGGTACCATTTTTTTTCCCTAAATAGCTTCCTTTACCTTAGTGCAGTCCTTCTTCACTTACCTCATCCTTCCATTTTGCTTTTAAATGTCCTTATTTCTTCTGAGAAATCCTCACTTCCTGTTCTTCTGTCTGTAACCACACACAGTAATGTGAGGCTTTCTTCCTGGTCTGGAGTGTCGTGCTCGCCCCCTCCCTTGGACTATAGGAGAGTCAGGACGCTCACGACGTTGCAGATAGAGAAAGGAGCTGTTTGTCAGTGTACGTCCTGACTCTCCTGTAGTTCAAGGGAAGAGCGAGCATGACACTCCACACCAGGGAGAAAGCCTTGCATTACTGTGTGGAGTTACAGACAGAAGAACAGGAAGTGAGGATTTCTCAGAAGAAATAAGGACATTTAAAAGCAAAATGGAAGGATGAGGTAAGTGAAGGAGAACTGCACTAAGGTAAAGAAAACTATTTAGGAAAGAAAATTATACCTTTACAAACCCTTTAATGAGCAAGGAAATTCAGGGGTAAAATAGGTTCAAACTTTTGAAGACCCCTTTGTGAACATAGTTCTTTGGAAGTCTTAAGCCAGATTCACACTTGTGCGGTGCGAATTTCAGCTCTCTTATCTCTGCAGAGAGATAGGAGAAGTGTTCAGCAGATCCATTGCGTTTTAACTGCAGATTAGCTGCAAACTTGGAGACCTGGGAGAGGGGAGGGGGAGGGCGTAAGTGTATTGAGCTGAATGAGACAAATCCTGAAGAGAAATTAACACATCTGAGAATCAGCTGCATACCCATAGAAGATAATGGGCCTGAATTCGCACCTGAGGCACACCGCAAGGCATAAAATATGCACACGTTTTTTCGGCAATGCGCAGTGCGAATGCATTGCACATATGTGAACCAGCCTCATTGAAAACAATGGGCCAGATTCAGAGAGCGATTACGCCTGCGTAACAGGAGATGCACGGCGTAAGTCTAAATGTGCGCGTGCGTTTCGATGCACGGCATTCCCAAAACGAGATACGCAAGAAATATACTTTTTTTTGTCCAGCGTAATTTCGTTAGACTGGCGCATCCGTCCGCGCAAAACTGCGCTAGACACACCATTGATTTGCTATTCAAATATGCTAATGAGGGAGTTACGGGGATCCACAAAAGAACGTTGGTGCAGCGCAGGCTACGCGCTGTGCGCAACAGCAAAATGTCCTGTCTAAAATTTGAAAAATCGTCTACATGTCAGATAAGGCAACACTGTTAGTGAGGAGCTGAGCAGTCACACGTGTTGCCCAACAAACTGTATGCCAACATGCCAGTGGCATCCATGCTCATAGCTATACTACTGACTTTAGATGAGCAAAGAAGGAGGAGGGCACTGAGGAGGGCACGGAGGAGGGCACAGGAGAGGTTTTTTTTGTTTTGTTTTTTAACTTTTTATTTGCTTATATAAACTTTACAATTTAATCTAATCTAATACAATATTCTTATCTGATACAAGCCCCTCACTCTTCACTCTTCACGGGAGAGGATATATCACACACGCATAGACATCTATGGCATGAGTGATTCTGAGGTGTCTCGCATCTTCAGATTCACCCCTCATGCCATCATGGAATTAACCACAACCTTGCAGGAGGACATCAGCAGCCCAACACATGACACTACCCATGACACCCATGACAGCTACATATACAATCATAGCCCCATCCCCACAGATTTCGAACAGAACATGTATGGGGACAGCTGGCTGGTTGGTGAGTGACATGGGTGGCAGGCATGACTGTCCCCCCCCATGATGCACACATCACAAGGGGCACATGCACTACTAACATCCTCCTGTCTTTTCCCTTCAAGGTGACTCTGCATATGCACTGGGACCCCATCTCATGACCCCATCTCATGACAGCTCACATATGCATCTTTGCACGTTAAACACACACATTAATCAAGGCACAATGAGAATGCATGCATGCACACCACTGTGGTCCCTAGCACACACACCCCACATCCTCATCAAATTGGATTGGCACAAGCCCACCATGCAGGACTTGTGAGCAGCAATGCCACGCCAAGGCTCCAATTATGTCACTGTACATTCATACACCATTCACACAGACCTGGGGATCACTTCTCCCTGGTCCTGGGGAACCCTTCTCCACCAAAATTGAGGGTGACACCCCTTTTCCCGCAGGAATGTCACCCCCACATTCAAACAGCATTCACAACACAAAAAAAAATGACCAGCAAAATCAAAAAATTTCCAGCAACAAAAAAAAAGGAACAAAAAAAAGGGGATCACTTCTCCACCACAAATGAGGGTGACACCCCTTTTTTGGCAGGAATGTCACCCCCGCATTCCCAAATCATACACAAACAGAACCGAAAAAAAAAAAAAAGCCCAGCAAAAATATAATTTAAAAAAACAACAACAAAGAAAACACATAAAAGACAAAAATCACTCTGCAAAACAGTCCCCAAATATCTCAACGACACGTCACAAACAAACAAATAAATGCTAACAAACAACAGAACAATAGCACCTTGCTGTATAGGGAGGGATACAAAGGGATGTACTTTTGCAATGGAAGTGCGTTTGTGTCTGGCTATTTATGCTGTCTGCGTAGTTCAGCAAAGTTGCCCGGGTCTACTTCCAATTTCACTGATTGCGTTGTTCCCGAGTTGTGAGCATGCGCACAGAGGTGCTGACCATGGTCTCCTTCAAGCGCGCATGCGCGAGCCGGCCGGCCCTTCATTTGCATGGGGTCACGGCTCATTTCAATGTAACACGCCCACGTCCTTCCCAATTTGTATTACTCCGCCTTACGCCTCTGAAATAACGTTACGCATGTGCAATTTTATGCGTAAAAGCGACGAGAATAGGGTGATTGCGCGGCTACATTGCGCAAGTCTAACGTAAAGGCGGTGCGCTACGCCGGTCCAATAATGCGCAGATGTACCTGAATCTGGCCCAATGTATTTAGAAATGTTTTGCATATTGGATGCGGTTTAAGCCGCACTCAATTCGCATAGGTGTGAACCCGGCTTTTTAGAGTAGAGGAATGCATTGGTAAGTCATAAATATGCATACAGATGTGATCATACCCTTGTGTCTGTTGAGGATGCAAAATAAAAAAAATTTGAGTAATTTAGGAAACTTTCTAGCTGTTTGAGCAATCAGCCTCTTGCTGCCTTCTTTTTTTTTGTTCTTGAGGGCTCTTTAAACCCCTTAATTTTAAAGAACTTTCAGCAGTTTATTTAAGTAATTTGTATGCAACTTCCTTATCTTTTAAGGAGAAAGTTCACTGTTTAAAGTTCACCTTTAAAACATGTTACACTTGTATGTAAGGATTTAGGGTGCAACATATAACATGTTCCAGAAACCCTCCTCATTGCCTGAGCCTCTCTTCCCCATGACAGTGGGTGGGGGTTCTTCTCCCCCACAGCCACTGTCAAATTAAAGATCGGTGTGGCTGCGTGGGGCTGCACTCCAAATTAAACACAGTTATGCATCAGTTATGAATGGACACAGTGATTGATCAGTATCGATTACTCACTGTGTTTGTCCAGAAAAGGAAGGGGCCACTAAGTTACATATTACATTTTTACCGATCCCTTCAATGCTCTGCATCCTGAAAAATACCCTGCAGCAGCTGGAAGGAGAGGAGGGAAGTGGGGGGGGCATGGGGTGCACATAGGGCAGCCAAAAGAGGAGGAACCAGGGCAGGAGGGATGGTGGGACGGTATTTACTGGTACCAATCCCCTTTCCTCCTGCAGCTGCTGAATGTCAGCAGGAGGGAGAAGAGTAGAGGTGGCTTTCAGCGGCTGCAAGAGGAAAGGGGATCAGTATCAGTAAATGCCAACACCACCGCCCCTCCTGTCCAAAGTTTGGGGATTGGCAAGGAAGGATCGTGGTCTACCCATCACCTACCCATGATTTATGAGATTGCAATTGATGGGTTGCCGACCCCCGCACTAGAGGGAATATAAATCTATCAATTAGACTGGAATCAAACAGGAAGAGCTGGAGTGTATGACAAGGCAAAACAAACTTTGTCCTTTTCAACTTACAGCTCCTGCAACTTAATAAAATGATTAATAGATGATGACTTGGAACAGTACATGATAGAAATTAAGGTAGAACCACAGCCCAATTTTTACTCCAGGAAAACAAAGAAACAGCATTATTTTATATATTTGTGCATTTATTAAATGTCAATAATTTATTTAATGAAAAAAAAAATTATTAGGTTTCCAAATCAGACACGGTATCAGCCTTGGTAGTTGTCTTACAATATAACTAAAGGCAAAACTTTGTTTTTCGTTTTGGACAGAGTTAAGATAGATTAGCGGACCTATTGTTGTCTGTGTCCCCATTAAGGAGATTCACCCTCTCTATGTGTCCTGTTTACCGTTATCATTGAAAGTAAATATAAATGTTCCCCAGAACAATAGAAAAGGGGAAATCTTCCAATGGGGACACTAGTTCTTGTTCTCTGGGGAACCCCAAGGGATTCCCTTAATTTGCCAGGGTTTACTCTCGCGTCCTGTTTTTTCTATGGGACAGGAAGCGAAGGCAAATCTCCTCAATAGGACAAAGATGGCAAAAAACTGACAGAGGTTATTTATCTAATGAGTGGACAGACACAAATACAAATCCCCTGGCAAGGGAAATGGCAACAATACATATTCTGCAGTTGTGGATGTAGAAATAAATTGCAGATTTAATCTTTGTATCAATTGGGGATAGCTTTGAAGAGATTTACCCTTCCCAGTAACAAGTGAGGCTTTCTGTTCCCCTTCTCCAAAGCCCATTATACTCATATTTCCTTAGGAAGCCAGTAGTGCTGACTCCCCAATGAATTCTTTATAAAAAATATTGTTAATTTATTTTTTTACAGAAGTGTGAAACAGGAAGTTTTGCCTCTCGAAAAATAGGAAGTCTGGGAAATACCAGTTGGGACACAGACAGCCTGTCAGAGAATGTAGATGCAGGTGGGTGTGAATCCACATTAATTTCTCTATCTCAGTGCTTTCCAACCTCAGTCCTAACGTACCTTGCAAATGTGCTTTAAATCAATGTCAATGGCTTAGTATTTATAACAGCTATTTTATCTAAGGAAAGTTCCCAAAACATGGCCTGTTGGGGGTACTCGAGGACTGAGGTTGGGAGGTTGGGAACCATTGCTTTATATGCTCTATCTTCTGTGGATTTTTCCTAATGCGATGAAACCAAAATTACCCTTGATCATGTTCAATTTTTATATTCAGTAACTTCTAAAAGGCAGAAAAAAAACTACCTTTTTAAGCAATATTGTTATTCACCTAAGAGATAAATCAGAATTTCTCAGTAGCGCCTGATCAGCTAATTACTTCTGCTATCAACATTACAAATGCAGCTTCCTAATCAACACCGTGGATATTTCAAAGAAAGTTCTCCTTTATCTTACCACTTGCTGCCATTCATGATTCACTAGCAAAGAAACTATTAAAAAGAAAGTAAGAGTTTGGCTTATCAAAGCTTGTCAGCCACAAAGGCAACATATAATAATCAACATTTAGAAAGTGCAAAAAATAATTTTCTAATTAGATTTTTCTAAAGTTTTATTGAGTATCTCTTTAATCTTACTAGCTTTATGTGAAGGTTATTGGGGTTCAAAAGAGAAGAAACATGTCTGTTAAAATGTAAATGTAGCCAAATTAATTTTTTTTAAATTTTGTCTAGAATAGGGAAGAGGTAAAACACTATCAGGGTATTCTGTGTGGTTTGTGCCACTCTGAAATACCACTCAGAGGGTTTTTTGAAAAGTTTATTGGTTAAGAGCATAAAAAAGCCAATTTGATTTGGAGGTAAGGCCTCCCCCTTCCTCAAGGCTTGATGGCAGTGGATGTTATTAGAATCATGATAAGATACCTTTTTGAAATATGAGCCTAGAACCATAACAAGGTCCACCTACACTACACCTTTATTACATGTCAGCTCCTTTGAAGCAAGACGCACTCCATTGTACATCCATTAGAACCAAGCCTCACTTCTATTTGTCCAATGCTATTACACATCAGACACCTAGAATATGCAACAGGATCTTACCGAGGGAGGGAACTACCCATCTGGACAGTTTTCACTACAACATTGTCCCAATTGCAAGATGTCCTATATTGCCTCTTGCTCTCGTGACAACTCTAAATTTGAGGATTTCCATTTTGATTACATGACAGATAGGGGAATGAATCACTCCATAGGGAATACAGATTGCAATAAAACTTGACAAAGGATCTAACATTCTCTGCTCTATTCAAAGCTTCCCTATTCTATTCAAAGCTAAAAAAAAAGTAACCCATGACCTGCCCGAGAAAACTAAGACTGAAGTCCAACTACTGTACGAAATAACAGAGTTGACACTACAGTATCTTTGGCTTGAATGCCGAGATGCCTTCAATGGCAATGTAGTGAGTTGACTTCATTAGACTGCTCAATCATTTGTGATTTTATAAATCACAAAGTGCAGTGCTAAAAATTAATAAAAAGTTGCAATGTTTGAGGAAACATTGGGACGTGACGTTACCAAGCTCAACAGCCTTTTTTATTGGATTGAAATGCGCTTTTTACTCCGTTGTTTGTGAGTATTCTGGCCTTTGCTGTATTCTTAATAAATGCACTTGTCAGTAATACTGCGCAATGACGTTTTTTATACCTATTTACATGATGTCCTTAGAGTCTGTCTAAGGAAGATCCTATTGGTGTTCATGCAAACTATCCCCCCATGTGTATGGTGAAATCTAAGTGGAGGATTTTCAAGCGTGTTTGAGTACTTTTGATTAAATAGCCCACTCATTGGTGTAAGAGTCAATGTAAACCTTTACTTCTTGGTGGTAGATCCCAGCACTTTCCTTTGTGTGGACCTACACTTATTGGACTGTTTTTATTAAGATGTCATATTTCCTCAAACATTGGGACTTTTTTTGTCAATGCTATCATTCATTAGCATGGTTATTTTTGTTTTTTATTAGTTTTGTTTTTATGTAAAGGATGTACATCTTTCTATGCATAAACTGGTTCTCATGATAATAAGTTGTCAAAGGACAGGAATTACCCGTATTTACAGGTGTTTGCAGGATGTACCTTTTAGACAATATCTTCAGTGCACCTGGACCCCCAAAAACCAAGGTTCTTTAATACACTGTATGTGACAAGTCTAGGGCCCACCCACACCCTTTTTTACCTTCTAAAACTTCACCTTGGCTGTTAAAGATAATGGGAGGCAAATGAGGGCTAGCTTAGGTGTTGAGGTTTTGGATGGGGCAGATTTAGGTGCTGGGGTGTGACTGTTAGCGGTGACTGTTAGCAGAGAGGAACTTTAGTCTTTTGTCTGGATATCACTGCCAAAAGCACTGTGCCAAGAACTACCAGTGCCGACTCCTGATGCTGAAAACTAATGTATCATGATGGATGGGATGAGGTTTTGGGGGTGGTGATATTGGATTTTTTATGGGGGTATTTAAGAAGCAGTGGTGAGATTTTATTTATTCTATTAAAACAGACACTTTGCCAAGAGATCAATCTAAATATCTAGCACAAAGTAGGCCATTTTGGCAAGCCGTAGCGACCCGTCATGCATTTCTAAACAGATTAAGGCTGTTTCTAATATCACAGATTTTCCCAGATGGCAAAATAAACAGAGCAGCGTCTCTCCGCCAAGCCAAAAAAACCTTAAGCAACTATAAAATAAACATTACAAGAAGCACAAGGGATAAAACAAACCTTGGACCATGTGAAAACGCTTTAACGTGTCAAAGCACTAATTTGTCTGCAAGTCCTGTGCGAAAGCAAAGGCTGCCTTTCAAGTTAATTCTTTAATCCAATCATTGTACGACACCAGCAGGCCTTTCTGATGTGTTAAAGCGAAACTATTGTGTATTTTTAATTAATAAACTTTTTATTTTGTGTTGTTAACATGGCAGTCATGTGAAAAAAAACATCATTTTCACATATACATGTTTACTTCAAGATATTTTAATTATCATATTGCACATACAGATTGGCAGCCACTACATAGGACACTTGTCTTTTTGTGTAATCACTATTCTTTCTGTAAGAAAAAAGATCCGCTTTACAGACTGCCACAGGTTGCATTTGATTGGTACATTTCAATAGCTTTTAGTGATTCTTTAACATTAGATCTCACAGTAACCATTTTTTAATACTTTGTCACAAAAAATAAAAAAAAGATTCTAGCAGGTTTTAAAGTGTAGGCACCTGCAGCAGCTTTAAATGCATTCTGCGTTCTTGAATGCCGGGTCGTTCTGAACCAGCAAAGCTCCAGAACTTATACTTATAATGACAAAGCTTTCACTATCCCCTCTGATGTGTAAGAAGATGCTGGTACCATTTTTAATTTGGCCTATAGGTGGCATACTCCCCATAGATAAATAGGGGGTTATGTTAGAGAGCAGGGGGAGTTTGGGCTGGGAGTTGAAAATCATATTTTGAATCGATACTGTATGTGTTGCATTGTTCATAGTTTTGATGATAATGAATTGCTTGTTTTGCGATCACACTTACCTACATCGATTTTAATATGGTATGCATATGGCCACCTTTAGGGGGTTTTAACAGTTAAAATGGACTGGCTTTTGGGTATATAGGGAACAATTAAAGCTGTAGTTAGTATGTGCAGGCACCTCTGGGCAAAAGTGGCCAGACTTTCAAAATGAAATTCTGAGCACCCTACTGACCACTCCCCCAAAACATTTCCCCAATTGTAGCCACACCCACAAACACATTTTTAACATGCCCTCAATAATTGGTTACAAACTTTTTATTCAAGAGAAAGAAATTTAAATAAGAGGCATCAAAATGTGCATGCATAGGTAGGAGGGCCCATAGCAATATGCCCGCTGAACACTCGGAGGCATGGCCAATAAAGTAAGTGTAGCTTGACAGTGTATGGTATGTAGCGTGGACGTAAAATGAGCCCCAGCAACCTGCAGACATGCCATAATGAGAAATGCAAAACGATAAAAAAAAATACAAAACAGATTCTGTATGAAAATTCTGAAAACAGAAAACAGCAATAATAATTTAAATCGTTATAAAAACCCAGTAATATGAACATAGTTCATCTGCCCCCCACAGTGCCCACAGCTTATAAATCTTTTTTTTTTTACATTAACATATTGCCACTATATACCTTTTTGGCTGATCTGTATACCATGGTCAGTGATAGACTGCACAGTTTCTCCAGTGCTGAGAGTTCAGGTAGGAGGAGATTTCCACTGCAGCCTGTATACAAGCCCACATGTGTGATGCCAATATCATGTGATCTGGCTAGCTCTGAGAACATGTAAATGTTCTCTCCAGCATAAAAGAAACAACTGAGCATGGGCAGGTTGGCTACTGCCTGTGTGTTAGCTAGCCTTCCTAAGATAGACAATGCAAGAAGGGAATGATCTGTGCAAATAGGATAAAACATCAGTTTTACACATTGCAGAGGATTAACCCCTTAAGTTCCACAGTGAGTATAACAAGCGGGCTATGCTGCATATACAGACAGATTTTACTATTGTGGGTTTAGTAACACTTTAATTCACACTCAGACAAGTTGTCAGGAAAGGATTCACCTGCTGGTGGCACTTTGGCTCCCAGATCTATGGGCTGCATTTTCGGTGTCCACCAATGGGTGTCTCTCAGTAGTCAGAGGCTGACATCATCTTCTGCAATCAGGCATCACCTGATGCTGATTTCAGGGAGTGTATTTAAACCTGGTTCATGCTGTTCCTCATTGCCTTGGTATTACCTCCATGTGCCCCTGATCTGTGTTCCCGTGTTCATGCATTTAGTGTCCTGCTCCTGTACCCTGATCCCGACCCTGCAGCCTGATCCCTTCCTTACACGCTCAGTCTCCTGGTTCCTTCTCCCTGTCCTGTCCTGTCTTGTTCCCAGCTCCCTTTGCTTGATCTCCCATGTATGACCCTGGCTCTGTTACGATTACCATCTGGTTATCCGATCCTCTATATATATTTGATTTAGGCAGTTGTTTATTGTGTGTTCACTGTTTATTTGGCGTGTTGGTTGTGTTACACTGTTTGCTATATTGGAGGTGTGTTTTCTGTGTTATCCACTTATCTTTTAATAAATGATATTATTTACACTTTACCTACTCTTGGTATACTCTGTCCACACATATTTCTGGACACATTGGTTCCTGACACAAGCATAACCAAATGGCAGTGAGTTGGAAAATGCAGAATAAACATTTCTGCTGAGAAAAGTGGAGACCCGTTATTGTCCTGGGAAACAGAGCCCACTACTGCGCAGGAGGAATGCAGTGTGCACTGAGTCCCAGGACAATAACGGGTCTCCACATTTCTCAGCAGAAATGTTTATTCTGTCTTTTCAAACTCACTAATCACTTGCAAAATAAAACCTGTCTTTTAACCCAGTATATTAACTTACTGGCACACCGATATCAGTGCCCGGATGTGCAGGTCTGGAAGAGCAGAGTGGCATCTGTTCCACTTCCTCAGCTTGTAAATCTGCACAAGTCAGGAGGGTGGCCAATGCTGTATCCTGGTCTAGGCCAACAAGGCCCAAGCCTAGGGCAGCACTTTGCAGGGGGGCAGCACGGACA
Organism: Rana kukunoris; assembly: GCA_029574335.1. Classification (NCBI taxonomy): domain Eukaryota; kingdom Metazoa; phylum Chordata; class Amphibia; order Anura; family Ranidae; genus Rana; species Rana kukunoris. The sequence continues at coordinate 183,635,553 of CM056059.1, forward strand.
GTGTCTCCGCCGGCTTGCGCTACACTGTTAGGCAAATTAGTTTAGCGTCCCCATAAATCGGCCGCACTGTTTCCAGTATGTGGGCAGTTGGCATTCTGCAACTGTGGGGGGGAGGGGTATCACTTCAAATTTTTTACCATCCCTGTCCCATTGCAGAGATTTCCCTTCACTTCCTGTCCCATAGCCAAACAGGAAGGTGAGAGGAAATCTATGCAAATTAAGGGAATCCATTGCTCCCCCCCCCCCAGGCCATCAGAACTAGTGTCTCCACTTGAACATTTCAAGGTGGATCTTAAACTGCAAGGGGTATGGCCTTGACAAGGAAGGGGTGGGTCATAATTGAATTAGGGGGTGCACGAGTTTAGTCAGGCCTAGGGCAGCACAAAACCTAAATACACCCCTGAGGGTGGCTAAAGTGGCATCTGCGGATGGCATGAAACCCAGACAGTGCTGACCTTGGAAACGGCCCATACTACTTACCCAACAGGTATTTACTGTCCTGGAACACGTATGCAGCAGGGTGGGTGGTAGTGAAGTTAGAGCTCCTGATCTGCATGTTGTTCATGGCCAGTATATCAGAAAGTACTAAAACCAGATTATCAGCATGACAACATTTTTAGAAGGAGCCTTCAGTGGCAGCCTACAGATACAGGTTTCAGTTCAGCAAGACTGGTACGTTCAGTGTTACTGCATATATAAATGTGTAAAACTTTTTGAAGAGGACAAAATCCATCTTCTGATAGTACAGAGCCTTGGGGGCACTTTGCACATGCTTATTTTGGTGTGTATTGCTAGAGAGTTGTGTTTTTTGTTCTAGGGAGGGTACATGTAATCAGTACGTGGCCAATCACCGCTGTCCAGACAGAGGTTCAGAAGTACTTCTGCCTCATAGGCCAGTCAGAGTAGAATGAAAGCTCCTCCTACAAGCTTTAACCAGACACTGATTGAAGTCACAAGACTGCTATATACTGCCGATGAGAAAAGGTATTTAGCAGTTTATATTTACTAAAATAATTGCATTTCCATGTTCTGTGTAATGTGGGGGACCGGATATAGTGAATGCAGGGTTCTGGTTTTAGTAACCCTTTAAATACTTTATAAGACATTCAGGTACAAAAGCTGTGCTGACTATTGGAAACAATCTCCACATCCGTGAATATAGCTGACCGTTAAAGCAGACATGCATTAGTCCTTGCTATTCTGTCCAATCTGCTTACTGGAAAGCTTAAAAGAAGCATTTGTGCTTCTTGAGTACAAGTTTCTCTTTGTTAACAAAAAAACATTGAATTCTGTTGAAGGAGGGAGCAATCTGATCTCTGAATCTTTCCATAGGCAGAGATCACATGGTGACAACTCAAAATCCGCCGCCTTTCTTGTTTTCCTGTGTCAATGGTCACAATTAAGAAAGTTAATTGTAGAAGGAAAGGTGTGCCTTAATTTACCCTCCAGCAATTATATACCCCAATACAAGTATGTGTGAAATTGTAAATTGATGTTTTCTTGTACAAGTGTAAAGTCAATCACTTTTTCCAGACAGTGTGGCTGTTGAGCAAGTCTGCAAACTCTAATGATGCTAGAAGGAGCTGCAGCATATTCCTGTTGCTGGGTAGGATGGGGCGGAGCCTGGTGGGATGAAAGCAGGACAGAGGCGGAACAAGGGCAGGGCAAGGGCGGGCAGGGGTGTGGCTAATTAGGACTGTGCTCTAATGAATACACAGAAACCAAAAATAGTTTAAGGAAGTGCTTGTGAGCTGACACATTCACCTGCACAGGCACACTGTTGGGTAAAGCTTAGATTTGATGATTGTTTAGGTCAGACTGGTGTTTCTAATCTAGACAATCAGCAATTAAGAAAAATCATAATATAAAAAGTTTAGTTCTTAACCACTTAAGACTCGGACCTTTAGGCAGCTAAAGGACCCGGCCAGTTTTTGCGATTCGGCACTGCGTTGCTTTAACTGACAATTGGTGGTATTTGATCACCTCTGCGGTTTTTATTTTTTGCGCTATAAACAAAAATAGAGCGACAATTTTGAAAAAAATGCAATATCTTTTACTTTTTGCTATAATAAATATCCCTGGGCCCTGGCTTTCTCTGGCTTCATACTTACTGTATAAAGAGAACATTTTGGGGTCATAAGGACATCATCGGATCCAGACAAGAAGCATCAATGAAGTCAAAAGCCTACATACTTGTAAAGGTATCAGTTTACATGCAGTTAAAGTGGAAGGGAACTCAAAAATAATTTTTTTTGGTCGTTTTTCTGAAGACATAAAACAACGTTTTGCCCTCACACGATCATTGTAACTGGTTGCGGACCGCCACATGTACATTTACGTCAGCAAAATGGCACAGGCAGGCACATCATATACGTGCCTGCCTTGCCGTGGGTCGGGGGTCCGATCGGGACCCCCTCCGGTACATGCGATGGTCCGTTTTGCCGCGGGAGCGATCCGGGACGAGGGGGCGGTGGTTTGTTTTTGTCCGCCCCCTCCGCTCCCAGCCAATGCGCACGCTCCCCCCGCTCTGCACTTCCTCCTCCTAAACACAGGAAGGAGGAAATGATGTGATCTCTCCCTCTGCGTTTTTTTCAACCACCGCTGAGGAGAGATCACATCTCACAGTAAGTGTACACAACACTACACTGACACACAGACACATAGGCACATTTAACCCCTGCGATCGCCCCCCCCACCCCCTCCCCCCTGTCACAGTGTCATTGAATACAGTGATCATATGTATGATCACTGCAGTTAGTGTCAGTGTGACAGTCAGTTAGTGTTAGGTCCAGGGTAGCCCCCGTACCCCCCCTAATAAAGTTTTAACCCCTTGATCACCACCTAGTTAACCCTTTCACTCCCTATTGCCAGCGTCACTAAGCGATCATTTTTCTGATCGCTGTATTAGTGTCGCTGTTCCCGCTAGGTAGCTATTTTTTTTTTTATTGCGATTTTTTTTTTACTAAAGACATGTGGCTAAATAAATTTTGGCCTAAATGTTTGACTAAAATTTAGTTTATTTGATTTTTCTTTAACAAAAAGTAAAACATTTTTTTTTTTTTCAAAAATGTCGCTCTATTTTTGTATATAGCGCAAAAAATAAAAATCGCAGAGGCGATCAAATACCACCAAAAGAAAGCTCTATTTGTGGGAAGAAAAAGACGCAAATTGTCACACGACCGCGCAATTGTTTGTTAAAGTGACGCAGTGCCGAATCGCAAAAAGGGGCCTGGTCATTTACCTGCATTTTGGTCCGGGTCTTAAGTGGTTAAACGACGTTTTTTAAAACGTCATTTTTTTTCATCACAAAAAATGACCGTGTGTACGTGGCATTAGATTGGCCAATTAGAAATGTTAACTGGGGCCAAACAGTACCCTGAAGTTTACGTGTTAATGAGTGGGTTGAAAATGGCGTCTAGTGCATTGTTTTAAAACATAGCTGCCCCTTTAAGAAAGTGTAAACACTGAACCATATAAAAAATCAAATGTAAAGGCGTTGGCGCTAAAAACATACAAAATGAATGTGAACAATATTAATGGTGATTGAAAAAGCAAATATATAATGTCCAAAGTGACAAACCCAACACATAAATAAATCTTCTGGTTTGATGTTGTTTCAAATAAAAGCTTCACCACGAGTGCTCATGAGGTGGATGGCAACTCACTAAAGGTGTCTGACCACTTTTTACAGTAGGTCAAAATGCACTTAGGTTGAATGGACCAGAGGAATCCTAGGTATGCATCTCCCCACTGAGTGACACCCTCCAGATGGCAGCTGAGGAAAAGGGAACAGACTTCACCAACGACACACAAAATGATCTCTTATGTCATAGTAAGTTTTTATATTTTACACTAAGGTGTCTACAGCATGTGCTGGTGTATATATCGGAATCGTGGCAATGTGTGAGCCTCACTCTAGATATAGCAAAAGGATATCACATAGAGGACCTGGAAGTGGCGACACCACGATTCAATATGGTCTTGCGGCTTCATGGAGGGGTTCCTGCCAAATGTGGCACTGGGAGGGGGGGGGGGATGTTGGCAGGGGAGAAGACAGATAAGCCAAAGTTCCGTTTTTTAAAGTAGATGCAGTGATAAAAATTAGATTGTTTTTTAATTGGTAAAAAATATATTTTTTTCCATCTTTTATTTGGCTTGATGCATATTTGCTTGCAGCTGAACTCTTGGCTGGAGACCGAGTTACCCTTTGAGTGGGCCTCCCTCTTCACTGCGAGAGTTAACAGCTGATGTAGGGTAGAGGATGATGAATAAGGTGAATGACATCCTCCAGCAACCAACACTCTCTTCCACTATGCTACACTCCTGGGATGTGGATAGTCCCTCAATGTCCTCAATTACAATGCAGGATTGTAAATGATGACGTTGTTGGAGAGCTGGACCAGCTGGGCAGATAAAATAAGTGGCTTCAGGGGACCTGTTATGTGGCATGGAGGAAGCATGTGAAAATGAGAATTAGGGTATTTCGAATTGATTGAAATTAGACCCACTCTTGTTTTTTTTTTTTTTTTATATAATCTTTTATTCAAGGTTTTCAAAATTATAACATAATACACAAATAATATAAACAATATCATGGAAGTTTGTAATCCCAACTTGCAGTGCAACTAGAACATGTCAGGCCATCTGATCTATCTACACAACATAAATACATCCTTAATTCAAGCCCTCTCCCTATCTAGTTACTTCTTACGAGATTAGAAACTGAATTACCCTTTGCCTAGTAAAACACAAAAAAGAAATCACCAGCAATATCAGTTTACCCATTTTACCTAGGTACTTCAATAACTCTTAATTGGGCGGTATCTCCTCCTTACTATAACTTCCATCAACCCTCCATTTCTTATTTATCTCCTTATTTAAGTATCCAACTACTTCCCGTTCAACTCCCTTACCTATTACCCCCATTTTTCCTCCCCCCTTCCCCCCCGCCCAAAAAAAACAAAACCTACCCCCCCTTCCCGGTTCCCTCCTCTCTCTCCTCTCTCTTGTTAAGGTAAGAACGAGGGAGTATTTCCACTCAGGTTCCCTTTTGCAACTTCACTTTTGTTCTCTTGTTTTAATGTATTTTATAACCCTTTACCAGCCTTGAAATGCTTGGGAAACTTTTAAAACACCATTAGATACTTTTAAACATTTATAAATTCATATGTAAGCACTGGCATATGTCTTCCATTTTTATGAGCTGTGATTTGATAAGCCCCTAGGGTGGCCAAAAATGTAGCGCACAGACAGGCAGACATTACCCATCCTCTGCTGTCCCAGGATCAACAGTTTTTTGTGACTCATTTGAGCCACAATATATTACTCAGTATTTTCAGCTTTAAATAGAGTGGAGAGGGATTAGGACACCTGTCAAGTAGGGATGAACCCGATGTTCGAGTCGAACATCGGGTGTTCACCTGTTCGCCAAACAGCAAACAATTTGGGGTGCTCACAGCAAATTCGAAAGCCGCGGAACACTCTTTAAAAGTCTATGGCATGAATCAAAAGTGCTAATTTTAAAGGTTAATATACAAGTTATTGTCACAAAAAGTGTTTGGGGACCTGGGTCCCTGCCACAGGGGACATGTATCAATGCAAAAAAAGTTTTAAAAACTGCATTTTTTTCGGGAGCAGTGATTCTAATCATGCTTAAAGTGAAACAATAAAAGTGAAATATTCCTGAAAATTTCGTACCTAGGGGTAGAGTATGCCTGTAAAGTAGTAAATTTGTCCCGTGTTTAGAACAGTCCCTGCACAAAATGACATTTCTAAAAGAAAAAAGTCCTTTAAAACTACTCGCAGGCTTGTCAAGTTATTACTGCTGTCTGTGACCCAAATAGGGAGATTCACTCTCTCTAGTTGTCCTGTTTCTTGTTATCACCAAGAGTGAAAGTGAAAGTAACTTCCACATTTGTGTTGCACTAGAACAGGAATAGGGGGAAAACTTCCAATGGGGACACTGGTTCTGGTGTCCCTGTTAACAACCAGGAATTTTCACTCATGTTGGAGGGGTTTCCCCTCATTACCTGTTGTGGCAATGAGGCAGGAAATCTCCCCATTGGTATAAAGATGGTAAAAAAACAAAGAAAGAGCGGTTACTTTTTTAAAGTTTTGGCTTTAGTTCTACTTTAATACCTGCCTTCCCTTTAGCCACCGAGCCTATCCAACTATACTGCAAATTATCTTTCCTTCTCTAACCCGGACTAAAATAACGACTGTTCAATGGATGCTATGTGGTTTGCGCCTCAACATGCCTTATGATTAATTTAACAAACCATCTTGTTATAATGATCTGCATCGAAAGCCTTCCACAGAGCATTTTTCAGAAGCTCACGCACACTTCCATGACCTCTCATTGGCAGAATTTTCTCTGCTATTTCTCATGGTCTCACATGACCAGGAACCAAGTTCTCGTTCCCTGCTGAATAGACTAAGAACGTTTCTGAGCATACTTTTAAGTTGTAAAGATTTTGTTCCCTTGGTGTTCCACAGGCAAAGGCTAAAGCTGCTTAGAAGCATTGCAGAAACATTAGGATGCTATTTTAAGGCTGCATGTACAGTTCTTCCTTTAGAGCATTAAACCACCTGCGATTTCAGCTTTTGGATGAGACTAGAAGTAGAAAACAGTTTGGTCTTGTAAAAATTCAGCTTTTTAAACTAAAAGTGTAAAAAATATGTACTTTAACAAACACATGTTACTTCCATAAAGTTAGCAAACTGACAGTGGGAACAGAATGTAGGCAACAAGACGTGCACCCTGTCCATATCTCCAACACTCTTCATCAAAATGTGAAAGTGTTTCTACTCAAAATCCTAATTCATGTATTTCAGAAGATGGGACATTACGGATAGTTCATATTCCAGCATGTCTTGAGATATTACAGGTGATTTTATTCTGACTCCCAACCAGGTCAATAGACTCAGAAGGTATACTTACTAATTGTCCATTGTGTAAGCCTGTAGAGGTGTTAATTCAGGTCTGCTCCTAGACCGGGCTATTGTGTACATTGATTACCCCCCTGGGGCTTCTGTCTCTGGGAGATAATTACCTAAATGCCTTTTAGACTGTGATTAAGGTTCATTGTATGTGTGTGAAGATTATCTGTGATTGTGTATTATTCTAAAGGTTAATTGAATTCTATTGATAAAGGAATGTGATGTGTCAAGCTTTGCGGTGCCGAAATGTCTCTGTATGGAAACCCCAGTTTGTGGAAAAAGGGGGTGGAGATTTCATTGTTCTTTGATTGATGATAAGCTTGTAAACTGTATACAATCAGCAGAATGTTTCAATAAAGTTGAGTCCTGGTTGAACATACATACAGCTCGTCTGGTGTGTGTTCTTCAAATGGATCGCGATCGGCACATAGCTGTAGGTCGGATCCCGGAAACCTGGGATGACTGGACCATCAGATGTTGCAATCTGCAATCTGATCCAATAGAAGCAGAGGAGTGTCAGGAGAGCAGGACCTGGGCGAGCAAGGGTCTCGTCACACTCCTAAACTTGGGGTGCCCAAATGTGGCAATTCACACACTCCTGAATAGGTCATAAGCTGTTGATCAGTGAGGCTGTCCATCACAGTTTTGGTCCAGTTTGCCAATATTCTCGTTCTTCCTAAAGATGTCAAGAGCTGGCTTACCATTCTTCCACTTTGCTGTTGGTGATCTTGCTGGCTAACAGGAATCTCTTGATTTTGTAATGAATTATTTCTTGCTGTTTAATCTAGTCTACTGGGAAGATAATTTGTCCTTCACAATGCTGTTTGCTTGTTCCATGCCTTCAGAAACACCAACACCATCTTAACCAGAAACTGCATTCTGGACTAGATGCTGCCTCTCTGCTGGACCTCTACTATGATGGGTGATCTTGCTGACAAATAGGAAGCTCCTGCTTTATAATTAACTCTTTATAGCTTATTAAAAAATTAATCAGTTATTGTGTTTAAACTAGCCTCCCAGGCGATCAATTTACCCTGCACAAGGATGTCTCCTGCTCCATGCCTCCAGAAAAGCCAACAGCGTCTTAACTAGACATGTGCATACTGAAATATTTTGTTTCTGAAATTTTGTTTTCGTCCGAAAATTAAATTTATTTAGTTACTCCCGAAATTTGTTTTTATTCATTTAGTTTAATTATAAAAATGCATTTGTTTGAAAATCTGAATTAATTAAGGTCGAATCTGTCAGTTGAAGGCTTATGGTGTCTGTTGAATGTTCTAAGAAGATTCGACGGAGCAGCTAAACTGTACGACGCCATACATTTCCGGTCGAATGTTCCGCCTACAAGCTATAGAAGAATTCTAATGTTGTATGACTAGTAATAATTATATTTATGAATAATTATTACTAGTCAACTAGCCATCAAATTCTTCTAAAACCTATGGGCCCGAGCATTTGACCGGAAATGTACAATTGCGGCGTCATACAGTTTAGCTGGTTGTCGAATCTTCTTAGAACTTTCGACAGACACCATAAGTCTTCAATGACAGATTGCACGTTTGTATGTTTTTCGCTGCTTCGTCAAATCTTCGTCATTCATGTCGAATGGTCTACCCCAACACTGTCTCTATAATGTCGAATCTTTTCTCTCTATGTCGAATCTTTCCTCTCTATGTAGAATAATCTTGGACTAATAGAGTTATGTTAGGCACATTCGACCACAGGTTTTGATAGACACAGATCGCTATTGTCAGCGTCATGTTGAATCTTCTATCTATATCAAACTGTTGTAGCAACAAAAACGAAAATAAAGCATTTTTTTATGTTGGATCTTTCGGATTTCGGATTCTGCGCGTTAAAACGATAACGAAAATAGCCGAAATGCGGATGAAAATGCATTTGGACGAAAACGCTAGCACATGTCTAGTCTTAACTGGTATCTACACCCTGGACTACATGTCGTCTCTCTGTTGGTCCTTCGCTGTGATGGAAGCTCTTGAGTTTGCTATTAATTTTTTATTTTCTAAATAACAAAATAAACATTTTTTTTTTAAAACTATCTCCCTGGAGGGTTAATTTGTCCTGCACAATTATGTCTGCTTTCTCTATGCCTCCAGAAAAGCCAACGAATTTCACCATTGACAGGAGTGCTGTAGTTTGAGGACGTCCCTGACAAACCTAGACAGCACCCCAGGGTGCCTTGGCAACCTGGTTGAAAAAGGCTGGCTTAGGTTGTAATCTCAAATCTTCCAGCCAATACAATTATTAGGTTTACATAACCTTTATTTTTTACCTGTTACCTTCAAAGTAAATATATTTTTTCTAAACGTTATAGAAGCTGAGTATATGAGACAAAAAATTGGAAAAAGTGTTATGTGGGGATAAGAGTTCCGTCAGTTGATATCAGCTTATTTGCTGTTGCTTGGGAAACGGCACAAAAGCCAATGAAAAGAATTGCTTATGAATATGTTTATGTGTTCTGGAGACACAATGCACAAAATTGCAGTGTCAGCTTTTGCTTTATTTCATTTTTTCATTTTCTACCTGCTTTTCAAAGACGCTGCAAAGTCAGAAGGTATATGTGTCAAACACTCCGCTGAACAATCCATCCAGTTTATGAATTGTTCAGTATAATTATCCCCAGGAGCAAATATAATGATTACACAGCATGCATGTAAATACAACTCCTCCTGTATAAGCACTATTGGGTTGCAATCTGATCGTACAATCAATTGCCAATTGTACAATCAGTGTCGGCCCGTCCATTAGGGGCGCTGGCTCCGTAATCCATGCGCCCGGCCCCTAATCTACGTGCAGGGCGCCGGACGCATGCATCCTAAGGGTTTTTCTTATTTCTTTAGAGGCACGTGATTAATTGGCTTAATTGGATTAATTGAGCCCACCCAGTTGTGTGGGGATAGCGAGTTAATATTTGCTATGGTCTTCCTGATTCTCCTCCCAGCCAATCAGGAAGTTGGTCCTGAGACTTGATTGGCCGAGAGGAGAAGCTATTGTATTGGCAGCCGCACCGAGGGAAGGATGTCTTGATTGCGCCCCCCCAAAATATACAGTACCAGCCACCACTGTGTACAATTAAATCAATTGTAAAATCAATTGTACAATCACAATTGCCAACACACATGTAGTACAAGGACTGGCCTAATTGGATACAAATGGATTAACCCTCCTCTTATGTTAGCTTTCTGTTACTATCCATGATGTTAACGGGTCGGTTTTGACCCGTGTCTTAAATCAGCCATAAAATACCCTCTGAACAATTATTTATCATGCAATTTGTTTCTTACCTCTTGGTTACCTTGTTAGGCTTCTTTATCCTTGAAAATATTGGTTTTAATATTTTTGGTGTGACCCCTTAGACCTTTCTTTTGATAGCATACCTCTCATTTTCAAATTTAAAAAATGGTAAAATAAAGTCAGCAACTCTAAAATGTATTGGTCCTATGTTTCGTTACTTTATTTAGAGAAGCAGACAAGCAGGCAAAGAGATAGGCCCCTCCCTAACTACAGCTCACAGGGTTGAGAGGTGATTGGCTGTCAGTGTTACTAAGCAGAGAGAGTGTTTATGATTTCAGTTTTGGCACTTATTAGTGTCCTAAAATCCTATATTATAACTGGGTCAGAATTGACCCTAACACCATAAACGTCTTAATTTTCACCACAGTATTTTATAATTTAGTGAAAAGGATTATTTTTCTATTACATTGTTTAAATAGAGGTTCCTGACAAAGTAAAAAAATCTTGATGCAATAAACAAATGTATGTGATACTTAGAGACATTCAAAACCTGAAAATGGGTCGGTTCTGACCCTAACATAAGAGGAGGGTTAAATAGATCATGTTGGTCTTCATATTACATTGGTTTGTAAATGTAACTGACAAAGGTTTATGTCATATGTCAGCAGCGGAAGGGTTTAGAGAGAAGTTCCGCCCCCCAAAAAGCTAGTATTTGTAGCTGCTGACTTTTACTTTTAGGGCACTTACCTGTCCAGCTATCCAGCGGTTGTTGGCGCCGCCATCTCGGCTAATGGAAACTGGCAGCCTTGTGGCTTTACAGCAAGTTTCCTAGTGTGCATGTGAGAGTTGCACTGCGCTTTGTAAATGGGCTGGCTGCGGGGGGAAGGAGGACGGCCAAACCTCCTGCTTATTTCAAACATACCAAGACATGGCCCTCCACCTAAACTGACAGGCCCGGCAAGGAGAGCATTATTCAGAGAAGCAGCCAAGAGGCTCATGGTAACTCTGGAGGAGCTGCAGAGATCCACAGCTCAGGTGGGAGAATCTGTCCACAGGACAACTATTAGTCGTGCTCTCCACAAATCTGGCCTTCATTGAAGAGTGACAAGAAGAAAGCCATTGTTAAAAAGAAAGCCATAGGAAGTCTCTTTTGCAGTTTGCGAGAAACCATGTGGGGGACACAGGAAACATGTGGAAGGTACAAAGTATTGGCTCAGGGGGGCTGAATACAAACGCACGCCACACTTTTTACATACCGTATTTATCGGCATATACCACACACTTTTTCCCCCTTAAATCAAGGGGAAAATCGTGGGTGCGCGATATACACCGATACCCGCTTCCCGCGCTCAGTTTGAACTGAGCCGCCGACATATACCGAGTGCAGTACACTCGGGTACATTCGGCCAGGCTCGGCTTCGCTCGTGCTCGCGCAAAAACATCACAGAGCGTGAGCACGAGCGAAGCCGAGCCTGGCCGAATGTACCCGAGTGTACTGCATGCAGTATATGTCGGCGAAGGCGTTCAAACTGAGCACAGGAAGCGGGGATTCGACTCGAGGCGCGCGCTGAAGAAGCCGGGAGGACACCACTGATGCCAAAGACGGACCCCGGACCGGACCGGACAAGGCCGACCAATGGACGCCGCCCAAGACAACAAAACTGTAAGTACTAAAAGTACTAAAAAAAATTTTTTTACAGGTCCACATTAGGGGTTCACGCTATACGCCAGAGCGCGCAATACCCTGATAAATACTGTATTTATTTGTAAAAACATGTAAAACCATTTATTATTTTTCTTCTACTCCACAATTATGTGCCACTTAGTGTTGGTCTATCACATAAAATCCTAATAAAATACATTTACGTTTTTGGTTGTAACATGACAAAATGTGAAAAACTACAAAGGGTGTGAATACTTTTTCATGGCACTGTACATACAGTATATTGTTGCAATAAATATCCCCTTCTTTTCAGCCTGTGTCAGAAAGTGTGTTGCTGCTTACAGATTTGCAGGCTTTGGGAACAGTACCCGAGGAACTGCCCCTCCTTTGGGGGTAAGCTCTACAGATACTGTACATCAGATAGGCAGCCCATCAGCCAACCAGGAGAGCAAACATGTGCTACTAATTTAGATGCAGTGGCTTAGCATTGTCTGGCTCAGGTTAAAGTGGTTGTAATATGAAATATGAACAAAGCATATCCTTCTATAATGTGTACTTGTCTCAGTTAAAAGCACAATGTGTCATCCCTGTCTGCTGCTTCATTCCTTTGCTATCAACATGAATCACTTCTGACAAGTTTTCCTGACACCAAGAGCAAAAAGGTGACAGGGGAGGGCTGACTGACAGCCTCAGCTCTGTTCCTGTTCCCTTCCCTCCAGCTCTCCCCGCTGAGCTCTGCAAAGTGTAACTTCAGCTCTCTGCACCCTTTTTCTGACAGCTCAAACAAGCTTTATAAATTCTGCAATTTGAACGGCTGTAGAGGAGAGAAGACTGCAGATAACTATGTGCAAGGTATGTAGGGAGATTTGATTCATCTCTGTGCATCACCTGAGGCCAGTAACTTCACTGGATATATGGAAGAGTGTACAACCACTTTAGCTGAACAAACTAAAAAATCCTACCTTGAAAGTGTTAACTGCCCATTTAGTCCATGGGACGTGATAAGCAGTTTTACTTACTTGATCCTCTTCTCCCCCAACAAACGCTCCCCTCCCCTCCCCCCCCTCTACTCCAGTAGTGGATTGTCTCTCAGTGTCCTCAAGTCCATTGCAAGGCTATGCAACGGTCTTGATGACATCAGAAGACCACCGGAGCATGGAGGGTAGAAGGGTCCGGGGACCGGTCTAGCAGCATAGAGGGGCCTGTGGAAGTGGAGGATAGAGTAGGTATACAGTAGAACCTTGGATTGCGAGCATGATTTGTTCCAGAAACATGCTTGTAATCCAAAGCACTTTTATATCAAAGTGGATTTCCCCATAAGAAATAATGGAAACTCAGATGATTCGTTCCACAACCATTTATTCACAAGTCCTTCAGTTTATAGTCCATATAAAAAGATTTCAGCAATGTGACCAGGTTGTGTAACCATAAAATGTCCATCCACAAATGGAAGCCTCCACACGGGGATTAGAAGCAAAATCCAGCAGGAGCTACAGAGTATAAAAGAGAAGAGAGGCATCTCTAAAGCCCTGTACACACGATCGAATATCCGATGAAGCTGACTTTCACCAGTCTTGCCTACACACCATCAGTCAAAAATCAACGCGGTCATGTAAAACACTACGACATGCTGAGAAAAATTACGTTCAATGCTTCGGAGCATGCGTTGACTTGATTCTGAGCATGCATGGATTTTTGACCGATGGACCAAAAAACACAGACGATCGTTTTTTTATCCATAGGAAAAATTTAAACATGTTCTATTTTTTTTTCACCGATGGAAAACAAACCGATAGGGCCCACACATGATCGGTTTGACTGATGAAAACAGTCCATAGGTCCGCTTTCATCGGACTAACCGATCGTGTGTACAGGGCTTAAGAGAAGCAATATGTTGCTAAAAGTTGTACATTCATTAAATGTAACCATATTGCTACACTCAGGCCGCGTACACACGATCAGTCCAAACCAATGAAAACGGACTGAAGTTCATTTTCATTGGTTCACAGACTGATGGTCTGATGTGCGTACACACCATCAGTTCAAAAACCAATCATGTCAGAACGCGGTGACGTAAAACACAACGACGTGCTGAAAAAAACAAAGTTCAATGCTTCCAAGCATGCGTCGACTTGATTCTGAGCATGCGCGGGTTTTGAACCAATGCTTTTGCGTACTAACCATCGCTTGGACCGATGGTCAGACGTCCATCAGTCCAATTTTAAAGCAAGTTTTAAAACTTTGGACTGAAGGACAAAAGACTGATGGGCCACAGGAGCTGCGGTGGCTCAACGTGATTGGCACTGCGCTGACAAGCCATTCACCTCTGCAGCCAAGGGTTCGGATCCCGGTATCGGCTACATGTGAATTGAGTTTGGTGGTCTCAGCCTGGCTCCCGGTGGGTGTGCTATGCAAGGTACGCCTGTGCTTAGTACGCCCCCCCCCCCCCCCAACAAAAAACAACCACACTTGCACGCACACAAAATTAGTTTAACACACATGCACTTTGGCCATGCGGTCTCCTAAAAAAGAGAGGCGAAGGACCTGCGGGGCTGGCTGAGCGGGCTAGACCCCCTCACTTCCTCATAGGGGGAGTCCCTCTGCCCCGTTGGGCTCCCAAGCGGAGCAGGTAGGGCGGGGTAAGTGGGAGTCCCTACCTCACACCCGCAATTGGCACCCGGGGGCATGGAGAAGGATGGCAGATTGCCTCCGGGGGGAGGGTCTGCCTACTCCCAACTCCTGCAGTCCGGCTCCTCTCTCTCGAGTTCACGCACAAAATACACTTTAAAAAAAAAAAAAAAGACTGATGGGCCATACACACGGTTGATTTGGACCGATGAAACTGAACATCAGTCCGTTTTCATCGGTTTGGACCGATCGTGTGTACACAGTCTTAGAGGCGCCCCTAATCTATTTTATACTCAGTTGTGATGTGACCCTACTTGTATATCAAGACATAGCTTTTGTATTTTGCTTGTCTTGCAAAACGCTCTCAAACCAAGTTACTCTCAAACCAAGGTTTTACTGTAACTGCTTTTCATGGTCCCCTAGGCATAAACACGCTGTTAACTCTTGCAGTAAAGATGCAGTACTTTTTTAGTTTAAATTAGTTCAGCTTTAAAAGACTGTAAACAGTGAATCGTGGTGCCAAATACACAAAAAAAAATTGATTTAGGGTTTACATGCACTTTAAATGTTAGCTGCAAAGGTTACTCTGTCACCTTCACAATACTGACTGCTGTTGACAGGTGTAAAGTGCAGCCATAGAGAAGAGCCAATAAAAATAGCAAACTTAAAAAAAAAAAAATTGCCTTTACATTTACTGTAATGATTTCTTTCCTCTGCAGTGACCAAGAAGTACAGTTTCGGGAAGATGGCATTTTCTCTTCAGCGGTCTATTCTTTTTTTCTCGTTGTTCTGTTCATTGGCTTGTGCCTCCTCCTAGATTTCAGGATATCTGCACCAGGCAATTTTGTAGATAATAAAAGTGGAGGCGTTTCACTAATTTAAAAAAAATCTAGTAATAGATCTCATGTTCTAGCAGGGATACTTAAAGTGACACTAAACTCTTCAATTCAAGTATGTATTCTCAACTACTTGCCAATTGCCAACGTATATAAATGTGATTCTGCACTTCTGGGTAGGGGGGCATGCCCATGCGCCACCAGCGTGCAGCTTCTGCTGTGATTTGTCACAGCAGAAGCCGATCTGCTGGTGCCAGCGAATTGATGTCCATCAGCACCAGCCGATCATCGGGAAAATATACTATGTAAACAAGGCAGAGCTCCGTTCTGACAGGGGAGGGAAGTGATGGATTTTCTTTCCATGCAAAGCAGGGAACAAAATTCATCACTTCCCTTAGTAAAAGCAGCACATACAGTACAAAAAAACACTGGCTGGGCACACATTTAACGCTTTGATCTCCCTAGATGTTTAACTCCTTCCCAGCCATTGTCATTAGTACAGTGACAGTGCATATTTTAAGCACTGGTTCCTACAAAGTCTCAAAAGCTGGGCTTTTTTCAGGGGGAACTTGGTGGAACTCAGTTCCACCACCTCTGGCTCAGACCCTTTGGTGCCTGCTTACCACAATCACTTGTAAACACAGAAGTCTGGTTTCTGTGTTTATAAGTGACAGCTCTGCACTGTATGTAATTCAATCCTGGTATTTAATGCCCCTTTAAGACCCTCCTACTGCTTTCGTGAAATTTGATGTAATTTGGGGGGGGGGGGGGTCAGAGGAGGGGTTTTGTGGGGCCATGGTTAAGTTCCAGCACCTATTGTTTGAGGAAAAAGCCCTTGTCAAAAGGATCAGGTAGTGCCTGATTGACCACCGCAATATCGCAGTGCCGCTATAAGTCTCTGATCACCGCCATAACCAGTATAAAAATAAATGAATTTATATATATTCCAGTATATATCCCAAAGTTTGTACATGCTATAACATTTTGCAAACCAATCAAGAAATTAAAAATGCAGAGGTGATCAAATACCACTAAAAAGAAGCTCTATGTGTGGGAAATAAAGGACGCACATTTTACTTGGGTACAGCCTTACATGCCCACGCAGTTGTCAGTTCAACCACTTCCAGACTGCCCCACAAACATTCACTGCGGCAGGGTCAGCCCGGGTGCGCAAAATCACGTACCTGTACGTGATTTTGTGCACGTGGTTTACAAATAAATATGTGAAAAGTGCGGTGTGCATTTGAATTTGTAGAATCACCTTTCACTGCAATTACAGCTGTAAGTCTTTTTGGGGATGTCTCTACCAGCTTTTCACATCTAGAGAGGTAAAATTTTGCCCATTCTTCTTTGCAAAATAGTTCAAGCTCTATCAGATTGGATGGAGAGTGTCTGTGAACAGCAATTTTCAAGTCTTGCCACAGATTCTCAATTGGATTTAGGTCTGGACTTTGACTGGGCCATTCTATCACATGAATATGCTTTGATCTAAACCATTTGATTGTAGCTCTGGCTGTATGTTTGGGGTCGTTGTCCTTTTGGAAGGTGAACCTCCGCTCCAGTCTCAAGTCTTTTGCAGACTGTAACAGGTTTTCTTCTAAGATTGCCCTGCATTTGGCTCCATCCATCTTCCCATCAACTCTGACCAGTTTCCCTGTTCCTACTGAAGAAAAGCATCCCCACAACATGATGCTGCCACCACCATTTTTCACAGTGGGGATGAAGGCAATTGGTACCACTAGTACCACTAGTTTTACTGCTTCATCTATCTCTTCTATCAGGTTATAGATAAATCATTTTAAATAATTTTAAACAGGACTTTTATTGCGCTGCACTCTTTTTTTTTTTTCAATTTGGTATAAGGCAATGTGAAATTTTCTTAGTGTCCAGCTTGCAATATTTCTTGTCTACTATATATTTTGGGCATAAATATATTTTTGTGCTGATTGTATTTTGTTACTCCATTTTTATTGCTGTCGGTGTTATAAAGATTCACCCTCTCTATTTGTCCTGTTTACCATTATCATTAACCACTTAAGACCCGGACCAATACGCTGGTAAATGACCCAAGGTGTTTTTGCGATTCGGCACTGCGTCGCTTTAACAGACAATTGCGCGGTCGTGCGACGTGGCTCCCAAACAAAATGTGCGTCCTTTTCTTCCCACAAATAGAGCTTTCTTTTGGTGGTATTTGATCACCTCTGCGATTTTTATTTTTTGCGCTACATACAAAAATAGAGCGACGTTTTTGAAAAAAAAACACTATTTTTTACTTTTTGTTAAAAAAAAAATCAAATAAACTAAATTTTAGTCAAACATTTAGGCCAAAATTTATTTAGCCACATGTCTTTAGTAAAAAAAAAAATTGCGAAAAAAAAAAATAGCTACCTAGCGGGAACAGCGACACTAATACAGCGATCAGAAAAATGATCGCTTAGTGACGCTGGCAATAGGGAGTGAAAGGGTTAACTAGGGCGGTGATCAGGGGGTTAAAACTTTATTAGGGAGGGGTGGGGGGGCTTTCCTGAACCTAACACTAACTGATTTTACACTGCCTGTCACACTGACACTAAATGCAGTGATTAGATCACTGCATTCAGTGACACTGTGACAGGGGGGGTGGGGGGGGGGCAGATCGCAAGGGGTTAAGTATGCCTATGTGTGTGTATGTCAGTGTAGTGTTGGTGCAGGACTTACTGTGAGGTGTTTCTCCCATTGCAGCGGTTGGAAATACCGCTGCGATGGGAGATTACATCACTTCCCCCTTCCTGTGTTTACACAGGAGGAGGAAGTGACACAAAGGGGGAGCACGCGCATTGGCTGGGAGCGATCGCGGGGGGGCGGGTAAACACTGACATCCGCCTGCTCGTCCCGGATCGCTCCCGGAGCCAGGGGGACCCCCGCACGCCGCGGAGGGGGTCCCGATGGGACCCCCGAACCGCACGAAGGCGGGGACGTAAATTTACGCCCTTGTGCCTGTACGAGCCATGTTGTGGCCGTATATGTGCGTGCGGGGGTCCTTAAGTGGTTAAAGTCAAAATATAAGATAGTCCCAAATTTTGGGGTGTCCCTAGAAAAGTAATAGAGGGGAAATCTTCCAAAGGGGACACTAGTTCTGGTAACATGAGAAAAGCCCAAAGGGATTGCCTTGATTTGAAGGGATTTGTTAATAATAATAATAATATGAATAAATAAAAAAAGAATACCTAAATTAAGGTAGACATCGGGCCCCAGGAACTCAGGTTACTTACCGACACATAGTTTACTGCACTGGGTTCAATTGTATTTTTCAATACATTCCCAGCTATATAGTTACATAGTTACATAGTTAGTCAGGTTGAAAAAAGACACAAGTCCATCCAGTTCAACCATAAAAAAATAAACAAACAAAATAAAAAACATAGTACAATCCCATACATCCAACTCCATACCCACGGTTCCTATAGTGCCCCTTAAAGGGTCACTAAAGGAAAACATTTTTTTTTGCTGAAATGACTGTTTACAGGGTATACAGACATAAAAGTTAACTGATTCCTTTTCAAAATGATTAAAAATAGATAAAAATCAATCATATAATGTGCCTGCAGGTTAGTTTGACTTTTGAACTGGCTTCATGTTTCTGAAAAGTAGAAATAGACACACAGAACAAAAACAAACAAATCCAGGGCAGTGTTTTGTTTTTAAAATGAATCTGGTTGGTTCTGGGAAGTTTTAGACACACAGTAATGACAGCTTAAACCATCGTGAGAAATCTCCCAGTATGGTGGTTATAAGGAAACAGACAAGCAGGAAGTGTGGAGAACAGATCAGGATTACAGCAACTTCAAAGCAAAAACGAACAATAAGGACATGAAACCAGTACTGCAGTAAGGTAAATGAAGCTATTTAGCTAAAAAAAAAAAAATCCTTTAGTGATCCTTTAATATCTAACTTACTTTGAAACCATCAATTCACAGTTGATTTAATGCCCTGGGCCCTCCCTTTTCATTGCAACTTTGCACATCAGATAGTAAGTCCATCAGTTGGCACGTCCCCCCTCTTTTGGTGGCGTCCACTGTCCCGGTTCTGGCAGGGGCTTCAGATATTCTTCTGACGAAGCGGCAATAGACAGTGAATCTAGTTAAGATTCGTTTGTGACCCACAACCCCATTGTGATTCTCCCTGTTTGGGGGCTTTTCCACTGGTGATATGTATGGATTGGCACTATGCTTTTGATCTGTATATGAATGTGTGTTGTTTTTTATTGATTGTGTAATAATAAAACCTCATTTTTATTTTTCTATCTATGTGTTTCTACACTTGATTCTACTTTTTAAATCTGTACCGAGATAGCCCAGCTGCGCCCACCCTTTGGAACTTTGGTTTGAGGACCAAAATACTCTCATTTCTATATATCAGGTTATGATAGTAGCAATAAATATACAGCAACATTTTTTTTTTTTTTACTATTTTATAACAGTTTTCCTTTGATGATAATAGTAATAAAAAAACATGAGACATCCATTACCATTTATCAAAAGGTATAATCCAACTGGATGCAAAAAGTAGATCATATGTACGGTTTTACTAATACAAAGTTAGGCATTTGGATTTGTTTTATCCTTAGGTGCAAAGGGGTTAAATAAATGATCTAAAGTTACAATCGTATCCCAACTATTGATCGAAATCCACTTCCCTGTGTGTGGTATATCAATTGAGTAGATTGTCAATTATAGATTATATTTATTATATAAAAACAATTATATAATTTATCAAAGCATGTATGACCACTATTAGGTTTATAAATTTGGCACAAATAATTTCAGCTTCAATGTCCCTGGCATGCCATTTTCCCACAACTACCTTGCTAATCCAGCACACCTTTTTAAATTAAGACTTTCATAATGAACCAGTCAAAGTACGACCTTAAAGGTTTATGTCAAAGAATCATTAAACTACAGGCAGCTGTCATTGTATACCTTAGCTAGCCGGCTTGTTTGTCTTAAAAAAAAACTCTCAAGGTTACCTAATAGACTCAGAAAGTTAAGTCACTTTACTGGTATCCCATGACAATAATAAAATGTAATTGGAAATACTTAAGATAAAATATTAGTGAATTATGAAGGAACTTGGCATGGCTGCCGCATCTATACTTCTTTGCTGTCAGATCATTTGCATCAATTATTGTTTGCTGCAGTTTTTTAAGAAAAAAATTAAAGAAAATCATCAGCAAGCTATTATTAAGTAAGATAATTACACGATAGGCAACAAATATATCTGTTATGCACTACTACGGTGGCAAACCAACATCTAATACTTTAAATAGCGTATTAGTTATGGGAGATTGCAGAATGCTGACACATTACAATAAGCGATAATCTGTTACAATTCATCAAATCCAGTTTGGCTCTGGGGTACTTTGCATGTTATTAAAGTTTTGTATTTTTTTAATTGCTGTCATTAATAAATGTATAACCAGGATGTTTGTGCAAACCATGACAATTGTAAGGCAACAGAAACATGGAAGTCTTCTAATTATTATTGCCTCTACTGCCATCTTTGTAATTTACCATATATATGCATCTGCATTGTTTGGTTTTTAAAGCTAAACTCCATTCTTCCCTTTTCCCAATTCTGATACATTTTTGGCTATAATCCCTGTGACGGAACATCCAATATATGTTTGAGTGCTTCCTTTATATACCGCTTCATCTGAATATAGATATCAGATATTATAGCACATATTACCGAGAACTAGGCAGGACTCGTTTGGCTGCAAAGCTGGAACTGTTTATTCAAACACATATACAGAGAGATACACTCAGAGGACCATCCCCCTTCTTTGCATAGTGACGCAGGGGGTAATCTACATTCAGGAATAAGAGACACAGGTATTCAAACTTTTCAACAGTTGACCGTTTTTGGGAGGGGCTGCTGGAGAACCCCTCCCCTTTCACCACTAATCCACATAGAACCCCTCCCGTTTCACCACTTATCCACATAGACATATGCATCCCATAATAGGTTGCTCCCAAGGCAGACACACCAATAGAACAATGGGATACAGGCAATTAACAAACACATAGCATCCCCCACCCCACCTCCAAACCATCTAGCAATAGTCTCGGACGAAATGTGGGCGGAATGTCCACATTTCGTGATTTGTGTGGTTCAACACTAACCACACATATAGAACCCTGGGTAACAGGGGTAAAAGGAAATGCTAAGTCCAGTGTGGTTGTACAGTGAGTCTGATTAGTGCAGATCAGACTTCGGTTCTCGGTCACCAAGTGCCCCTAATAGACACAGGATGACTTACACATAGGAGGGGGAGCTGGACAAGGAGTTTCCAGAGTTCTTAAAGGTAAGCTGGGTTCCACAAGCCCCCTGTCAAAAGTGACTCCCATCACAATCCCCACTAAAGCTAGGTTCACATCTATGTGCGGTTGATGCATTTTTGCGGCACGTTATGCATTTTTTCCTGTACATTTTACATTTTTGGATTTGGCCAATGGCAAGCTATTTGTTGATGTTGCTGAGTTGTCATGCAGGAAAGGCAACAAAAAGTCTCACAAGCGTGTCAAAATCACATGTACTTTTGATGTGATTCCAATGTCTAATGCATCAAAAATGCACGATACTGTGTGTAAAAGTCCCTGCACCTTTAAAAAAATGCATTGCAGGAAACTGCATAGATTTGAATCATAATTGGCTTCTGGGGAGAGAAGGACAGCCGACAAAGGATCCCCCATAGTATGTCTATGGGTGACATCACAGTCCAGACATTTTAGCCTTTGTCAGCACTCTCTCCTCTCCCCTAAAGCTGGCTGCTGATTAGATCACATGACCAGACTGAGAATAGATAAGTATAAGTCTTCCTTCTACAGAGTAGTTAGAATAGGAATTCAAAGGGTGAAGGAGCTGCTGTAAGCTTAGTTAGATCTAGGCTGGAATCCCACTTTAGGAATGAAGTTAACAAAATTATTTTCGCATTGAGACCCATCTACCAAAACTGGGTCACAGTCCCCCAAAATATAGCAAATGCAAAAATCTAAACTAAGCAATAGAAAGAGTTGTCAAAGGGCTCAGCAGAGAAGTGGGGTAAACATGCAAGCAAAAGGTCAGGAAAAAGTCATACAATAGTTAACATTTTATTTTCTACTCTAACTAGGCCAACTTTTTTTTTTGTTTACAAAAGTTTATTGTAAAGTATAAATTAGAATACAAGCATAGGTAGGAAAAACATAACACTTTTCATAGGCATATCAGTGATTTAGTAACACGTAAGGCAGTTTGTAATGAATGGTCCCTGAGTGAGCAAAGGATAATCTCAGTAGCACATCATTATAATTTAATGTGTAGAAAAACAATGAAAACATCAATTAGCAATCTACCAATATGACCATTTGGCTTCAAAGACCTGTAGGCTGTCATTTATTGTGTGGTATATTCTCTCCGAGAGTTTCAATAGTTCCATCCTGTCAAGTACCTGTGACCATATTACTTCCCCAGATCTCCAGTTAAGTGCAATCATCCATTGCACCGAGCTGCATAGTGAATGGAGGAGTCTGGAGCACGGGGGAGGGATGCCGGGGACATCTCCATATAGTAGGCAGATTAATGGGGTGAGGGAGACCTTATGTTTAGAGGAGTCCTCGAATCTGCGAGCTACTTCTAGCCAGATCTGTGATAGACGTGGGCAGCTCCAGAAGATGTGAAGTAGTGTACCCTCAGATTGGCAGCCCCTGAAGCAGTCAGGAGAAACTGTCGGGTAAAAGGTATGGATTTTAGATGGAGTTAGGTACCATCTTGTAAATAGTTTTGTTGGGGTTTCCCTAAAGGATACTGCTTTGTTACTTTTCCTGAGATTTTCGGACATAGAATACCATGTATCCGGGGGGAGGTCAATACCTAAATCTGATTCCCAGGGTAACATGGGTTGGGTTTTTTCAAAGGGAGAGAAATCATTAAGGCAGTTGTAGAGCCTAGAGATCATTCCTCTGTCTCTGGATGAGGATTTGCATATTCTCTCAAAAATTGTCATATTTGGGCTCGTGGAGAGTGAGAAATGTGTTTGAAAAAATGATTTGATTAAATGGAATCTCTCAATCTCTGAGGAGGGGAGGTTAAAGTCCTTTTGAAGGGATTCAAAACTTCTAAAGTTCCATTTAGATTGTAGTGAGCCTAAGGAAGTTAGCCCAAGGTCTATCCAGGTAGAGACAGAGTGTCTGTCTTTATATGCAAGAGGTAGTCTGGGGTCACCTAGGAATGATGTGAGTGAAGAGATTGCTGAAGCTAGTGAGAAAGTGTCGCTGGTGTTTTGCCAGAGTTTGAATGCATGAGCCACTATAATGTTGCGTTTGATGAGGTCTTTATAAAGGACATATTTAGACCAAAGTATCCCTTGTAGGTGTAACGGAAATATAGATGAGGTCTCAAAGCTCATCCAGGGGATATTTTTATTTGGGGAAAACCATTGGGAAATCTGTGAAAGGCGTGCGGCTGAAAAATATTTCCATAAGTTGGGGAGACCCAGACCGCCCTTAGACTGTGATTTATATTGTAGGGTGTAACTATATCTTGGTCTCTTGTCACCCCAATTTATTAATGTGTCTCTGAAGTGCCTCGAGTTTAGTTTTAGGGATATTGATTGGAATGGAGCGAAAGTAGTATAAGAGTTTGGGGAGGATGTTCATCTTGATTGCGCAAACTCTGCCCAAAAAAAAAATATGATAAGAGGACCAGGAGAGAGGTAATGCGTGCCAATAATGGGGTGTAGTTAGCCTTATATAAGCCGTTGTAAAAAGGAGTGATGTTAACACCAAGATATGTAAGTGAGGAGGAGATCCACGTGAAAGGGAAGTTGGACTGAAGAAGGCCAAGTTCGGCTGAGGGGATGTTAATGGGTAGTGCGGAGCATTTGCTTAAATTGATTTTTAGTCCTGAGACTTTATGGAAAAGTTCTAGTTGTCTGAGAAGTATAGGTAGGGAGGTATGGGGGTTGGTAATGTATATCAGTGCATCGTCAGCATATAAACTGATCTTGTATTCTTGATGGTTTTTGGTATATCCTTTTATATCTGGATTAGCGCTGATAGCCTGGGCTAAGGGCTCTATGGCTAAAGCGAAGAGGAGTGGGGATAGGGGGCAGCCCTGTCTGGTACCTCTACCTAATGGAAAAAAATCAGAGTTGATACCAGGTAAACGGATGCGGGTCTGTGGGGAACTGTATAGAGCATTGAACCCTTGCAGAAATGCACCAGAGATTCCAAATTTGGGAAGCAAGTGATTCAGGTATGACCAGCTGACACTGTCAAACGCCTTGTGAATATCAAGACTGAGAAGACAAGTTTGGCGTGCATGGAGGTTAGCATCCTGGATAATGTTGGTAACAATGTGACCAAAAATGAGATTGCGCTAAATAATACATATAAGTGAATAGAAATGCTGATTTAGGCATGTGCACAACATATATAAGTCCATCAGCATGTGAAAGAGTTCATAATCCAGTGATCCCACAGGTGCCAACAAATCAACTTGGAAAAGTGTGGTATAGATGAAACCTCCACCGAAATCATATGTAGCCTCTTACCAAAAAGACATGAAATATAAGCCTGATACGATCTATGATGCTGGATGATGGTCACAGGGGAGTTCCACTGCACACAGCCTGATTGTCAGATGTAAGCTATCTCCCGATAGGTCATCAACAGGCACATAAAAAACAAAGGCCTCACATAGCATAAAACCTTAATTTATTGAATAAAAGAGAGATGGCTTGCACTTACATCAATGTGAAGAAAACATCACATGAAACATATCAGCCGGCCGGCTAAAAACAAACAGCCCGTATTCCGGGTAGAGAGATTGGAGCACGCGGTGACGTCAGAACGTCAGAACGTCTCCTCCCTACGTTTCGTCTGAAAGACTTGATCACGGGATACCGTATCCCGTGATCAAGTCTTTCAGACGAAATGTAGGGAGGAGACGTTCTGACGTCACCGCGTGCTCCAATCTCTCTACCCGGAATACGGGCTGTTTGTTTTTAGCCGGCCGGCTGATATGTTTCATGCAATGTTTTCTTCACTTTGATATAAGTGCAAGCCATCTCTCTTTTATTCAATAAATTAAGGTTTTATGCTATGTGAGGCCTTTGTTTTTTATGTGCCTGTTGATGACCTATCGGGAGATATCTTACATCTGACAACCAGGCTGTGTGCAGTGGAACTCCCCTGTGACCATCATCCAGCATCATAGATCGTATCAGGCTTATATTTCATGTCTTTTTGGTAAGAGGCTACATATGATTTCGGTGGAGGTTTCATCTATACCACACTTTTCCAAGTTGATTTGTTGGCACCTGTGGGATCACTGGATTATGAACTCTTTCACATGCTGATGGACTTATATATGTTGTGCACATGCCTAAATCAGCATTTCTATTCACTTATATGTATTATTTAGCGCAATCTCATTTTTGGTCACATTGTTTTCTGTGTAGTATAACACTTTATGATTGCAGCTTTATTTCTTTGTCACATTAATGAGCGCAACAACATTTTTTTCAATGTTGGTAACAAGCCTGATGTTGTCTGAGATCTGTCTGTTAGGTATAAAACCAGATTTGTCGATGTGTACTAATTGGGGTATGACTTTGGCGAGCCTGTCTGCTAGGATCCTGCCAAAGATCTTGAGATCGTTATTCAGGACCGATATGGGGCGGAAATTTTGGGGGAGTGAATGATCTTTGTTGGGCTTGGGAATTAAGGAGAGATTAGCCAATAACATTTCTCTTGGGAAGGAATTGCCTTCCAGGATATGATTAAAGAGGTTTTTTAAATGGGGGGCAAGAAGGGGGGCATATTTTTTGTAGTATAAGGAGGTGTATCCATCAGGACCAGGTGCTGTGGAGGTTTTGAGTGATTTGATAATATGTGTAATTTCTTCTACCGTACAGGGTGCGTTAAGAGAGAGTTCAAATGTTCATGATTAAGGGAGGGGAGGTTGAGGCCATCAAGCCAAGATTTAGCAGCCTCATTAGGGGGAGTGTTGGGGTTTGACATGAGGTCTTGATAAAAAGAGGTGAACATTTCCATTACTTTCTGTGGATGGGAAACTAGGTTACCCTTATAATTTCTAAGTTTGTATGTATGCGTAGGATTACTGTCTTGCTTAAGTTTCCTTGCAAACATTGCTGAGTGGGAATTGCAGTGCAGCATGTACTTGGCTTTGGAGAACCTGAGGGACTTATCAACATTGGCGGAGAGGAGGGTATCTAGGGACTTGCGTTTTTCTTGTATTTGTTGGGTAATGGCAGGATCAACTGCGTGATGAAGTTTGATGTACAGATGGTGAAGTTCATTAGTGGAGTCAGTATCTCCGCCATACATGTCAGTCTGCAAGTAGGACAGACATATGAGATATGTTGGTTATGTGTACCCATGAGTGAAGAGGAACAAGAATACATATACACTATGCTTGTGCAACACAAATATAATTTTTCTGTAAAGAAACGTAGGAGATAGTACTCCTGGTATAAACCAGAATCTGTAAAAAAGGTGGCAACCCGTTTGTTCTGGTACTAAACAAAGCAAACATAAAGGAAGAGAGAAAAAGAAAAAAAAACATGAAGGATAAAAAAAAATTATCCTTATCCTGCGTCAGATCCAGCCAGGCCATCACGAGTGGTGGTCTAGATAGAGATCGAGGCAGGAGTGGGGTCAAACTAGCTGCGGCGGACACACCCGGACAAAAAGACATGTTAAACTGTAAAAAAACATCATATCAGTGCATGGCAACTTAAAACTGCAGTGCAGTAACATATAACACTCTAAAATTAGAGAACAGGGCCAGTATAACTGACTGTAACATTATATTGTAGAGGTGGAAGCAGGAGAAGGATGTGACCCTGTGGTTTGAGTCACAATCACTCCAACAGGGAGGGAGTAGCCCAGGTGGAACGTGAGGCAGTCCTGTGCAGCACCCGGGGATTAAAGTTTAGGAAGTTCAGGATGGTTCCCTTTTTTGTGCACGAGATGAACAGGGCTGTAGCATGAGATCCTTCTGAGTAGCGGAGCACAGGGCAAAATAGGATGATGGAAGAGATATCTGTTAGAGAGGCTTGTTCAGTACAGAAAGTACTGTGTATTGAAGTGTCTGCTACAGGAACCCATGAGCTAGATGTATGGCTCAGTGAGAAGTGTTAGAGTCTTTCCAGCAGGGGGAGTGGACCTCTAGTGGGGGATGTGTGATTCCAGTGTAATAGATCTGGGCAGCGTTAGTAAGTCCAAGAGGTCTCCTTTTCTCTCCTGCAGTATCAGCATGGGTTAGTTGTATTGGAACACACTGAATCCTATAGTGTTGGGCATTGTTAAAGCAAGGGGTTAAGTTTCTGGAATGCAGTAATCTTCAGTATAGAAAGTGCAATAGCTTGAAGAATTAGTTGAGAGTTCACATGGGCTGGTTTTACTGGTGGTTGAATAATCTTCTCTGGTCTCTCTGGCTGCGCTTGTTGGAAGGAGTAGACCAAATAGGTGAGGGTCTTGGGGTGGCAGGGAGCCGTGGGTGAGGTTCGTTAGGCAAAAGACCTAATTTAATCAGCAGCTCTTTACCTTCGATCACATTATAGACTGTATATGTGGATCCATTGTGAGGTATGGTCAGCTTAAAGGGAAATCCCCATTTGTATCTTATCCTGGCTGATTGTAGGACAGAGGTGACCTCTTTCATCCTGCGCCTTCTGTCTAATGTAGCTGGGGAGATGTCAGGGAAGATTTGTATGCGTTTTCCCTCAAAGGAGATGTTGGGGCTATTTCTGGAAGCACGCATGATGTCTTCCTTCACCAGAAAATCCTTCATGCACATGATGATATCTCTGGGGGGGTTTTCAGAGGGGGGGTTTGGGACGGAGGGCCCTGTGGATCCTGTCACAGGCGAAGGCGGATAATGGTTTCTCTGGAAGGAGACCATGGAAAATCTGGGACACAGCTGGTAATAAATCAGTAGTAGATTCAGGTATACCGCGCAGTCTAACGTTTTGGCGGCGATTTCTATTGTCCAAATCCTCTACTTAGGCTTGCATGAAAGCAAAGTTATCGGCCAGGTTCTCATAGTCTTTTCTCAGGTCATTATGTGCTAGGGAGAGTTCATCATGTTTTGTCTCCAGGAGATCTGTGCGTCCTCCTATGCTAGCAATTTCCTGGGAGAGTGCAGCAGTGGATTTATGTACTTCTTTTTCTATTTTGTCCACTAGTTTATTAAAGACTGCTGTGAGACTCTCAGCTATGTCAGCTTTGGAGAGGGGGGAGTTGTACTCACGGTTCTCCAGATCTTTGGGAGGGTGTGAGGTGATTACATCCTCTCCCCACACGCTGCTGCAGGCGCCATTTTGGGATGTCTTCCCTGTCCTCTGCTCCATAGTGAGAAGAAAGTTTGTCAGCGTGTGTTGCTGGCTCCGGTTTTTCTTCCTTTTGGTGCCAGGCATGCACCCCGTGTTCCCGCAGGGGTGCTGGTGTATTTGGGCAAAAAACGAGCGTTATAGCCCTGGGGAAACGGCCGTTATGTGTCCGGGTGTGGAGGAGATGTGGCTAGGCACTTCCCATAAGCGTCGCGCCGAGCATGCGCCCCCACTAGGCAAACTTTTTCTTTCACTGTTTGTATGAAAAAGCCTGCAATTAAAATCAATGCCTTTTGCCTTTAGTAAAAAAATGTGTAAAGACCTGGCAGCCTAAACAGATGGTGAGCAGGTTTTAAGCCTTCCGCCAGTGTGATGATAATAGCGTTGTAAACACAGCACATCATTTGTATTCATTATTTTTAACATGCTATGGGAGAACGCAAAACTTTTCCTGCATAGCGTTATGTAGACAGAACTTTAAAGATGCACATGGCAGATTAGAACCAATCTGTCCCTATTAGCGAGATTCCGGGACATAGATCTGCATTTGTTCATCATCTTCTCTAGACATGCTTGTTATTTGGGGATTTGACTCAGTGCAAACAGAAGTTTTGGCTTTAAAGGGTTAGTTCACCTTTACTTACTTATCACAAAAAATTCCCTATGCATTACAGTGTCCTTAAAGTGCAAGTCTGGTCAAAACCCAACTAGGCTGCTCCCAGCCCTAGTTTAAGCCCTATACTAACTATCCTGTAGAGTAGGGGTCTCCAAACTGCGGCCCGCGGGCCGCATGTGGCCCTTTGCTTGCCTTTATCCGACCCTTTCCTTCCACTAACACCAAAGATGGAGCACTATTCCTCCTACTGATACCAACAGTGAGGCACTATTCCTGCCACTAATAACTTCAGTTAGGCACTATTCCTGTCACTGATACCTTTAGTGAGGCACTATTCCTGCCACTGATACCAACTGTGAGACACTATTCCTGCCACTGATACCAACATTGAGGCACTATTCCTCCCACTGATACCAACAGTGAGGCACTATTCCTCCCACTGACACCAATGATGTCATTCTTTTACTCCTACTAACCACCAAGCTTATGGCATTGTTTACTTCCACTGATGCTGGGCATTTTCTACTCCCACCTCCTACAGTTTGAAAGGTGGTAAATTGGCCCTTTGTTTCGAAAGTTTGGAGATCCTTGCTGTAGGGGAAAGATATCTATACTTTCTATTCTGAGGGCATTCTGGTCAAGTTATGTGATTGGATCTCCAAATAAAGATTGCCATACTCCTATCAAAGTTCCTCCCTATCAGCTTACTGTATATACTCGAGTATAAGCCGACCTGAAAATAAGCAGAGGCACCTAATTTTACCACAAAAAAATGGGAAAACGTATTGACTCAAGTATAAGCCTAGGGTGTCCATCTGCATACCTCCTTGTGCCTCACTTTGTCTCACTGTGTCCATGCCTCACGGTGCCTATGCTTCAAAGTGCCCATGCCTCACTGTGGGTCTATGTATCGGTACTGGGTCCCCAAAGTCATTGGAGAAATGACCGTTTAACATGGGAGTCTATGGAAGGGGTGCCTGACTTTGAAAATCGGTGCTCCCCGGTCGTAGGTCCCCCGGACAACAAACTTTGCACACTTGTAGAGGAAATATGTGCCAAGTTTGAGGTCCAAGGAACCTACAGCCGGCCGTACTGCCTCCCCAAATTCCAGGAGATCAGACGGAAAAAGGTGACTCGAGTATAAGGCGGCGTACACACGGCCGAGGTTCTCGCTGAAAACCAGCGAGAACCTCGCTGGAATGCACATTCCAGCGAGGACCTCGGCCGTGTGTACGGTCTCGGCGAGCTTCCCGTCGGGAAGCCCGTCGAGCCGAAATAGAGAGCACGCTCTCTATTTCCTCGACGGCCCGCCTGGAAGAATGGCTGGTTGCCATTCCCGACGGGCGGGTCGCCGAATTCGACGGCCGGGAGAGAACCTCGACGGGCGGAACGATGTGTTCTGCCCGTCGAGGTTCTCTGCCGTGTGTACACGGCCTAAGCCAAGGGGGGCATTTTTAGCACAAAAAAATGTGCTGAAAAACTTGGCTTATTCTCGAGTATATATGGTACAACTAACTAATCCAGTAACTAAACACTACTTTAGATTTGTTTTTAAACCAACTAACTCCAAGGTGTCTGGTGCCCCTTCCATCCTGTGACGTAGGCCCCAAGCTTATTTTATTCCCTTCGTTTGTAGCTACATGCCTATCTATCTGACTGTAAAGAGTTATTTAGATCTACCAAAAACGATGTACTGCAAGAAGCCTGCCTCTTCCAGTTTCTTAAACAAGTTTCTTACTGCACACGTGTAGTATGCCCAAGATTGCCGATGCTTGTGCAGTGCTGGACATTGCCCTGAAGCCTCCTAGGATGGGTGATGTGAATATCCCAGGAGGCTTATAACGCCTAGCATGAGAATTGTAGGACCAGGATCTACTGAAAGTGTATTAAAGAAAAAAAAGAAAAGGGTAGAGGGGAAAAATACATAAAATACATTTAGGGGGGAGAGGGTCCGTTTTAACATAAGGAGGTGCTCTGGAGTTCAACAGGGGAGAACTGGGGTGGGCTATCAACGCTGCAGAGGACCAAGTAAAGCCATTTAAGACTGAAAAAAACATTTATTGTATTTTCCTACAACTTATAACCCAGGCATAGTCCGTTAATCATCTGCAACCTCCAACTGTCTCCCCCTCCATCAATCCATCCGCAGTGAATACGCAGCCATCTTCCACACGTGTACTCGCTTCATTATCCACGAAGAGCACATTTCAAAACAATTTAGAGAATTAATAAGGCAATCATAAAAACACTTAAGCAAATTAACCTTTGCATTCAGAACACATGCTCAAGCAAGTCGAGCAGACGATAAGAAAACCCTTGCCTCTTCTGGGAGCGTATGCATTTGCAATCGAGGTTGCTGGATGGCTGCCATTGTCTGTAACACAACGTTGGCCTGGTAAGCAGGACATTATAATACAAGGCACAGGCAGTGCAGCACAACACGAAAAGTTCTATTCCTGTTCACAGAGCCCGGCCAAGAAACTGTGAGGTCCTGGCTTTCAACTCTGGACTTGGAAAGGCTTGGACAGCTTAATCACTGAATTGTCACAATAGCACGGTGCTGTGCAGAAATATATCAAGATTTATGGCTTTCCAATTGCATTTTAACAGAAAGCCTAACTTTAATGTGCAGGATATTTGGTTAAAGTATAAACAACTTAGGGGGACATTAATTTGCCCATTCTATATTGCTGGGAAATGAAAAGTGGACATCTGCTTACGACCCCCTCCTATAGAACAACAAGCTCAGAACTTGTTCTGTTTCATATGCCATTTTATGCATTCATATACCTTCATAGACCCAGTTTGTCCAGTCTGCCCATAGATGGATTGAAAATGTTCTGTTTCCTGCTGAATCGGCTCAATTGTATTCCAACTTTGGCCAGCTTAACACTGACTGAGCGAATATGGAAGACACATATTAGTGAACTAACTGGCACTAAATAGGAGAGGACAAGTAAGTAATAAGTAAAGGAATTGTAGTGGCCCTAAAGCATCACTTCAGGTCAGCTTAGTATAGAACAGGCCTAAAGACGAACTCTAGCCAACACTACCAGAGGATCTGCAACTTGTCCTTGACATATGATGTATGAGAAGTACACAGATCATACGTTCCTGACTCTACCTGCCGCCTGTTTGTTTCAAACACAAAAGCACAGAAGCCGGAGGATGAGTAGGACAGTCAGACAACTGATATTTTTTAGGAGGAGGCCAGCATTGGTGCTCCTATAGGAATACGGGGTGTAAGAATCTTCAGTGTGTTATTATATCTTTTTTTGTAATTTCTCAAAACGGATCATTAAGCCATTGCCATGACCGTCCCTCCTTATAACTTTATTATTTCTATGTATTAGTGTCTATTAAGCCAACACTCATCTTAACAAGGTTTTGTGTCACTTCCTTCTCATATTCATTTCAGTAAAATAGAGGTATCTGTGCAGAGAGCAGAGCCAGGAAAATGACATTCTGTCTGATTGTCAGACCTTTGATGGCTTACTTCTTCTAGAAATCAATTTTAGAAGCAGCTGATGTATTCTAATTAAAATCTGAAGCTGGTCCTTTGTCAGGAGTTACATGAAATACCAGTTTTGGGTGGAATGGACTCTTAAAGAAGTTTTGCTCAGTAAATGAAAGCAGAACTCTAGATTCAGCCGAAAATAAATAAAAGATTTCCACAACCATGCTGTAAATGCTGTATGAAGTAATACATTTGGTTGATTTACTAAAACTGTAAAGTGCAACATCTGGAGCCGCTGTGCATGGTAGCCAATCAGATTCTAACTTCAACTTCTTCAATTAAGCTTTGATGAAAACAACCCAGAAGCTGATCGGTTTCTATGCAGAGCTGCACCGGATTTTGCACCTTTTGGGATCTTCCAAAGTACTCAACACACAAAGCAACAGGTCTATTGAAGCAGTAGTTTCCAAACTGCAACCCCATACTCAGCTTTATCAGGCTCTCGGGGCACTATTCCTTCTATTGACACCAATGATAAGGCATAATTCCTCCGGCTGACACCAACTATGGGATGTAATTCAACCCACTGACACTAATGATGGGTACAAGTCATGCTAACAGTGACAGGGCACAGGTCTCCCAATTTGCACCAACAATCAAATCAACAAAGTAGCACTATTTCCACCACTAACACAAATGATAGATACAACTGCCATTGATACCAGTGATGTGGCACAATTCTTTCCAATGACACCAACACTGGTGCATTATTTCTTCCACCAAGATCAACAATTTAGCACTATTTCTACCACTGACACCAAAGATAGGTGCAATTCCTGCTACTAACACCAGTGATGGGGCATTATTCTTCTCATTGATACCAACAATGGGGCAATTTTGCTCCTACTGAGATCAACAATGAAGCACTATTTCCACCACTGACACCAATGATAGGTACAACTCCTGCTATTCATACCAGTGATGGGGAACAATACTTTGCAGTGACACCAACAATGGGGCATTGTTCCTTCCACTAAGACCAGCAATGTGGCACTATTTGCACTATTTTCTGCCACTGACACCAGTGATAGGCCAGAATTCTCATTGATATCAACAATTGGGTATTATTCATCCTACTGAGATTAATGATGAAGCACTATTTCCACCACTGACACCAATGATAGATACAATTCCTGCCACTGACACCAGTGATAGGGCATATTTCTTCCCAATTACGCCAACAATGAGACATAATTCTTTCCACTAAGAAGGACAATGTATTAATACTCCCAGCACTGACACCTATGATAGGTGCAACATCTGCCATTGACAGTCACCAGTGATGGGGCATAATTCTTCACATTGACACCAACAATGGGACGCTATTCCTCCCATTACCCTACTTACTAACGTACTCCTACTGATCACTTGCTCCTGAAACTCTGTTGCTGACTCTGGCTTGTGACCCAACCTTGCCTCTTGCCCACTGTTGCAGTATCTTCTCCGTTCACCTGATACTGACCTTGGCCTGGCTCCTGGTTTCTGATTCTGTATTTCTGTATTTCTGCTGCCCAGTTGTTGCCAACTTCTGCCTGCCTAATTACACATCTGACAGTTTGCCTGCTGCACTGCCTTCAGCTTCGCATCTACTACAAGATTTTTCAAACTGGATCTCCAACAGGCACTTGTGCCACTCTGTGCCCTGTTATACCCCGTCATCCATCCCAGTGGAAATGGGACAAAAGGTGTAAGGCCTCTCGTCAACTCAGTATTGACCAGGTATGTGACCCAGGAGATATCCTTTCTTCTGCGGGGCACCATTCAGGGAACACGCTGCATCTTCTCAATAAATATAAAGTATTCTCTGTTTGGACAAGTTGGAGAGGTGGGGCAGTGATGTCACAATCTCCATCTTGTCCAATAAAAGAGCACTTTGCATTCCTTGAGAAAGTGCACAGTATTACCTGAACGGTGGCTGTGCCAAGCGGATGACCCACTGTGTTCAGTAAGCAGAAGGGCAGTTGCTCGGCATTGGACCCGGAAGCACTGTTGTAGTGGTGTCTAATACAATGATTCTAGCTTCCATGTGTATCCCATTGATATGGCACACGTATACTTACATTGGTCCAAGCTGGATCACTATCTATGTAAAACTTTCCATCCCTGGAATTCAGCTTTAAGACCAGAGCCAGGCTCTAGAGCTTGGGTGTTGGGATACAGAGGAAAACACTAGCTGAAAGGTCTTGTGGTTCCTACAGGGATTCAGCCTACCAAGAGGAATACACTGGTGGTCTAATCACATAACAACTCTTGTTAAATCAGTTCAGAATGAAAGAACTAAAAGCCCATATTGCTGTATGTTCAATACCCTTCAAATCTCAGTGGAAAAAAAATCGGAGCAGTATGGGCCCATTAACATGAAAAGCCTGTACGGAGGATAAGAACAAAGCATTTGTGTTTACATCTGTTGTACATGTTGATCAATAACTCTCACGTCACCGCGCTGTGGGCTTATGGATGCACAGAAGAGCTTTTATGCATCCTTCTTAGAAGACATTTCCAGACAGATGTTTTCTTTTATGTAGATCTAGAACAACCTCTGTGCAATACCAGGCAGTCATTGGAGTCTGCGAACCATCAAGTAAAGTCTAATTGAATTGTTTGACTGGTATTTAGGATCCTTAAGTAAACAACGAAGGCATTTATCCTGAAAGCAGAGGCTCAATGCCAAAGTTGCATTTGTATCTTTTAATCCTGACTGTGCTACATTTATTCCTACAATATTCTACTAGATGCAGCAGTTTAAAACAAACATTAGCCCCATTCAGAAGAGATTTGGATTCTTTGCACTGGAGTGTATCGCTAACAATGATGTCCAGGCCAACAGTTATAGAATACGTGAACTCAATCATTAAAATTAAACTCCCAGTTTTATCTTAATTGCATACTTACATTGGTCCAGCTTGGACCAAGCTGGACCAAGATTAGAAGTACTGAGATGCAAAAAAAAAGATGGAAGAAAATTAAAAACAGTATTATTATTTTTAACGATGGTAATTTATGCTATAAAGAGGGTTTGCAAACTTAATGTCATCTTGTAAGGCTAATGTATAGTTGTCTGATTAACTTGTTAAATCACAGATGCTCTCCTGATGAAGCGGCATTAGTTTGTGAAACTCGTTGAGATGCTTTTTGCGACCCACAATCCCATTGTGACTTTCCCCTTTTGGGGACTGCTATCTTGGTGATATGTATATATTGCCACTATATGTTTTTAAGCTGTATATGATTTTGTGTTTTTTAATGATTGTGTATTAATAAAATTATTTTTACTTTTCTACATATGACTTTACTCTTCTAATTCGTACTGAGATAGTCCAATAGCCCCCCTTTTCGGAATTTTGGTTGGGGACCAAATAAGTCCGATCTTTAGATCTCTCTTGTAAGGGTTTAGATCTACATTATATATATGGTAATGGATTATATGTCAGAATTTGCAATTATGTTCAGACAGTCTTATAATCCAGCTACACATTCAAATAGCATAGCCAGGTCCTTGACTTCCACTATAGCAGCTTCGTCAAGAATACATCCCCCAGGCCTCTAATTGGTTACTGAAGGAGTTTCAGCACATGGAAGAGTCATCAGTCTGGTCACTCTGTTCTTTCCTCAATTCATAATATTCTCTGGCAGAACATGTGCAATGCAGCACTGCCTGATTGGCTCTCATATTTCTAGTTTGAACATTGCCAGTGGCGGCTGGTGCTCAACATTTTTGGGGGGGGGCGCAAATGAAAAAAAAGAGAAAAAAATTGCAGCCTCACTGTGCCCATCAATTGTCACCACTGTGCCATACCATCAAACGCAGCCACTGTGCCATCAATTATCACCACTGTGCCATGCCATCAAATTCAGTCACTATGCCATCAATTTGCACCACTGTGCCATGCCATACAAACGCAGTCACTGTACCATGCTATCAAACGCAGTCACTGTGCCATGCCATAAAATGCAGCCACTGTGCCATGCTATAAAACGCAGTCACTGTGCCATGCCATCAAACGCAGTCACTGTGCCATGCCATCAAACACAGCCACTGTGCCATCAATTGTCACCACTGTGCCATGCCATCAAACGCAGCCACTGTGCCCCTCAATTGTCGCCACTGTGCCAATTGTCACCGCTGTGCCCTTTAGTTTACTTGTCGCCACTGTGCCCATTGTTGCCACTGTGCATGTCACTGTGCCCTTTAATTTTTGCCACTGTGCCCATTGTCACCACTGTGCCCATTGATGCCACTTTGCCCTTTGTCGCCACTGTGCCCACTGATGCCACTGTGCTCATTGTCGCCACTGTGCCCTGTAAAATGCACTTACCTTTCTCCTTCCACGTCCCTCGACGTCTTCTCCCGCCCTTGATGATGCTTCAGCCAATCAGATTACCGATAACCAGAATTGGTGAACCTGATTGGCTGAGATGCCCGTTAGTCTTATCCAAAGAAACGCACCCCCCGTACGTCCCGAGGATAAGCATCTGGGAGCTGTGGGCTGTACTCGGAAAGCCTTTTAGAGCCACTGGCTCTGATAGGCACTTCCGCACAGCCAACCAGCTGCCTTTATTCAGACGGCCAGCGCTCAAGGTCCGGTCATCTGAATAGACCAGCGGCAGCTGGCAACAATAACATACATTCATGCAATGCATGAATGTATGTTATGCGGTGCGAGAGCTAGAGGGGGCGGCACTGCGGCACCCTCTATAGACGGACCGCCACTGAATATTGCTCAACATAAAAATGCAGGGAGCTATTAAGACGAATTCAAGTACTTACTCTGTTTGTATTTAAAAATACATGTATTTCTTTTATATCAATTACTTACAGTAAATGCACTATGTTATTTATATCTGCCTGGAATTCAATTTTAATAAAGAAACAAAGGCGATACATCTACCATCCAATTACTCAAATTTATTATAACACTTAAACTGTATGAAAACAGACATCTTCAGGACCGAATGTTTCATTTTTCATTTAGTGATGAATACCAATTAGCAAGTAATTTAATGGGCCATTAGCAGCCTTAAATAGTGTTATAATAAATACATTATTTATATCTGTATTTTTAATTTTTTACAGCATTAAGTAGAATAGATTCCTATTATGGAGCTTGTAAATTTTGCAAACTCAGCTATTTTCTTCTAAAAACTTTGATTTATTTTTTGATGCACTTTTGGCAAAAATGTAATAACACATTTCAAAGTGTGATCTCTTTTCTCCTGCAAAGGTCCTGCAGAGGTCCTGAAGTTTAAATGGACTCAAGCAAGATTAACACACACAGCACTGCAGTAAGGTAAAAGTATTTGCCTGATGCTCCAGGAAACTGCCCACAGGGAGCTTAGCCCAGCTGGGGGGAAGGATAGAAGGAAGGAAGGAGCTTGGGTGAAATTTCTGGCTCATTTTGAAACAGAAAGTAGATACCGTAGAATGGAACAGGTGCAATTGGGTACCAGGCACTGCTTGGCAGAAGAATTGGTTTCTGACATGACCTCTCATGCTACTTAACAAGCATCTACGTACAGTGATAATTTACAACCAAGATACGTCCTTTATTGCATATATCTGGCTTCAGAAGACTATGTACAACATAATACAGTGAACCTTTGAGAGGGAGGATGACATAAGCAACATGGCAATCTAGGGTAGTACACAAATTATACACTGCATTGTTTACAGCAGTCACCCCCCACAACTCAAAAAAATCTGGATCCGGTGCCATTTGCAATTTAATAATGAACCTAATACTGGCTAGGATGGAGTCATATGGTTATCATACTGACATCACACCATGTACGGGTCAAAAAGAATAAAAAAAGCCTTTTGAAGAGTCACAATGTGAGGTAACTGCAGAGGTTCACCATAGGCATTCTCTGAGGCCAAATAGGACCCCTGTTACTTTTGCAAGATCTGCTTCTGCAAGCTTAATAAACTCTTGGCTATGGAGGGTACCAATGCACTTCTTCCTGCCTCCCCTAAACCAATTATTGGTGCCTGAGTAACCATTTGTCATATCCAAGCTCTATAACGTAGGAGTAGGCTGCACCTAGCCATTTGCAAATATCAATTTGAAGAAACGTCAATATTTGTATAAATTTGGAGACTGTAGTTTTCGCTTTTAACCACACTGCATGGGAACTAATGATACTACTGGACCTGTGCCTACTGTGCTGCTGGGGGATCAGTTTGATTCACGATAGGTACACCGCTCCTGTGTTCAACTTGTGCTATGTTTTCCTATTCTGTGTTTATGTACTGGACAGAGGTATTGCAACAGTGACCTGACTAGCAGAGTGCAGGGGACCAGCAGGCTACACTAATTTCCTAAACCCATTCTTCCCGTTCTTCGTCCTCCCCCCCCGTTTTTTCCCTGCCCCCCCCCTTTCCCCCTCTCCCTCACCTACTTGTCCTTTCCTATCCTCCCCCATCCCCCCTTCCTTTTTCCTTCCCCCCTTTCCTTTCAACTCTCCCCTCCCCGCCAGCTCATGTATCATTGGAGGTTTTACCACAATTGTATGTATATGTATATATGCATATGTACATATATGTTTTTTGTTCTTACCCAGATCTCCACGCCAATTATCCCCTTGTCCGTCGTGGGGGGAAAGCTCCGTAGCTGTCTGGCCCCCGCACACTTTTAATTGACTCATAGGGTAAGCTAATACTACCATTGTTATAATTTCCTTCAGAAACTTATACTGTATTGCTGATTCCTTTTATTTATTTATTTATGTTTATTGTATAATGTTCTTTGCATCATTCTATAGATTGGCTGTCCTGATGAAGCTGTATTTCAATTCCCGCGAAACTAGTCGACCATGACCAATCATTGATGTGTACAATTAATTGTTTGTTTTGCAATTTTATGGACAAAATGCTTTTATATCAATAAAAATATGTTTTATAATATTTTGTTTATCACATTTTATCTGTACCGAGAATTGAGTGGGTAGTTTTGGGCTAGCTTCAGCTACTATTCCCTTATCCCCACTCTCCCCTTTTTCTAACATAACTGGGATGATGGTACAATTTTATCCCTTATTATTTATTTCTATATGAGGCTATACTCTCCCTTTTGCTCATAATTTCCTAAACCCACTGAAAAATGTCACTGTTGGTGCTCCCTCCCCTGTGCTATCATTGCAAAAGACATTACACCTATTCACTGATTGCCACAGAGACAATACATTACTAAGCTAATACCTTTCATGATACCTACGGTACAAAATAAACAAACATACATTTATTATGCAAAGCTAAGAATTTCAGAATAAGTTAACTTTGCTTTAGAACAATAATGCCAATAATTTCCGACAAGAAAAGTTCAATGT
The DNA here is from genome assembly GCA_029574335.1 of Rana kukunoris. Lineage (NCBI taxonomy): Eukaryota > Metazoa > Chordata > Amphibia > Anura > Ranidae > Rana > Rana kukunoris. Next base: position 183,675,705 of record CM056059.1, read on the forward strand.
GAGCTTTTGGTCGGAAATTCAGAATGTGTGTAGACTCCGTCTGACTTTTTCTGTCAGAATTTCCGCCAGCAAAAATTTGAGAGCCGGTTCTCAATTTTTCCGACGGGAAAAGTTTTTGCAATTCCGACGCGCAAAAAATCACGCATGCTCGGAATCAATTCGATGCATTATCGGAATCATTGAACTTCATTTTTCTCAGCTTATTGTCGTGTTGTACGTCACCGCATTCTTGACGGTCGGAATTTTGTGTGACTGTGTGACAAGTTTGAGCCAACATTCCATCAGAAAAAAATCCACGGTTTTCTAGTCGGAATTTCTGATTGTGTGTGGCATTACATATATTCCTCCCACACTACAATGTTTTTCTCCAGTGATATCAAGTGATCTATAATTATTTTGTACATCTTTTTTGTTACAACAGAGGTAGATGCACTGTATCCAGCACAGTCCTTCACATGAAAAATATATTATACAGAAATCTTTCCATAAAAATCTTATAAATGAAAAAGACCATTACTTCACAAAATATATGTCTTACATCCCTGCCAAACTGTGTAATAATGCCTCCAGTTATACGAAAATTGCATGTGAATTGTGTACTGTTATCCTGTTCAGGAGTCAACTCAAAATTTAGAAATTGTCTCTATCTCTTTGTTTGAGAAAGTGAACATGAGGAAGTGAATCATTCTAATGGTTATACAAAAAGCAATACAACCTTGACTAAGGTCCTAACTTCTCACCACTCTATCCAAAACAAAAATTTTTTTTGACTTTTGATACACTTTAACAGATAATAGCAATCAGAACATTTGAGAACGAGAGTCCTGTGCACTTACTGTGACTTCAATTTCAAATCAACTACATCATTATCACAACCGTAAAAAAAGGAAAAAAAATTAGAAAAGTTGAATAAAATCAAGTTAAATTTTAAAGAACTAGAACTAATTCCACTTATGGACAGCTTTAGGTGATTGAACATTTGATTCAAAATTGCATGTTTCCCCAAACTGCTAACTAAGGTCTGTGATTATCAGCTATAGTCAGAAGTTTTTACTCAATTAAATGAAGAGAGAGAAAACTGATCCTTTGATGATTCAAGCCTTATCAAACACAACCGTATCAGCAAACTTGAAAGGATCCCAAAACACAAATTACAAGTGCAAGCACCGTACACAGAGGGCTACTTGGATTCCAGGAAATTTTGAGAACAGATGTCAGGATTTTCCCTTTGTTGCAAAGGAACATCTTATCTAATTTTAGATTTTTTTTTTTTAAATCTATAAAAAAAGGAAATTGAATAAAAAACTATAAAAAAATATATTGTTGACTTATGCCGTGTACACGCGATCAGGCTTTTGCCTGGCCAAATCACATCGGAATTCCGACGAAATTTCATTGGAAAAAAATAGAATATGTTCTATATCTAAACTCCAATGGAATTCATTGGAATTTCCGATGAAAAAACTCAGATGGGGCTACACACAATCGGAAAATCCGATGGAAAAAGTCCATCTGACTTTTTCCATCGGAAATTCCGATTGTGTGTACGGGCATTCAAATAGAGAATTAGAGAGAATTGGGTTGGCTCTTATGGCAAACACATACTTCAAACTGAACTCCGAGCTCAAAGTTTTTAATATCGATTAATTTGATTTTCTTAATTTACCCATGCGGTCTGACCTTATTTTCCTTTCTCTAACAAGGATATTAAAAAAATCCTTGGTAAATCCAAGGAAAAGGTGCCTTTTCAAACTTGTAAATCCAGCAAATGTCCGATGGAACATACACGTGGTCGGATTTTCTGACAACAAGCTCACATCGAACATTTGTGGTCGGAAATTCCAACTGTGTGTACGCAGCATTACACATTTTACCTAAAGTGGGCTTAATCATAAAAAAACATATAAATTCACTATTTGTTACCCATGGAATTAAGCTGCCACTGTGCTTTCGACCTTGAAACTAATTTTAGTCCGAATGCCTTTTCGTCCGGGATTTTCACGTTCATTTTAACAAATGATAATGAGTCCGAAATCCAAAAGACCCGACATAAAAAATGTTTTATTTTCGTTTTGTTGCGACAACACTTCGACATAGATAGAAGACTCAACATGACGGTGACAATAGTGATCTGTGTCTATCGAACCTGCGGTTGAATGTGCCTAACCTTAACTCTATTAGTCCAAGATTATTCGACATAGATACATGAAGATTCGACATTATAGAGACATGAAGATTTGACAAAGCAGCTAAAAACATACGATCGCCACAAGCGGACATTTATGGTCAAAGGCTCCCCCATAGGCTATAGAAGAATTCTAATGTTGGTTGACTAGTAATAATAATTAATTAAAATATAATTATTACTAGTCATACAACATTAGCATTCTACTATAGCTTGTGGGCGGAGCATTTGACAGGAAATGTACGATTGCGGCGTCGTACAGTTTAGCTGCTTGTCGAATCTTCTTAGAACATTCGACGGACACTATAAGCCTTTAATTACATATTTGGCCTTAATTAATTCGGATTTTTGGGTTAATGCATTTTTTAACAAAATAAAATAAATAAAAATTAATTTAGGAAGTAACAAAATAATTGTATTTTTCGGGAAAAAAAAGAAATTCCGAAACAAATTATTTCAGTGTGCACATGTCTACTTGAAACCAACACCAGAACTGCAGTCTGTGTTCTTTTCAATTTAAAAACCAGACTGTGTTAATGCGTTTTTAACCCTAATATGTAGATGGTATCAGGAAGTGATACTTTTAAAAACTCATATAATTTTGATTTTAAAAGCTGAAGATGTCATAATGTAATTTTAAAATCCCCACAATGTATTTCTTTCCATCTGGATCCAGGTTTTCCCAAGAGGCCTCATAAATCTTCTTCAAAGTCTCTTTCAGAAAAGTTTGTTCGCAAATGACTAGCAGGTTCTGAGAGCAGCAATTCCTGATACCCATTTATCTGAAATATGCCAGGTGTTACACTGCTTGCCTACATTTCAGCTATCCAACTTCCAAACCATTCTATAAAAAGTGTGTACCCCCCCCCCCCAAAAAAAAAGAATGGATGGCAGCAGATTGCAACTGTAATTTCTGATGCTAAAAACCATTTAAAACCTTACCATCATGAGAGTCTAATTTAATGTCCCTACAGGAGATCCATTAGAGTTGTATCGGTAGCCTGTCAAACAGCACCACAAACTCTCATAAAATAGCACCTGTAGTGCTGGAAAAAGTAATAAGCTGTACGGCCGGAGAGTAGAGTACATCCAGTTTTTTAATATGAATCTTCAGGTTAAGACAGCCCCCGGTATCAGTTATTGCGAGTGCACGAGTAGCTCACTGACTGCTTTTAAAAATCCATCTTTGATAGTTACCCCCCACCCATAGTTAGGCTTTGGTTCTCAAAAAACATACTTACCATTGGTGTGCACAGCCTGTTGCATTAGGGTGTGCACCCCAAAGGTCGAACACATACTACCGATCACTTATCATGTTCATTCAGAAAGGGAAGGGGCTGATAAATACATATTTAACGTCCCCTTCCCTCACTCATCCTAAAACATCTCCACAGCAACAGGAGAGGGGAGGAGGGAAGCCAGAGGTGCTGAAGAGGAAATGAGTGGGAAACCAGGACGTTAGGGGGAATCTGTGCTGCACAGAATGATTAGGGTGTGCCTGTTTACACCCGGCACACCCTGTGCGCATGCCTATGATACTTACCCAAATCCTTCTTCTTGCTCCCAAAATGTGAGCAGGCCCTTGATGTCCTCACATACAAAGTAGGACCACTAGTCATTAAAAGCTTACTATCAATGAAGAAGGGGTAAGGGGGTGCAACAAAAACTGTATTTTTTATCTAACTGGAGTTCAGCTTTAAATCAAGCAAAGGTATACCGATAATTTTAATTTTATTCAGTTTCAAAGCTCCAAACTGGCACTATTTATTACCTAGCAAACATAGCAAGCTCTTGTGATGTCTTCCCTAGGAGTTAATGAAGGTGTGTGTACGCATCAATTTTTGCTGGGAGGGGTCTTCTGTTGATGGCTACCAGAGGGTGTATGGATACTGGCTGCTGGGAGAGCTATTGATTGCTAGGCGCGTCTATTATTGCATAGGGGGGTTTATTGTTGTGTGGAGGATCTATTGTTGCTGGGGTCTGTTGTTGCCAGGGGTCTATTTTTGCTAGGGGGTCTATTGTTGCTGGCTGCAGGGGATCTTAAGGTGAGAATGCCTTTAAGGCTTTTCTTGTTTCATACAAATTACTGAGCACCATAAAATGGTTTTCGAATACATTTCAAATAGTTTTCTAATTTGAAAAGTTTTAGATTCCGAATAGTTTTCCAAAGAGAATACCATATATACTACAGTATAAGCCGACCCGGGTATAACCTGAGGACCTAATTTTACCACAAAAAAAATTGGAAAAACGTATTGCCTCGAGTATAAGCCGAGGGAGAATGCAGCAGCTACTGTAAGAGGAAAAGAGGGTCAACAATGCCCATTTGCAACCTCACTGTGTCATACCTCACTGTGCCTATTAGAGCCTCACTGTGCCATGCCTCAATGTGCCCATTGCAGTCTCACTGTGCCATACCTCACTGTGCCCATTGCAGTCTCACTGTGCCATGCCTCACTGTGCCCATTGCTGTCTCACTGTGCCATACCTCACTGTGCCTATTGCAGTCGTACTGTTCCATGCCTCACTGTGCCCATTGCAGTCTCACTGTGCCATACCTCACTGTGCCCATTGCAGTCTCACTGTGCCATACCTCACTGTGCCCATTGCAATCTCACTGTGCCAAACCTCACTGTGCCCATTTCAACCTCACTGTGTCATACCTTACTGTGCCCATTGCAGTCTCACTGTGCCATACCTTACTGTGCCCACTGCAGTCTCACTGTGCCATACCTCACTGTGCCTATTTCAACCTCACTGTGCCATACCTCACTATGCCCATTGCAGTCTCACTGTGCCATACCTCCCTGTGCCCGTTGCAGTCTCACTGTGCCATACCTTACTGTGGCCATTTCAGTCTCACTGTCTCATACCTCATTGTGACCATTGCAGTCTCACTGTGCCATACCTCACTGTGCCCATTGCAGTCTCACTGTGCCATACCTCACTGTGCCTATTACAGTCTCACTGTGCCATACCTCACTGTGCCCATTGCAGTCTCACTGAGCCATGCCTCACTGTGCCCGAGTACCTGTAATCTCGACAGGCGTCCATTTTTTTAAATGGTATAGCCATGCAGTCCCATTGATTTCTATACACACCGCTCTTTCATCTTTCCAAAGATGCGGCTAGCAGGACTTTTTTACCGCCTTGCTAGGGTAACGCTCCAGTGTGAAAGCCCTCGGGCTTTCACACTAAAGACAATGGAGAAGCTTTTTAAAGGGGAGATTGCAGGCGCTATTTTTAACGCTCATGCAATATGCCTTCAGTGTGAAAGGGGTCTTACTGTCCAGTCAGCAGGCTAGTGGTAGAAAGGACACCAATGTATACCTTCTGCAGGATGCAATAAGGTGAAAAAAAAATAGGTTTTTACAACCCCTTTAACCGCTTGAGGACCGCTGCACGACGATATACGTTGTCAAAATGGCACGGCTGGGCACAAGGGCGACCAGGTTCTCTTTTCCGTGACCGTCCCTGCGGGAACAGCGGACCCGATCGCCACCTGTGTCCCGCGCTCGGGTCACAGAGAGGAAGAACGGGGAGAGGTAAGTGTAAACAAACCTTCCCCGTTCTTTCTAGTGAGCCTGTCACTGATCGTCTGTTTTCTGTGTTAGGGAACGACGATCAGTGACCAGCCATGCCCCCCCACAGTAAGAACACTCCCTTAGGGCACACTTAACCCCTACAGGTTAACCCCTTCACTGCCAGTGTCATTTTTACAGTAAAAAGTGCATTTTTATAGCACTGTTCGCTGTAAAAATTACAATGGTCCCAAATTTGTGTCAAAAGTGTCCGATGTGTCCGCCATAATGTCGCAGTCACGATAAAAACCGCTGATGGCTGCCATTACTAGAAAAAAAATATTAATAAAAATGCAATAAAACTATGCCCTATTTGGTAGACACTATGGCCTAGATTCACGTAGGGCAGCATAACTATGAGCGGGCATAGCGTATCGTATTTACGCTACGCCGCCGCAACTTAGGACGCAAGTGCAGTATTCTCAAAGCACTTGCATCCTAAGTTACGGCGGCGTAGCGTAAATGTGCCGGCGTAAGCGTGCCTAATTCAAATGGGAAAGAGGAGGGTGTGTTTTATGCAAAATAATCGTGACCCCATGTAATTGACGTAATTGACGTCTGTGGATGTATCCCAGTGCCAATGCGTTGGATAGAATGCCTAAGATACGTCGCACACTGCCTACGACGTGAACCAAAGTTTTGCACAGCCCTATTCGCGTACGACTTACGCAAACGATGTAAAAAGATACGATTGTTCCGACGTCCATACCTTGCATGGGCTGCGCCACCTAGAGAGCAGCTTTATCTTTACGCCGGCGTATGTCTTACGTAAACGGCGTAACTAATTGCGACGGGCGCACGTACGTTCGAGAATCGGTGTATCTAGCTCATTTCCATATTCAACGCGGAAATCAACGGAAGCGCCACTAAGCGGCCAGCGTAAATATGCACCCAAGATACGACGGCGTAGGAGACTTACGCCGCTCGTATCTTGGCAGAATTTATGCGTAACTGATTCTGAGAATCAGGCGCGCATATACGACGTACGTGGAGATACGCCGGCGTAAGTCTTTGAGAATCTGGCCCTATAAATTATTTCAAAATTGTCGCTCTATTTTTCTTTATAGCGCAAAAAATTAAAACCACAGAGGTGATCAAATACCACCGTCAGAAAGCTCTATTTTTTGAAAAAAAGAACGCCAATTTTGTTAGGGAGCCACGTCACACGACCGCAGAATTGTCATTTAAAGTGACGCAGTGCCGAATCGCAAAAAGGGGTCCTTTAGCTGCATAATGGTCTGGGGCTTAAGTGGTTAAACTATAAAGCTTTAATGAGCTGCTATAAGTTATTTCAAGTTCTGGAACTTCATAGCTCAAAAGTTTTACTGAGCCCAGAGCAAGACACTTCGTCATTAAACATCCCTTGAATGGAATAGAAAAAAAAAGTGAGAAAACGTATTAGACAGGATCCAAAAAAGTGATGGAAATAGAAAAGAAAAACAATAACAACACTGAGGTTATGAAAAATGATACGGCCTAAGGGGTAGGTCCTTCATCACTGTTGCATCCTGAATACTGGCTGGACAAATGATCTTCTATGGCTACCTGGAGGAATTTCTGTAATGGTGAGAGGCACAACTTGTTACTTTCCTCTATTACGGTGTATATTGGGTTACGGAATAAAAGCCTCAAACCCTGCAAGCACTACAGCAGTTCCCCAAGATTTTATTAAATTCTTCTTACAGTCTCATTCCTATCTTCAAGTTTTCTCTTGTATTGCTCCTGTCCTCTGGTAATGACTAGTGTTGCTCACGAATATTCGTATTGCGAATATTCGCTACGAATATTGCATATTCGAGTATTTGCGAATAACTCGAATATTGCGGCGAATATTCGCTATGGCGAATATTCGTATTTTTTCAAATTTATTTTTAAAACAGATCACATCCTAGTGATCTCCATCGACATTGCGAATTTTCGGCAACGTAAAAGAATCGCATCAGAATAACTCGAATATTCGGCAAAAGGAATATTGCGCGATTATCTTCTCCGCCCTTCTTTTGCCCCCTTATTCTCCTTTCTTTTAAGTAGAGTTAGTGTAGAGTTAGTGTTTAGTGCATATTAGTTTAGTAATACAGGAAATGATCTCCGTTTATGAGAATTTCGCAATCATTTTCGCATTAGCGAAATTTCGCAAATTTTTTTTTGGATAAAATATCGCGAATATTCGCTAATATCGAATATTCGTGATATTTTATCCAAAAAAAAATTTGCGAAATTTCGAAATTTCGCTAATGCGAAAATGATTGCGAAATTCTCATAAACGGAGATCATTTCCTGTATTACTAAACTAATATGCACTAAACACTAACTCTACACTAACTCTACTTAAAAGAAATATTCTTCTATATATTCGCGCAATATCGCGAAATCGAATATGGCGTATTCCGCTCAACACTAGTAATGACCTTCCTATTGCATTACTCCAGCAAGCAAGTCCAACCCAAGGTAAACAGCAAAGCATGCAGATGAAATACAATATGGGATCCGTTTTACTTGCCAAAGAATGTTTATTTGTGTCCATTCAACCCTGTGATTTACACAGCCTGGCCACACAGCACAGTCTAGCAGATGATACCAGTTTCCCTGTTACAGTAATGGATCTATTAGGGCTCTCTCCACCAACAGCTATCTGAGAGTGGTAGCTGAAAAGAGGACAGCTAGCACCTGAACTAATTCTACACCACAGGGTCCCAAGGTCCCTGCCTGCAAAAGGCAGTTCATTGAGGTCTGGCTGAAGTAGTGTCAGACCTAACCATGCAGTGCTAGCTAGTCTGGAGGAGTACTGTAACAGTCTGCAACAAGGGAAGTGCTGGAAAAGAAACGATGTGCAGCAACTGTTTGTGCTGGAGAGAAGATTGGAGTGTATATATTGGGGTGTATATACTGGAGTGTATATAGTAAGTCCCATACACGTTTGCACTAAATATTGAGATATTTTCAAAATGCTGTGGGACGATTTCTTCTGGAAATGCGCCGAAATTAGAAAGGGCACACTGTGCTGTTTCTATCTCGGGTCATGCCGTTAAAGGCGGCTCCCACGCACGTGACATCACGCGACTCCGGACAGTCACAGAGCCGGAGTTCGCAGCCCCGGATAGAAAAGGGGTGAAGAATAGATGCTCTCTACTTGCAAAGAAGATGGGGACATTGCATGCTTCTCCTGCAGGTAAATGTCACATAATGGGCTACTATGCGATGCATAGTAGTCCATTATGCTTTACCTTTGCAGGGAAACAAAGAGGAAGTAGCACCCATCAGGGTTTACTTCCTCTTTAACAAATATCGTTTTATTGATTATTCTTTAAATGGCTCAAAGCAACCAGAATTTACCTTTCATCAATATAAAAGATCATTACAAAAGATTACTGTATATACTCGAGTATAAGCTGAGTTTTTCAGCACATTTTTTTTGTGCTGAAAATACCCCCTTCGGCTTATACTAGAGTCACCTTTTTGTGCCTGATCTCCCAGTTTTTGGGGACCCGGTACTAGTCGGCACGTAGCCCCACTCTTCCTCTACAAGTGTGCAGTTTATTGTCCGGGGGACCTACGGCCGGGGAGCACCTATTTTTCAAAGCCGAGCACCCCTTCCATAGACTCCCATGTGAAATGGTAATTTTTCTGGTGAATTCACGGACCCAGTACCCCAGGTACCCTGGATGTAGAACTTGGCACACATGCAGCCCAATTTCACCTCTATAAGTTTGAAAAGTTTGTTGTCTGGGGGACCTATGACTTGGGAGCACCGATTTTTCAAAGTCGGGCGCCCCTTCTATAGACTCCTATGTTAAACGTCAGTCTAGGCATGGACACAGTAAGGCATGGGCACAGTGAGGCATGGGCACAGTGAGGTATGTGCACAGTGAGGCATGGGCACAGTGAGGCATGGGCACAGTGAGGTGTAGTGAGGCATGCAGATGGACACCCTAGGCTTATACTCGAGTCAATACGTTTTCCCTTTTTTTTTTGTGGTAAAATTAGGTGCCTCGGTTTATATTCGGGTCGGCTTATTCTCGAGTACATACAGTATTTATGGGGAATACATTTTAGGAATAAAGTGAGGATTGTTGTCCTTTTTGAAGTAGGAAGAGAAAATGGTTTAGAACCATGTACTATCCTTTTCATGTAGTACAATTTTTTTTTTTTATCTAACTTTATTCGTCCACAACAGTACAAATAGGTCACCGCAGAGGGAACTATTCTATAAAAAATGTTTTATTGTTCCCTTCTTTGTAACACATAAATCATAAAATTCACAGCTTATTTTTGCTTAACACAGATTCATCAACCTGGCATAAATACAATCCCTGCAGTGTGTCTACAATAACAATGTCTCTGGAGTACAACTACATTTATGCACTTTGGTAGTTTATGTTGCAATTATCCTTCCTCAGAGCTTTTGGGAATAAAAAAAAAATAAAAAAAAATTCATATATAATAAAGGTGGCGGTGATTTGGTGGAGGGAACGGTGACAGTAAATTGTAGACTTCTGTCAATGATAAAATGTTGCCTCTTCCCGCCTTGAAATAACTTAAATGCTCCAAGTGTACTCTTTCACAGGTATAGCTTCACGTCTTTTACATTTCTTTTAAATTATTGACAATCTAAGACTTTGATGCACTTTTTTTTTTGTTCAAAGTGCAAATACGGCTTTAGATATGCAATCATCTGAACATGCAATGAAATGTTATAGATGGTAAGAACCAAATACAATGAAGAAAAAACATGAACTTGCCTAGAAAAAAAAAAAGAAGGAAACAAGAACATGTTTAGATATCCATTTTGCATATACAGGTAGGTATAGCCTTTTTTCCGAGTACAGTAATACTTCAGATTGTGAGTAACGCAGTTAACAAGCGCTTCGCAATACGAGCAATTTTTTTTTTAAATTCTAAATCGGTTTGCGTGTGTTGTCTCACAAAAGGAGCAGGATTCAAGCCTCTGCAGTACTGCATTTGCACAGAGGGTGCCGGTGACACTTGGAACTGTTAGAAGCCACTCGGAAACACTCAGAAATACTCTGTTCCTGAGTGTTTCCAAGCCTTTCCAAGGGTTTCCGCGTGCGTCTGATCGGTCTCTGAGTATTTCCGAGTCTCTGCAGCTCACACCCTATTTTGGCACTCTATTCCTATATGTAACAGTCATATTTCTTTTTGCTAAAAAGATACTCAGAACCCCCAAACATTATGTATGTTTTTTTTTTTTTTTTTTTTAGCAGAGACCCTAGGGAATAAAAGGGTGGTCGTTGTAACTTTTTATGTCACATGGTATTTGCACAGCAATTATTTAAATGTGTTTTTTAGGGAAAAATACTGTTTTATTACTGTATATACTTGAGTATAAGCCGAGTTTTTCGGCACATTTTTTGTGTGCTGAAAATGCCCCCCCTCGGCTTATACACAAGTCACCTTTTTGCGCCTGATGTCCCGGGAATTTGGGGACCCGGTACCGGCCGGCCGTAGGTCTTCTGGACCCCAAACTTGGCACACATTTAGCCCCGCTGTTCCTCAACAAGTGTGCAAAGTTTTTTGCCCGGGGGACCGACAGCCGAGGAGTATCAATTTTTCAAAGCCGGGCTCCCCTTCCATAGGCTCCCATGTTAAACATCAGTCTAGTCATGGACACAGTGAGGCATACAGATGGACACCCTAGGCTTATACTCGAGTCAATACGTTTTCGCATTTTTTGTGGTAAAATTAGGTGCCTCGGCTTCAATTCGGGTCGGCTTATACTCGAGTATATACGGTAATTTAAAAAAAAACACGAGGCGCTTTAAATTTATTTTATTTTTTATTGCTTATTTTACTTTTTTTATCATTTTAAAGTTTATTAAAGAGAAAGAATTTAGTTGTACAACATAGTGATTGCAGATGCAACTGTCCGTGATGAAAATCAGCTTAGTAAATGATAATTACAAACATACAGTAACAAGAATCTATAGGGAAACTCGCTTTGATATGCAAGTGTTTTGGATTACAAGCATTCTCCATGCTCGTAATCCAAGGTTGTCTTTGAATATAGAAGTAGGTATTGATTGTGTGACTTTATATTTCCTGATTTGACTTTAAAGTGGTTGTATAGTCCATTTTGTAACTTTTACCTACAGGTAAGGCTATAATAAGGCTTACCTGTAAGTAAAAAAAATATCTCCTAAACCTTTACGGTTTAGGAGATATTCCCCTTGCAATGAACCGCTAACTGCAGCGGCGCATGCGTACAGAGGATTCTCGGCTGAAGGCCTGGCAGACACCGGACCTTGCCGAAAAGAAGTCTCCCGCGTATTCACGGGAGTGACGTCATTGCGGCTCCAGCCACTCACAGCGCTGGAGCCACGATACCCGGAAGACACGCCGAGGCAACATGTCAGCTACCTCGGCGTGGACCAGGTGAGTTATCGACGCCTCTTTCGAAGGTAAGTATTTCTTAATGAGCTAGTATGTGGTGCATACTAGCTCATTATGCCATTTGCCTTACAGGTGACAAAAAAATAAAAATTTTGGGAATATACAACCGCTTTAAAGTGGAGTTTCCATCCCAATTTTTTTTTCATTATTGTGCTCATTAGACCTAAAAAAGAAGAAAAAAAAAAGTTTTTACTCATCTGGAAATGCCTGTTGCTATGCGGTCCCACGAAATCTGCCTTAGGAATCACCTAGGATTCTGACATCATCTCCCTCTAATGCTCCTGGGAAATGTGTGGTGTCATTTCCCAGGATGCAGTGCGCTGTCTAATTATCACTCCAGAAAGTAAGTGCTTGTGGGCTTCACAATGCCCACAAGCAAAATGACAACGGTGTGGACATAGTTTTCTAAACTATCTTTTTTGAATAACTATGCGGAGCGGCGGCGTATTGTATAAAAACCTATGATGAAAGGACATACATTTAAAAAATGCTAATTGTGGTTGGAACCCTGCTTTAATTGTGTTCATGGCCCCTCTTGCATGTGCAGCCACAAGTAAAAAGGTATAGAAACTTCCTTACAAAAAGTGCTTCCTCCTTTATGAGTGTGGTGCCCATTCACAATGTCTGATTTTACATACTAATGGAGTAGTACTGCTGGCCAATAGCCAGGAAAAAATGACTTTGATCTGAGATAATGGCACCATTAAAAATGATTTGTCACCATTAGCCATGGTATAGGAGTGCAATCAAATTTTCCTATTTATAGGCCAAAGCTTCAAACTTCTGCTTATAGTAAAAGCAGGCAGCTCACCAACCACTATTATTATAGGGTTAAGGTTGGGTTGCACTGTTAAGTTTTTTTTTCCATGAGGTGATTTCACACACTTCAATAGTCTTCAGAGGTCTGTTTAACGATTGATGCCGCGTACACACGGTCGTTTTTTGCGATGAAAAAAAACGTCGTTTTTTAAAACGTCATTTAAATTGATTGTGTGTGGGCAAAACGTTGTTTTTTGTCTTAAAAAAAAACGACCAAAAAAAAATTCCAACATGCTTGAATTTTTTGTGTCATTTTTCAAAACGTCGTTTTTTGTTTCACAAAAAGTAACCGTGTGTAGCAAAAACGTAGTTTAAAACGACGTTTTTCAACCCGCGCATGCCCAGAAGCTAGTTATGAAGCAAGTTTCAATGGAAAAGAGTGGTGAACGTAACCTCGCTTTTTGTGAAAAAAACGATGGTGTGTATGCAAAATCGTCTTTGAAAAGTGACGTTTCAAAAACGTTGTTTTTTACTTCACAGAAAACGTTGTTTTTTTACATCACAAAAAATGATCGTGTGTACGCGGCATTAGAGTTTTGTGTAGATCAGCGGGAAGCTGGCACTTCAGGCAAGGTTCTCTCACCTTTCCTTTTGGTGCCAGCTGAATGTATTGCAAGCATGCCAATTACATGGCTCCCAGGGAGAACCCAAATTTGACTCCTCACATTGATTTGAGCGTTTTAAAAAATAATGATAAAAACACTTATATATAGTAGTTGGTAGTAGTTAGTCATATTCAACTAAACTTGTTGAGGAAATTCTGGCATTCATCCATGTAGTGTCTTTAGTTCTAATGAGTGCCAAGAACACACCTCAGCATTTATAGCCACAGAGGTAACTTAATTCACTCACTATTGAATATGCCAAGACAGACGTTAATTGTTCAAAAATATGACAGGAGGTGTGAAACAAATCTTTTCCATTTCCATAATGTATTAACCCTTTTATTACTAAGCCTATTTCTGACATTTGGTGTTTACAAGTTAAAATCTGTATTTTTTGATAGAAAATTACTTAGAACCTCCAACCTGGACTTCCGACGGACTCCCGTCAAAAGTCCGACTGTGTGTACGAGGCATAAAACTAAAACTGAATCGAATTTTGCTGCCAAAATTAACACTGCTGTGAACACAAATCATTTGGTCCATTAACCACTTCAGCCCCAGACCATTTTGCTGGTCAATGACCGGGCCACTTTTTGCGATTCGGCACTGTGTCGCTTTAACTGACAATTGCCCGGTCGTGCGTCGTGGCTCCCAAACAAAATTGCCGTCCTTTTTATCCCACAAATAGAGTTTTCTTTTGGTGGTATTTGATCACCTCTGCCGTTTTTTATTTTTTGCATTATAAACAAAAATAGAGCAACAATTTTGAAAATAAATAAATAATATTTTTTACTTTTTGCTATAATAAATATCCCCCAAAAATATATTAAAAAAAAAAAAAAAAAATCCTCAGTTTAGGCCGATACGTATTCTTCTACATTTTTACGTTAAAAAAAATCACAATAAGCGTTTATTGATTGGTTTGCGCAAAAGTTCTAGCTTTAACAAAATAGGGGATAGTTTTATGGCATTTTTATTAATATATATTTTTTTTTACTAGTAATGGCGGTGATCAGCGAATTTTATTGGTACTGCGACCTTATGGCGGACACTTCGGACACTTTTGACACATTTTTGGGACCATTGGCATTTTTATAGCGATCAGTGCTGTAAAAATGCATTGATTACTGTAAAAATGTCACTGGCAGGGAAGGAGTCAACACTAGGGGGCGAGGAAGGGGTTAATTATGTTCCCTAGGTGTGTTCTAACTGAAGGGGGGTTGGGACCGACCTGGTTGGCAATCGGGTAATAAAACCCAACATTTGCTGAATAATAAAGTCTGTGGGCCAGATTCAGGTAGATGAGAGCATCTTTGCTCCAGAGTAACGCTTCTCATTTACGTTACTCTGACGACCCTTTCAGCGCAAGTACTGTTATTCACATAGCAGTTGCGTGTAAACTTGCGCCAGAGTAACGATAATGCGCTGGCGTAACCCGACGCAAGGGGAAGTGGGTGTGATCATATGTAAATGATGGGCGGAGCCCAGCGCAGAGGCTTACGTTCAGAGCATCAACCACGGAGCATGCGCAGTGAGTGAGGCTCCACTCGCCTCCTTTGTGCGCATGCTCACAACTTCCGTCGGCACCACTTCACGGGAAACGTCAGCGCAATGCCTTCCGTTGGGCGTTTAAATGCGCCCGTAGAAGCGTCATTCCGGCATTAAAGTATATCCTGCTCCCCCTCCCCGCAGTGATGTTACTTTTGTTCTGAGATGGCTGCTCCCGTTCCCCGCAAACACACAGGAGAAAGCTGAACTTTAATGGCCAGGAGCTGTCAGCCGTCATCTCGGCTATGGAGACCTATGATGTCTTCCTCCATGGCTGTAAAATTTGACAGACAAGCATGGACAGAGGTGTTGTCCTGCAAGTTGGGGTGCTCAGCTAGCTCTTATCGTCGGTAACGCTGCTGTAGCTGCTCTCCTGCTGACCTGTGGCCATCTGGAGTAAAGATAAAGCAGCCTTTTGTAGAAATAACTTTGCGCCGGACGGACGAGATACGCGCGGCGCATGTAGCCAGCGTATGGTGCTAATCCGTTCGTGAATTGGGAAAAATCCCTCATTTGCATATTTGCAGGGGAAATCAATAGGCGCGACTGATGCGCCAAGCGAAATTAAGCGCTGACGATACTCTGGCGTCGGAACGTTCCGCCGGTCGCAAATGGCCCGTTATTGGGCGCATCTAGTTTGGTGGGTACGGGCACATAGAAACGACGGCGCATCTTCACAGTTACGCGGCGCATATCGAAATACTCCAGCGCAAGTGTTGCTGAATCTGGCCCTGTGAGGGAATGTTCTATTTTATTTGTGTTATTTTCACAAAACTGTTCTAAGTTCCCCACTGAGTAGACTATGGATGATGTTATTTGAGTTTAGTTATCAACCAGGAAAATAATGATGCCGATTCTGACCAGCAGCCATTAAGCTGAATAATGACAAGTCAAGATTTCAAACTTACATTTAATATTTGTCATATACTGTAGGAATCGGCTTTGGAAAATGCAGGTAGCCCAAGAGACAGTTAAGTGTCATAGAGGCGTCGGGAAATTATGAATAGAGTTTGTAGAGCAGAAGCAGCCAATGCTCCAAGCAGCTATTACTGCATGTAGTGCTACACAGTAAGTACAGATTGTACATTACTTTCCTGCTACAGTTATTGTAAGTATCCTCGATCTGCTGTATCCTACGGGGCCTTGTGTATCTGGTCTGTAACTCCAACCACATTTGTCAGAGTTTTGATAGAATAAGTACACTGTGCTATACTGTCTGTGAAGTAGAGGCCTAGGAATTACCTAATGTCCCTATTAATAAGATAGGAAGAAGTTCTGGACAGCTGCACCCCAAACAACTGATTTGCCTTTTATTCCAAAAATTAAATCAAAAATACATGCCACAGCAAAACGGCCAAACGAGCTGATGCCTTTCACATTATCAAACAGTGCTAAATCATAGTTAACAATCACAAGAATGAATTTTCGAATAAATACTGATTATTGTTGACCATGTGACTAGAAAATTACTTAATTACTTAATTAATGGTATATGGAGGGGGTGCTAATCAATCAATTAGATGTAATTGATCACCTGAAATCTCAACAAATATTGTGAACACAATCAAGACATTAACTAACATATGTGATTGTATAATGTGTGCATAAATAAATCTATGTGTAAAATAAATGAATAAATATATATATACATATAAACAAAAAAAGGGATTAATGAATATGTGTCTGTGTAAATAAATATGTAAATAAATGAATAAACTCGTAAATTGAAATAAATATGTGTAAAAATATTTATTTGTTTATCTAAATAGATTGGTGAACCCTGTTAGTTCCTAACAAATCTATATATATACATGTGAATATATATGAAAAGGATCTATATAAACCCATGTGAACATGTGTAAATGAATAAATAAACATGTATATTCACACAAACACATATTCATTAATCACTTGTTTTGGGGTTTATATCTATATACATATATATATATATATATATATAGATATATATATATATATATATATATATATATATATATATATCTATATCTATATATATATATATATATATATATATATATATATATATATATATATATATATATATTTTACACAAATACATGTACATAGATTTATTTATGAGCACATTATTAAATCACATATGCTAGTTAAGGTCTTGATTGTGTTCAAAGTATTTGTTGAGATTTCAGGTGATCAATTGCATCTAATTGATTGATTAATTAAGTACTTTTCTCATTACATGGTCAACAATAATCAATATTTATTTGAAATTCATTCTTGTGACTGTTAGCTATGATTAAGCTATGATTAGGCTATGATGAAACGCGTCAGATCTTCTGTCCGTTCTGCTGTGGCATGTTTTTTGATTTGATTTTTTTTAATAGGCTGTCCAGAACTTCTTCCTATCTCATTGCTATATGCATTGCCAGAACCTGTGGCTTCTAAACTGGACTATTCGGCTTTGGGTGCCGACATTGCGGGCGCCCTGGACAGGTAAGTGTCCTTATTGCACAAGAGCTCCTGGATGTTCCACAGCAGTACTGGCAAAATATTCTGTGGACAGATGAAACCAAAGTTGAGTTGTTTGAAAGAAACACACAAGAAACACAAAACACTATGTGTGGAGAAAAAAGAGGCACAACACACCAACATCAAAACCTCATCCCAACTGTGAAGTCTGGTGGTGGGGGCATCATGGTTTGGGGCTGCTTTGCTGCTTTGGGGCCTGGACAGATTGCTATCATCGACAGAAAAATGAATTCCCAAGTTTATCAAGACATTTTGCAGGAGAACTTAAGGCCATCTGTCCACCAGTTGAAGCTCAACAGAAGATGAGTGTTGCAACAGAACAATGACCCAAAGCATAAAAGTAAATCGACAACAGAATGGCTTAATCAGAAGAAAATACGCCTTCTGGAGTGGCCCAGTCAGAGTCCTGACCTCAACCCAATTGAGATGCTGTGGCATGACCTCACCAGACATCCCAAGAATATTGCTGAACTGAAACAGTTCTGTAAAGAGGAATGGTCAAGAATTACTCCTGACCGTTGTGCACGTCTGATCTGCAACTACAGGAAACGTTTGGTTGAAGTTACTGCTGCCCAAGGAGGTTCAACAAGTTATTAAATCCAAAGGATCACATACTTTTTCCACCTGCACTGTCTGTAAATGTTTACATGGTGCGTTCAATAAAAATAGGTAACATTTAATTCTTTGTGTGTTATTAGTTTAAGCAGGCTGTGATTGTCTATTGTTGTGACTTTAATGAAGATCAGATCACATTTTATGACCAATATGTGCAGAAATCCATATCATTCCAAAAGGGTTCACATACTTTTTCTTGCAACTGTATATAAATCAAATCACTCTCCACTGCTCTTAGCTTGCAGTTAAGCTCTTTGGCAGTTTTCAGTGAAATTGCACAGCCAAGACAAGTGAGAAAATGGCACTCATCAAACTCTGAGAGTTTTGACATTTTGTAGAATAAACCTTTTAAAAAAATACAGTGAAGTCGTTGCTAAAAGGGCAATATCAATCAGGTTTCAGAATTTAAATCAGCTGCTGCATACATAACACTGCCTGGAATAGCTTGACAGACTTTTTTTTTTTTTTACTTGAATAAAGCCATGAAATTGTATATTTTGTGAGCTAACTAGTCTTTGTAAGTTTTATTGTGCTGTAAGAGATCACTGATCTTTCAATTATTCCCCAAGACAAAATGGGTGAACTGGTTACAAGATGAAAAATATATTGATGCATAATACAAATGTTATATTTTCAGTCTGACTTTCAGGAATGGATGAATGCTTTAAAAAAGTTTAACTTTAAAAAAAAAAGTTTTTCTTTAGTTTGTAAGTGCTCATGAGCAGGGCCCTCCTACCCTTCATATATTGTAAGTGTACTGTCTCACTTATTGTGAAAAGCACTATGCGGACTGTTGGCGCTATATAAATCCTATACATTAAAGGGGTTGTAAAGCTTCATGTTTTTCACCTTAATGCATCCTATGCATCAAGGTGAAAAAACACATTGCACTCTCCGTCCCCCCGAGTGGCCGTTTTACTTACCTGAGCCCCGAATCTCCGAGGGCACGATCCCGCATTGCTTTTCACCAGCTCTTGTGGGCTCTTTATTGGATGATTGATAGCAGGGCAGCCATTGGCTCCCGCTGCTGTCAATCAAATCAATGACGCAGCGTGCCAGGGTATAGGGCCGAGTGATAAACTCGGTGGCTATGGCCGCCGGCTGTATCACACAGGAGCGTGTCCTCAAGCTAACCCCTTTGGGAGATCCTAGAGGTTAGATTCAGGGATCCAGCGGAGTCTTCACTGAGCTGATATCAGTCGGCTCTCGGGTGCTGTCACTGCCATTTTGGGTAAGGCTTTGTGAATGGCCCGGCAGCAGGAAAAGGTGGTGCGTACCTGAACTTCCGTATGATTTTGCCATGGCAAAGTCACCCTGGAAGTGGGAGCGGGTACCTGTCAAAACTAGGTACCCACTCCCCAAAGGTGCCAAATGTGACAACGTAGGGGGGGGGGGGGGAGCAAATAAGCAAAGCTTCCTCTTTTGGGTGGTTCGCAACTTTAATAATTAATATTCGTTTTTGAAACACAGTGCTTTAGCAACTAAGAGGCCATCTGGGTTAATGTGTGTTCCTAGGCATTTGGCTTAGTGCATTCTTTTTTTCCTTAGGAATCAGAAAGTCTCATAAGCTAAACCATTTTGATCTAGACATATGGATAGTAAGAAGTTTTTATTCCTTCTTCACATCACCACAGTGTTCTCTACAGCTTGGCCATAGTTTTATTGTAGCTCATGCATGATGAAGATTTGTTCACTTTTTTTCAGGAATTCCAGGAATTCAGCAACTTTTCAAAAAGTGAATGTACATTATGAGTTAAGTCTAATTGGGTGCATGCCACTTCCAGGACTTTTTTTGCACTCCAGAGGGGTGGGAGGGGTGATCTACGACCCTGACCTTTCAGCACATGCTCACTCAATTGTGCATATGTGTATATATACTCCCACAAGCCCCACGACGCGGGAGCACTGCAGACCACCAAGCTCTGAGGAAAGGGGTACACCCCTGAAACGCGTCAGCCCTAACATCGACTTTAGATTCAAGCAATTATCGTGTTCTGCTGATGCTGCTGGATTTCTGCTGCATTGTCTTTTAAAGCCTGATTTTAACTCCATATTGTGAGTATAATGATTGATTTTAACATTTTAATAAAATTCTTTTAGCGGTATCACACTAGGTCGATGTGCCCTCCATTCTTTTCTTTTTTCTTAGTTTCATGAATTTCCACGATTCTGAGGAGGGCTGCAGGACTCTGGAAGTTATCGTCTAATTGAACTATACCAACTCATAGCACTTTTCAAAAAAATACCGGAGCGTAGGAGATTTGTCTTTGTTAGGAATTCAGCTTTAACACATTAGGTAAAAGCTCTATGTAAAAACAGACATGTCCCTCTCTTCAAAGTGCTTGTTAATTTCCCATGGCAAACACAATTTTAGGACTGGACATGTCTGGTATCAATTTTGTTGTTGCAACCTCATCTTTTTTATTTTATCAAAAATGTGGGTAATATAATGGGGTTGATTCACTAATTTCAAATAGGCTGTTCACCTGTATGGGGAAGTTGCGCTTTGTGAGGGAATTTTTCCTAGAGCTTGGTGAAAAAGATAATGCTCTGCCGACGTTTTTCATCCAATCATGTCCAAGCAAAAATTCAGTTTTCTATGCACATGATTGGCTATTCTTTTCAAAGTGAAACTTCACCATGTTCACTAAGCTTTGGAGCAAATTCCTTGCAGTGTAACTTTCCATGAAAAGTGAAAAGCCTATTTGCCTTTAATAAATCAACCCTACCATGTTTGTGTGCACTAAAATTAGCTTTATTGTATTTCTTACTGAAAAAAAATATTTGACAAACATGTGCACTGATGTCTGCGGCATAAAAAATGGCAACTACCACAATTTTTTGGGGGGTGCATTTTACAATGTATGCAGCACCCGAAAAATGGCTCTGGTAGATAAGTGGTTAAACACATCCTAATGCCCCGTGTATGCCCCACCAGAGTTTTTCCATTGGATATTCCGAGGGAATTCCATCAGAGTTTAGAGAAGATGTTCTCTTTTACGCTGATAGAATTCCGTCGGAATTCTGATGTGAGTTTGGCTGGGCAAATGAGCCCATATTTGTTACTTTACGTGAAACTGCAAGACTGTATGGGCATTCTTAGGCTGGCCATACATGGGTTGAATTTCGAAAGATATTTCTTTCAAAAATCTCATCGAAGAATTTTCGTTAGAATTGTGAAACCATTAGTGGGCTGCAGCAACGACCAATTTTCGTGTGGCCATCGAATATGAGTGATCGCCATGTTGGAAATTTTTAAAAAAACAAACAATTTTTTAATCAATGATGAGAAAATTGTATGAGAAATAAAATCGAAATAGAAATGCGCAAGAAAATAACATTCCCGGAAAGAAAAGAAGATTCCCAGCCACGAAAATAATTTTCTGTAGCAACATGAGGTGACATTAAAGGCTTGGTTGGTCAAATTTCAAAATCAATGGCGGCACCATCGGATCACAAAACATACTAAACTTCTGTTTTTTTAAAGAAAATTTGTTCGGAATTCGACCCATGAATTCCTTCTTGCATTAGAGAGTCTCATCCTACCTTGTTAGATAATCACATCCTGATGGAATGTCAATTATTATTTTTTCTGTGTTGAAATGGGAAATAACTTAACGGCATTCACGTGTTGGTTAGATTCAAAGAGGATCAAACTGGGTCCTCAGGGATTTAATATTGGGCATATGACTCAATACATACTATTCCCAGTAAAACATCTAATCTATGGGTAGCCTTAAAAGCCCTTTGGTAAAGTTTCAGAACAACAGTTATCCAGCATTTCCACAAACACAAAGGTTTTGAGGTGGTGAAAAGCAATAGGACAAGGAAAGACTTGGAACTTTTGGTCTAGTGGTCAACTAGGCACATGCAACTATTCCATTTATAGCAGGGGCAGATTTCTGTGGGCTAAATGAAGTGTACCATGCAAAGTTTACCATCGTACCTTACTGACTGGTGGGCATTGTGAAACATTGGTGTTCCTAAAGGACATGGTTTATTGTGATACATCTTCCAGGATCAGCTTTCATTGTGGCTCCCGGCATTCATGCATATCATATCTCAGAGAGAAAGTCTGCGTTGGAAAACATGCCTTCTTGGGGTTTGCAGGTATGAACAAGGCAGTTATATAACATCTAGCTGCCATCACCGACTGTTGGTCTCACTCTATTCTACAGGGTGTCTGAAAAGTAAAATATCTGCACTGACAACCTCAAGCTCAACTAATCATAGTAGTACTGGCTTGGGGGAAAAATCCCCCCTGCCCCTCAAATAGCCCTCAAATAGGCATAGTGGTGCACACTTATGCCGCATACACGCAATCGGAAAGTCCGACAACAAAAGTCCGATGTGAGCTTTAGGTCGGAAATTCCGACCATGTGTATGCTCCACCTGACTTCTGCTGACGGAATTTCCTTGAGATTGAGAGCAGGTTCTCTATTTTTCCGGTGGAAAAAGTTCCTATCGAAAAATTCACTTATCTGTATGCAATTCCGACACGCAAAAAAACACACATGCTCAGAATCAATCAGAAGAGCTGAACTGGCTATTGAACTCCATTGATCTTGGCTTGCCGTAATATTTGTGTGACCGTGTGTATGCAACACAAGTTTGAGCCAACATTCCGTCAGAAAAAAATCCACAGTTATCTTGTCGGAATTTCTGATTGTGTGTACGTGGCTTGCACACTAACATCTTCTGTGATAGTTTATCTTATTAGGAACTTAAGAAATTAGAGTTAGGTTGTCCAATCATCTTCCCCCAGAAATTTTGGCCACCAGTGTTTGGGGGTACCACCAGACTTGGAATTTTCTTCTGATTTAGCCTATAACAGTTAGATCAGGTGAATATGGTCATCTGTAGCCACATAGAACTTCATTTTATCCTCACTGCCAGCTATTTTATTTAGGCAGCCCGGGTACCTAAACAGTAGCTAGAACACAATCACAGTTTGGGTGAAAATTAATCACCTGGCTTGGTCCATTATTTAATAGACTTTTGTTGGGCCCTGGGTGCTTGTAGGGCCACCCACGGCTCCATTTTTGTCTGATTCAGCAGGATTCGGACGACATTTGAGCTGTCTATGGGGACCTTTAGACAGCAGGACATTGATAAATAACCTTCTCAGTAGGTGTTTGTGTATTATCTTGCAGGTTTGCAGGAGCATACAAGATAGATGCTCATTTAATGTACATGGCTTATCTTGGCTTACTCATATTGTGGAAGCACTCCTTTCATCGTTTGATGAAGATAAATTCAATAACAGGCAGAGAAGTATCCCTAGAGAACAAAGGCTCTATAAATAGAGAGGAAACGATAAAAATAATTAGATGTGTGTATGTTCCTGAAAAAAGTGGTGCTGTGACAGAGCTTGCTGGTAGAAATATACTGCCTAATTACTCAGCAACAAGCTCAGCACACCCTTTACCTTCACTAGGTGGTGCCATTTTTTTAAAACAAATACATTGCACTGCTTTTTTAACCCAGTAGTTATCTGAATATATATTATCTCCTGTGCATGAGTAGGAATAAGGTACTGGCTGTGTCGTTGTACAGGAGGAGATAGAGTGTGACATGGGCATTGGGGTTTACAAAGAGGGCCACATGGACCAAGTGGTCAAACTAAACATAAGACAACCTTTTACCTCTAGAGATAGAAAAACTGGAAAGGGAAAAAATTGGGACTTTTAGCGAGGCTGCAGACAAGGTGGGGATAGTATAAAAGTACAAATTTATTCATGGAAATGCAAGCATACATCAACATACAGAAAAACATGTAAATGAAAACATATGTATTTCAAATAGAGGACATTACTTTATATTGAAAACACGTAATATGTGCATATACAATAAGCGCAGCAACAGGTGCAGCAATGCCTGGCCAGGTGCCACATGCTAGTGTGCATGGATAGATGGATGCATCCAATGACAATATATGTACAGAAGGCATATTAACAATTATAGCGAAAAGGTTACACATGTGAGGAACTGGTAAAAAGCATATAAAAAATACCAATGCTAAAATATAATAACATAGAATATGTATAGCATCCATACTAGCCCAGGATATGTATAGCATCCATACTATCCCGACGCGTTTCGTGTCTATGGGTACTCTTCAGGGGCGGGATGCTTGAATTAGCTAGAATGGGTAGAGCATAACTAATGAATAGTTCATAAATGGATAACCAGTGTGGGGTGGGAAGAATATCCACCTAGAGTACTCACATAGGATCTAGGGCAAAAATATATGGGATGTATGAAGCCATAGTCGAAACGATATGGCCGCCAGGGGAGCTGTGGCGGCATTACAGCACACACGGGACAGGGACAGCAGGAGACCTCCCAGGCAAAATAAGTGCAGGATCAGGTGTGCATATGGTATATAAACCAAAGCAGGTGGCCAGCTGGAGTCTAAAAAAAAAAAAAACGAGATAAAAAATAAATAGAAAATAAATAAATAAGTATTGGGGCCAAACCGAAGACAGCCAACCCAAACATAGGGGTAGGTAAAATAACCTGATAGTGGCGTCCAGGGCTCCTCTGACATCCAGCAAAAATATGGTGTAGCAAAACCTAGCAAGCTAGTAACCAAAGGGATCTAAGGGAGGGCATTTATACAGCCGCCCTACACACGTGGACGCTAGTAAGCCGTCAACGTCATGTGGGCGGGACGGAAATCCGGAAGAGCGACGGAGTGGGCGGGACTGCCCACGGCGTCTACTCATCTGTCCGGGTAACGCCCGCTGAGATGGAAACCACATCCAGCGTGGTGACGCCAGCACTGACGTCACGAGCTGGGCGGGACACATGGCGCCGACGCGAGATGCGAACGGACCCCACCACCGGGCAACCCCCCACCCAAGGAGGGTGGGGAGAAGGACGGGAGGGCGCTGTGCATAACGCGCGTCGCAGCTCCCGAGTTGCAGACAGATTAAGGCAATGGACATACAGTGACCATAGTAAAATTACCAGACCCATGGCATCCCGCTACAACATTGTTAATCTCAGGAGATGTCCTGAGTGAGCTATGTCTGGGACAGGTAATCCAACCTGTCCCAAACTAGATCATCCACCGTGTGGATGGCAGGGGAACACTGCCAAACCTGTCTGGCACATCTCCATCCCTGGACAAGAAATATAGGAAGGGGGACATGTGGGACTTTAAATGAGGTGTATGAGTATAGCACCTCCATCCCTGGTTCAGGAGATAGAAAAACTGGAAAGGGAAAAAATTGGGACTTTTAGCGAGGCTGCAGACAAGGTGGGGATAGTATAAAAGTACAAATTTATTCATGGAAATGCAAGCATACATCAACATACAGAAAAACATGTAAATGAAAACATATGTATTTCAAATAGAGGACATTACTTTATATTGAAAACACGTAATATGTGCATATACAATAAGCGCAGCAACAGGTGCAGCAATGCCTGGCCAGGTGCCACATGCTAGTGTGCATGGATAGATGGATGCATCCAATGACAATATATGTACAGAAGGCATATTACCTCTGTTAAGGAAATTTGTTTGTGCAGCTGCTGCATCCATTGAGACATAAATGGAACTGGGATGCATGGAACACCTGTGTATTTCATACTGGCAAATATATCTCTCCTCATGGGTGTATTGATAGGTATTCCCATGTGAATGAGGCCTTAAAAATGAAGTGAAAAGATAAGCGGAAACATTACTACTCACTAGAAGGAGATTCTGCTACCCTAAAAATAGTTTTGAAACTGTATCTAAAGGCTAAATAGTGCAGCCTACTTTAACCTAAACGTTGCGGCTGCATTGCTTTCCTTCTCTTTTTTTTTGGCCATTTTCTCTTTTTTTTTTTGGTAATCATGCGGGTAACACACTTCCTGTCCTAGGCTGACAATGCACACTCACTGTACTGTATCTAGGAGCAGTGTTGTCACCCTTGGCTGATCTCTCCTCCTTTGGGTTACAGAACTCTTCCCCCTCTTCTTTATCTCCACTACATAGGAGGGAGTTGTCCTGTAGTTCACAGAAGAGAGGTGGAAAGGCTAATGACTTTGTTAGAGATACATGCAATCAAATGCGAGTGCCAAACAAACTCCCAAAAGTTTAAGGTCATTTAATGATAAAATAGATTCATAGCAAAGAAATGCCAAAGTGTTTCGGGGGCCAAGCACACTCCCCCTTTATCAGGGCTTAAAAATTGTGACTGAGCTTAAATGGATTTGCTGCTTCGGACAGTTTTAGAAGGGCATGATAAACCAGTGTTAGCAAATGCAGCAAGAAAAAAATGGCCTGTCTGTGTCCCCATTAACCACTTTAGCCCTGGACCATATTGCTGTCCAAAGACCAGAGCACTTTTTGTGATTCGGCACTGCGTCGCTTTAACTTAAAATTGCGCGGTCGTGCGACGTGGCTCCCAAACAAAATTGGCGTCCTTTTTCCCCACAAATAGAGCTTTCTTTTGGTGGTATTTGATCATCTCTGCGGTTTTTATTTTTTGCGCTATAAACAAAAATAGAGCGTCAATTTTGAAAAAAATGCAATATTTTTTACTTTTTGCTATAATAAATATCCACCAAAAATATATAAAAAAAAAATGTTTTTTCTCAATTTAGGCCGATACGTATTCTTCTACATATTTTTCATTAAAAAAATCGCAATAAGCGTTTATTGATTGGTTTGCGCAAAAGTTATAGCGTTTACAAAATAGGGGGTCGTTTTATGGCATTTCTATTAATATTTTTTTTTTACTAGTAATGGCGGCGATCATCCTTTTTTGTCCAGTACTGCGACATTATGGCGGGCACTTCGGACATTTTTGACACATTTTTGGGGCCATTGGCATTTTTATAGCGATCAATGCTATAAAAATGCATTGTATTACTATAAAAATGCCATTGGCAGCAAAGGGGTTAACACTAGGGGGCAGGGAAGGGGTTAAGTGTATTCCTGGGTGTGTTCTAACTGTATGGGGGGGTGGCCTCACTAGGGGAAATCACTGATCTTCTGTTCATACATTGTATGAACAGAAAATCAGCTTTTCCCCCGCTGACAGGACCGGGAGCTATGTGTTTACGAGTGACAAGCGATCGCGTGTGCCCGGCGGCGATCGTACCCGCCAGGCACGCGCGCGGGACTCGGGGGCGAGCAGACGTATAGCTACGGGCTCTCGCCCAGCAGTGCCACCGTCCCGCAGTAATATGATGGCGGACGGTCGGCAAGTAGTTAAGGAGAGCAACCTATTGGTCCAAAAGGAAAGTGAAAGAAAATCCCTAATTCTGAGTGGTCACCAGAACAGGTATAGAGGGGAAATATTCTAATGGGGTTGCTGATGGTGTGTATTTGGGGACATTTACCCACGTGGTTGTCAAATGCGGAACTACAGCTTTATTCATGCTTGCTGCTGCATGCTGCATGCTTGCTGCTGCATTCCAATAGACATTATGGGAAATGCCTGCATGTGGATAAATGACACACCTGTGCATCCCATGCAGGTAAAGACAGCCCTTTAGATAACACAACACTGTCTCCTGTGCTCGGGAGCTTGGTTTATGGATAGGTGGTGAAGTCAACCCTCTGGATAAAATCTGGCAAGTTAAAGGTCTTGCTGCCCTCCACAGAACAATGGGTATCCTTTAGAACTGAAACACATAGAAAGAAAATGAGGGCTTACTGACCTTGTGCATTACCAAAGATACATTTTTTATAAAAAAATGTAACAAGAGTAATACTCACAAACAAATGTTTTAAAAAGGCTTATCAGTATTCCAGCAATTGGAACCTGGCATCAAGAGTAACCAGATGGCATTGCAAACGGCTTACACGTTACAAGGGAGTACCCTCTTCTTCAGAGCCCCTACTACAACCTTTTTATAACATTTGTTTGTGAGTATTACTCTTGTTACATTTTTTAATAAACATTTTGGGCCAGATTCACAGAGCCCTTACTCCTGTCTAACTGGTGTTAGACTGGAGTAATTTCAAATTACGCGCGTTTCTTTGCTAGTCGAAAACCTCAAATCATGAATAGACGGCTGCGGGCTTTAATTCGACTGGATTACGTGTTCGTACGCCTTCGGATCTACGCTGCAATAAAATTGCAGCCACTGGGTGGACTTCCCGTCGTTTTCCGCGTCGGGGTATGCAAATGAGCTTTTGCCGGCGATCCCCGAAATTACGATCTTCATTCGCAATCTCTTACGGCACCTTTAGTCATCTTTTTTTTGCGTAACA
Source organism: Rana kukunoris (assembly GCA_029574335.1). Lineage (NCBI taxonomy): Eukaryota > Metazoa > Chordata > Amphibia > Anura > Ranidae > Rana > Rana kukunoris. The sequence continues at coordinate 183,704,193 of CM056059.1, forward strand.
CTATACCAGCTTTTTGCTGCTCTAATATTAGACAGCCCATGTTAAGTATGGCCGTCGTTCCCGCATCGAATTTCTACGTTTTCCGACGTCTTTTATTATTTTTTACGTAAGTCGTCCGGGAATAGGAATGTTCGTAAACGCCGCTACTCAAACAACGAATGACGTAACGACGTGATTTCCCGCAATGCACGGCGGGAAATTTCTGAACGGAGCATGCGCGGGGACGCGCTTAATTTAAATGCTTCTAATCGTGTATTTCGATTACGCGGCGAGAAATAGACTACGCCGCCGTAGCATACGGGCAAAAATCTACCAGAATTCGGTGTAGAGCCTGGTAAAATACGGCAGCGTAGAGTATTTCAATTACGCAGCGCAATATTAAGTGTATGTGAATCTGGCCCTTTATCTTTGGTAATGCACAAGGTCTTTCTATATGTTTAAGCCCTTTAGATAAGTCAGTGGTGCTACAGATGGGCAAAGACTAGGAGAAAAAGAGGGATAAAAAGTCACAAGAGATTTTTATAAGGGTAGCATTCAGTTGTACGTATGGCAAAAGTATGAAAAGCGTAGTAAGCCTATACTCACATTCAAAAGTTTGCTGGATACCCATCTTAGGATAATATGAATGCACAGTGTGGGCGTTTTCACTTTATGGCGATTGAGTTTTCCGGAAATTCTTGCACCATACTAGGTTGCAATCAGATCAGGTAAGCAATGGTAAAAATGATAAGGGCCCAAAATGGAACCAGTGTGTGGTCAGCAGAGGTGTCCATTTAATAAGAAGGTAGAAGTAGATCATTCAAGAAATTTGGTATATATAATACTGACTTCTTGAAGAATTCACTTGGAAGCACCCTTTTAATGATTGGTACCTATGCTGACCACACACTGGTTCCAAGACAGCTCTTTGCAGGGTTGTACATATAGGTACACCCGTATTAATGAGGTCTTAAAGTGGTACTAAAGCTTCCAATTATAATTTTTTTTAAATAACAAACATATCGTACTTACCTCCACTGTGCAGTTCGTTTTGCACAGAGTGGCCCTGATAGTCCTCTTCTGGGGTCCCACGGCGGCTCTCGCAGCTCCTCTCCGCGAGAGCTAACCCCCTCTGGGAAGCTCTCTCCCGAGGGGGTTAGCTTGCGGGCGCACTCCCGTGCCATACAATCAGGGTCTATAGGCGCCGATTGTATGACTCGGCCCCAACCCCCGGCGGCCACATCATTGGATTTGATTGACAGCACCGGGAGCCAATGGCTGAGCTGCTATCAATCTATCCAATGAAGAGCCAACATGACCTGGGGAAAGCAACGCAGGTTTCACGCCAATGGAAATTCGGGGCTCAGGTAAGTAAAACGGGGAGGGGGGGGGGGGGGGCGGTCACAGGATGCATTAAGGTGAAAAAACACAAAGGTTTACAATCACTTTAATGAGATTTGATGGTTTTAAAACTAATGCAGTCACTGGCACAATGGGCCCTTTCAACTTTCTGAAAAGCTCTGAGCTGGGAGGAGGAGAGGACCCAGTTTGAATATTAAATCAAAGTCAAGATTTCCAAGTAAATTCATCTTCCTACCTCTCTGGACTATTTTGCAATGCCGTTTTCAGTGAGAGTATTACTATTTTGAATTCTTCAAGAATGCAAAGAGCCCACTAGGCCTGGCATATACTGAAGAACGCCGCAATATCACTGTATTACTGCATTTCACTTCATCTATTGTGTACAAACCTCGTCATTTTTTGTTTACCCCTCTTTCACTTCTAACGTTAATGATAAACCATTATCGAGCAATCAGAGTTCAGCTAAATTGGTTCTGGAAGTTACATGCCTAAAATACACTTCATTTGACATTTAAATTATATTTTTCTTGAGCCCAAAGAAGAATTATTTTGGGGGGATTTAATACAATGCTGTATAGATTGGAAATGCTACCCTATCCGCTAATGAGTTATATTATAGTCACAACAATGTTGTTGTAGTGGAGTGAATTATCTTGATGGACTGCTCCAAACAATGAGAAGCTGCAAAGGCATGAATTCTGTTTTCCAGGTGACTGGACGGCAGGATTATTGGAAAGCTTTGATCTATACAAAGCATCTAAAGGCTAGCTAATGGCATCCCAGAATTATATAGAACAAAAGCTCCCAATCAGCAGACAGTTGGAATTTAAAAAGAATGTCCTGTGTATTAATTAAAATCTGTAAACCCAATTTAGGTACGTAATCTACCCCTACTCAGATCTCAGCAGAGCTGCAAAACCCAACAGAATATCATATGAAATCTCCATAGTGTATTCAAATCTCTTCTATGAGAAGTGTCACTTGCCCAGATAATGAGGAAAAATGGAGAAACATGGAAGGCCTCCCCTCATTCTCTGCTTTATGTATATAAAATATTTAAAGGGGTTGTAAAGGTACAATTTTTTTTCCTAAATAGCTTCCTTTACCTTAGTGCAGTCCTCCTTTACTTACCTCATCTTTCCATTTTCCTTTAAATGTCCTTATTTCTTCTGAGAAATCCTCACTTCCTGTTCTTCTGTCTGTAACTATACACAGTAATACAAGGCTTTCTCCCTGGTGTGGAGTGTCGTGCTCTCCCCCTCCCTTGGACTACAGGAGAGTCTGGATGCCCACTAACACACAGCTCCTTTCTGTATCTGTAGTCCAAGGGAGGGGGCAAGCACGACACTCCACACCAGGGAGAAAGCCTCGCATTTACTGTGTATAGTTACAGACAGAAGAACAGGAAGTGAGGATTTCTCAGAAGAAAGCAAAATCGAAAAATGAGGTAAGTGAAGGAGGACTACACTAAGGTAAAGGAAGTTATTTAGGGAAAAAAATTGTACCTTTACAACCCCTTTAAAGATCATTGCAAAGAGATGGATAGTACTCGCTGAGCTATGCGGTGAAAAGAATAGCTTTAATCTTTAAGTACTATACTACCAATGAAGTGTTAAAGTCAGAGTCTAGTATTGCCTACCTGTATAATGTACTTAAAACAGAAGTTTAGGCGTTGTATTTTTTTACATATTGTATTTATTGGCGTATAACACTTACTTTTTCACCCTGCAAATTGGTTGCAAATAGTGTGTGCGTGTTATACGCCGATACTGCAATTTGGGCTGCCTCGGAGAGAACAGGGAGGAGGGCGAGACGTGCGCTGTCAGATTACATACAGCGATAATCTCAGCGGCCTCTGTAATAGGAAGTCCTGTCTCCTGGGCCAGTATTGGACCAGTGTTATGTCTATCATTGAAGCAGGTCTAGGAGATGGGACTTTGTATTAAAGAGACTGCCGAGTAAACAGGAGATTCTCACTGTATGTAATCTGATGGCGCTCATCCCGCCTGCCTCCTTGAGATGGGCATTGATCAGGCTGCATTCATGGAAATTGGGGAGGCTGCAGATGGGCATTGATCAAGCTGCATTGGTGGGCATTGACTCTTATTTTGCTTCAAAGTTCTTTATTTAAAATGTAAGCTTTTATTCCTGAAACTTCCCTCTTAAAATAAAGGTGCGTGCCAATAAATACGGTAATTACATTGGTCCAATTTGAACCAATGTAAGAATGTATGTGCCATACCCCTCGGATCTCCATGCCTCACAAGACTTAAAAGTTAGCGGCAATCTTTGTGGTAGCATTGCCTATTAAAGTGATTTCTAGCTTCCGCAGGGTTCCCACAGAAAGTATTCGATAATTGCCATAAAATTGCCATACCTAAACTTTAGCTTTAACCTTCAAAAACTGGATTATTTATTGCTGTAGGGCAGATGTGTTCTATGGGGTTGAGAGCAGGACTCCGTGCAGGCCAGTCAAGTTCCTCCACCCCAAACTTGCACCCCTTTGGACAGATGTACTGTACATAGAGTATTTTCGGCACTTTTGTTGCTGGGCCACTTCTTTTTCTTCCAACCCCCTTGTCAATGAAAGCTTCTCCCCTAACAACACTGCCCAGGTCAGTATGTTGGACTTGTATTAAATTATCATAACATCATATAGGATACTACTAATATCTGAGAAGAAAGGCATTTGGCCAGTTCATACTGAAAGGCACATTTTACACTATTTTTATATTTACTAGTCTATAAACTTTTTTAATCAGGAAAGGACATTTTGAATGCAATAAAGCAGAGCTCCAGGCAGATATAAAAGGCACAAGTTAATGCCGCTCTGTATTCATTAATTGAAGTTCATGTACCGCCCTGGTGGATAGGGCATCTTTGATGAAAAGTCCCAAGGATGTTATTATTAGGGAACTCTAGTTAACACATTAGTTGTAACAACAAAAGTCCATAATGGATCCAAAAATGAGATCAATATCAGAGTAAAATAATACAAGAATGAACAGTGAAGTAGGTAGAACCAGAATGAGAGTGGAATCAAAATGGCAATAAATGGTGAAAGAAAAACATTAAGAGAGTGTTATAAGCAGTACATTTAAAGTGGATGTAAACCCAAAAAATCTGTGCCCAGTCTTGCCACACAGAGTTAATCCAGCTCTGAGCAATCCTGAGCAATCCTCTTTTATAGTTCAGTGAAATAAAACAGACTTCCAGATAAAAACTTGTCTAATTTAAAAAGTCCTTTCTGCCCCCCTTGCTTCGAGTGACAGGTTATTTACATATCTCGTGCACATTCCTGGATGTTTATCATAAAATGTTTATTAGACAAGTGACCAGGATGTGTTATGTGGGGGGAGGGGTGGATTTCTCTGTGTATCACCTTATATTATGATATGATATGATATGATATGATATTAGGGGTGGAGGAATAAGGTGCACTACGTACTTCATTCCTTACTCCAGCTCTGTGTAAATGGTGCCTCTTCTATGAGGCTATTGGGGCTGGAATTACATGGTCACTAGCCTTGAACTGTACGTGAGGTTGGCATGGGACTGGAATTAAAGTGGAACGTCACCACATTTTTTGAAGCCAGGGGTTGGGTCGAGTGACATCATCTATGTATAGGGGAGGATTGAGGAGGTAGGAGCTGATACAAACTGTACCCCCCAAATACATGCAAGTCATTTACATGCAAGTCAAGTGGAACGTCACCACATTTTTTGAAAATTAAAAGTCAGCTACAAAAACTAAAATACTTAAAAAATAAAATAGTATTTATTAGTCCATGGATTCCCACGCTGTCTTCCCACAGCTGATTCTTCTCACTGCTGAGGATCCCTTGAGCCACCACCTTGGACTTGGTTGTTACCTGTGACTTCCTGATGAATCACAGCTGTCTCTGTACATTTTCCAGGAGGCTTCAGCCAGGGGTTGGGTCGAGTGACATCATCTATGTATAGGGGAGGATTGAGGAGGTAGGAGCTGATACAAACTGTACCCCCCAAATACATGCAAGTCATTTACAGACTAGGGAAAAGAGAGAATGGGTGGTACTTTACTATTTGAGGGAAGTTCCACTTTCTTGGATCAAAAGCTTTATTGAGTGGTCACAGCATATTACTAAAGGCAATATTTTAGAGCCACTCAGAATCCCTTTATTATTCAGATGACTTCACTTACTTGAAGGCAGGACGCAAGAGGTTGCCTTTGTTAATATGCTGTGACCACTAAATAAAGCTTTGGATCTGTTTGGAGAATCCTTGGTGTGCTGGTGACATATCTTCAGCATGGAATGTCTATGGTTTTCAGCCAATGGTTGCTGCAGCACCTACTGACACCGAACAGCTCAAAACATTTTGGGTTGGGATGTTGAATATACCTGTTGCACTTGCTCTAGAGCTTAGTAAATGAGGTGAAGTTTCACTTCACATCCCAATCACAAGGATCTGGTTAATTACAATTGGGTATGGCAAGATGGATCGTGGCAAAGATTGGTGTATCAGAGATGGGCCTTATCCCAATATCTTTTTGGAATGAATCATTGGTGTGGTGTGTGAGAAGGCATTTATCTGTTAGATACCTTAACTCTGGATTTTACGTTATAAAATGAAATCAATAGCCATCGTTTCTTTTACGAGTATTGAACTTAAAAGTGCGAATTCCTGGTCCTTCTCTGGAGACAGGAAAGAAAAATCAATGTCTGAAATATGCTTTCTCATTTAAAATAAAGTTGGCTACATCTTAAAATTGCAATATGCTCAAGATTAAAAAAAATACTGTTCAATTTTATCCCATATGGCTGAATATGCAAGGCAAGTAGAATAGTTTTGCATGTAAAGATGAAAAATTTAGTATTCATAAATGTCTGACCAGCATTCCTATGACCTGTCTAAGTTCCCTCTAGACATCATTTTTAAGAGTTTTAGAGATTTTATTCTCATTATCCACAAAGGATCGCTGGCTCAGCAGAGCTAACATAAGGTATTATATTGCTATTGCCTCCATGTGACATAATTAGAATTAACAGTACCTGTTCATGTTTTATTGTGCTGTGAACAGCATTAGTGAGGCTAATTTATTAAAGGAAAAAAAAAATTAAAATAATTGGATGGATGTGCTTCCCATACCAGCCAATCAGATGATTGCTTGTGTGTTCCAGTCTGCTACAGATACATTGCAGCTGTAATCTTCCATTGCACAGAACCAACACTGTCCCCAGCAGGTTTATTTTTTCCATATAGATCTTTAATATCTGTCAACTACAATACAAATCAATAGAGCTTTACACTGAACTCCGGACTGAATAAACTGCTGAAATACACTGACAAATTGTTTTACCTGAAAAAGGATCTGTAATTGTGTTCATCCAGGTATTGTAATCAAAGCAATCCCTGCTGTATGGCACAGCCAGATTGGTGACCTCACTTTTCTGTACTGAAGTTATGCAATACAGAGTGGTCATAATGAACCTTCCACCAAGCCTGTGATTTGAATATGATGAGAATCAGCAGATTGATAAGGCCTTTGCTTTCTACTTTTGTAAGCATGTTGACTAATAACTAACAGGATACCTCCCAACTTTTAACACACCCCATGCCACACCCCCTTAAAGGAAAGGTATACAAAAAAATATTAGTTAAAGGGGAGTTCCACCCACAATTTCACTTTTTAAATATAAATACCCCTGTAATACACAAGCTTAATGTATTCTAGTAAAGTTACTCTGTAAACTAAGGTCCGTTTTGTTAGGTTGTTACAGCATTTAGAAAGTTTATAATCTAGAAATAGACCGTGGCCATCTTAAGTGTGGGCATTATGAAGCCAGACTATATGACTTCCTGGATTTCAGCTTTGCATATCTCGCAGATGCTCAGTGCTGCACAAGCAATGTAATAGGTTTCAGTCAGGTTTGCAAGGACTACTGGGAAACATGATGCCTATCCCAGAAACCTTTGCAAATAGCCTTGTGACTTAATAGCCTAGGCTAATAAGGAGGAGGAAGTAATGAAGGACTACAAAATAAAGATATTTACAAGCAACAAAATAAATAAAAATTGTCCATTCTGAACACTATGAGATTAGGGCATGCAGCACAGACAAACATAAAAAAATGGGTGAAACTCCACTTTAAACCAACAAGTGATTTTTTTTTTAAGTTCTTTATTTCTGATCACCCAAGTGCATGTAAATACAAATATAAAAATAATCCCATCTTCAAAAATAAGGCACGGTATGCAATTTGATTATTGTTATATATATTATATTGTTTATACAGGAAATGTAAGGTGTACAACATTTTATAGATGGGAGGGAAGGCCTCCACCTACGTTGATGGAATAAACAAGATCCATAATAGACACTGCACAAGCTTGAGGAGAAGGGTATAGTAGTAGTAGAGAACAAGGGAAGGGAAAAAAAAGGGAGGGCGGGTACCACCTCACCCTTGAGGGGTCCCCAACCAGGTTAATGGGATCCTCTGCCATATGGGCCTTGCCTTCATCAGAAAAAATATAATATTTTTAATGAGACCAGGTTTTGTTATAGGTCTCATGTTTATTTTGGGCCAAGAGGACCAAGTCCTCCATGTGGTTAATTTTCTCTATTTTGCAAAACCGGAGGGTTCTTTCATTTCAGGGGGATACAGGCATTTGCAGTGTCTGAGGAGTGGTGCAGGAGAAAGAATGCCGGGCAATCAGGAAATATCTGAGTGATCAATGTGACCTCACTCCAGAATGGGTGCAATAGTGGGCAAGACCAAAAGATGTGCAAGATCCCCCAAGTGCTTTTTTACCATTATTATTCCTTTTTTCCTTGTTTCAAATCAGGGACAGTCCCTCAAAATCAGAGAACCAAGAAAAATTAAGTTCAATGATTTCGAGCATGCGTCAAATAAATTCAGAGCATGCATGTTTTTTTGTGTGTCGAAATTGCATACACACAATCGGAATTTCCGACAGGAACTTTTGCAGTCGGAAAAATAGAAAAGCAGCTCTTAAACATTTGTTGTTGGAAATTCTGACAGCAAATGTCCGATGGAGTGTACACACGGTCGGAACACGACCAAAAGCTCACGTCGAACATTTGTTGTCGGAAATTCCGATCATGTGTACGCACCATAAGAAGGTCATTCTCCACTGACCACCTATACACATATACTATTCAGCGAGAACCTCGGCCGTGTGTACGCCGCCTAAGGCGGCGTACACACGGCAGGGAATCTCGACGGGCAGAACACATCGTTCCGCCCGTCGAGGTTCCCTGCCGGCCGTCGAAATCGGCGACCCGCCCGTCGGGAATGGCAACCAGCCATTCTTCCAGGCGGGCCGTCGAGGAAATAGAGAGCGTGCTCTCTATTTCTGCTCGACGGGCTTCCCGACGGGAAGCTCGCCGAGACCGTACACACGGCCGAGGTCCTCGCTGGAATGCACATTCCAGCGAGGTTCTCGCTGGTTTTCAGCGAGAACCTCGGCCGTGTGTACGCCGCCGTAGGGTGCATTTCACTGAGCACCAATGTAAGTGGACACTTTTCCACTGACCATCAAGTGGACATCTCTTTACTGACCACTAAGTGAGAGAATATACATTTTTCACTATCTGCATTTATCTTCTGCCCATTATTATTATTAGTAGTAGTATTTGCTATTATTATGTATGAACATAAATTTGTAGTATAGAGCAGCCAAGACCTCACATTTCTTAATATATTTTTATATTTACAACTTACTGTCTATGCTAATGGTCTGTGAGCTTCAGATAAAAAAAATATTACCAGGGGGTCCCTGCAACCTGAGATTGAATTTAATGGTTCCTCCTTGTTAAAAGGTTGAGAAAGGCTGGAATAAATGTGTTGTTTAAGCTAGCTCTGGGTGGAAATACACAAAATTATGTTTTCATTTGTACAATATTAAATCATATATATATACTGTATATATAGCATATTAAACTCTTGCCCTTTCAAAACCATTAATAGGTCATGCCGTCGTTATTCTCAATATGAAATTTTATTGGATATTTAATTCCCTGTGTTATAACATGTTATATTGGAATAGCTATAAAGCTCCTCCTCAATTCAGCCCATCCACGCTCACGTATTAGCAGAACCACACTCATTCCTCCTAAACCCGACCTCCACAAAGGACCTGAAAATAAAGCCATTACGGGATATATGTTAAGACCAAGCTAATCCAATGTCTTGGAAAATCTCCTAAGGTGCTGAAATATCAATTTCTTCATCTCAAAATTGAAGTCCTATGTCAGCCATTTTTTTTCAGTAAAAAAACCTTTGTTGAGGAATAAGAGCTGTATATATCCCTGTTCGTGAGATTTCTATAGTTTCAATAAAAAAAACCTCTGTTGAGGAATAAGAGCTGTGTATATCCCTGTTCGTGAGATTTCTACCTGCTTCTATTTCCATATCAAAGCATAGAATGTGAGGCTAAATCACTTCAACATACAAGCCGACTAAAACCAGCTATTTTAGTAGCGAGGAAAGGGGTTAAACCCTTGTGCCTCCAGTGGAGAGAATTCTCCTCATTTCCTGTCTTTATGACACATCAAAAGACACAGGGGTTGATATACTAAAACTGGAGAGTGCAAAATCTGGTGCTGCTCGGCATAGAATCTACATAGAATCAGCTTCCATTTTTTTTTTTTTGTAAATGGCTTAGAATCAGCCCAACTTGGGAAATCCCCATACCTCATGCTTCATACAGTTTATACAAAGCTGATAGAAGCAGCATTCCTTTATAAAGGAAATTGTTTGTTGGAGCCTAATAAACTATTTTAAATAGCAAAGAACATGGAGTTAAGCTTTAGATGCATGCTATAAGAAAAATGATACCTTAGCCTAGGTCCATTTAATCTTGTCCAAAGACTACTAGGTTAGGACCAGCAGAACTTAAAATATAAAACCATGGGCCAGATTCAGGTAGATGGGCGCATCTTTTTGTTGGAGTAACGTTTCTCATTTACGTTACTCCGCCGAAACTTTAGGAGCAAGTACTGTTATTCACAAAGCACTTGCTCCTAAAGTTGCGGCGGCGTAGCAAAAATGAGCCGGCGGAATTCAAATTGGGCGGGTAGGGGGCATGTATTATTATAACTAGGCGCGATCCCGCGGCGAACATACTGCGCATGCGTCGACTGTCAGTGCGCATGCTCTAAATTCTGTCAGTGAACGTCAATGACGTCAATCCCCATTCACGGACGTTTTACGCAAACGACGCAAACATTTTTAAATTCAACGCGATGACGACGGCCATACTTAACATAGGATACTCCACTAGGTGGCTGGTTTTTCTTCACGCCGCGTATCTCTTACGGAAACGTCGGAAAGTCACTGCGTCGGGCCCGAATACGATCGTGAATTACCGATTCTCGCTGATTAACATATTCTCGGGTGTTAATCAGCGGGAACGCCCCGAGCGCCATTTTTAAAATTGCAGTTCCGATACGATGGCGAAATACAATTACTCCGCTCGTATAGGAACTCCAACCCGGCGTTTCTTGTTTTCTGCTTACAGAAAACAGAAATGCCGGCTCAAAGTGAGAGTTAGGCTGGAGTATCACTGATACTCCAGCCTAACTCTACCTGAATCTGGCCCCTTGTTTCAAATGAAAAGGCTTATATTTAGAAAATTAGATGTTTATTCTTAATAACAATATTGATAGAGCTTATATAGTGCTTCTAGCTATAACCAACCTTAAAGCAAGTTAGTATGCAGGTTTTCTCCAGTACAAAATACAAAATAACAGTAAATGGTTTACATTGTGTCCAAAACCCCTTTTTTTCCATCCTTTTAAAACCATCCTTTAGAATTGGTCTAACACATGTCTCAGCAATCATAACCTTCTTCAACTGTATTATTACTGCTCTTAATGCACTTTAAATAGTACATTTTATCCAGGCCCGGAGCACATGGCAATACTGTGTGTCTCCATTTGCAGCATTGATAGAACAAGAAAGAAATAAATGAAATGCTTTTAGACACAGATATGGATTGTTTTCCCGCATGGTCCTAAATGGAACACTACTACAGGATCTGTTTTATTTAGAAAAAATAAATAAAAATAGGTCCAACCAAAGCAACAGGTATCTTTTAAATTTAGAAACGCCTTCTTTCCTTGCTGAAAGCGCCAATTACCAGGGAAGAAAATACAGTTGGCTTTCTCAAGCTTGTTCTTTGGAGGATTTGGTAACACTTGGAGTTCAGTGTATTACTGAGACTGCTTTTTAGATAATCACTAGCTTCAGGTAAAAACAAACATGTTTATAGAGGTGGACGAGACAGGAAAAGGCCTAAGGCAGAGTTACAGTACGTGCAGAAGACTGTAACCGATGGCATTTAGGAAGCTCTATAAAAGTGGAATATAGGTTATGGCTTGACGAACTAAAGGCCAACAAGATGAGTTTCGGAAAATATAAAAATGACTTTTTAGTGCCTTTTACTCCTTTATATGCAGTAGAGCGTGTCTATATGCGGCTTTTATTGGCACATTAGTTTTAGTCGCAATAAAATTGGCACAGTTGATTTGGTCACATTAAGCTGGACACAAGAAATTTCACACCTGAGAAATGAAGCGATAAGTCTGGAAAAATAAAGTTATCACACCAAAACTGGGAGCAGTAAACCTAAAAATACTGGGTAACTTACCAATAGGCCAAACTTAACTGCTAAACATAAAGCTTAACTGAATTCCGAAATATAACAGTAAACCTCAACCTACACTGCAACATGACCTCTAAACTGGACTTAAATTCCCAATATAAATGTTTAAACATGCGGATCTTAGAACAATTTTAGAACCTTATAAAGCCAAAGGAAGGAGCCCAATTGTGTTCCAATAACTTGTCTCTTAAGTTAGCCAATAAAAGGTTATCACTTCATTTAAAATCTTTCTGCATAATTAAAGGTACAAGACTCAACTACAATAAAGGTGAAGAAATATGCAAACATTAGACAGCAAATAGACCAGTGGCACTCCCGCTATCTATGTGTCTGGCCCCCTCATCTACATGCATGGATTCCAATGTGGGGGGGGGGGGTTTGAAGAATGTGATTACAGCCAGAGGCTCTTATAGGCATCAAAAAAGGGTGGGCTTGGGGCGAGCCCACCCAGTTGTGTGAGAATAGCGAAGGTTGAAGTGCATCAGAGGCTTGTGGCCAAGATGAGGGAAGTGTGTCTGAAGCCTCTGTAAGCTTACCAGTAAATGTGGTTGAGCTATGTGGTGCGCAGCCCCCAAATGTTGCTATTGTGATTATGGTACCAAATCCTGTGACAACCTAATCTTACAGTATAACAGCTACCAAAATTCCAAGTGCTACAAAATGGCAGGGTTTAATGGTAGATAATGTCATCTTTGGTAGAAGATGATAGCATCTCAAAGGAAACCCACCAAATAAAGCTTCCATAACTGATAACAGGCCCACTGGGGTTGGTTTACTAAAGGAAAATAGATTGTGCGTGTTGCAAGTGCAGTTGCACATATTTTCTCCAGAGCTCAGTGAATGTGGTGACGTTCTACTGATTTCCATTATCCAATCATGTGTAAGATTTTTTTTTTTATTGTTTTATATTAGGGTTGTCCTGAAACCGATACGAGTATCGGTATCGGGACCGATACAGAGTATTTGCGGGAGTACTTGTACTTGCGCAAATGCTCCTCATGCATTTGCCGTTTTTTTTTTTTGTATTTATCAACATGTTCTGTGAAAATTCTTTGAGTTTTTTACTACTGTGTGACAAGCAAATAAAACATTTTTATACATTTTTACTAATTTTTATTATTTTATAATGTCTTGAGTTAGGCCGTGTACACACGGCAGAGAACCTCGACGGGCAGAACACATCGTTCCGCCCGTCGAGGTTCCCTGCCGGCCGTCGAAATCGGCGACCCGCCCGTCGGGAATGGCAACCAGCCATTCTTCCAGGCGGGCCGTCGAGCAAATAGAGAGCGTGCTCTCTATTTCTGCTCGACGGGCTTCCCGACGGGAAGCTCGCCGAGAGCGTACACACGGCCGAGGTCCTCGCTGGAATGCAGCTTCCAGCGAGGTTCTCGCTGGTTTCCAGCGAGAACCTCGGTCGTGTGTACGCCGCCTTAGAGTTCTTCATAATTCTAAAAAAATATCCTTAGTCTGTATTGTGGTTTGAGAACTGTCACATGACATTTAAAAAAAGTATCGGTATTCGGTATCGGCGAGTACATGAAAAAAAGTATCGGTACCCTATTTTCTATTTTCCTTGCACCTAATTGGATATTCCTTTAAAAAGTAAAGCTTTACCACATTCACTAAACTCTGAGTGCAACTTCAATAGCAAAATGCACAGTTTATTTACCTTTAGTAAATCAACCCCAGTGCCTCCCTTGCCTACTCACTGCAGCATGTTTGTATTCCAAATCTAAAAGTGCCTTTAAAAAGAAAAATTCTAAATACAAAGAATACAAAGAAATTATACAAATAGGCTTATACAATAGGCTTATACAAATAGGCTGCTACAAATTCAATGTCATATCAAAGTCATGTCAAATTCAATTTCAATCTTACCTTTTGTCGTATCTCTTCTTCCATTTTCACTGGCGATCCCAATTCGGCCACTTGCTTGACCCCGTCACTAGCATAACCACCATATTCCCAAAGTACATAACTCTTGGAGTGTGAGCCGCCAATAATTGCAGACCAGTGATTAGCTCTCCCTGTTGATAAAAGAGAAAAATAATGAGAGCCTGTATAGAAAGACCAAAGTGTAAGCGACAGTAGAAAGACAAAGAGCCAATCAGTTTATGTGCTGATAGGAAGCATGCTGATATTAGTAAAAATCGGGGTGCACCACTTTGCTCTTCTTTTCTTTTTTTTGACAGTAAAGAATTTTTCTTTTTATTGAATATTAACAATGACAGAAAGCAATGACAATCGAAAAGCAAAGTGTATACATTCAATCACATATTGCATTTACAGATCGAGTAGGAAAATCAAGGTAAGTACGGTAATAAGGGCCACAAAATAACAGAGAGGTGAGCAGAGCCTAAACCGACAAATCAACAGGACCAAGCAGGGGAGATCAGGTCAACAGGTCATCCCAGTCATTGCTCCATAATCCTACGCACCCCCATCCCCAATGGGGGGAGGGTGGTGCGATCAGGAGGATAACCACCCACAAGGAGGGGGGAGGACCAAGGGAAGAGGGGGATACACCCACCCAAAAAGGGGGGATATCACCAGAGAGGGAGGGGGGGACCTAGCCAGAGGCATCGACCCAGTTGGACCAGATCTTGTCGAACTTCGTTGGACAGTTTCTGCTTTCGTATGTTATCTTGTACAGCGGCAGAACCCTCCCAATCGCGGTCCGCCACGAGGATCCCAGTTTTATAGCACTAATCACTGTATAAATGTAAATGGACCCAAAAATGTGTCAAAAGTGTCCGATATGTCCGCCGCAATGTCACGGTCACAATAACAATCGCAGATCGCCGCCATTACTAGTAAAAAAAAATGCCATAAATCTATCCCCTATTTTGTAGACGCTATGGGCCAGATTCTCGTAGAATCCGCGGCGGCGTAGCGTAAGCCATTTACACTACGCCGCTGCAACTTACTGGAACAAGTACCGTATTCTCAAAGCACTTGCTCCGTAATTTGCGGCGGTGTAGTGTAAATGGCCCGGCGTAAGGCCGCGTAATTCAAAGGGGGTGGCTTGTATTTAAATTAAGCGCGCCCCCGCGCTGATCGAACTGCGCATTCGCCGGCCGTAAAAATAGCCCAGTGCGCATGCTCCAACTCACGTCAGAAAACGTCAATGAAGCCAACGTGAGCATCATTTACGTAAAGCCCTATTCGCGAACGACTTAGGAAAACAACGTAAACAACGGAAAAAGACGACGCTGTCCCAAGGCCATACTTAACGTGGCATGCGACGGACCTTCGTAAACTTACCCCTCATATAGCTGGGGTAAGTTTACGCTTACGGAAACTACGTAAATGACGACGAGGCGGCGCAAAAACGTTCGGGACTCGGCGTATCAGGCTCATTTGCATAGTCAAATGAGAAATCGACGTAAACGCCACCTAGCAGCCGGTGTAACATTACATTTAAGATCCGACGGTGTAAGATTATTACGCCAGTCGGATCTTAGCGTAAATCCGGCGTATCATGTTTTCTGAAAAGAAAACAATGATACGCCGGCGGGAAATTCGAATTACGCCGGTGTATCTGTAGATACACCGGCGTAATTCTTTTGAGAATCTGGCCCTATAACTTTTGGGCAAACCAATCAATTTACTCTTATTGTGATTTTTTTTTTTACCAAAAATATGTAGAAGAATACGTATCAGTCTAAACTGAGTTTAATTGTGATATTAATTAAATCAAAAAGTAAAAAATAATGGGCCAGATTCACAGAGCGATTACGCCTGTCTAACTGGTGTTAGACTGGAGTCATTTCAAATTACGCGCGTTTTCTAGCTAGTCGGAAAGCTCAAACCATGAATAGACGGCTGCGGGCTTCAATTCGACTGGATTACGTGTTCGTACGCCTTCGGATCTACGCTGCAATAAAATTGCGGCCACTGGGTGGACTTCCCGTCGTTTTCAGTGTCGGGGTATGCAAATTAGCTTTTGCCGGCGATTCCCGAAATTACGATCTTCAATCGCAATCTCTTACGGCACCTTTAGTCATCTTTTTTTTTACGTAACACTATACCAGCTTTTTGCTGGTCTAATATTAGACAGCCCATGTTAAGTATGGCCGTCGTTCCCGCGTCGAATTTCTACGTTTTCCGACGTCCTTTATTATTTTTTACGTAAGTCGTCCGGGAATAGGAATGTTCGTAAACGCCGCTACTCAAACAACGAATGACGTAACAACGTGATTTTGCGCAATGCACGGCGGGAAATTTCTGAACAGAGCATGCACAGTTCGAATGCCGCGGTGACGCGCTTAATTTAAATGCTTCACGCCCCCCAATCGCGTATTTCTATTACGCGGCGAGAAATAGACTACGCCGCCGTAGCGTACGGGCAAAAATCTACCAGGATTCGGTGTAGAGCCTGGTGAAATACGGCAGCGTAGAGTATTTCGATTACGCAGCGCAATATTAAGTGTATCTGAATCTGGCCCAATGTTTTTATTTAACTGTCACTCTTCTTTTGTTTATTGTTCTGGGCAGGAAGGGGGTGAAAATGTCCTGTATGGAAGTGGTTAATAACATTGTCATTTTCGGCTGGGGTCCTGCTTTTTCATTTAGCTTTAGGGCCCCTTATTTGGTTACTCCTCAACAAAACATTTATGCAGGGGTTTTTGTTATCCGAATGCACCTTTAGGCCTGCTTGTTCACTTAATAACAATTTTAATTTACTTTTAGCTCCTGCAGCAAGTCAAGAAAACAAACACACAAAAAAAATCCTCTAGGTTCTCATTACTTCAACCCATCTGCAGCGACATTAATTACTTTAACCTGGCACAACATAAGAGGCATACTTACAGCTGCTACCTCTGCAGGCCTGCACCAATCTCTCCCAATAATATACGGTTTCGGCACTGCTGGTGATTTAGCATACGAATGTGACTCTATGATCTACTTCATTACTCACATAAAAAATAAGTTTCTACTACTAGTCACATACTAATATACTTCAGGCTAAATATTAACAGATTAATCTCCACTGCTTGTCATTATGAATTGCGGCTTTACACCGGTAAGATTTTAGAGATTCTGCATAGAAAAGGAGGCATCTACAGTAGACATCTAGTGGAGTCTACTGTGAAAGTCCTTGATATTCAGGACAAAGACAAAGGGCACAATAAACAGTGTTTCATTCAAGCCGTGTCTTCATTACAATAATAATGAACAGGACAAAATTGGGATAGTCCAAGACACAGAAAATTTGATGGTTGAATGAAAAGAAATGCCCTTGTACAGTATCTATTACTTATGATATGATGGAAATATTTAAGCAAAACATTAAGGATGAGCAAATGTGGCCTGATTCAGTTCAAGCTAGGACCCCGCACCAGACATTGTTAAAGTTAATGGGAGGGGTAAGAATCTATTTTATTATGGCCTTTCAAGACTAAGGCCTCGTAGACACGACCGTTTTCCTCGACAAAATCCATCAAGAAACTTGGTGGCAGAGCTATTTTTTCGAGGAAAACAGTAGTGTGTATGTTTTTCATCGAGAAAACTGTCGTGGATCTCAACGAGAAAAAAAGAGATCAAGTTCCTCGTCGTGTTTTTTTGTCAGGCTGATTTACGAGGAGAAACACATTCGTGTGTATGCTTAGAAACCCACGCATGCTCAGAATAAAGTATGAGACGGGAGCGCACCTTCTGTAAAAGTAGCGTTCGTAATGGAAAAAGCACATTCGTTGCGCTGTAACAGACTGAAAAGCGCGAATCGTCTCTCACCAAACTTTTACTAACACATGAGATTAGCAAAAGCAGCCCCAAGGGTGGTGCCAATGGAATTGAACTTCCCCTTTATAGAGGCATCGTACGTGTTGTACGTCACCGCGTTTGAGAACAACAAGATTTTGTCTTGACAGTGTGTATGTAAAGAAAGCTTGACAAGATTTTCGACAAGCCTGACAAAAAACTTGTCGAGGAACACAATGTTTCTTTTACGACGAGATTCTGGCCCGTACACATGGGCCAAAATCTCGTCAGGAAAAAAATGTTGCTTTTTTCTGACGAGATTCTTGGTAAGAATCTCTTGCCGCCCAAGTGTACACACAGACCTTTCAAAAGAACCCGATTTTTTTTGAAAGGCAAGAACGCGGTGACGTCATTGTGTACGACAAGCATTCGCTTGTCACATTCGATGCCGTCGCCACCATCTTGCTTCACCCTACCTATGCACGTGGAAGCTACCGTGCATGCGTAATAGTAATTTTGAGCATGCGTGGGTTTCCGCGGCAACAGGTAAGTATACACAGTCTCAGGTTTCTCGTCAGGAAACAGGCCAACAAGAATCCTGAAGAGAAATTAGAGAGCAGGATCTCTATTTTTCTCGTCGAGATTCTGGCCAGATTTCCTGACGAGAAACCTGAAAGCCTCGTACACACAAATATATAAAAACATTTTTTTTCCCTCAGTTTAGGCCGATACGTATTCTACATATTTTTGGTAAAAAAAACACAATAAGCATATATTGATTGGTTTGCACAAAAGTTATAGCGTCTACAAAATACTAGGCCATTTCTACGACATTGTAGCAGACACATCAGACACTTTTGACGCTATTTTGGGACCATTGTTATTTATACAGCGATCAGTGCTATAAACATGCACTGATTACTGTGTAAATGACACTGGCAGGGAAGGGATTAACTACTAGGGGGCAAGGAAGGGGTTAAGTGTGTTCTAGGGAGTGATTCTAACTGTGTGGGGGCTTGGCCACCAGTGAGATGACATTGATTACTGCTCCCGATCACAGGGAGCAGTAGATCCCTGTCTGTCACAAGGCAGAACAGGGAAATGCCTTGTTTACACAGGCATCCCGCTGTTCTGCAGCTCCGTGACACAATCGCGGGACACCGGCGGACGTTGAGTCTGCGGGTCCCACAAGTATGGTCACGGAGCTTGCGGCAGGGGTGCAAGCGCACCGCCTGGGGGCACGCACACGCCAAAAAAACACGAAATTCAAAGCAACACATATATACATTGGTTTGCGCATTCTGCCGACGTATAAGTGCGTGAGCCGGTCAGCAAGCAGATAAAAAGGGCATGGGTAGATAGGCACTGCCATGGGGGACATGGCAGTGAAAAACAACTTTTCTAAAAATGGCAACCCTGTTTGGGCCCGATTACAGTTTTTATGAACAGGGCACAACTATTTTTCATAAGCCCCATTCACCTTGACCCCAAAATTTAGATAGTCAAAGACACATAGAACATACAAGAGTTGAATGAGAAGTAATACCCTCATATCTATTCCTTGTGATAGGATGGAAATAACTATGAATTAGCAAACATGGGGAGTTGATTTAAGCTAGGCATTGTTAGAGTTAATGGAAGGGGAAGCTAGGTTTACAAACCCTGCAAATTTAGCACCAGACATTGTTAAAGTCAATCGGAGGGGAAACAGCGGCAAGTACCATCTTGCCACTGTATATGTAAGTTATATGGTCGGCAAGTGGTTAAAGCGTAACTCCACTTGTGTTGATAAAAAAAATCCTATGATCTATGTACATTGTAAGGATTATAACAAACGTTGTTGCAGATTTCTAGCTTTTGTTATTCTGAAGAAATCCATTTGTGTTTGTCTGTGTCTCTAAGTGGGTCTAATGGGAGTGGTTTCATAATTATCAGTCAGCTGTGGCAGCTGCAGGGCTCCAATGAAGAAAGCTGTTTGGCCTGCATCCCTTTAGACATTTTTGTTTTGGAAATAATACAGGGGATGCCTGAAATCTTGTATCTGAGGCCTCGTACACACGACCGTTTTCTTCGACAAAACCCATCAAGAAACTTGGTGGCAGAGCTTTTTTGCCGAGAACAATGGTCGTATGTATGTTTTTCGTCGAGAAAACTATCGTGGTTCTCTACGAAAAAAAAAGAGAAGTTCTCTTTTTTCTCATTGGGAGTCTCAATTTCCTCGTCGCGTTTCTCGTCAGGCTGGTTTATGACGAGAAACACGTTTGTGTGTATGCTTAGAAACCCACGCATGCTCAGAACAAATTATGATACGGGAGCACACCTTCGGTAAATGTAGTGTTCGTAATGGATATAGCACATTCGCCACGCTGTAACAGACTGAAAAGCGCGAATCGTCTCTTACCAAACTTTTACTTAACACGCAGTAACATGAGATTAGTAAAAGCAGCCCCAAGGGTGGCGCCAGTGAAATAAAACTTCCCCTTTATAGGGCCGTTTTACGTGTTGTACGTCACCGAGAACGACGAAATTTTGTCTTGACAGTGTGTACGCAAAGAAAGCTTGACAAGATTCTTGACAAGCCTGACAAGGAACTCGTCGAGGAAAACGATGTTTCTTTTACGACGAGTTTCTCGGTCGCGTGTACGAGGCCTTAGGCAGACTTCTGGGAAAATCGGTGAGCCAATCACACAAGGGGGGGAGTTCTGTATACATTCTGTGTACAGAACACCAGGTAGCCATATTGCATTTATAGAAAATAACAGTAGCTGCAGATTGAAAATGAAAGGTTATTTTTTATATTATATAACTTGTATCGCAATTGTATACACTGTATTTTTTCATTATTTGCTATTTTTTTTCCCCACGAAAGTGGAGCTACCCTTTAAGCTTTGACAAAGAAAACTGGAAGTTGATTGGTTTCTCTATGCAGAGCTGAACCAGATTTTGCACCCTCCAGTTTTAGTAAATCAGATCCTGGGTGTTTTAATTTTGCTCTACCAATCGGTATGAAAAATGCATTAAAACTTCCCTTACAAAATACAAGGCACTAAGCTTTGACACTCTGCTTTTTTTTGGTGCGCTTTACTGGTATTTGATGATTTAGGATATATAACATACATTTTTTAAAGTTGCTATTTTGACCCCTCATGTCTAAAAGTCTTCAAATAACAACAATATACATCAAAAGACATTCCATTCCATTTTATAGCAACCCTCCACAAGGGAAAAATAGTCTCCCATTGAGTTCAATGCATTTTGAGTTTGGGTCGAATTGTATTTCGGCACATTTGCTCATCCCTAGTCATGTGTGACGGCCTGCAATCCAAGAACAGTGCACTCTGGAGAACGTATCTTCCTCCTAGAGCTGGCATTCTTCATGTAAGCTTTCCTATGCAGATTGGCACTTGTGAATCAACATTATTCAGCACACTCATCTTCCCCGAGGAAAGTACACATATGCAATCATCCACTACTCCCAGAACACATATTAACTCCTTATTAAACGTCTAATGAGGGGAAATGGCCAGTAATCCGCCTTGCTGCATTGGGATGGCCATACATAGAATCTGGAAATTACTATGAATGATTGATGTGGAAATTTTTATGAGTTTTGGCTTAATATTTGTAAAAGTCGCATTCAGCAGGATCTATGCAATAACCAGCTCTGCTGCTGCTGCAGAAATGTTCTATGGTGCTTGCTTTTATATATGTATATATATATATATATATATATATATATATATATATATATATATATTTATATCTATATAGATCTATATATAGATATATATAGATATCTACGTATATCTGTATGTATGTATATATATATATATATATATATATATATACACACACACATATATAAAAATAGGTACACTGGGGACTTGAATATTATTCATAATGTGAAATGTGTGATATATCACTGTGATATATGGAATAGATGGAGATAATAATGATCAGCGATGGAACTGAAAGTGGCCACCTGCAAGTTTGGTGGTCCCATTGAGCAGTGCCGATCCTGACCTCCCTGGGGCCCTAAGCAAAATGACATGGCACATTAAAAATGAGAAGCAGAGGGGGCTGACTACAGTGACATGTCACATTAAAGAAAGTTGAGAAGCGGGGGGAGGGGGTGTTCTGCTGTCGGAAATGACTTTAGAAGCGGGGTGAGGGGGCAAAAATTACTTCTCGCCAGATGGGGCCTCTAGTAATTTGGGGGGCCCTTTGCAGCTTTGCGGGGCCCTAAGCGGCTTGCATAGTGAGCCTATAGGGAGGATCGGCCCTGCCATTGAGAATGTAAAATATCTGAATCAGTGATTTATGAAATATGGAATTGATGTTGATGAATAGTGCAAGTTCTCAAGGGGAATGTGCAATGTTATTAATGAGTTCCTGATAAGCATTGGCATGCTGACCAATATTTACAATACATATAATCATATAATATTGATTTAAGAGCCTATCACAAAAAATTAAAAAATTTAATAAAATAAAATAATGAAAAGAAAAATAAGCAGCCTGTAAGGCTGTGTACACACAATCAAATCTATCTGCTGGAAACAGTCCGACGGACTGTTTCAGCAGACAAATTCGATCGTGTGTACGGGCAGACAGACGGGTTTTTCCAGCAGACAGATTTTAAAGCATGCTTTAAAATCTGTCTGCTGGGAACCCGTTCGTCCGACATGTCTGCTGGTTAGTACACTAACCAGCAGACATATCTGTCCGCGCATGCGTCGAATGGATTCGACTCATGCGCAGAAGTGGTTTACTTCCTGGTGACGTGGCGGCGTCAACATCACCGTGCTGTCTGCCGGCAGGGATTTTGGTTTGAACGTGTGTACACGATCAAACCAATACATCCCAGCAGACAAATCCGATCAAATCGGTCTGTCAGACCGATTTGATCGGATTTATTTGGTCGTGTGTACGCGGCCTAAAGGAAGAGAAATACTTATTAAACCAATATTTGCTCTATTTAAGAGCACACCAACCAGGACCGATCCGCCCTATAGGCTCAATATGCAAGCCACTTAGGGCCCCCCAAATACTAGAGACCCCGCCTGGTGAGAAGTCATTTTGCTTAGGGCCCCAGGGAGGCCAGGATCGGCACTGACACCAACCAATGATTCTTCAGCATTTTACACACTTCTGGGTATTTCAGATACTTGTGTACAGGGCTTTTATTCAGCGGGTACACGGGGAGCGAATCCTGGAAACCTCCAGCACCAAATGTATGAAATGCCAAGGGCTGCTGGAGGTGCTACATGGTCTGTTGATGCTGGCTGCTGGGGATCTATTTTTGCAGGGGGGGGGCGTGGATACTTGGATGTATCCAAACGTCCAAAGGAACAAAAAACGAATTTCAACTAATAAGAAATTATAATGAAAAAAATGAATGAACTCAGCATGATTCGTTAATTAGTTAAAGGTCTAATGAAACAGCAAGTTGGCTCGAAATGGCATAATGAATAATCGAATAACGAATAATCTGAATTCAATCGTATTAATTCATTTTTATTCTATTAGTGAACAACTGAGCAATAAGAACGGAAATGATCCAACCGAGTTACAGTTTTCTAGACCAATCAGTTGATTCCTTTTGTGTTGGGTGCTGGGTTAATGGTACGGAGTAAGTCAAATTATAAATCGTTATCACGATTATATATACATATATAAATAATTAATTATCTGAAAATGAAACAATTAATAAAATGAAAATAAAAGACAAAAGTGAGGCGCTAAGTGAGCAAGTGAATAACGAATGAACCTGATAAAATAAAATAGGCAGGCAGTACAAAAATGAATGTGAACAAAACCAACACATAAAAGTCCAAAGTGAATAATAATTATCTATGGAAAGTCCATTAGAGTTCAGGATAAAGCGAAAAGGTCTTTCTTTTCAAGATTCATTTTGGATTATCCAATCTCTGATGGATTTTTTTGTCGGATATCCGATGAAGCTGACATTCATCAGTCTTGCCTACACACCATCAGTCAAAAATTCGACCGTGTCCAACGCGGTGACGTAAAACACGACGTGCTGAGAAAAATGAAGTTCAATGCTTCGAGCATGCGTCGACTTGATTCTGAGCATGCATGGATTTTTGACCGATGGACTTCCACACAGACGATCGTTTTTTTCTATCGTTTTTTTATCCATAGGAAATTTTTAAAACATGTTCTATTTTTTTCACCGATGGAAAACCAACCAATGGGACCCACACACGATCGGTTTGTCCCATGAAAACGGTCCATCGGTCTGTTTTCATTAGACAAACAGATCATCTGTACAGGGCTTAATGGACTTTCCATAGATGCTTATTATTCACTTTGGACTTTTATGTTTTGGTTTTCACTGAATCAGATATTTCACATTCTCAATGGGCCTCTAAACTAGCAGTATTTCATAAATCGGTGATTCAGATATTTTTAACAAATAACAATTTATGAAACGAAAATAAAAGACAAAAGTGTGGCGTTAAGTGAGCAAGTGAATAATGTATGAATCTGATAAGGTAAAATAGGCAGTGCAAAATTGAATGTGAACAAAACCAAAAAGTCTATTAGAGTTCAGAATAAAGTGAAAAGGTCTTTCTGGGATAATCCGGAATGAATCTTGAAAAGAAAGACCTTTTCACTTTATTCTGAACTCTATTATTTATTCACTTTGGACTTTTTTTGTTTTGGTTTTGTTCACATTCAATTTTGCACTGCCTATTTTAACTTATCAGGTTCATACGTTATTCACTTTGCGCCACACTTTTGTCATTTATTTCCATTTTTAAATCAAAAAGCTTTTATTGAGCAAAAACAAAAAAAATAAACAGGATATACAAACAGTACATAACTACAGCTAACATCGGGTGGTATCATACAGAATATTTTACTGCGTAATTACTTGTCTGCGCGGGGAAAAAACATTTATTTCCATTTTGCACTGTATGTCTAGTGATGTGTTGGCTGCTTATTTTGTTCTCTATGCACTATTTTTTTTTCTTTTTTTTTTTTTTACAATTAATAAAACAAATTGATTCATTATAATGAATATCTATACTGTACAGAAATAAATTATTTGAAAACGAATGACCATAACATAACAAATATAAAAGAAAAAAATGATGTATTTTGCGAATGAAAATGAAACAAAACCAATTTTTCCAGCATGCGCAAGTCTAAACCACAATGCACAGTCAGTGGAGCATGTATCCAATATACAGTATGTGAATGTCTGTTGGATGCTGAGATTTCTTTAGACAGTGTAGCCCTCGGAGTGGTGCAGCATCACACCAAATCCATGTATCTGTCTAGAACTTGTACTTTTTGCTACACCACTTTTAGAATGCATGCACGATGTGTTTGCAAAATCTGTGTGTGCCAGGGTCTCTCTCTGTACACCATAAGAGAGTTGTCCCTAATTAGCTCCACTTTTGTAAGATGCAATGGGGTTGATTTATTAAAGGCAAAGAGACTGTGCGCTTTGCAAAGTGCAGTTGCACTCTGCAAGAGCAGTTGCTCCAGAGCTTAGTAAATGAGCAAAAGCTTAGCTGACTTCCATCATCCAATCATGGACAAGGACAAATGCATTTTTTTCCTTGCACGCGATTGGATATTCTTTGCAAAGTGAAGGTTTAACTCATTTACTAAGTTCTGGAGCATCTGTAATTGCAGAGTGCAACCGATATTCGGATTGTGTGTGTACGGGTCATTAGTAAATCTCCTCCTGAGTGTTTACTAGACATGTACACACTGAAATATTTCATTTTGGAATTTTGTTTTCGTCTGAAAAATTAATTTATTTAGTTAGTTACTCCGGAAATTTGTTTTTATTTATTTTGTTTTTCGTTAGAAATTGCATTTGTCCGAAAATCTGAATGAATTAAGGTCGAATCTGTCATTATGGTGTTTATGGTGTCTGTCGAATGTTCAAAGAAGATTTGACGGACTTTAACAAACGATAACGAAAGCACAGAAAACTAAAACCGAAAGATCCAACATAAACAAATGCTTTATTTTCGTTGCGGTCGTATGTGCATTAACTCTATTAGTCCAATATTATTCTACATAAAGAGAAAAGATTCAACATTATAGAGACATGAAGAAGAGTCGACATAGAGAGAAAAGATTCGACATAGAGAGAAAAGATTCGACATAGAGAGAAAAGATTCGACATAGAGAGACATGAAGATTCGACAAAGTACCTAAAAACACACCATCGCAGCAAGCGGACATTTATGGTGAAATGCTCGGCCCATAGGCTATAGAAGAATTCTAATGTTGGTTGACTAGTAATAATAATTAATAAATGTAATTATAACTAGTCATACAACATTAGAATTCTTCTATAGCTTGTAGGCGGAACATTCGACCGGAAATGTACGATTGCGGCGTCGTACAGTTTCGTTGCTCCGTCAAAAAAAAGATTTGACGGAGCAACAAAACTGTACGACGCCGCAATCATATAGTTTCGTTGCTCCGTCAAATCTTTTTTTTTTTAAAAGAGTATCGAATCTTCTTTTTTTCTTTTTTTTTCTTTTAAGATTCCATCAAATCTTTTTTTTTTTTAAGATTCCGTCGAATCTTCCTAGAACATTCGACAGACACCAAAAGCCTTCAATAACAGATTCGACCTTAATTAATTTGGTTTTTCGGACGAATGCATTTTTTTACGAAAAACGAAATAAATAAAAAACAATTTCGGGAGTAACTAAATAAATGTATTTTTCGTACAAAACGAAATTCTGAAATGAAATATTTCAGTGTGCACATGTCTAATATCTAGACTTTACTGCTGTTGCACCACGCTACACGTCCCCAGAAGCTAATAGTAGCCATTCCTGTGCCCCACAAGAGTAGTATAGCTCAAGAAATCTTACGCCATACTTATCTTTTAACGTTCTCTTTTGACGATCTCTTTAATACCACAGCGATTTTATTTCACTTGTGTATAGCCGCTTTTTAAACTAAATTGCTAAGAGAATAAGAAAAACATGTAATACTCTGAATAGAAGCGTGATAATGCTAAATCCAGACACAAGGTACTTAAGGACCTATTCCAACCCATGTACCTCCTGTTGCACTGTGTTGCCTAATATTCAAGTCCGTTACACATCTTTACAACTCTTAATGAACAGCAATAATCACAGCTGCCAGTTGGATGCAAAACTGGATTGTTCTTCGGTCTCTAAGTAGAATCACATTTAGCAGAACATATGTTCTGAGTGCACAATGGAACAGACACACAGAACAAAGAGCACTCCAGGCGTTAGCGATTATCAGTCCTGCGCACGGCGAGGTAGGTACGTGCGAAGCAGCAGAGAGAAGAATAATAAAAGCTTCAGTGGTAAAGAACATTTCGCTCAGCGCATCTTCAGTGTTATTATTCAAAAGCCTTCAGCGACTGCAGGTTGTTTTGTTGTTCTCTACTGTACAGAACAAAAGCCCATGGAATATGAAGCTTGCTTATTTTCCGCTACCCAGTGCTCACAGCAATAAAGAATGTATAACTGTACTGATTTATGCCTTCATTATTGAAGATTAACTACAGGAAATGGTAATAACCCTGTTTCTTTGCCAATATGTTTAGACGTTAACCATAGACAGAACAGGATTCTTCAGATTCATAACACACGTACATTATAGTGTCATTTATAGCCTGATTGTTCTGCTCAACAATCTGCTGTTTTTTTTTGTTTTTTTTTTCGTTTTAGGGATCTTACTGGCAAAGTCGTCTGGATATGAAGCAATGCTAGCAATCACTCTTCCTACAACATTCTCATTGTGATAAAACATATTAAATTACATCAGGGCGCAAGAACCACATTTGAAAAGGCTGGAACAAGTGGGTGGAATACGTGGGTTATGAGATCTTAGAAAGTTCTTTTGATCATTTGGTTTGATGTACCCAACCGCTCCCCACTCACAGGCCAGCCTGTATTTCATAGTTGAATCACAAAAAAATACAGTCACTTCCAGTGCTAAGGGGTCTTCTAAAGTGAAGGGCAACAGGGACATCGGAGTGCCAAGACTGGGTGGATGCTGCCTTCCTCAGATGGGGTAATCTGATGTAAGCTACAAAAAGGACAAAATGGGAGCCACGCACACCTAGTGCATTACCAATGGCAATTTATTAAAGTGGTTGTAAACCCACTTTTGAAAAAAAAAAAAAAATATTACCTAAAATATCACCTGCAAGACAAAGGCATAATCAGCTGGTATGCATAGCATACCAGCTCATTATGTAATGCTCACCTGGGATCGAAGCCCCCGCTGCCTTGCCCGACACAGCACCGGCTGGCAATATGTCCCGGAGTCCCGCTGTGATTGGCTGGAGCTGCACTAATGTTACCTTCCGCGGGAGCCACCATGACCGCTCTTTCTAAAGTGCGCCTTCACACCATTGGTTAAAAATCCGATCGTGTCCAACGCAGTGACGTAAAACACTACGCAGTGCTTAGAAAAATTAAGCTCAATGCTTCCGAGCATGCGTCCACTTGATTCTGAGCATGCGTGGATTTTTGACCAATGGATTTCCCCACAGACGATCATTTTTCTATCGTTTTTTTAACCATAAGAAAAATTTAAAACAGGTTCTATTTTTATATATAAAAAAACGATGGGGCCCACACTCGATCGGTTCATCTGATGAAAATGGTCCATTGGTAAAACTCACAAAAAGCAACTCCCAATTGAGCCATAAAAATCACACAGTGTATGGACAAGTGCAGGACCACTTTCGGGGGCACATCCCCTTCCTCAGAGCTAGGCTAATCAGGACCATCATAGGCAAACCAAATAGTCTTCATAGTTGGTAAGGTTGAATAAATATACCTGTCTATCCAGTTCAACCTGTGTGCTTGGTGTATGTGTATTCATGTCGATAATCATTTCCCATATCCCTGTCTATCAATACTTCCTGCTGACACCACTGATTGTGGAAGAGAGTTGCACATCCTTATTGCCTTGACCGTGAAAAGCCCCCTACTCATCTTAAGGTTAAATCAATTCTCCTCCAATCCTATTGAGTGGCCCCATGTCTTCTTACACTCCCTGAGACGGAATAGTTTCCTACCTATGCTGAGATCACCACTGGGATGTTTGTATATCACTATCATATCTCTTGATTCTCTGTATTCTCCTTGATTCCCTGCAATCAGCCTGGTGCCAAATAATGGATAGGACACCAAAGATGTTTAACTAAAGCCAAGATTTATTGCAATGACAACACACCGCTCTCCACCAAACCTCCCCCTAACATATTTCACACACAATGCAAATAAATAGAAATGGATAACCACACACCAAAAAGTACAACTCCAACTTCTTTATTAGAACAAAACTAGAGAGGAGTTGCATGTCTACCAACAGATATCCGCATGGAAGAAAACCATCGGGCCTTCAGGAAGAGGCTTAAGACCCACCTCTTCTGAAGGATTAGGACGACGACGGATGGAAGCGCCTTGAGGCGATTTAGTTTGCATGTGCAGCGCTATACAAGTTATTCACTCACTCATGAAGTGCTGAATCAGACACCACACAGCCCCCACCACAATTGGAAAGGGCAGCTGTGGTTTAACCCTCCAGCAGCAGTGTGAATAGGCCCTTAATGAAACAGCAACATTGTAACAAGTTCAAAAGAAAAAGGCATAAGGGCTACTACACATGCACATGGATTTACACCAACCTTTCTCAAACATATTATCAGAGGACGCTTTGAAATAATTTCCAGGTCTCATCAGACCTCAGCTAAGATGAATCCATCCAAGTTCAATAGGAAAATGCCCCTTACAATAATGGTCAGTGGGAAGAATACTCTGCTTGCAGTGAAGGTCAGAGTGCCACACTTAAAAACAGCTAAAAAGATCATGGTGTCATACTACTAGCTGTGTGCGGTTATGGGAATAGACCTACGCATTTGAAGGCACCAACAGATGGAAGGTTACATTTCAAGGAACCCATAGCAATGTCTGGAGGAACCCTAGGAATCCACAGAACCCTAGTGGAGAATGGGTGATTTACATGAATATGTCATCTAGGGTTAGAATTGAATTATGTAAAGAAGTTCAGTAATGAATGAATGAATGAATGAAGAACTTGTATAGCGCAGCACATGCAAAGTAAATTGCCTCTGGGCGAGTTCAGTACTCCAAAGCAAAGCAAGATCCATACAAACATGGATGAGCGAGTTTGGGGTGGAGGAACATGACTGGCCTGCACAGACTTCTGACCTAAACCTGATAGAAGATCTTTAGGATGAATTAGAGCGGAGACTTTTTGAGACAGGTCTTTTCGTCTACACCAGTGCCTGACCTCACAAATCCGCTTCTGGAAGAATGGTCAAACATTCCCATAGATACACTCCTAAATCTTGTAGGTAGCCTTCCCAGAGGAGACCAACTCAATATTGAACCCTACAAAATAAGACTGGGATACCATGAAAGTGCATATGCGTGTAAAGGCAGGTGTCCTAATACTTTTGGCACTATATTGTATCTTCATGTGCTTTTTGCCTGTGCTGTATCCTTATCAGTGAGCATTGTTCTCTTGACTCCCTCTGTGGACAACAGAACATCTCCCCCTATGTTAAGAAGAGGAGAAGCGAAGGGGTTATCTGTAGACTTATCATGACACTGTTCTTCTATAGATACAGAAAAGTGAATGCTCTTTGTCAGCCTAGAAGTATGTTACTAGCAGGATCACCTAGTGAAAATAAAAGGGAAAAAGGCAGAAAGGAAAACAAACACAGCCACCACCAGCCTAATGTTTTCCTAATAGCAAAAATGTGTGTTAGTAAGTTTAAGCAAGTCTTATGCCGTGTACACACGGTCGTTTTTTGCGATGAAAAAAAACGAAGTTTTTTAAAACGTCATTTAAATTGATCGTGTGTGGGCAAAACGTCGTTTTTTGTCTTAAAAAAAACGACCAAAAAAAAATTCCAACATGCTTGAATTTTTTGTGTCGTTTTTCAAAACGTCGTTTTTTGTTTCACAAAAAGTCACCGTGAGTAGCAAAAACTTCGTTTAAAACGACGTTTTTCAACCCGCGCATGCCCAGAAGCTAGTTATGAAGCGAGCTTCAATGGAAAAGTGTGGTGAACGTAACCTCGTTTTTTGTGAAGTGACGTTTCAAAAACGTCGTTTTTTACTTCACAAAAAACGTCGTTTTTTTTCATCGCAAAAAACGACCGTGTGTACGCGGCATAAGTGTAAGTAAAAGCATTTTAAAGCAGTTGTAGACCTTGCTTTGTTTTTGTTTTTTTCCCCTTACAGTTAAGCCTATAATAAGGCTTTCCTGTACGTAAAATTAATAGCTATTAACGTGCACTGATTAGGAGATAATCACCCTGCATGGAGCCGCTGAAGTCAGCGGCGCATGTGCTCCGAAGGTCTGGCATACCGGCTACTCACAGCACGGGGGTCCACGATCTCGGAGGAAAGGACAGGAGATGATGTCAGCCCTCTCGTTCTAAGGTGAGTATTTCACAATGTGCTAGTATGAAAAGCATACTAGCACAATATGCCATTGCCTTGTTGTTTTGTTTTTGTTTTTTTCAGCAGTTTACTACTGATTCAAAAAGTAAATGTTCAGTTCAAAAGTTGGTAGGAAGTTAAGGCAATTTTAGGGGATTAATAAAGTGTTAAGGGTTCAAGAAGGGGAGGGTTAAATGTAACAGGGGTGCTGTATATTTCAGAATGTGGGCTCTGTGTTATGTTAAATCGATAAGTCCCTTTCATTGAGCTGTGTGCTTCAGAAAAAGGATTATGGAGGTCATACATGAGTTTCCATGCTCAAGGCCATTTACATGATATCACAATAAATTCAAAAAGAGAGAGCAGGCAAACACTTTCGACAATTCGAAGGAGACCCATACAAAGTCACGTGGGTTCTAGAAATGATTCATGGATGTCTTTTTCTTTTACCTTGAAATATACTCTGCTCTTTTACAGCAACATATTTATAGTTTTTTAATAGTGTTGCCTTTAAATGATGAAAAGTTTAGAGATACCGCTGTAAGGTGTATGATCCATTAAGTATGCTGTCATTTCACAATTCACGAACAATACTGACTGTACGTATGTTGCTTGTTTCAACTTCATGCTTTGAAAGCTTATATGTTTTGCTAAATTCATAGATTATTGCCTTATGCTTTATACCCCCTCTACTAATGTTATATTCAGTCTACAGCCTTTACATTAGGGTGACTGCATTTCCAAACTTCCATTTAGGGACATTCCCCTTCCTAAAAAAATCTACCTCATAGATTTCACTGGTGGGGGGGGGGGGGGTCACATTTTCAGCTCTGAGGGTTTCATGGTGGGACCTGTAGTCTTTCACGTTTGGGGCTCACATCCCTCCAAAAGTGAAGGACTACAAATCCCAGCATGAACTCCTAATATCTAAAGATGTGACCCCCCAAATTTTAAGGACTGCAACACCCAGCATGAACCCCTGAGATCTAAGGGTGTGATCCCATAGATTTCACAGGTTTATTCTGGGACCTGTAGTTCTTCACTATTTGGGGGGCGGGGGGTCTCACATCTTCAGCTCTGAGGGGGGGTTTCATGCTCCAGGAGCAGTGATTTTATTGTTTCTTAAATAAAAAATAAAAATAAAATTCCTTTAAATATTGTACTTGCTGGGTGTCTATGCCTGTCATAACGTCTTTAAATAGCACAATCACCTGCCTGCCAGTAAATTAGGAATAGCTGATCTAGCTAAGCTATACAGTGTATAAATATCTGTACAACTCCTAGGGATGTTTATATATTCTCTACACCAGGGGTGGCCAACCAGTGGCCCGGGGGCCACATGTGGCCCGCGGAGCCCTCTGATATGGCCCACAACCTCCTGCTCTGGAAAGGCGGGTTGGCATGCAAAGATCGCAGGTTGCCGACCCGCCATACCGCAGTATCAGTGTTGTGATATGAAGCTGGTGGTAGAGGAAGAAAGCGGCTGTGGAGCCCCATAAGCCGAAGCTTCCTCTACAGCGCCGGCTTTTGCCACAGGCGGAGTCTATGGCAAAGTTCAGTTGGCCGGGAGGATAGACACGCAGTACATCAGTGTAAAAGCAGTCTTAGGCCCTTTTCACACGATCAGCCCGACCAAATGGGACCCTCAATTCACTTCTACAGAGCAACAGATGTCAGTTTACGCTCGTCTACCTCCAATCCGAAAAACATTTTTCCCCTTCCATCTGGGCGGATCGGAGGGCCTATAGAGTAGCCGTGACCTGTCGTCCGTCTGCGCCGTTGATTGTTGCCCGTGACTGGTTACCAAGTTGTTTAAGTGCCCCTCGCTCTTCAAAAGGTTGGGCACCCCTGCTCTACACACTGTAGTTGAAGCTAAACTGACTAGCCTGCCTGCCTGCTCTATCTAGCTATATAAAAAGACTATCTCTCTGTCTCTCTGACTGCTTTCATGAACAAGCCGGAACACACTACACAAGGCCGCCCAGCAGGCGGCCTTATATAGTGTGGGGCGTGTGCTAAAGCCCTGAGCCATAATTGGCCAAAGCCACCTAGGCTTTGGCCAATTATGGCTCTTCGTTTTTTGCGCGCTGTGATTGGCCAAGCATGCGGGACATACAGCATGCTTGGCCAATCATCAGCGCGCAATGCCGCAGTGAATTATGGGCCGTTTTGCGTCACTCGAATTTGGCGCGAATGACCGATTTTGTTCGAATTTCGACGAACGTACGAACAGACAATGTTCGAGTCGAACATACGTTCGTATCGAACGCGAAGCTCATCCCTAATTCTGAGTTCGGGACCTAAAACTGTATCTTATGGCTCTGAAGAAAGGTATGGTTACAGCCTTGAAATACATTGGCTTTATGCAGGCCAAATAAAGAAGGCTTTGAAATCAAGTTTCGGTCGCTTTAAAGTCTTTCATTAGCACTCCTAATTTGTGTTTCTTGGAAAATATCTTCCAAAGGTTCTCCAACATCTGGTGTTAAGTTTGGCCCAGGAGATCCCTTACAGTCTGGTCTATAGTATCTGTGCCAGTTCTTCTTTTAAATATACCAATCATGATATCAGATTGATGTGGTGCCTTGCTCTCTTTTATTTCATTTTATCTCTTGTCCTTGGACATGAACTATGAAGAATCTGAAATAATTAGCTTGCACACATCTGTGCCTCTGGACTCACTCATCATATGGCAAATTACCCAATGAACAGTCACCATTTGAGATTAATGCTGCGTACACAGGATAGGTTAGTCCAAACCAATCGTGTGTGGATAAAAAACCTATAGAAAAAAACGATCGTCTGTAGGTATGTCCATCGGTTAAAAATCCATGCATGCTCAGAATCAAGTCGACGCATGCTTGTAAGCATTGAACTTCATTTTTTTCAGCGCGTCGTTGTGTTTTACGTCACCACGTTCTGACACGATCGTTTTTTTAACTGATGGTGTGTAGGCACGACTGATCATTAGTCAGCTTCATCGGACAACTGATGAAAAAAAATCAGACCGTTTTCATCAGACTAACCTATCGTGTGTACAGGGCATTAGACACCTACATCTCAGTTCCTTATCAGATTATTCATGATAAGTTGTGTTCCTAAAATCCTAAAAAATAATTAGACTAGACCATCACCCCATCTAAAACTAACACAGATATAAAAATAATGAGATGCAGGGGCATTGCTAGGCCTGCAAAAGATCTGGGGCTAGAGCCCATAACAGCAGTCAACCTTTTTGCAGACCAGGGGTGGTTGGCGGAAAGCCGGTGGTAAGCAATTTTTCACAGGAATGGCTGGTGTTGGCACTTCAATCATCATGGCACCCTGATTGATATGGTGTCAGGGTGATTGAAGCACATTGTTTGAATTGTTACATTTTAATATATAATGACGTAGTTTAACTCACCATAATGCAGAATCAGTGGGAGCCCTGGGCGTGTCACTTGCCACATCTCCTGCCACCAGATGCACCGTGTCACCTTCCACTGTCAGCTGTCACCAGATGCAGCTTGTTACTTGCCACCTGCCACTAAATGCGGATTGTCACTTGCCATGTCGCCTGCCACCAAATGTGGATTGTAATTAGCTACGCCACCTGCCACCATTTGCAGATTACCACATCATTTGCCACCATTTGCAGATTGTCACTTGCCACGTCACCTGCCACCTGATGCGGATTGTCACTTGCCACAATTTGCAGATTGTCACTTGCTACCATTTGCGGATTGTCGTTTGCCACCATTTGCAGATTGTCACTTGCCATGTCACCTGCCACCTAATACGGTTTGTCACTTGCCACGTCACTTGCCACCATTTGCAGATTGTCACTTGCCACGTCACTTGCCACCATTTGCAGATTCTCGCTTGCCACCATTTGTGGATTGTCACTTTCCATGTCACATGCCACCATTTGTGGATTGTCACTTTCCACATCATCTGCCACCATTTGCAGATTGTCACTTTCCATGTCACATGCCACCATTTGTGGATTGTCACTTTCCACATCATCTGCCACCATTTGCAGATTGTCACTTTCCATGTCACATGCCACCATTTGTTGATTGTCACGCTGATCCCCGCCGCACCTCCAACATTGCAGAGGCCCGTTTTCTGACAAAATGAGCACCTGCGCTGTCAGGGTGGAAGAGCACTGATGTGTGGCGGTCAATGGGAGATGATGTCATCTCTCTGCTCCCCGCTGCACATCACTCTCACATTAAAGAGGCCCAGCTATGAGGTCGGAAGAGCGGTGATGTGGAGCGGACAGAGTGAGATTATGTCCCGTCCTCCTGTGTGCCTCTCTCCTCTCATCCTCCTCTAATGCAGTCCGCCCGCTGCAGCCACGACCCGCTGGTTAGGCAGGGACTCTGGGCTATGGGCCCCAGATTTAGGGCTACAGCCCCGATAGCCACCCCCTAGCGACGCCTCCGATGAGATGTATATTACATTTTGTAGCACCAGCAAAGCAGTTCAAGGCAGCTTCACTTATGGTGTTGAACTTTAATGTCAACTTGTTATAGTAGTGTTTTTACTCCATATACATCTGTGCTTTTTAATTACAGAAATTGTACAAATTGACAGAAGAATTTTAATTTTTGTGATAAAGGTATTTGTTAATTAAATACGTACGATCTTCTAACAAAAATGTAAAAAGGTGCCATCTTATACAAACCTCAGTTTTTTTTTTTTTCTGCTATGTGAACATTTGTCTCCCTGTACCGCAAGCTTCAAGTTAAATAAAAGCTGCTAAAGCCGCTTATCTTATCTTATCTTATCTCACATTTAAATATCTGCAACAATATATAAAGAACCTCAGCTATGAGAAGTTAGATAAACTGAATGTATTCACCCCGGTGAAAGGTGATACCAGGAAGATATGATCACCTTGGATAAATTGATCTCTTTAAGTTTTTTTGCAAAAGTCTAGGGTGCACTGTTTGCACCTGAAGGAAAATTAGTTTAACCAACACATATAAAGGGGTATTTTTTCAGTAAGGCTGCGTACACACGATCGGTCAAACGCATGCTTGGAAGCATTGAACTTCTAACACGATCGGTTTTAGAACGCGGACATTCAAATTTTACGGCACAAGTGCAGTAACAACAAGTACGTTTTGGTGCAAACTATACGGCCCAAGTGCAGTAACAACAAGTACGTTTAGGTGCAAACTATACGGCCCAAGTGCAGTAACACCAAGTACGTTTAGGTGCAAACTATGCGGCACAAGTGCAGTAACACCAAGTACGTTTAGGTGCAAACTATACGGCCCAAGTGCAGTAACAACAAGTACATTTAGGTGAAAACTATACATCACAAGTGCAGTAAACTACAAGTACGTTTAGGTGCAAATAATACGGCCCAAGTGCAGTAACACCAAGTACGTTTAGGTGCAAACTATACAGCACAAGTGCAGTAAACTACAAGTATGTTTAGGTGCAAACTATACGGCCCAAGTGCAGTAACACCAAGTACGTTTAGGTGCAAACTATACAGCACAAGTGCAGTAAACTACAAGTACATTTAGGTGCAAACTATACGGCCCAAGTGCAGTAACACCAAGTATGTTTTTTTTTTTAACAGAGATGTACACCAAGTATGTTTAGGGGCAAACTATACGGCCCAAATGCAGTAACACCAAGTACGTTTAGGTGCAAACTATACGGCACAAGTGCAGTAACGCCAAGTACGTTTAGGTGCAAACTATACAATACAACACGTTAGAAGACTGCAGCTAGCACAATCAACTGTCTGACAAATAACAATAGCTAATCTAGCTGTCAGTGTATAAATATATGTACAACTTCTGGGATGTATATATATCCTCTACACACTGTAAATTTAACTAAACTGACCAGCTGCCTGCTGTATCTAGTAATAAAGACATTGTCTCTCTCTCTCTAACTCTATAGGACTGATCTCTTTAACAACGCTGCAACACACTACACGAGGCCGCCTTGCAGTGTGCTAAAGCCCTGAGCCATAATTGGCCAAAGCCACCGTGGCTTTGGCCAATTATGGCTCTCCGTTTTTTTGCGCGCTGTGATTGGCCAAGCATGCGGGACATACAGCATGCTTGGCCAATCATCAGCGTGCAATGCCGCAGTGAATTATGGGCCGTGGCGCGTCACTCGAATTTGGCACGAACGACCCATTTTGTTTGAATTTCGATGAACGTACGAACAGACGATGTTCGAGTCGAACATACGTTCGACTCAAACACAAAGCTTATCCCTAATCCTGGATGCAACCAGGGAATTTAACCTGCCTGCTGCCACAAGACGCATGACATGGAACCAGTTGGGAGGCCTTTGTTCAAGTATTTGGAAGTACCAGCTGACTGATATTTCTGCATTGGAGTATTATCATTTATCTGGTTGTTTTGAGATACTCAGAGACCAGTTTCACATACACCTGAACTATCACTGCAAGCACTAAGGAAGGGGAAATTTGATTCCCCGTAAATAACACATTGGCTGTACTCTTATGAAACAGCACCAAAAAAGTATAGAACTGAATTGTCCTGTACATAATTTTTCACTTTTGAGGTACTCCTCTCCAAAACTACCCACTCAAGAAACCAACAATATGTCCAATGCCAAAGGGGCTCTTTTACCATAAATCAGTGAGCCCCAATATCAGAACTTTGAGTAGTAGCCTGGCTTTGGTCCATTTTTTTTTTATCACAGAGGTTCTTGTTAACAGCCCAACTTTCCAACACATTGACCCAAAAATAGGTGAAACTTTCCTTTCAACACAGAGGCACTTTTTCAGGGGATGTGGTTTACGTAGGGGCAGTAGAAACACCTTAAGGCCCCATGCACACTGGGCTTAAAACAAATCCAGTTCCCTTGTCAGAAACAAAGGCTCATATAGAGCATTTTTTGTACAAAGTTTAGATGAGTTTAGGAGAGTTTTATGTTTTTTTTCTGCCAGTAAGCTCCAATCAAAAATGCAAACCATCAGTTTTTTTTTTGTTCCTGCCTTTAAACGTTGAGCTCAAAATAAGCCTGCAATCATTCTAATGTGCATGGACACATAGGATAACATTGAGCTGCTTCTACAAGCAGAACACAAAACTCCTGTAGAAGCAGCGATTTTTAAGCCAGTGTGCATGGAGCCAAACAGTAACAAACAATAGAGAACAATAGAGGGCGCCACTGGGACTAAATGAAAAAACTTCAATCACAATAGATAATGTGAATGACCATATAGCATCAGTGAATATAAACAACAATTACTATAGTAATAGGATGAATAGCAACAAATAATGATTAGAAAATTAGAAAATATTAAACAATGCAGTCAACCTCAGTGCAGTGAAATTGATTCTGGTGTGTTTAAAAATCAAACAAATATGAGTCCAACTGATGTCTCAGAGACAAGATAGAAAATATAAAATATACAAAATATAAAAAAGAGATAATTCAAAAAGATCTTCGTGTTGCAGAGTGTAATCTTGATTGGGCAAAGTCTGTGAACAAATCTGTGACAGAATTGTGGTGTGCTGGTTCTGGGGTGTGAGGGAAACCTTCACCAATGGATAGTTCGTGTTCCACCCAAAGTGCTGGGGAAATACTAAATTCTTACCAGATATTATGACCTCTCTGTTACAAGCAGGTCAGATGAGCGGGACAGGATAAGTGCCTGTACACTTGGGGCATACTGGATCACGCTGAATCACAGTGGTAATAAGTAGCTCATGGGTAATTAGAAAAATAAAAGGAAAAGATCATGGTGCAATACCGTTTATTAAAAACAAATAAAATAGCACTTAAACAGCCAAATGGCCTCCTACCCCAGCTGGTGCCTGCCTGGCACTGGGAAAAAGCGTGTTAAAGCTCCTTTGCTCCTATATCTCACCGATGATTCGGGATGGCAGCAGGGTTTGGTAAGCTCAGTATTAGGCTTGTTTATCGTGCGGGGAGCCAGATAGAGCCGCCGACATATGTTTCGCACGTTTGTGCGTCTTCAGGTCATAATATCTGGTAAGAATTTAGTATTTCCCCAGCACTTTGGGTGGAACACGAACTATCCATTGGTGAAGGTTTCCCTCACACCCCAGAACCAGCACACCACAATTCTGTCACAGATTTGTTCACAGACTTTGCCCAATCAAGATTACACTCTGCAACTCATGGTAGACTACTGGAGGATAGAAAGGAAGCAGCAACCTGGGACAACAAGGATAGTCAGGAGATAAGCCAAAAAATCAGGGCAACAAGCAGATAGGGATAAACAAATAACACGCCAAAAGTCAGGATGTAAAGC
Organism: Rana kukunoris; assembly: GCA_029574335.1. Classification (NCBI taxonomy): domain Eukaryota; kingdom Metazoa; phylum Chordata; class Amphibia; order Anura; family Ranidae; genus Rana; species Rana kukunoris. Next base: position 183,743,643 of record CM056059.1, read on the forward strand.
AGATGAGAACAGTCATAGGAATCCATTGGGGGCAGCGAGCGGGAGGAGCGACATAGCTCGGAGCTGGCTCCAGCGACGGGGATCGCGGGTGGTCAATCTTGCCACTAGCAGAGGCGAGATTGACACAAAATCGGCGGCAAAACAAGTTGCGCTAAACATGATGAATAGACATATATGTTTGTGACATAAATTCCCTGAGAATTGATGACTTAACATATATTCATCTATCATTCAAAGAAATCTCAAAAAAATGTCCATAAATGATAAATCTTAAATAAAACAAAGTGACACAGTCTTTCACCAGTGAAGAGAAAAAGAAAGTCCACAATTAGACAATTGGATGAAAAACACCAATTCGGAGTGACAATCCAATAGATGAAATCCTCCACCACCAGAGTAAGTGAATCTGCTTACCAGATTCCCAGCAGTCCCTTGATTATAGGGGACCCCAGGTAGCATATAGGTTTTTGGATTGAAGGAGCTGCAAGCTTGATGGACGCAATTTGATAGTGATCACCACCTATAATAATAATTCAAAACCGTAGATAACCGTATCTCATAGAAACAAAAAAAAACATAGGGGGCCGCAATAGTGTAAAACCATTGGTAATTTTTTTTATTTAAAACAAGACAAAAAAACACTCACATTTTAGCAGTGCTTAAATAGCCATTCAGTCTGATGTTCCGGCCGGAAACAAACAGACTACCCGTCCATAAGGAAAAACTAAGCAGTCAAATGAGGGGTGATGCCGATGTACCGCACGTTCCGCCCAACCAGATTCGCGAAAGATCGCTTCTTCATGGGGCACGGGCAGCACACCTCATCACCCCCTTAAATGACCCATGTGTAAAAGCCTACATGCTACCTGGGGTCCCCTATAATCAATCAAGGGACCGCCGGGAATCTAGTAAGCAGATTCACTTACTCTGGTGGTGGAGGATTTTATCTACTGGATTGTCACTCCGAATTGGTGTTTTTCATCCGATTGTCTATTTGTGGACTTTCTTTTTCTCTTCACTGGTGAAAGACTGTGTCACTTTGTTTTATTTAAGATTTATCATTTATGGACAATTTTTTGAGATTTCTTTGAATGATAGATGAATATATGTTAAGTCATCAATCCTCAGGCAATTTTTGTCACAAACATATATGTCTATTCATCATGTTTAGCGCAACTTGTTTTTTCTCCTATGTTATCACTGTTTAATGTCACGCAGTAAGGTGCAGCTTCACATATTTGCTCTAAGAGCCCAAAAATTTTTTTTATCTGTTTCATCACGGGTTTACTTGATTTATCAGTGCAGCTATCTTCCTACAAATTTTTTTCACAAAATCGGCGGCACCTACTGTAGGTGTGCACAGCCTATTGCATTAGGGTTTGCTCCTGAAAGCTCAAAAACATAGTTCCGCACTCTCACTGTGTTCATTTCTAAAGGGAAGGGGCCAGTGAATTACATGATCCCTTCCCCTACTCATCCTGAAATATCATCTATGTGTGCCCACTGCAGTAGTCAATGGGAGAGGAGGGAAGCCAGCCATGCTGTGGGAGAGGACACCTGGCACACCCTGTGCGCACGCCTATGGCTAAACACAACAGAAGGGTGAGCAAACAGACAAGAACACTACTGCAGAGTCATGAGACTGCTATAGCCAGTAAAAGAGCTTAGGTAAATTTAACTGCAAGTGACCAGCAGTAAAGTAAACTAAAAAAACAAACCTAGCGCTGCAATAAAAAGCAATTAAGTGACTATCTTCTGCCATCTCAAAATGCTCGTAAATGCGAGATTATTAAAGCATGTTTTTATCACAATATTGTTTTTGATAGCTTAACGTATCTTTATCGTCAAAGCCTTTCTCAAACTTTTAAATTAATTCCTTCCATAAAAAATCACTGCCAGCCTGTTCCTGATGGTAGATTTCTTTATATATATAGGGTCTGTGTGTAATTGCCGATTTGATAGAAAAGGCCAATAAAAATATGTGGAAGAAAATGATTCTGTCATCCAGTATTGAAGTCTATAGATAAGACGTTTCATTAAAGAGTTCCCTTTGCCTTCCTACGAATGGAAGGTCAAATCTTTTATAGGCAACAATGAATCATATTTTAGAGAGGGGGAAAACAGTTGAAGTAATTACATGGACAGATATTTCAATGAACGGCGCCCTTGGCTGACAGATGACCCACTGGGACAATTTCTGCAGCACTGAAGTATACATCATATGGGAGTTTTGTTTGTTCTGCAACATGCCTTGTAGAGATTCAGTATTTATTTAGAAGCAAACATTGTGTGCTAACAGTTTCCTAAATGCTTTTTTTTTAAATAATTGCGACCAGCCTTTTCTCCAAATGCCTGAACACCATCATATAGGCCACAGGAGCTCGCCAAGTTTTTAATTTGATGACTGAACGTGTTATGTAAACCCTTACTTTGAATCTCTCTTAATTGGTCCCTTTAACCACTTGCTTACTGGGCACATATACCCACTTCCTGACCAGGTGAAATTTCAGCTTCCGGCACTGCGTCGCTTTAACTGACAATTGCGCGGTAATGCGATGTGGCTCCCAAACAAAATTGATGTCCTTTTTTCCCCACAAATAGAGCTTTCTTTTGGTGGTATTTGATCACCTCTGCGGTTTTTATTTTTGATCGATCAAAAAAATTAACGGTTAATTGAGGAATTAATCTTTACTTTCCACAGCCCTAAAAGAAAAAAACTTCTGGTCCTACCAGAAATCCAGTGTAACTTTGTAACTTCCTGTGCACTAAACTGAAATCTCAAATGTTATCTGCTTTCCCAGCTATCTTCTAAGAATAGGAGTGTGGGAGTTGTTTACAGTCCAAGTCAGACCAGCAGCCTAGGGGTGACCACACTGCTTCATCATAGATACAGTACAAGTGAGCATTGCCATCCCAGGATAGAAAATCTATAACTGGCAGGGTCACCAGAAGAAAAAAGGATGAAAACAGATAACTAACCCAGCCACAATATCGAAGGACTGGTAAGCTCCAATATAGGTTTAGATATGTAAAAAAGCTAAAGAATAAAAGTATACTCACTTGGGTAGTCTTTAGCGTGTGCCTTCTCTGACCAGTTTCCATAGAAAGTTAACCTGTATTTAGCTGTTCCACAAGCACAGCAGTCGGGTATTGTCTTCTCATTGGCTCCTTCAGATGTGACATCTGTGAAAAGTCCACAATTTAAAATGCAATACATGCTAACATTTTATTTTATTTCTACAGTCCTGTAAACTTATACACAAATCTGGGGGAAAGGCAGTAGAACCTCTATTATCGCTCTGTAGAGTCTTTTTATTTTTTCGTTTTTTTTTTTTATTTATTTATTTAGGCAAATTGTTATGATGAGGTTTTTTTTATTTTTGATTGATTAAGATCTTGATTAAATTTAGTCTGGAACTCTGCTTTAAGTTCTACTTTAGGTTAGCCAGTGAAGGCTACAGTATCAACCCTAAACGTTATAAAGCAGTGAAAAACAGAGATTAGTCACATTTTATATCCTTTTTATTAACTCTTAAACCAGTTTAGCCCCCTGGAAACATTCACCTCCTTCCAGTCCAGGCGTTTTTTTCAGCTCTCAGCCCTGTCACAGTTTGAATGGTAGTTACTCAGTCATGCAACACTGTATGGAAAAAGATGTGTATAATTTGCGCCACAGGAAAAACAATATTAATTCTCCCAACAAGAGGGTAGAATTACTTGTAATTAAACCTAAATAAATAAAAATATACCAGTTTAAAAAGCTGCCACCTAAAAAATTTTCAGAGAGTGAAAATACAAATAGAATCGGAAGTGAAGGGGCGCTAATGAAAAACACAATGCAAATTATGTGTATATATATACATAAACATGTGAAATCTCTACGAAAAACTTATATTATTGGTGAAAAAGTCCATACAGTGAAAACCAAAAAATTGATATTAAATAATAAATAGAGTCCAAATAGTGCTAAAAAATATAAGCACCCAATAGTGATTCTCAGTTCAAACAAAGACGTAAATATTGCAGTTCTGGAACCTCCACCATAAGTTTGCACCCGGTGAGATCAATAGAAATGGCTCCTTACCAATATTAGTAGACTCTTTTAATTAAAAAAGAAGTCATAAACCGCTTGTGTCAATAGGATGACTCAGAGTGATCCAGATAGGCACGTTCAGATGATCCAGCATTCATATAAATAGGAACAGAAGAGCAATCATAGTGAAGTACTGTTTATTAAAACAAAAATTAAAAAGTAACATGCCAAATGGCTGCTTACTCAGGTTGTGCCCTGATCCCGGCACTGAGGCTTAATAGCGTTATTCGATATCCAATCGAACTCAGATATGGTACGATAGTCCGTCGCGCCGGTCGTCTCACTGGCCGGCGTACGTTCCACCGTCGAAGTACCGTAGATTCGGAGATAGATCGAAAGTCCGTCGCACTGCTGGTTTCGATAGCCGGCGTGCGTTCCACCGTCGAAAACCAACGGACCCGGAAATCGGAAGTGGTAGGGAAAAAGCGTGATTTGGTTAGCGCCTCGACGTACGTTTCGTGGATTACGTCATCAGGAAGCGTAACCAGTCACGCTATGGAATTGTATTTAACCCAATGGCCCATTAAGATTGATAGGGGAACTAGCCAATCGAATTTGAAGCCTCAGTCCCGCTATCACACACCATACAATTATATATTTAAACAACACCTGCAAGATGCTGCATAAGCAAATCAATTGACAATAATGTAATATACATCCAATTTACTATATATATGCACCATTCTCAATCAATGGTATGTGAAAATACATGTTACAATGCCAATATAAATGGCGGTTAGTTTAAAAATGATTGATATTACTTTCCAACATATTGTAATTGGAATTACACTTCACATTGGAATGACAGTAAAACTAAAACATATAAAATACCAAATTAAAATACCCGTATAAGAAACCAACATTAATATTAACTGCCTCAAAGTATGTTATATGTTGCTGCTGTTCTTACAATACCCATTACTACCAATCAGGTGTACTACCTGTACTAATAGTTGGTAATTAGTACAGTATGTTAGAAAACTTTGATAACAAAATTATACATATTCTATTTCAAAAAAATTCCTCCCTTTTATTTGTTGCTCAGAAAGCAATTGAGGTCTAGTTCTACATTCATGCCTTGGGGTTGCATGACACGTAGGCGATGTATCCATAGAGTCTCGTTTTGGGATACCGCCTTAGTGAGATCTGAACCTCGCCAATGACTAGTCACTCTGTCTATCCCATAGAACGTCATTTGTCGAGGGTCTTTATTATGACAAAGGTCGAAATGTTTTGAGACACTGTGGTTGGGATACCCATTTATAATATTTGCCACATGCTCATTGATACGCACTTTGAGTTCTCTAGTAGTGCGCCCTACATACTGTAAGTGACAAGGGCACTCGATGACATATGTCACGAACCTAGAATGACAGGTGATGAGTGGTTTGATTTTAAATTCTTGCTGTGTGACATTGGATTTAAACTGGAGTTTTTTCTTGCCCTGTCTTTTAGATGTTTTACAAGATCTACACCTAGTGCAATAATAAAAACCCGGAGTATCCAAGAAAGTAAGAGGTTTTTCTGGGGGGTCTGGTACGTTACGTGCTACCATATTTCTCAACCCAGGGGCTTTTGTGTAAATGAATTTTGGTTTGGCTGGTAGTACTGTAGCCAAATCATTGTCTTTCAGTAATATTGGCCAAAATTGTTTAATAACTTTTTCAACACTCTTGTATTCTCTATGGAACCCTGTCAAGAATGTTATCTCTCCATGGAAGGGAGCCCTAGTTTTTGGTGCTAACAAAACTGGCCTTTCCATTGCCATTACTTCTTTTTTCGTGGTCTCAAGATTTTGGGCATTGTACCCCTTTTCTACAAATTTGTCTACCAACATATTTGCTTGTTCGTCAAAATCAGTAATCTGGTCACAATTGCGGCGTATGCGCATAAGTTGGCTTTTGGGGACACCCCCTAGCCATTTTGGGTGGTGGCAACTGGAAAGTGCGACATACCCATTCCGGTCTGTCGGTTTGAAGTAGGTTTTAGTACTAATTCGATTACCTCTTTTTGTTAGCGTGAGATCCAGATAATTAATAGTAGACAAGTTGAATTCTGCTGTAAATTTTAACTCATATTGATTGTTGTTCATTGCCATTATAAAGTTCTCCAAAGAGGGTAAGTTGCCATCCCAAAACAGTATAATATCATCGATATAGCGTTTGTAATACAGGAGAGCTTTATTTTCTTCTTTGTATATCGTTTCCCTTTCCCACCTATTTAGAACCAAATTGGCTACACTCGGCGCGTATCTAGCGCCCATGGCGACTCCTTTTGTTTGATTATAATACTTATTCTGCGCCCAAAAATAATTATTACCCATGGCCTGTTTTAAGCCCTGTACTATGAACTGAATTTGGATCGTTTGTAGATCAGTACCTGTTTCTAAAGATTCCGTGACTGCTATAATAGCATCTGACTGCTTAATGTTTGTATACAGGGATTCTACATCCACTGTTACTAACCATGTATCCGTGGTTACCCGTATTGTGGCTAGTGCATTTATTAACTGGGTACTATCCTTCAAATACGATTGGCCTTGTTGTACTAGTGGTTGTAAAAATTGATCGAGGTATTCACCCAGTCTGGAATAAAGTGACCCGATCCCACTAACGATGGGTCGGCCTGGGGGGTTGGTATTGTTTTTATGTATTTTTGGTGCGATGTACAGTACCGGAGTACGCGGTACCTCAGGCACTAGATATAGTGCTTCCTTTGGGGTAAGAATAGTTTTTGAGACTCCTTCTTCGACCCAGGTTTTTAGTTGTACTTTTAGTCTGCATACTGGGTCACTTAATAAAGGCGTATAGGTGTTGCAACCCCAAGGCATGAATGTAGAACTAGACCTCAATTGCTTTCTGAGCAACAAATAAAAGGGAGGAATTTTTTTGAAATAGAATATGTATAATTTTGTTATCAAAGTTTTCTAACATACTGTACTAATTACCAACTATTAGTACAGGTAGTACACCTGATTGGTAGTAATGGGTATTGTAAGAACAGCAGCAACATATAACATACTTTGAGGCAGTTAATATTAATGTTGGTTTCTTATACGGGTATTTTAATTTGGTATTTTATATGTTTTAGTTTTACTGTCATTCCAATGTGAAGTGTAATTCCAATTACAATATGTTGGAAAGTAATATCAATCATTTTTAAACTAACCGCCATTTATATTGGCATTGTAACATGTATTTTCACATACCATTGATTGAGAATGGTGCATATATATAGTAAATTGGATGTATATTACATTATTGTCAATTGATTTGCTTATGCAGCATCTTGCAGGTGTTGTTTAAATATATAATTGTATGGTGTGTGATAGCGGGACCGAGGCTTCAAATTCGATTGGCTAGTTCCCCTATCAATCTTAATGGGCCATTGGGTTAAATACAATTCCATAGCGTGACTGGTTACGCTTCCTGATGACGTAATCCACGAAACGTACGTCGAGGCGCTAACCAAATCACGCTTTTTCCCTACCACTTCCGATTTCCGGGTCCGTTGGTTTTCGACGGTGGAACGCACGCCGGCTATCGAAACCAGCAGTGCGACGGACTTTCGATCTATCTCCGAATCTACGGTACTTCGACGGTGGAACGTACGCCGGCCAGTGAGACGACCGGCGCGACGGACTATCGTACCATATCTGAGTTCGATTGGATATCGAATAACGCTATTAAGCCTCAGTGCCGGGATCAGGGCACAACCTGAGTAAGCAGCCATTTGGCATGTTACTTTTTAATTTTTGTTTTAATAAACAGTACTTCACTATGATTGCTCTTCTGTTCCTATTTATATGAATGCTGGATCATCTGAACGTGCCTATCTGGATCACTCTGAGTCATCCTATTGACACAAGCGGTTTATGACTTCTTTTTTAATTAAAAGAGTCTACTAATATTGGTAAGGAGCCATTTCTATTGATCTCACCGGGTGCAAACTTATGGTGGAGGTTCCAGAACTGCAATATTTACGTCTTTGTTTGAACTGAGAATCACTATTGGGTGCTTATATTTTTTAGCACTATTTGGACTCTATTTATTATTTAATATCAATTTTTTGGTTTTCACTGTATGGACTTTTTCACCAATAATATATGTTTTTCGTAGAGATTTCACATGTTTATGTATATATATACACATAATTTGCATTGTGTTTTTCATTAGCGCCCCTTCACTTCCGATTCTACATGCAACACTGTACCCAAATCAAATTTTTATGATTTATTTGAGACAGATATATCTTTCTTTGGGTAGTATTTAATCACCACTGGGTTTTTTTTTTTTTGCTCTATAGATGGAAAAATACAAAAAAAATATGAAAAAAAAAAAAATGTAAATGTTATTTAGGCTACACAATTTTGCAAATATTTTTTTTTTCATAAATGTAGGTCAAAATGCAATGGTAAAAATAACCCAAATCAGTGTTTACTATTTAGTCTGTGTGAAAGGTATAGAGTCTACAAACTATGATTTAAAAATTTTAAAAATTGATCATTACTGGTGTACTGACTGACTTTTTTTGAGGCTCTAAAATGCCAGGAGAGTACAAATACCCCCCAAATGACTCATTTTGATAAGTTTTTAATACAAATACCCCCCAAATGACTAATTTTTGATAAGTTTTTAATAAGAGGCATGGTGAGTTTTTTGAAATTGTAGTTTTTTGTCACAATTTTTTGGAAATTATATATATATAAACAAAATTGTAAGTTATTTCTCACACACAGCATGGTCATACTTAGAATGACACCCCACAACGTAATCTACTATATCTCCTTAGTAGGGAGATATGAAATATGTGAGTCTTTTTTTTACTGCCTAGATGCATAGAGGGGCCCAAAATCCTTCAGGCATTCTAGGCATTCTTCAGGCATTCTAGGGGTATAACTCATCTATTTTCCTGACTAAATATAAATTTTTGGAGGCCCTGGAGCACCAATGCAGGAAAGAAAATGAAAATGTATATAATATATAACACGCATCATAGGTATACTTGAAAATATACCACAAAACATATTCAGCTACTCCTCCTAAGTGAAACTATTTTACAGCCTAGCCACACAAGGGAGCTCAAAATCTAGGGAGCACCTTCTGGCTTTCTAGGGACATAAATTACACATATAATTTCCTTACTATCTATCACTTTTTGGAGGCATCGGAGCACCAGGTCAGTGGAAAAGCCCACAAAATAACCAAAATTTGGAGAGTAAACACCCTAAGGTATTTTTAACCACTTCCATACCAGGCACTTACGCACCTTCCCGCCCAAGCCAATTTTCAGCTTTCAGCACTGTCGCAATTTGAATGACAATTGCGCGGTCATGCTACACTGCACCCAAACAAAATTGGCGTCCTTTTTTCCCCACAAATAGAGCTTTCTTTTGGTGGTATTTGATCACCTCTGCGTTTTTTTTTTTTTGCGCAACAACTAAAAATAGAGCGAAGATTTTGAAAAAAAAATACGTTTTTATTTTTTTCTGTTAATTTTTTTGTAAATTAGTATGTTTTCTCTTTCAATTACGGGCACTGATATGGTGGCACTGATGGGCACCGATGAGGTGGCACTGATGGGCACCGATGAGGTAGTTCTGATGGGCACCGATTAGGTAGCACTGATGGGCACTAATAGGCGGTGCTGGTATGGGGCACTGATGGGCACTCATAGGCGGCACTGATGGGCACTCATGGGCGGCACTGATGGGCACTCATGGGCGGCACTGGGCACTCATAGGCGGCACAGGTGGGCACTCATAGGCGGCACAGGTGGGCACTCATAGGCGGCACAGGTGGGCACTCATAGGCGGCACAGGTGGGCACTGATAGGTGGCACAGGCGGGCACTGATAGGTGGCACAGGTGGGCACTGATAGGTGGCACAGGTGGGCACTGATAGGTGGGCACTGGGCATGGATTGGCACTGACAGACACTGGGGTGGCACTGATGATCACTGAGGGGTGGCACTGATGGATCACCTGTTGCCAATCAGTGCCCATGTGTGGGCACTGATTGGCATTATTTTTTTTTTACTGCCCTTTTTGTTTGTCCTTTTTTTGTCCTTTTTTTTTTTTGTAAGTACCCTGGTGGTCTAGTGTGGGCACTCCCTGGTGGTCCGTGTGGCGATCCGAGGGGGGGGCTGCGATGATAAACAATCAGCGCGAACCCCCCCTGTCAGGAGAGCCGCTGATCGGCTCTCCTGTACTCGCGTCTGTCAGACGCGAGTGAGGAAGAGCCGTCGGCGGCTCTTCCTGTTTACATCGTGATCAGCCGTGATTGGACACGGCTGATCACGTGGTAACGAGGCTCCGCCGGAGACTCGTTACCGAGATCGGAGGTGCAGGGTGTCAGACTGACACCCCGCATCACCGATCGCCGCGCTGCGCGCCCCTACGGGCGCGCGCGGCATTGAAATCGCGCTAAGCCGTTTGAGAACGGCTAGTCACGATTTCATAACCACTTCCCGGCCGTAAATCGGCTATTGGCCGGGCGGGAAGTGGTTAAAGACTTATTTTGCCAGAAGTTTTTGTAAAATGTGGTAACAAAAATGGTAACAAACATATAGTTGTCAATTTAAGTGGTTGTTGGATTGTTACATTTTGTCTCCTTTCCTTTAAAAAGGTTAAACACTGAATAGCAGTGTTTTTTGTGTAAATCTATAGTAAAACATTACTACTTTTACAGTCTTTGTCTAGGGCTTTGAAAGGTGCGCACACAAAGACAATTGCATTATAAAGAATGTTCATCCCGGCACTGAGCCCCTTCCACATGCACCTTGAGTGTATTTGGGTATGCTCATAATATACGTTTTTAGGGGTGTTTCCCCTGGGTACTTTAGAAAGTCATAGTCAAGGCGATTTTCAAGGGATAACTGTCAGTACTGGATCCCTCTAGGACCCAGCGCACTCACCTGACACAGCTTTGGCTGGGAAACACTGATTGGCCAGCTCTCCTTTTAAACACCTGTGTTTTCACCCAATCAGTGCTCGTGATAGAGTTACTCTGCTTGCCTTGTGTGATCCAGCCTGACCTGTTAATCTGTAAACTTTGTGTATGACCCGGCTTGTTTGACCCTGCTTGTTGCTTCCGATTTGGTAACTTTTCGAACTCTGATCCATCCGTGCATGACCCGGCTTGCCTAGACCACGCTTTGCCTGACTCCTGTAAGCAACATCCATTGCAGCGGTGCACTACTAGCACTAGCAACACCACCAACTTCCACAACTGCGGTGAACTACAAGTTCCAGCTTTCCTGCTCATCACAACAGCTACTTCAGCAGTGAACTACAAGTGCCAGCTGTCCCGCTCGTCTCAACCCTGCATCCGTGGTGAACTACAAGTCCCAGCACTGACCTGCTTCTCAAGACCTGCTCATGGTATGTGCTCTTATGAAGATACTCTTACCTGGCTCACACATTCTTTTGGTAAGTGATCCCTCATCCTGGAAGTAGATGATTTTCTTCTGCACAATACTGGCTCTATAAAAGAAATAAACCAATATTACCCAATGCATTATTAAAGTACAACTAAAGACACCTGTATGACAGTCAATACACATACTGCAGCTGATGGCTTTTAATAAATGGACACTTACCTGTCCCGGAGTCCAGCGATGTCGGCAGTAAGGCTCCCGGCGTGAAGCCGAAAGGCTACACTGCCATATTTCCTTACCCGTAATGGCGGTGGCAGTGTAGCCTTTTTGGCTTCATGCCGGGAACCCTAATGCGCATGTGCGAGGCCCGCTCCTCTCTCCTATTGGCCAGGGAAGGAGGAAGAGGAAGGCCCACAGTGACATCACGGCCGCGTCACGGCCACAGCGGGACTCCCAGAAGTGGGAAAGGATACCTTTGACAGGTATCCTGTCCACCCCCCCCCCCAAAAGTGTAAAATTGTGGCACCCGAGGGGGGAGGAAGTTCCAATTTAGGGTGGACCTCCCCTTTAAAACAACAAGGGCAGAAGATTTAATAGATGGAAAGTTGAAAAAATTGCTGAAGTTCCGCTTTAATATAAGAGTACACAGCAATCTAAAAATCCTTTCGCCAGACCATTAAAAAAAAAATCCCTTATGTGCATTTAGTGAATTTTATGTTGTTTATCTGTTAAAAGCCCTCTTCTTAAGTAAATATGAAAAACAGGTAGACCACTACTGGGTGTCACCATATTGGATGTCAGTAGCTCCAGCAGACTCAGAACTATCACTCAGGTGACCCCTATGGTGTTTCTCTTTTCTTCCCAAGCTGCTATATAAAAGGTTATGCAGGGAAGTAAGGGGAGGGTTTAAGTAGCTGGGTCAGCACACAGAGTAAGTAGACACTCCCTGAAGAGGATAGGGCAATGATATGAAAGAATGAAGGAGGCTGTGGTACATAAATGACCCTCATGGAGTCAATTCCATAGCAAGTTTAAAGGCACATTGCAGATGGATAAAAATAATTTATGGAAAAGAAATACACTGCAAGTAAGCTTTTAAAATACTTTATTTTTCAGTGCTTTTATCAACATTTTTGTGGTTGGTGACCTTGTCTCTTTAAGTTAAAGCAGAGCTCCACCACATTGCATTTCATTGAAAGGTCCACTTTAAGGAACCACACAAATAAGTGTGCTTCCTTACAGTGGACCTATACTCACCTTGATTCCAGTGATGCGGCTTCCTGGAGCTCCCTGCAAGTTGAGTGGCCAGCTTCCAGGTATTGTTTACTGGCCACATTCATTGGCTAGGCCAATAAGACGTCACTCACGTACATGCGGGGGAGTGCAGTCGGCTTCAGCATTGCTGATTTTATACAGTGAACTGCAAGTGTGGCAGGTAGGTATGCAGAAGAGACATACCATGACTGCATAAAAACCCTTCATGTAAACCCTTCAAAGGAGGAGTCTTCGCTTCATCTGGAATAATTTCTTTCATAGGCTGGCAGGGACGGTGGTCCTGGCACGGAACTGTAGGGGGGGACTGGGGGCCCCGGATTTCATTACATACTTTTTTGCCTCGCATCTGAGAGCTCTTGCCTCCTGGACCTCCCTGAAAGCCCCAAATAGGTGGGCAAAGATAGAAATGGGTGTCACAGCCCCGGTCCACCCTTGTTACATCTGGCCTTCTACTACCCTCCACATGCCCCAATTGCGGAAAATTTGTCTAGCCCCCATGCTGTTCACCCTTACTATTTGGAGGAGCTGCTCTGAGCAATACTCCTTGTCCTCTTTGAGCCCACCACTCTTGAATGTTCTATTCAATACAGACATAACTGATAGCCTCTCCTATGCTCGTATGCTACCTTGGACTCAGGCAGGACTTTTCCAACTACGACACTTTGTTAATCCGGTGACCCGACATTTTATGACTTTCCCCCGAGTTGCAGAGTCAACATCAAATTCCCCAAAAGCTTTTCCATTCATATCTACAGATTAGACACTTTTTCTCGAACCGGTCCCCTTCCTTGACTTTGGAGAGGCCAACCGACTTCGAAGCCCTATGCGCTAGAGGCCCTCATTAACCCCCAAATGATCTCTACCATCTACAAAATATTGCATGAGGCAGTTCCTATGGTGGTGACTGCTCACCTCTACATGAGAAAGTGGCCCCAGATCTTACAACACAACATCTCCTTGTTAGACTGGGAGAGCGTTTGGAGGCACACTTCCAGGATTTCTCGATGTGTAGCCTATAAGGAATCCGCATACAAAGTCCTGATGCACTGGTATAGGACCCCAGACATATTACATGCCCGCAACCGAACGGTCTCAAAACAATGCTGGAGGTGTAATAGTGCTATAGGCTCTCATTTTCACATCTTCTGGGAATGTCCCCCTGTTCACCGTTTTTGGCTTCAGGTCCAAGAACTGTTAGAAAGTTTAGTGGGGACTCCCGTCCCTCTATCGCCCATGTACTGTTTAGTGGGTCTCCCGTTCCCTGGTGTCTCTAAGGCCCTGTACACACGAGGAGACATGTCCGTTTTCATCGGACATGTCTCCTGGGATATTTTGGTCTGATGTGTGTACACACCATCAGACCAAAATCCCCGCGGGCAAAGAACGCGGTGACGTGACGGTGAAGTGGCGGTGACGCGCGCAAACAATGAAGTACAATGCTTCCACGCATGCGTCAAATCAATTTGACGCATGCGGGGGATTTTGGTCCGCTGGTTAGGCGTACTAACCAGCGGACATGTCCGATGTACAGGTTTCCAGCGGACAAGTTTCTAAGCATGCTTAGAAACTTTTGTCCGCTGGAAACCTGTCCGCTAGGTCGTACACACGATCGGACATGTCCGCGGAAACTGGTCTGCGGACCAGTTTCAGCGGACATGTCTCCTCATGTGTACGCGGCCTAAGGCCTTACGCCAATTGATATCTTTTATACTGCTGGCTGCCAAGAGGGTCATCCCTACAATGTGGTTGTCCACCTTGCCCCCGACAATCCCACAGCTGCTCGCTATTGTAGCTGACATCCGCAGAATGGAGAAAATGACGGCTACAGTGGAAGGTACGGAAAATAAATTTTCTGAAACGTGGTCAGTGTGGGACGACTCAGTTTATGGGTCTGAGAGAGGCGACCCGAGTTAGCTAACTTCAGTTACCTAAGCATTCCACTAGTGTGTTCACGACTCTTATGTACAGGTTTCTCTGTGTAGTTTTACAGTATGTTTATAGAGTGATTATGTTGTCTCCATGGCCCCTGGACAGATAATTGTTTCAATCATATTTCGAATGTTTCCTTCTGATGGTTTCCTTATTTATTTATTTTTTATTTATTTATTCTTTCTATTTTATTGCAATGGTCTCCCTTACTCCCACTTAAGACAATCGTTTATTCACATCGTCATTTTTATACAGTGCCTTGCGAAAGTATTCGGCCCCCTTGAACTCTGCGACCTTTTTGCCAAATTTCAGGCTTCAAACATAAATATATAAAACTGTAATTTTTTGTGAAGAATCAACAAGTGGAACACAATCATGAAGTAGAACAAAATTTATTGGATATTTCAAACTTTAACAAAACTGAAAAATTAGGTGTGCAAAATTATTCAGCCCCTATATTTTCAGTGCAGCAAACTCTCTCCAGAAGTTCAGTGAGGATCTCTGAATGATCCAATGTTGACCTAATTGACTAATGATGATAAATAGAATCCACCTGTGTGTAATCAAGTCTCCGTATACATGCACCTGCACTGTGATAGTCTCAGAGGTCCGTTTAAAGCGCAGAGAGCATCATGAAGAACAAGGAACACACCAGGCAGGTCCGAGATACTGTTGTGGAGAAGTTTAAAGCTGGATTTGGATACAAAAAGATTTCCCAATCTTTAAACATCCCAAGGAGCACTGTGCAAACAATAATATTGAAATGGAAGGAGTATCAGACCACTGCAAATCTACGAAGACCTGACCATCCCTCTAAACTTTCAGCTCATACAAGGAGAAGACTGATCAGAGATGCAGCCAAGAGGCCCATGATCACTCTGGATGAACTGCAGAGATCTACAGCTGAGGTGGGAGACTCTGTCCATAGGACAGCAATCAGTCGTATACTGCACAAATCTGGCCTTTATGGAAGAGTGGCAAGAAGAAAGCAATTTCTTAAAGATATCCATAAAAAGTGTTGTTAAAAGTCTGCCACAAGACACCTGGGAGACAGACTAAACATGTGGAAGAAGGTGCTCTGGTCAGATGAAACCAAAATCGAACTTTTTGACAACAATGCAAAACGTTATGTTTGGCGTAAAAGCAACACAGCTCATCACCCTGAACACACCATCCCCACTGTGAAACATGGTGGTGGCAGCATCATGGTTTGGGCCTGCTTTTCTTCAGCAGGGACAGGGAAGATGGTTAAAATTGATGGGAAGATGGATGGAGCCAAATACAAGACCATTCTGGAAGAAAACCTGATGGAGTCTGTAAAAGACCTGAGACTGGGAAGGAGATTTGTCTTCCAACAAGACAATGATCCAAAACATAAAGCAAAACCTACAATGGAATGGTTCACAAATAAACATATCCAGGTGTTAGAATGGCCGAGTCAAAGTCCAGACCTGAATCCAATCGAGAATCTGTGGAAAAGACTGAAAACTTCTGTTCACAAACGCTCTCTATCCAACCTCACTGAGCTCGAGCTGTTTTGCAAGGAGGAATGGACAGCTGTAATCGCAGCAAAAGGTGGCGCTACAAAGTATTAACTTAAGGGGGCTGAATAATTTTTTACGCCCAATTTTTCAGTTATTTATTTGTTAAAAAATTTTGAAATATCCAATAAATTTTGTTCCACTTCATGATTGTGTCCCACTTGTTGATTCTTCACAAAATAATACAGTTTAAAATCTTTATGTTTGAAGCCTGAAATGTGGCAAAAGGTCGCAAAGTTCAAGGGGGCCGAATACTTTCTCAAGGCACTGTACAATTTATGTATGCTCAGTAGCTCACCAAGACAATGTATACCTGGGTTTCTTCATACTGTTAATGATTCATCTGTACTCTTTTTTTGTATGATTTGCAAAACTTATAAATAAACAATATAAAAAAAACAACCTTCATGTTTGCCCATTTTAAATTTTTACATAAAGTTCTACTTTGATGTGATGATAAACCCTTACATGAGGCAACTGATGTTACTAGCCTCAGGTGCTACACAGCGATGAAGCTAATTCTGTTGAACTGCAGCCCTTAACACAGAGTATAAAGCTGAGTGTCATCTGACACCTGAGTGAAGGAAATAGGGACACTCCCCTCTACACAGACTCAGTGGGAAACATTCTTATCTGAGGATGTCAATCACCTGTTAAGTCATACCTCCCAACCTTCTGAGATGTGAACGAGGGACACCTATCAGCAAAAGTTTGTAGGCATAGGACACACACCCCCCGCCACGCCCCCCTTGAAGGAAAATGGTACACAAAAATTATTAGTTAGACACACAAGTGTTTTTTGCTGCTACTATTGCTTTATATTGGCTTCCCGGATCCCACTAATGCAGACACTTTTATAATAACATGCAAGGTGGTTAACAAAAAAGGACATCCCAATAAAAATCAGTAAATACTTAAAAAGATAACCCTGTTGAATTTTTACATGTTAGTTAAAAGGAAATTACTTTATATTTCAGACGATAAAGTAGATCCAGCCCATAAAAATACTCTTTAATGTTTATGGGCCTTTACTTAACCTTCCAAATGTCTCCTAAATAATGTACCGCTCTTTTTTATGACAGAGAATTATTAATACAGCAATCAGAATCTAAATGGCACATTCACTTCATTCTGAAAACGGCCCTGGAAGTCGAGATTATTTATTAATAGACATTTCACAAAATGGAAGCAAATAATACACTTTCATGTTTTACTGCAAACTCTTACATGTCACCCTGAAACAACAATTAGCTGCCTCAGAATTGATGTTTTAATTTCCATATGTATGGCACTAATGGAAAAAAAATCTTTCTTTCAAATATTTGTGAGCAGGTCATAAAATGTTGAAATGTTGAAATTACATGGCATGAGTTGGTTGACGGGGAAATAAAAGAATTTCAAGTAAATTTAATCTAATTTTCAAGTATTCATTTTTGCTATTTATTTTACAACTTTGGTGTGTAGCTACAGTACTTTCAAGAAACCAGTTTTATTGAAGTTGCTTATTTTTATATACAGAGGAATGCAGCCTCTATGGGGTGAGAGGGAGTTAATGAACCCTCTTGCTGACTTCATTTAACAACAAAAAATACAAGAAATAAGACAGACCAACCAACGCTACCACTGGAAGTACTGTTTAGGAAGGGACTCTCTGTATGGGGCCCGGTAGTTTTGTGTGGGTGGATGGCTGGTCTCAGCCTAAAGTCTAAATGTGGGCTGTGTTTCTGATGGGTGTTTTTTCCCCGAGGCGGTTTAAGATACTCTCTTCATATTCTGGATAAACATAAAATGTGGGGAGGGAGAATTGGGACTTTATATGAGGCCATGCCCGGTTAGGGGCGAGTGCCTCCATCCCTGTGTATTGACAAAGAAAAAGCAAAATCGCAGCCGGGGGCAACAAAAATGCAATGAGGAGCGATGGGACTTTTAGATGAAGCTCATCTAAAAGTCCCATCGCTCCTCATTGCATTTTTGTTGCCCCCGGCTGCGATTTTGCTTTTTCTTTGTCATATTCTGGATAAACTGTGAACCTGGGGTCCCCAGGAGCTTGGATGCTTTACCCCCTTTTTATGAAATTGGGCCTTTGTTTGAAAACTCCTTTGACACAGCTTTTTCAAACGCTGTCACTATACATTCATTTGGCACTAATCATATAGCATACTGTATATACTCTACTCCTTCATAGGGTCCCTGTACCACCACCATTTAACACTCTTGTAGAGCGTCCTGGTACAATTACTTATCTCATACTATCCCTTCTTATTGGACTTGCTTCTGGAAGTAGTGGGTTTCTATCTGGTGTCTTCCCTATGTCTGAGGTGGTTCCTGTATCCGCCCCTATGATTTGTAATCTTCACTCCTACTTTCATGTTTGATCAGCACCCACCCAATCAGTCCTGAGGAAGCAAGTAACCCTTGCAAAACGTGTTAACCAACAAGCATGGAGGAACTGTGGACTTGATCCCCGATATCCATGCCTTTATTACGCATACACACATCTTTATTAAACTGACTTTTCTAAATGCTGCTTGGCTGGATTACGGTCTCCATTTTTGGGATTGGGGTATTTGATTGATCTACTTAACGTAGAGGGTGCTACAATGTTTTTATAAGATCGTGATTTAAAATTTTGGATTACATTTTGTTATACAATTTTAACAGATAGCCTCATGTTGTGCCTGCAAATTCTGCTATGTTTTTTGAGAAATTAGGTATATATTTTCTCTCTTCCTTTCCCATCTTATTGGATGAGGGTCCTCTTTTTGTAAGAAATATGAGGAGAGAGAGAGAGCTTGTGTATCAGGCCTTGGATATGAAGAAGAAGGGAGCAGTCTTGCTCTCAGCAATGATGAACTCAGTTCGTCGCCACTCCAGTCGGAATGGGTAAAGTGCCCCCGGACAGACCCCTGACACAGGCCCGGCAGCTGGAATGTCACTTGCAAATGCCAGGAGGACCAGGCCTCTGCCACAGGCCTGGCTCGGGCCTCTGCCACAGGCTCAGTACTTGAGTGAACGTGAAATTGAAATGAGCGAGTCCTCCCAATAGATTTAGTTAGAGTCACTGGATCCCCGATGGTTCGTTCAAGCCCTATTGGATCACCTGCCTCCGGGTTCTCCTCAAGCCGATCCCCTACCGCACATCTCCCAGCCTGGGATCTCTTCAGAAAAGGTTTGGGACCCAGCAGCCACTGGGATCCCTCTCTATGTCAGAGTAGAGCTCTGCATGGTGCGCAACTCCAGCCAGGTAGGCCACGGCTGCGGGGTCCATGGATGCGCGCACCCTGAAGGTGGGTGCTGCACCTGGAACTCGGACCCCACAGAAAGCAAAAACGGCCCTTAGGCCAAGGCGGCTGCCCCAGATATAGCCTCCCTCAGCATGCCTTAGCGAGGGAACCAACCCCTCTGATTGGCTGCTGAGGAAAGCGAGTCCGCCAGAACCCCTCTAGTGCCAGCTGCCGCCCAGGGGTGGAAACACACCCCTGGAGCGCAGACCGACCCACGGGACAGTTCTGGGAATGACAGCAGCCTAAATTTAACAAATTGTGAATGGGAGCCACATAACTCTCCCATTCCCCACTAACTTTGGCATAACGCCCCTACAGAAAGTAAGGGGGCGCTACAATAATAAAGAGGGAAACATTCATATTTTTTGGGTTGGTCACAACTTAAGGGTTTGCATTAGGAATAGTCAAGGGAGCGTCATGATTTACTTTTGGTTTCAGATCTAAAAGTGCCATACTGTAATATGCCTGAATGGAAATGCCAGAGACCTAACATATCAGTCAGTGCACTTTTGCCACATTTACCTTTAGTTGAGTTTGGTGGACACACCATGATGGATTCTGGTGGTGTTGGATAGGGATGAGCCGAACACCCCCGGGTTCGGTTCGCACCAGAACGTTCGAACAGACCGCGAGTTCGCGCGAACATTTCGAACCCCATTGAAGTCTATGTGACCCGAACGTTCGAATTCAAAAACGCTCTTTTTAAAGACCAAAATTAAATTAAATGTTGGAAAACGTCGTTCAGAACCCGGGTCTTGCCCCAGGGAACATGTATCAATGGACATTGTTTTTTTTAAAACCGCCGTTTTTTCCGGAGCAGCCATTTTAATGATGCTTAAAGTGAAAAAAAAAAAAATCCTTTAAATATCACACCTGCTGGGTGTCTATAGTAGTGGCACGTGTTTAGAAATGTCCCTGCACAACATGAGAGGACTATAAAAAAAAGGAATTAATGCTACTTGCGCACGTTCTGGGTTGCAACAATATGTCGAATATTTTAGCGGTGGTGGGGGGCCATTATTATTTTGTGAAAGAAAATTTTTAGAAAAAAGGGCACCCCTCAAACATACTGTAATTGGAGCGCAACAAGGAGCCACGTGCAAAGTATTGCATCAAAAATTGTTATTAGGCGCCCCTGTTAAACAGGGGCTGAAAAATTGTGCCTTGGGCACAACACAACAATTGCAACCCCTCCCAATAACTCCAATTGGAGCGCAACAAGGAGCCACATGCAAATTATTGCATCAAAAATTGTTATTAGGCGCCCCTGTTAAACAGGGGCTTAAAAATTGTGCCTTGAGCACAACACAACAATTGCAACCCCTCGCAATAACTCCAATTGGAGCGCAACAAGGAGCCACGTGCAAAGTATTGCATCAAAATTTTTTATTAGGCGCCCCTGTTAAACAGGGGCTGAAAATTTTTGCCTTGGGCACAAAACAACAATTGCAACCCCTCCCAATAACTCCAATTGGAGCGTAACAAGGAGCCACGTGCAAATTATTGCATCAAAAATTGTTATTAGGCGCCCCTGTTAAACAGGGGCTGAAAAATTGTGCCTTGGGCGCAACACAACACTTGCAACCCCTCCCAATAACTCCAATTGGAGCGCAACAAGGAGCCACGTGCAAATTATTACATCAAAAATTGTTATTAGGCGCCCCTGTTAAACAGGGGCTGAAAAATTGTGCCCTGGGCACAACACAACACTTGCAACCCCTCCCAATAACTCCAATTGGAGCGCAACAAGGAGCCACGCGCAAATTATTGCATCAAAAATTGTTATTAGGCGCCCCTGTTAAACAGGGGCTGAAAAATTGGGCCTTGGGCACAACACAACACTTGCAACCCCTTCCAATATCTCAAATTGGAGCGCAACAAGGAGCCACGTGCAAATTATTGCATCAAAAATTGTTATTAGGCGTCCCTGTTAAACAGGGGCTGAAAAATTGTGCCTTGGGCACAACACAACACTTGCAACCCCTCCCAATAACTCCAATTGGAGCGCAACAAGGAGCCACGTGCAAATTATTGCATCAAAAATTGTTATTAGGCGCCCCTGTTAAACAGGGGCAGAAAAATTGGGCCTTGGGCACAACACAACACTGCAACCCCTCACAATAACTCCAATTGGAGCACAACAAGGAGCCACGTGCAAATTATTGCATCAAAAATTGTTATTAGGCGCCCCTGTTAAACAGGGGCTGAACAATTGTGCCTTGGGCACAACACAACACTTGCAACCCCTCCCAATAACTCCAATTGGAGCGCAACAAGGAGCCACATGCAAATGATTGCATCAAAAATTGTTATTAGGCGCCCCTGTTAAACAGGGGCAGAAAAATTGGGCCTTGGGCACAACACAACACTGCAACCCCTCACAATAACTCCAATTGGAGCACAACAAGGAGCCACGTGCAAAGTATTGCATCAAAAATTATTAGGCGCCCCTGTTAAACAGGGGTTGAAAAATTGTGCCTTAGGCACTGGTGGCGGAGCCCAGAAACACAACATTTCCTACTAGCTATCAGCAAGAAAAGTGAGGAGGAGAAGGATATTCCATCAGCAGCATAAGAGGACAGTCACTCAACATCAGCAGTCTAAAAGGGATCTGACTTTTCAACAAAAAGATATTATTCATTAATATCAGCATCAGGTGCTTGGTAGCTGGTGTTGATCCAAGCCTGATTCATTTTGATGAAGGTCAGTCGATCAACAGAGCCGGTGGAGAGGCGCACCCTGTGATCAGTGACAAAGCCTCCAGCAGCACTGAATGTCCGTTCTGAAAGAACACTGGATGCAGGGCAAGCCAGTAGCTCAATTGCGTACTGGGCAAGCTCTGGCCAGTGATCCATCCTCAAGACCCAGTAAGCCAGAGGATTTTCAGTGGGGAAGGTGTCCAAGTTGGATCTTGCCCCTAGGTGTTCCCGGACCATGTAAACCAGACGCTGGCGATGGTTGCTGGAACCGGTCAGACCTTGGGGCTGTGGACTAAAAAACTGCCTGAATGCATCGGTCAGAGCCAGGTTTTGGTAATCCCCCCGGTTCTGGGAACGCATTGCACAGACCCTTCTGCAAGTCCTCCCGCAGAAGTTTCATCTTCTGCTCCCTCTGCGATGGCAACATAAGGTTCCCAACCTTACTCTTGTAACGTGGATCAAGGAGGGTCGCCAGCCAGTAATGATCCCTCTCCTTAATAGCACGTACACGAGGATCCTTACGCAGGCTTTGCAGAATCAGGGAGGCCATGCAGCGTAGGTTTGCTGAGGCATTCGGGCCACAGTCCTCTGGGTCACTGAGGACAACAGGATCCACAGGCACCTCATCCCAGCCACGTAAAACTCCACGTGCTCCTTGGGACTGTAAATGATCCCTTGAAGACTGCTGCTGCTGAGTTCTAGGCTCCACCTCCATGCTGCTGATACAATCCTCCTCCTCCTCCTCCTCATCCTCTTCCTGTGTGCTAGGTGGGCAAGCAGGACCACTGTCTGGGTAAAGGGGGCCTTGAGAGGTAAGGAAGTCCTCCTCTTCCTCCCTCTGTTCTGCCTCAAGGGCCCTGTCCATTATTCCACGTAGCGTGTGCTCTAACATGTGAATAAGAGGGACAGTCTCACTGATGCATGCACGTGGCCTCCTCAAATAGTGACAGGACAGTACATGCATCACTGATCAAGACCCACTGGCTTGGGGAAAAAAAAACTAGCTCCCCTGACCCAGTTCTGCTGCCATATTGGCACAGGTACTCATTGATGGCCCGTTGCTGCGTGTGCAGCCGCTGCAGCATGGCCAACGTTGAGTTCCATCTGGTGGGCATGTCACAAATTAGGCAGTTCTTGGGCAGGTTGTATTCCCTTTGGAGGTCAGTCAGCCGAGCAGTGGCATTATATGACCTCCGGAAATGCACACAGACTTTCCTGGCCTGCTTCAGGACATCCTTCAATCCCGGGTACCTGCCCAAGAACCGCTGCACCACCAAATTGAGGACATGCGCAAAACAGGGCACGTGGGTGAGTTTTCCCTGTCGCAGGTCAGAGAGGAGGTTGGTGCCATTATCGCTGACCACCATTCCAGGCTTCAGCTGGCGTGGCGTCAACCACCTCTCAGCCTGACCCTGCAGAGCTGACAAAACCTCTTCCCCAGTGAGGCTCCTGTCTCCCAAGCACACCAGCTCTAGCACCGCATGGCATCTCTTGGCCTGCATTCCTGCGTAGCCCCTCGTACGCCTACAGAGCACAGCTGGTTCGGAGAAAACCTCAGCACAGGAAGAGGCCACAGAGGAAGAAGAAGAGAAGGGGGTGGAGGAGAGAGGTGTGTCACAAGCAGTAGTAGTGTTTTGGAGGCGTGGTGGTGAAGCAACCTCCAAAACTACTGGACGTTGCCCTGCGTCCTTCCCAGCTGCCAGCAGAGTCACCCAATGCGCCGTAAAAGACAGGTAACGTCCCTGTCCATGCCTGCTGGACCATGAGTCAGCGGTAAGATGAACCTTACCACTGACCGCCCTGTCCATCGAGGCATGGACATTGCCTTCCACATGCCGGTAGAGAGCCGGAATAGCCTTCCGTGAGAAAAAGTGGCGTTTTGGTACTTGCCACTGAGGTACTGCACATTGGACAAACTCACGGAAGGGGGCAGAATCTACCAACTGAAAAGGTAGCAGTTGAAGTGCTAGCAATTTCGCTAAGCTAGCAACTGCTGGGCATGTGGATGGCTGGGATTGTACTTCTTTAGACGCTGCAGCAGCTGGGGCAGGGAAATTTGCCTGGTACTATCAGTAGATTGACCGCTACTACTAGCTTGTGACACACCTATTTCTACACCTTCACTGCAGGCTTGAGAGAGGACTGGGGTTGGAGGTCCCAGAAGGGCAAGGGGGGGTACGCTTTTGTCTTTGGTGTGGGTCTTTCTGGTGTGCTTGCCAACGAGCTGCATGGCAGGTCGACATATGTCTGGACAAGCATGTGATACCCAGGCGGTTGATGTTTTGGCCACGCGAAATACGCTTGCGACATAAGTTGCAAATAGCAAAGGTACGATCTTGTGGACATGTTTCAAAAAAGGCCCACACCAAAGAACTTTTGCTGTACCGGTCAGACACAGCAGCGCCATGCACAAGCGCCGTAGATGTGCGCTGTAATGCAGTGGGTGTGACCTTAAGCTGACCCCTGGAGGGCATCCTGCCTCTTTGGAGATGTGCCTGTGCCTCGTCCTCCTCCTCCTCCTCCTCCTCTCTCCTATCAGGCACCCAGGTAGAGTCAGTGAACTCATCATCCCCTCCCTCCTCATCACTGTCAACAACCTGGCAGTATGCTCCAGCCGGGGGAACATCATCACTGACAAATTGCTGTCCCTCTCGGCCACCCCCTCTCCCTGGGCTCACATCAATGCCTCAGTGTTCCGTCATCGGAGTCTTCAAAACGCTGCGCATCTTCCTGCAGCATGTACCCAACACTGTGTTGAAACAGTTCGGGGGACTCCTCAGGAGGACATGGTGGTACTAGGGAAGTATTGTGTGAAGCCATTGTGCAGAGGGAAGAGGACGCCTTGGCAGCTGCTTTGCCAGATGAACTTTGATCAGTCTGTGTGAGAGAGGATAAGGAGGATGAGGACGGCTTGGTCATCCACTCTACTAATTTCTCAGCATGTTGAGGCTCAACACGGCCAGCTCCCGAAAAGAAGGACGAGCGGCCACGGCCACGTGCTGAAGAGGATGCACCACATACACTACCAACGTTATCTCTACATGCAGAGCCTGCTTGCCCTCGTGACTCTCTGCCTCTCTTTGTTCTCCTTCCAGACATATTGAAGCGCTCAGGTGGTATGTAACAGCACAAGCGGAGTGACACCAAATGCGCTCAGGTGATATACAACCGCACACGTACAGTGGCACTAACTGCGCTCAGGTGGTATATAGGAGCACACGTACAGTGGCACTATCTGCGCTCAGGTGGTATATAGGAGCACACGTACAGTGGCACTAACTGTGTTCAGGTGGTATATAGCAGCACACGTACAGTGGCACTAACTGTGCTCAGGTGGTATATAGGAGCACACGTACAGTGGCACTAACTGCGCTCAGGTGGTATATAGCAGCACACGTACAGTGGCACTAACTGCGCTCAGGTGGTATATAGGAGCACACGTACATTGGCACTAACTGTGCTCAGGTGGTATATAGCAGCACACGTACAGTGGCACTAACTGCGCTCAGGAGGTATATATGAGCACACGTACAGTGGCACTAACTGCGCTCAGGTGGTATATAGGAGCACACGTACAGTGGCACTAACTGCGCTCAGCTGGTATATACCAGCACACGTACAGTGGCACTATCTGCGCTCAGGTGGTATATACCAGCACACGTACAGTGGCACTAACTGCGCTCAGGTGGTATATAGCAGCACACGTACAGTGGCACTAACTGCACTCAGGTGGTATATACCAGCACACGTACAGTGGCACTAACTGTGCTCAGGTGGTATATAGCAGCACACGTACAGTGGCACTAACTGCGCTCAGGTGGTATATACCAGCACACGTACAGTGGCACTATCTGCGCTCAGGTGGTATATAGGAGCACACGTACAGTGGCACTAACTGCGCTCAGGTGGTATATACCAGCACACGTACAGTGGCACTGACTGCGCTCAGGTGGTATATAGCAGCACACGTACAGTGGCACTAACTGCGCTCAGGTGGTATATAGGAGCACATGTACAGTGGCACTAACTGCACTCAGGTGGTATATAGGAGCACACGTACAGTGGCACTATCTGCGCTCAGGTGGTATATAGGAGCACACGTACAGTGGCACTATCTGCGCTCAGGTGGTATATAGGAGCACACTTACAGAGGCACTAACTGTGCTCAGGTGGTATATAGCAGCACACGTACAGTGGCACTAACTGCGCTCAGGTGGTATATAGGAGCACACGTACAGTGGCACTAACTGCGCTCAGGTGGTATATAGGAGCACACGTACAGTGGCACTATCTGCGCTCAGGTGGTAAATAGGAGCACACGTACAGTGGCACTAACTGTGCTCAGGTGGTATATAGCAGCACACGTACAGTGGCACTAACTGCGCTCAGGTGGTATATAGGAGCACACGTACAGTGGCACTAACTGCGCTCAGGTGGTATATAGCAGCACACGTACAGTGGCACTAACTGCGCTCAGGTGGTATATAGGAGCACACGTACAGTGGCACTAACTGCGCTCAGGTGGTATATACCAGCACACGTACAGTGGCACTAACTGCGCTCAGGTGGTATACAGGAGCACACGTACAGTGGCACTAACTGCGCTCAGGTGGTATATACCAGCACACGTACAGTGGCACTAACTGCGCTCAGGTGGTATATAGGAGCACACGTACAGTGGCACTAACTGCGCTCAGGTGGTATATAGGAGCACACGTACAGTGGCACTAACTGTGCTCAGGTGGTATATAACACCACACGTACAGTGGCACTAACTGCGCTCAGGTGGTATATAGGAGCACACGTACAGTGGCACTAACTGTGCTCAGGTGGTATATAACACCACACGTACAGTGGCACTAACTGCGCTCAGGTGGTATATAGGAGCACACATACAGTGGCACTAACTGCGGTCAGGTGGTATATAGGAGCACACGTACAGTGGCACTATCTGCGCTCAGGTGGTATATAGGAGCACACGTACAGTGGCACTAACTGTGCTCAGGTGATATATAGCAGCACACGTACAGTGGCACTAACTGCACTCAGGTGGTATATAGGAGCACACGTACAGTGGCACTATCTGCGCTCAGGTGGTATATAGGAGCACACGTACAGTGGCACTAACTGCGCTCAGGTGGTATATAGGAGCACACGTACAGTGGCACTAACTGTGCTCAGGTGGTATAAAGCAGCACACGTACAGTGGCACTAACTGTGCTCAGGTGGTATATAGGAGCACACGTACAGTGGCACTAACTGCGCTCAGGTGGTATATAGCAGCACACGTACAGTGGCACTAACTGCGCATAGGTGGTATATAGGAGCACACGTACAGTGGCACTAACTGCGCTCAAGTGGTATATACCATCACACGTACAGTGGCACTAACTGTGCTCAGGTGGTATATAGCAGCACACGTACAGTGGCACTAACTGCGCTCAGGTGGTATATACCAGCACACGTACAGTGGCACTAAATGCGTTCAGGTGGTATAGAGGAGCACACGTACAGTGGCACTATCTGCGCTCAGGTGGTATATAGGAGCACACGTACAGTGGCACTAACTGCGCTCAGGTGGTATATAGCAGCACACGTACAGTGGCACTATCTGCGCTCAGGTGGTATATACCAGCACACGTACAGTGGCACTATCTGTGCTCAGGTGGTATATACCAGCACACGTACAGTGGCACTATCTGCGCTCAGGTGGTATATACCAGCACATTTACAGTGGCACTATCTGCGCTCAGGTGGTATATAGCAGCACACGTACAGTGGCCCCAACTGCACTCAGGTGGTATATACCAGCACACGTACAGTGGCACTAACTGCGCTCAGGTGGTATATACCAGCACACGTACAGTGGCACTAACTGCGCTCAGGTGGTATATACCAGCACACGTACAGTGGCTCTAACTGCGTTTAGGTGGTACATAGGAGCACACGTGCGGTCACACCAAATGCGCTAAGGTGGTATTGAACAGCACACGCACAGCATGCGGGGGTCATGGTGCATGCTTGGCCAATCATCAGCGCGCAACGCCGCAGTGAATTATGGGTCATTCGAATTTGGCGCGAACGACCCGATTTGTTCGTTTTCGACGAACGATCGAACGGCCGATGTTCGATGCGAACATGTGTTCGCATCGAACGCGAAGCTCATCCCTAGTGTTGGAGGATTTGCCAGGCATCTCTAGCCTACAGCTCTATGTTACAGTAATTGTCCTTGTTTTTTGTTTGTGTGTTTATACTATTGTTAAGCCCCATACACTTGGTCAGACAATTTTAACAACAAACATAAAAACGATCGTTTTCCGATTGTTCTCAGAAAATGTGTTCGTTTTTAAACTGCATCAGAAAACCATTTTTGGGTTCTGAAGTCTGGCCAACTGATCTCCCTTCAGATGAAAATCCACAGAAAAGTTTAATAGGCTTTACTGTACAAGTGTACTCACTATTCTGCACAAAAGAGAAGCTGCTTTCAGTCACTGAGGCTGGCCATACATGTTCAATTTTCTTGTACAATTTTCTTTTAGATTTACCAAAAACCATATATGAGGTCAAACTAAACAACACTTTCAATTGTATGCAATCAGGCAGGCCCTTGCACTACATAGTTGAAGGTAAATCTAAAGAAAATTGCACAGAAAATTGTATCATGTATGGCCAGCCTAACTCTCTGGCCATTAAAAAAACCATAAACAAAAGATTTGCATTTGAACCTGTTTCTTTTGTTATTTTCGTATGTTGATATGACACCTATAACAAAAAATTTGCCTTCAGTATTTTGAATACACAGAAAACATAAAAAGGAATTCATTCAATATACATAATGAAATTCTTTTGTTATAGATGTCATTGAACAATGAACATACAACTGAAAACGAACACAAAACGGATTCAAACAAAATACACAATGCAAACCTCTTGATACAGATTTCATTTTCGTTATTTTGCCATTTTCATTTTGTCGTTTTTTCCCGTCGGATCGTTCGTTCGTATTTGCGGTCGTTCGTTATGCGGCTCATCCGTTATCCCGTCGTTTTCGTATTTTGGTGCTTTACCGTTTTCGTATGTACACATTATCCCGCGGGTACGAAAATGAACATTTTCGTACGAAAATAACATTTGTACGAACGGGAATGCACATATCTAATAGATATACAAAAACAAAATTGCGCTAAAAACTGCAAATATCACTAAGCAGTGTAATGTTAAGCCATAAGTATAGTCCATATACATAAAAAGAGGTGAATGCACAGGATCAATTGTGTTCTTAAAGTTCAATTATAGGATAAATGTCCATAGTAAGGATCTCCCAGATGTGAACATTGATGACAAACTTTAGGAAAAAGTGTTGAAAGTAAACACCTCCACCATAGGTATGAGTGGCCTCTTACCAGATCCAAAATACAAATGAGCCTTATGCCAAAACCCAGAAATCACCGTCAACACCTCCAACGTCCAGATCATCTATACACAGACCATCCTCGGTGTCATCAGTATGCGTCAGGATGTATGAAAGGACAGAAAGGCTCTCATAGTGTAAAATCGTCAAGTTTTTAATAAAATAAAAAATGGTATGCACTTACAAGAGATCGTTCAAAAGCAGGCATCCAATACAATAAGCCGGCCGGCTAGCACTTTCCGCCCGTGTCTTCCGGGTAGAGAGAAATTTTTCGCGGTGACGTCAGCACGTCGCCTCCCTACGTTTCGTCACTAGAGGGACGTGTTCACGGGATACAGGCGGCGCGCTGAATCACCGCATATGTACACAGAGCGTGACGCGCAGCCTCGATGTCAGTCACACCAGGCCGCCCGCCCGCCATCTTAGGTACTGGAAAAAGACCTCTTATGATTACTAATGTTGGCGACGGGGAAAAATTTCCCTTGCCAAAGCTGACAATATTTTTAAGTTTATCATACCACTAGAATCGCAGAAATCTATATCGACAGTATTACTCATTAACACTATTTGAAAGACGGACAGAATGAACTCGCATAGCAGCACTCCCCTAATGATGGTAAGCACAGCGTATCCATTCTGAACGTGGGTAGAGCTCACATCCAGTGTACTCAGCCCACGCCTCCATCCAATACAAATGAAATACAAGAAATTTTCACATGTCATCCATATGTGCTGTTATACACAAATGAAACATAAATTAATGGTTTACACAAAAAATGGATAAGTATATACCAATTGTGTGACGTGCAGCCTCGATGTCAGTCACACCGGGCCACACCCCCGCCATCTTAAATACTAAAAAGAAATAGGTGGCTGATAAAAATAAATGCAATATATTCACCTTCCAGGTCAGGCCTTAAAGGGGTCATACCACCAAGAGTTTAAGCATTGATACCCTTAGTTGGAAAAAATGAAAAAAAAGGAAAAAAGAGGAAAACAAAAGCGGCACTACCCCATTTAAGGTAAGTACAGTGTGTCTTGTCCAAAAATAGTTGGGGCTCACATCGAGACTGCTCCCACACCGAGGTATTACAAATAGAAGTAAGAAAACTTTAATGCGATCTCCATATATAATCCTATACAGACATGACACATATATTTGTGGTTTACACAAAAAATAATACACAGAAAAAAATGACCTTACATTACTATTCTGATGTTGGAAAAATGCTCAAAGGAGATAATCTATGGTTGGTGAGCCTGTTTCTTATGAATTAGCTATAAAAACAGTTCACATCCACTTCTATGTTGAGGCCAAAGGGAGTGTAACATTTTAGTTTATGGACCCATGACATTTCTAACTTGGAGATGGTTCTCACAAGATGGCTGCCTCTCCAGTGGGGATCAAATTTGTCAATACCCAAGAAAATAGTATTCTTCGGATCCATGCTATGAGCTAGTAGGTAGTGTTTTGACACAGAATGTTTGGTATATCCCAACCTAATATTTTTTATGTGTTCATTTAAGCGTACCTGTAGGGGGCGCTTCGTCCTGCCCACATATTGCAGACCACACGGGCACTGCAACATGTAGACCACCCCCTTGGTGCTACACGTGATGAAAGGTTTGATGGAATAATCCTTGGAGGTACAGGAGGAACTAAAGTTGGTGGTTCTCCTTGAGCTGCGAACATTAAGGCTACAAACTTGGCACCTGCCGCATTTGTAATAGCCCGTAAGTTCTGCTAGAAATCTAGACTCCATGTTAGCGGATCAAAATATTAGGGGCTTTTTTCTTTGAGAGACGATGCTCCACGAAAGACAATTTGTCTTATGGTTAATATCATTTTTTTGCAATGTTTAATGTTTTATTTGTTTATTCATAATTTTGCATTTTACTGGTTGCCTATCTTTTTTAAAGGCATTATTATTAATTGTTTTCACTTGACAATGATTATTTCTCTTTTATGACCATTTTTGGTGCTTAGTTCTCTTAGCCTTTTATCCAAAAACGTGAGGTCAAAACCTCAGCTTGTTTTATAAAGGTCCCATCCTCTGTACAATTACGTTTCAAGCGGAGGTACTGACTCTTAGGAACGGACTTTAGCCAAGAGGGATGGTGGCAACTATTCTTTGGAATAAAGCCATTCCTATCAGTGGCCTTAAAGAAAGTTGATGTGACGAAGTGGCCATTACTAACAGAAATAGTTAAGTCCAAAAAATTAATAATGTTGTCACTCGCCTCATGGCTCAAATGTATGCCCCTATCATTGATGTTAAGGGAGGTCATGAATTGATTCAGATCCGACTCCGTACCATCCCACAGGAGGAGGATGTCGTCAATGTACCTTGCCCATAATAAGACATGGGGTCTGGTACTAGCACAGACGACATCCTCCTCCCATTTGGCCATAAAAAGGTTGGCTAGGCTTGGGGCGTATTTAGCGCCCATTGCTACTCCACGGTCTTGTCTAAAAAAACGTCCATTAAACCAGAAAAAATTGTGCATAGCAGCATACTCTAATAGTTCCATGATGTATAAAATCTGTTTCATAGGCAGACCTGAATCTTTTTTCAGAAAATAAGAAACCGCTTCTAAACTAATTGGTGAGGGATTATGGTATAGAGCGAAGTAACATCCGCGGTACCATCAAAAGGTTTGCCGGAGGGATAATATCAGCCAACATATTGATAATGTGCCTAGTATCCTTAACATATGAAGGCATACTACGCACTAGAGGCTGTAGGTAAAAATCAATGTACTTGCCCACCCGGGACGTAATGGAATCAATTCCACTAATGATAGGTCGTCCCGGGGGGCAAGTAGGATTTTTTATGCACTTTCGGGAGATAATAGATGATGGGGATTCTTGGACATTCAGGAATAAGGAATGCCTTCTCTTTTTTATTTAAGATCCCAGGTTGAACTCTTTCCAGACCAATTTATCAAGCCTCTTTTTATATTTATCATTAGGGTTTAACCTTAGAAGGGAATATGTGTTTGTATCTGAAAGCAAACGTTCCATTTCCCTCATATAATCATCTTTATTTAGAACAACTATCCCTCCCCTTTATCCGCCGGACGGATAATAATCTCTTTATTGCCACACAAAGATTCAATACCCTTCATAATATTCTGTTTGGTTTTTACCTGTTTAAACTTAATGTCCTCTAAATCCTTCAAGGCCAAGTCTCTGAAGACCTTTAAAGAGGGTGCCAGATGTTCAGGTGGATTGTACACAGAGGCATTGGCTAAGCCAGAATGTGTATAACTATGAGAGAGGGTTTTGGATGGATTAAAGGGGTTAGAAGCCATATATCTTTGGACACTAAGCTTTCGGACATAACGATGTATGTCCATATATGTACCAAATTTACTTAAATTCTTGGGGGGGGCAAATTTAAGCCCTTTGTCAAGAACTGCCAATTCAGAGTCATTGAGAGGGTGGTCGCTCAGATTGAAAATACCAGCCCCCGTTACTTTCTCGACCTTTTGGGACTGAATGCGCCACCCCCCTCTGGTCCCTCTTTTAGTTCTCCTACTCTTTTTATGCCTTGTCCCACACGTGGAAAACCCCACTGTGTTTGTGACTGGGAGTATGGTTCTAATTGGTTGCCATCATGGCATAAACTATACCCTCCACTAGCACCTTGTTGATTGACTCCTGTTAGGGGTGTGCCATATGCATCACCCCCACAGGTGGGATCATCATTCAGAGGTAGGAAACTGTTATGGGTCAATACATTATAATCAACCTCATAATCCCCGGTATAGTGTACAATCCCATCATCCCTGGACTGTAGGGGTGCGTTGTACAGAGGGGTCCTGATAGGAGCCGCCCCATAGTACTCAGATGGTTGTCCCCCGAAATTGTTCGGGAAATTCATAATGTAGGGTGCTGGTGGTCGAAATTGGCCTCCCCGACCACGGCTCCCCACTCCACCTAAACCACCCGATATATATTACTTCCCACTTGGGGACGAAAATTTGGAGGGGGCTGGGTTCGCCCTCCTCTTGCACCTCCTCTACCTTTACCATAATTCATGGGAAGGGTGTTAGAAGATTGTTTCCCAGTTTTGGGTGTACCGTTTGTTTTTGGACCGTGCCTGCATTACTTTGGCCGGGACAGGAGGATATATATTGCTGGCTGTATTGGAGTCGCCAAGACCTGTATTAGAAGGTATGGTGTCCATATTGGCATTAGTCATGCCCTGTGCGTTTTCCACAATCTTTTTTTGCCAGTCAAATACAATAAGGGAGTGGTAATCCCCAATACCTATTATTGTATTTCTTTTTCTTTTTATTCCTCTGTTCTTTTTCCTCTTTTTCTAGTACTTTCAACAAATGTTTAGATCTTTCTGTGTATTCCTCGCTTGACATAAACGGGGCCAACTTATCCTATTTTGATTTGATTTCCTCGTCCAGCCTTACAAGTTTAGTGGTCTTACGTTCACCCAGAAATTTAAGTAGGCCCAAGCCTGCTTCATTGAAATACTTGTACCAACCCTCTAAATCCGTATCTCCTTTTTGGGGACTGATCTCCCAACGGAGGCTACGGGGGTACCATTTGTTGTTTTTTATGTAGGTGTCCAGAAAGACAATATCCCACTGTGTGTGTAATTCTGAGATGGTAAGATTTTTTAATCTCATGAATAAACCTCCCAAGTCCCCATCCCCATCCTTAAATGTTTCAAAGACCCCCTCCGTGTTAACCACGCGAGAGGCCCTGAACTCAAATATATCCATGGGTTAACGGGTTGGATAGACCAAATCAATGGTATGTCAACAGCAGCTATAATAGGTATAAGGAAAATGTACAATGTGAGAATTATATAGCGCTCGTTATAAAAAATAATAATCAAAAAAGTGAAAGCTGCAATAATAAAAAGGTTATACAACCTGTGTACATATGCGGTGATTCAGCGCGCCGCCTGTATCCCGTGAACACGTCCCTCTAGTGACGAAACGTAGGGAGGCGACGTGCTGACGTCACCGCAAAAAATTTCTCTCTACCCGGAAGACACGGGCGGAAAGTGCTAGCCGGCCGGCTTATTGTATTGGATGCCTGCTTTTGAACGATCTCTTGTAAGTGCATACCATTTTTTATTTTATTAAAAACTTGACGATTTTACACTATGAGAGCCTTTCTGTCCTTTCATACATCCTGACGCATACTGATGACACCGAGGATGGTCTGTGTATAGATGATCTGGACGTTGGAGGTGTTGACGGTGATTTCTGGGTTTTGGCATAAGGCTCATTTGTATTTTGGATCTGGTAAGAGGCCACTCATACCTATGGTGGAGGTGTTTACTTTCAACACTTTTTCCTAAAGTTTGTCATCAATGTTCACATCTGGGAGATCCTTACTATGGACATTTATCCTATAATTGAACTTTAAGAACACAATTGATCCTGTGCATTCACCTCTTTTTATGTATATGGACTATACTTATGGCTTAACATTACACTGCTTAGTGATATTTGCAGTTTTTAGCGCAATTTTGTTTTTGTATATCATGTTTTAGGGTGTATAACCTTTTTATTATTGCAGCTTTCACTTTTTTGATTATTATTTTTTATAACGAGCGCTATATAATTCTCACATTGTACATTTTCCTTATACCTATTATAGCTGCTGTTGACATACCATTGATTTGGTCTATCCAACCCGTTAACCCATGGATATATTTGAGTTCAGGGCCTCTCGCGTGGTTAACACGGAGGGGGTCTTTGAAACATTTAAGGATGGGGATGGGGACTTGGGAGGTTTATTCATGAGATTAAAAAATCTTACCATCTCAGAATTACACACACAGTGGGATATTGTCTTTCTGGACATCTACATAAAACAACAAATGGTACCCCGTAGCCTCCGTTGGGAGATCAGTCCCCAAAAAGGAGATACGGATTTAGAGGGTTGGTACAAGTATTTCAATGAAGCAGGCTTGGGCCTACTTAAATTTCTGGGTGAACGTAAGACCACTAAACTTGTAAGGCTGGACGAGGAAATCAAATCCATAAAGGATAAGTTGGCCCCGTTTATGTCAAGCGAGGAATACACAGAAAGATCTAAACATTTGTTGAAAGTACTAGAAAAAGAGGAAAAAGAACAGAGGAATAAAAAGAAAAAGAAATACAATAGGGATATTGGGGATTACCACTCCCTTATTGTATTTGACTGGCAAAAAAAGATTGTGGAAAACGCACAGGGCATGACTAATGCCAATATGGACACCATACCTTCTAATACAGGTCTTGGCGACTCCAATACAGCCAGCAATATATATCCTCCTGTCCCGGCCAAAGTAATGCAGGCACGGTCCAAAACAAACGGTACACCCAAAACTGGGAAACAATCTTCTAACACCCTTCCCATGAATTATGGTAAAGGTAGAGGAGGGTCAAGAGGAGGGCGAACCCAGCCCCCTCCAAATTTTCGTCCCCAAGTGGGAAGTAATATATATCGGGGTGGTTTAGGTGGAGTGGGGAGCCGTGGTCGGGGAGGCCAATTTCGACCACCAGCACCCTACATTATGAATTTCCCGAACAATTTCGGGGGACAACCATCTGAGTACTATGGGGCGGCTCCTATCAGGACCCCTCTGTACAACGCACCCCTACAGTCCAGGGATGATGGGATTGTACACTATACCGGGGATTATGAGGTTGATTATAATGTATTGACCCATAACAGTTTCCTACCTCTGAATGATGATCCCACCTGTGGGGGTGATGCATATGGCACACCCCTAACAGGAGTCAATCAACAAGGTGCTAGTGGAGGGTATAGTTTATGCCATGATGGCAACCAATTAGAACCATACTCCCAGTCACAAACACAGTGGGGTTTTCCACGTGTGGGACAAGGCATAAAAAGAGTAGGAGAACTAAAAGAGGGACCAGAGGGGGGTGGCACATTCAGTCCCAAAAGGTCGAGAAAGTAACGGGGGCTGGTATTTTCAATCTGAGCGACCACCCCCTCAATGACTCTGAATTGGCAGTTCTTGACAAAGGGCTTAAATTTGCCCCCCCCAAGAATTTAAGTAAATTTGGTACATATATGGACATACATCGTTATGTCCGAAAGCTTAGTGTCCAAAGATATATGGCTTCTAACCCCTTTAATCCATCCAAAACCCTCTCTCATAGTTATACACATTCTGGCTTAGCCAATGCCTCTGTGTACAATCCACCTGGACATCTGGCACCCTCTTTAAAGGTCTTCAGAGACTTGGCCTTGAAGGATTTAGAGGACATTAAGTTTAAACAGGTAAAAACCAAACAGAATATTATGAAGGGTATTGAATCTTTGTGTGGCAATAAAGAGATTATTATCCGTCCGGCGGATAAAGGGGGAGGGATAGTTGTTCTAAATAAAGATGATTATATGAGGGAAATGGAACGTTTGCTTTCAGATACAAACACATATTCCCTTCTAAGGTTAAACCCTAATGATAAATATAAAAAGAGGCTTGATAAATTGGTCTGGAAAGGGTTCAACCTGGGGATCTTAAATAAAAAAGAGAAGGCATTCCTTATTCCTGAATGTCCAAGAATCCCCATCATCTATTATCTCCCGAAAGTGCATAAAAATCCTACTTGCCCCCCGGGACGACCTATCATTAGTGGAATTGATTCCATTACGTCCCGGGTGGGCAAGTACATTGATTTTTACCTACAGCCTCTAGTGCGTAGTATGCCTTCATATGTTAAGGATACTAGGCACATTATCAATATGTTGGCTGATATTATCCCTCCGGCAAACCTTTTGATGGTTACCGCGGATGTTACTTCGCTCTATACCATAATCCCTCACCAATTAGGTTTAGAAGCGGTTTCTTATTTTCTGAAAAAAGATTCAGGTCTGCCTATGAAACAGATTTTATACATCATGGAACTATTAGAGTATGCTGCTATGCACAATTTTTTCTGGTTTAATGGACGTTTTTTTAGACAAGACCGTGGAGTAGCAATGGGCGCTAAATACGCCCCAAGCCTAGCCAACCTTTTTATGGCCAAATGGGAGGAGGATGTCGTCTGTGCTAGTACCAGACCCCATGTCTTATTATGGGCAAGGTACATTGACGACATCCTCCTCCTGTGGGATGGTACGGAGTCGGATCTGAATCAATTCATGACCTCCCTTAACATCAATGATAGGGGCATACATTTGAGCCATGAGGCGAGTGACAACATTATTAATTTTTTGGACTTAACTATTTCTGTTAGTAATGGCCACTTCGTCACATCAACTTTCTTTAAGGCCACTGATAGGAATGGCTTTATTCCAAAGAATAGTTGCCACCATCCCTCTTGGCTAAAGTCCGTTCCTAAGAGTCAGTACCTCCGCTTGAAACGTAATTGTACAGAGGATGGGACCTTTATAAAACAAGCTGAGGTTTTGACCTCACGCTTTTTGGAAAAAGGCTACTCCAGAGAATTTTTGACCAATACTATGGTATCAGTTCAAGGGGTAAATAGATCTGATCTATTGTCGGTGAAAACAGATAGAGCTAATAATAATGCCTTTAAAAATCCGTTTATAACCAACTACTCTTGCCAACATGCTAACATTAAACATATAATAAATAAACATTGGCATATTTTAAAAAATGATAGGGTTTTGGGTAACTTGCTCCCTATCAAACCACAGGTTGTCTTTCGTGGAGCATCGTCTCTCAAAGACAAAATAGCCCCTAATATTTTGAATCCGCCTAACATGGAGTCTAGATTTCTAGCAGAACTTACGGGCTATTACAAATGCGGCAGGTGCCAAGTTTGTAGCCTTAATGTTCGCAGCTCAAGGAGAACCACCAACTTTAGTTCCTCCTGTACCTCCAAGGATTATTCCATCAAACCTTTCATCACGTGTAGCACCAAGGGGGTGGTCTACATGTTGCAGTGCCCGTGTGGTCTGCAATATGTGGGCATGACGAAGCGCCCCCTACAGGTACGCTTAAATGAACACATAAAAAATATTAGGTTGGGATATACCAAACATTCTGTGTCAAAACACTACCTACTAGCTCATAGCATGGATCCGAAGAATACTATTTTCTTGGGTATTGACAAATTTGATCCCCACTGGAGAGGCAGCCATCTTGTGAGAACCATCTCCAAGTTAGAAATGTCATGGGTCCATAAACTAAAATGTTACACTCCCTTTGGCCTCAACATAGAAGTGGATGTGAACTGTTTTATAGCTAATTCATAAGAAACAGGCTCACCAACCATAGATTATCTCCTTTGAGCATTTTTCCAACATCAGAATAGTAATGTAAGGTCATTTTTTTCTGTGTATTATTTTTTGTGTAAACCACAAATATATGTGTCATGTCTGTATAGGATTATATATGGAGATCGCATTAAAGTTTTCTTACTTCTATTTGTAATACCTCGGTGTGGGAGCAGTCTCGATGTGAGCCCCAACTATTTTTGGACAAGACACACTGTACTTACCTTAAATGGGGTAGTGCCGCTTTTGTTTTCCTCTTTTTTCCTTTTTTTTCATTTTTTCCAACTAAGGGTATCAATGCTTAAACTCTTGGTGGTATGACCCCTTTAAGGCCTGACCTGGAAGGTGAATATATTGCATTTATTTTTATCAGCCACCTATTTCTTTTTAGTATTTAAGATGGCGGGGGTGTGGCCCGGTGTGACTGACATCGAGGCTGCACGTCACACAATTGGTATATACTTATCCATTTTTTGTGTAAACCATTAATTTATGTTTCATTTGTGTATAACAGCACATATGGATGACATGTGAAAATTTCTTGTATTTCATTTGTATTGGATGGAGGCGTGGGCTGAGTACACTGGATGTGAGCTCTACCCACGTTCAGAATGGATACGCTGTGCTTACCATCATTAGGGGAGTGCTGCTATGCGAGTTCATTCTGTCCGTCTTTCAAATAGTGTTAATGAGTAATACTGTCGATATAGATTTCTGCGATTCTAGTGGTATGATAAACTTAAAAATATTGTCAGCTTTGGCAAGGGAAATTTTTCCCCGTCGCCAACATTAGTAATCATAAGAGGTCTTTTTCCAGTACCTAAGATGGCGGGCGGGCGGCCTGGTGTGACTGACATCGAGGCTGCGCGTCACGCTCTGTGTACATATGCGGTGATTCAGCGCGCCGCCTGTATCCCGTGAACACGTCCCTCTAGTGACGAAACGTAGGGAGGCGACGTGCTGACGTCACCGCGAAAAATTTCTCTCTACCCGGAAGACACGGGCGGAAAGTGCTAGCCGGCCGGCTTATTGTATTGGATGCCTGCTTTTGAACGATCTCTTGTAAGTGCATACCATTTTTTATTTTATTAAAAACTTGACGATTTTACACTATGAGAGCCTTTCTGTCCTTTCATACATCCTGACGCATACTGATGACACCGAGGATGGTCTGTGTATAGATGATCTGGACGTTAGAGGTGTTGACAGTGATTTCTGGGTTTTGGCATAAGGCTCATTTGTATTTTGGATCTGGTAAGAGGCCACTCATACCTTTGGTGGAGGTGTTTACTTTCAACACTTTTTCCTAAAGTTTGTCATCAATGTTCACATCTGGGAGATCCTTACTATGGACATTTATCCTATAATTGAACTTTAAGAACACAATTGATCCTGTGCATTCACCTCTTTTTATGTATATGGAGTATACTTATGGCTTAACATTACACTGCTTAGTGATATTTGCAGTTTTTAGCGCAATTTTGTTTTTGTATATCATGTTTTAGGTTGTATAACCTTTTTATTATTGCAGCTTTCACTTTTTTGATTATTATTTTTTATAACGAGCGCTATATAATTCTCACATTGTACATATCTAATAGATAGATAGATAGATAGATAGATAGATAGATAGATAGATAGATAGATAGATAGATAGATAGATAGATAGATTTTACATTATACACAAGTAGATTCTATTTATCGATGTAGGCGGCATTAAAAAATAGCCTCCTTGCATTAGCCCTAGCAGAGAAAAGTCATGCCCCTAGGATGAGTATTTATAAATAATGTAAAATATTACATTAAAGCCATACAGAAAAACAAGAACCTGAGAACTGTGATGCCAAAGTTACCAGCTTGATACCTCCCAATAAAAGTTGTTCATGCTTTATAGAACATTTCAATTGCTCTCCGACCAGGGAGGATCGCTGTTTCCAATTTGTGCTGCCCTTTCTTTAGCTTTCCTCTCATATTTATTCTCTCTTTACATTTTTTAGCTGTGATCCCTATACAGGTGGCACTAGGCAACTCCTTTTAGAAAATGAAAGAGGACATTCTGTTTGATTTAAAGCCTTTCATCGGCAGAGAGCAAACGGAGGAGAGAGAGGTTATGTGTCATTTGTGTAACTGCCGTTATGAAACCGTCTATTCTTTGACTTTGGGAAAATAAAGTAGCAAAACACCAATCCTCTATTCTTCTCACAAAAGAACGGATTACACATATGCCATTGTTAACAGGACAGGCACTGACAAAATGAAATTTTTCATTAGTACTCGTATTACTAAATCACCAGAGCCCACCAGGGTGTGCCTTTCAACTCACCTCAATATGAATGTGTCACACATGCAGTGACCGTAACAGAAGCTCTATGACCACATAGATCTATGTAGGTATGTAGGTAGGCACTCTGGTAAATCCTGTAGTATATCTACTAGGGGTGTCAAATTTAATCGCTGCATCGGTGCATCGCGATTCAGGTGTCCCTGATGCGGCACGATGCATGTGACTGTATTAATCAATGTCTGGCCCCGCCCCTCCCGGGAGAGCGCGCCGTTCAGACTTTACCTTGTGTTTGTATTTGTATTAGCCACGCTCATGTGACTGACTGCCTGGCCCGCCTCTCTGCTCTCTGCTCTTACGTCTCACGTCTCTCCCGGCGTCAGCCCCGCCCACTGACTGTAACGATCAGATCAGTAGAAAGGCAGGAGGGGCTGACGCCGGGAGAGACGTGAGAGCATGGTGGAGAGAGGCGGGCCGGACAGTCAGTCA
Source organism: Rana kukunoris (assembly GCA_029574335.1). Lineage (NCBI taxonomy): Eukaryota > Metazoa > Chordata > Amphibia > Anura > Ranidae > Rana > Rana kukunoris. Next base: position 183,785,260 of record CM056059.1, read on the forward strand.
CATGAGCGCCGCTAATACAAACACCCTGCTGATGCTGACGAGCTGGAATGGAGATCGGGGGATGGTGCGTAAGCAGATCGCCCATCTCATTACCGCCTGCAATGACACAAGTAATGTGTACCACAGTCACCCTATTTCCTGGATTGTGTAGGATAGGCACTGAGTCACATCACTTCATCATCGTTTGTATGCAGATGTATCTGTGATTGCACCAGCAAACTTTTGACCACTTGTTTTACCCACCTGGTCTATACATCAGATCACTTTGGAATTGTGGGACATATCAGCTTAATTGTCTCCAGATCTGCTATGTATTTTTCTTTCCCTATGGAATGAGGACATTTTTGTATCCTATTTACATAATTTTTTTTCACTCCTATTATTTTTTTCACTTGTTTGTATAAGCCTTATTGTTATATCGCATTAGATATCACTATACTTTACTCCATTTGCTGTTACCCTAGTGTACACCCACGGGGGGGGCATTACATCCAGCTTTTTGCTGGACTGCACAGGATCCTGTTTGTTCACTGAGATCACCTATCACAATACTTTACACATTTATTCCTATTATATCACTATTATATGATAGCCCAGGCTCAGTAACTTCTTGTGGCACATTTATTATTTAAAGGGTGCACACTATAGAAAAATCAGGCAAATGTATTTTCCTCATTGTTCCCTCCAATCCTCTGTGCGCAGAACAGCATGTAAGTACAGAGGAGGAGGGAGTGTTGTGATCCGGGGACATAGGGGGGGTACGGGCATGTAGTGGAATCTGATGTGTCACCTGTGATAAGTCATTGTCACTGCAGGCAGGGACTGGGCTGGGACTGGAGGAGAAATATAGACCATCTCCTGTATTATGTCCACAGTCTCTGATCATCTCCTGTAGCATGTCTGCAGTCTCTGATCATCTCATGTAGCATGTCTGCAGTCTCTGATCATCCCCTGTACTATGCCCGCAGTCTCTGATCATCTCCTGTACTATGCCTGCAGTCTCTGATCATCTCCTGTACTATGCCCCCAGTCTCTCATCATCTCCTGTACTATGCCCGCAGTCTCTCATCATCTCCTGTACTATGTCTGCAGTCTCTGATCATCTCCTGTACTATGCCCACAGTCTCTGATCATCTCATGTACCACGTCTGCAATCTCTGATCACCTCCTTTAGTATTTTGGGAGGAGAGCCATGTGCACTTGCGCTGCAATCGAAAACACAATAAGAAACAATTTCATGAAAAAATTATTGCAGGTTTATAAAGTGGTGGATGTGTATAAATTATCTTGGAGAATAAGGATATTGTTTAGTGTGACGTTAATCTGGTCAGGCAGAAATACAATTCCATTTGCAGGTAAAATGGCTCATGTAACCCAGATTTGGCCATTCTATCCTTGGGAATAGAAGAAATCCCACCTCGATTAAGGGACATTGTTTCCCACAAACTTCTAAGCGCTAGACTAGAAATAGCTAAATGCTGGAAAAAGTAGGAAGCTCCAAATATTGCAGAAGTATTAGGAACCACTCATTTACACATTTCATATGAAGTAAAAGTTTTCTACCTCCCAAGGTAATTACCAGGCACAACAACAAGACTGGAAACCCTGATTGGACTGCTAAAAAAAAACAAATGCTTGACTACTATTCCTTTTGTATACACCAAAGTCCTCTACCATATACCGTAATGTTAATAAGCCATGCTCTTACTCACATCCTTTTTTCTTGTTACTACTGTTATACACATAGTTATACTTCTACATTAATCCATTCCCAATCTGAAGTGTCCAGGTTTTAAGTCTAAAGCCTCGTACATACGACCGAGAATCTCATCAGGAAAAACCTGTTGTTTTCCCTGACGAGATTCTTGGCAAGAAACTCTTGTCGCTGGAGTGTACAGACTTTCATTTCAAAAGAACCGCGGCTCTCTTGAAAGAAAATAATGCAGTGAGCATGCACTCGTCACATTTGATGCTGTCGCGCTATCTTGCTTCACCTTACCTATACCGTGGAAGCTACCGCGCATGCGTCAAAGTAATTTTGAGCATGCGCGGCTTTCCACGGCGGCAGGTAAGTATACACACGCTCGGGTTTTTTGTCTGGAAACAGGCAAACGAGAATCTCGACGAGAAAAAAGAGAGCAGGTTCTCTTTTTTTCTCGTTGAGATTCTGGCCAGATTTCCTGATGAGAAACCTGAATGCCTCGTACACACGGACAGAAATCTCGGCAAGAATCAGTTTTCTTGCTGGTTTTTGCAGAGAAACCCGGTCGAGTGTACGAGGTCTAATAGCTGGTGAGTTGAATTGGTTCATAGGACATGCCGCTTGGTTTTGTCGAACTGTGTGGCAGGACCTGGCTTCCTCCGCCTGGAGATGCAGAGTGTTCCCTTGAGGGGCATCTGGGCGGGGGTCTCTGGGTACCTCTGGTGTGGAGTGGCGATATCTGAAGGCGGTGTCAACGATTGAACCATTTGAACTAATGGTTGAATTGACTTATTTATTTATACTATATATGCTGTACTATTGGGATGTATACTTACAAATGTCATAAGCGAAATACTATGTCACACTTTCTTGTTCATATTTTATATCTTATTTTATCTCTTTTTTTGTAAATGTAAATTAAAGATTTTCAAAAAAAAATCTATTGGCACATGCAGATGTTTTCCTGGAGTTCAGCTTTAAAAGCTCTGTAGGCTAAATTCTACATACATTTCTTTTTATTTGCCTGTTGTGTACTAAAACAAAGACAGACAATAAATACAGTTCTGTTCTGAAGTTAATTGCTGGGTAGTTTGATATCTCAGCATCATTGCAGTCAGCTTCCTTCATCTAAGAAGCTTTACAGAAAGAAAAGTCACATAAGCCCCTGAGCCCTTGCAAACGTTTTGCAGTCTCAGTTGAGGACTAATATGCGGGGATTTGCCTAAAATTGTGGAAGTGGAGAACTTATTAAATCTTCCTAGTTGGAGGAAGAGAGAAATCTCAATTTCATAATTAGACTGGAGCTCTAAATCAGGCTGTTTGACAAGAGCTTTCCATTTTCAAGGGAGGTTTATTCACGGAATGCTAGCTAGTTTGATGAAACCTCTTCACATTCCCTGATTAAAATAGGCACTTCGTTCTCTAGTACCTGTAATATGCCAGCGAATGTTGCCAATGTGTCACCCGGTAATGTGAATGACAAGTTCCGTAATTACATATAGTGTGGGATAATGTACCCTCTACTGTATATCATAATCATATTTGGGGTCACCAAGACATTTAAGGACTATACGAATCTATAAGACCAAAAGGTCAAGATCATTTAACATTGAGGTGAAACATAATACCCTTGAAAGGAACCTGTTACCTACAGCACCTTGGCAATTTAAATGGAAATGATGAAAATGTGTAAGCTTATCTAAAGCTTAATTTTTTTCACTTGGGTAGACCGGTAAGGGATTGGAAAGGATTATATACATAGGAAAGTATGTCATATTTACTTTAACTTTTTTACATTTTTTCAGCTACTTCCTAGTTTCCAGGCCTGGCAAATGATATCATACATCCCAGGAGTCTTCAGTCCTCCTTTCTGAATGTCTGAGCTAAGGACAGGTGGATTCCAGGAAGTAAATGCTATATGAATCATAGAGTAGACCACACCCACATCCAGAGCATACACATCTCCAATTTTTACCCAGTATTTTACTATAGAGGAGATATTGTCCACTTTGAGCTGCAAGCCTTCCCTTCCTTCTACCTGTTATTGGACACGATTACACATTGTTAGACAGTGCTATCTGTTGGTGTAAATTACTGCAAAAGCTCTGTCCAGGCGTGTGTGTGCTAACTACAGCTACTGTACTTCCACTGGATGTTCTACTTATCAGCAGTAGACAATGTTGGACATTTGTTTACAATACTTATTTGATCTTATACTATGGACTATTTTATCCTGATACCTATATACAGTCCTTTGAATTTTGACTAAGATATCTTATCCTCTATGTGTACAAGCTCCTGAAGAAGCGCTTTGATGCGCATAACATGTAGAGCAATCTCTTTGTTTGACCCCATATCTTGACTCCACTACTCCACACGAATATTTCCATCTGGATGCTATCATTGGTTACCTTTAATATTGCACCAATTGGGTTTACATTATTTCTATATATTTTGGAGGTGTTATCAGAGTCTCTGGGGTCACTAAACATTTTAATGTGTTTTAATATGTGTTTATATTAATGTTTTTAACTTTATTTATTTAAAATTTCAACCAAAAAAATCCATGTAGTTTATGTGTGTGCCTATAAAGTCCATTTCTTTTGTTTCGTTTTTCTTCTCAATATGAATCATTTGCCCTTACTAAAGATGGCCATGACAGGAATTGCTGGGGAGTGTTCTTCAAAGTGATTTCTCAGCAAAATAAACCATGGAGATATGGATTGATGGGGGGATTTTGCTTTAAATATAAAAATATTAAATTGCGTTTTTTGTTGGTGGTGCTCAGATACGATGTAGTTACACTTTAAAGGATCACTAAAGGAAAATTTTCTTTTAGCTATATAGCTTCCTTTACCTTACTGCAGTACTGGTTTCATGTCCTTATTGTTCGTTTTTGCTTTGAAGTTGCTGTAATCCTGCTCTGTTCTCCACACTTCCTGCTTGTCTGAATGAATGAATGAATGAAAACTTATATAGCGCGGCACATGCGAACTGAATCGCCTCTGGGCGCTTGTTGTTCCTGTCTCCTTTGATATCAAAAGAGAAAAGTCTTGACCTTTTTCCTAAATGCTAGGTGGTTCTCCTCCAACCGAATGTCTGTTTCCTTATAACCACAGTACTGGGAGCTTTCTCACGGTGGTCTAAGCTGTCATTACTGTGTGTCTAAAACTTCCCAGAACTAATCAAATTAATTTTAAAAACAAAACACTGCCCTGGATTTGTTTGTTTTTGTTCTGTGTGTCTATTTCTACTTCACAGAAACATGAAGCCAGTTCAAAAGTGAAACTAACCTGCAGGCACATTATATGATTGATTTTTATCTATTTTTAATTATTTTGAAAAGGAATCAGTTAACTTTTATGTCTCTATACCCTGTAAAAAGTAATTTCAGCAAAACATTTTTTTTCCTTTAGTGACCCTTTAAGTCAGATATAGTATGTCATGTTAAAAGCATCTATCAAGGTAATGGTCCTAGATTGGCACATCTAAAGGAAAGAAGTCACCCGAAGCATAACCAAGAGTTCAGGAGTTGTTTTTATAAAAAAAAAAAAGAAAACACATCCAGTATTGCCAATGTGTTTTGAGGATTCAAAGGGCTCCCCTTCATCAGGGCTTTGTAAATCATGCACTAGACAAATACGTGTAGGAGAGTGCAGTGCAATAGGGTAGATTAGAGTGGAAGTGATCTTTCAAACATCTGCTGAAAAAAACAATTCAGTCAGCCATCTGGCCTTGCCCCCCTCTTCCATCCCCCATTAATAAAAAAAATAACAACATTGGCAAGCAGTACTCACCCTCTCTCCATGCTCCAGGGCTTCCACATGCATTCTTCTCGATTGTCATGGGCACCATTGATCCTTTTGTGGGTTGAATGATGTCCAACATCATTCAACCTACCTTCCTTGTGACGGGGACATCAAGGAGACAGTTGAAGGGCTTTATCAAGCTGGTTCCTCTAAAGGCAATTACTCTGTTTCTCCCAGGCTCATTTCAAGCTTCCTGCAAATTAGGGCCCCTTTCACATGAGCAGACTGATCGGGTCCACTTGTCAGCTTTTCAAACCCTTTATTCTCATTTATGGAGCGGTGGATATCAATAGATGTGTCCCTTTACACCCACCGCTATCCAATCAGATCCACTAAAAAAAGATGGATGGGGATGTTCGGTTTAAAGGGTTAAAGGAGAGTGGGCTGTGTCTGCTCTATATTTGAGCACAGGTACATCTTGTACCTGCTCTAAATAAACAGAGTGGGCACAGACCAGCCGTCGGTTTGCTCAGTGGGGATCAGGGGATGGATACCCTTCTGAGCAAGCGGACTCCTAGTGGAGCCCGCCCTGCGTGGCTGGGGCCTAAGAGCTACAGCTGGAATCTAAAAAATGATCTTCAAAAATCTTTATTGTTCCACATCACCAAAAAAGGGAAGTACTTTAACATTCTCAAAACAAGAGATACCATTCACCAGTCTTCGGGCGACGGTCCAGTTGACAATAATGGTGGTCTATTGGGCGGATTTAAGTGTGAATATGAGATCTGATGTCTTTTTGACCCCAGATCTCATATTTAAGAAGGCCTGTCATGCTTTTTTTCTATTACAAGGGATTCCTTGTAATTAAATTCCTTGTAATAGGAATAAAAGTGTCCAAAATTTACAAAAAAACAGTGTACAAATAACTAAAATAAAGTAAAAAAATAAAAAATGAAGAAAAAATGTTTTAAAGCATATACTTGAGTATCGCCCGCATATAAAAACGGTGTTCAAACCACACATGTGAGGTATCGCTGCGATCGTTAGAACGAGAGCAATAATTCTAACAAAAAGAAAACGAATAAAAAGAAAATTAGGCACAAAAATCATGAAAGCTACATATATAGCAAAGCTCAAAATATTCTCTCAATGGAAATGCACTGCACTCTCCCTTTAATCAGGCTTCCTGGTAGCTTTTGTTTGGGTATAATACACAAGAAGACACCACATCTTTTTATTAGAACACGTATTATGTACATTGCATGTCATAAGCAATTCTTGGCAATTCTAAGAACTGACAGCACATGCTGCTATTCATCATTGTGTCCACTATTAATTCTATTCACAATGCATTGTCATTTCTGAAAGGTGACTGATCCAAAGGGGATTGTGAGAAAAACATCATTATCATCATTAATGAGCTCCCTGTTTGTCACTAATTACCTTGTGAGTTACAGCAGCTTTTCATCCAAATGTCAGCGTGAAGACCTGGGCATTTATACCATTTATACCACGTTGATTATAATGAAACATTTCCTTCCACCTCTTCTTTTGATATACATCTTTGCAATATCATTTGATGGTTAGATTTATGGTCTTTGTTACCTTTTCAAATTAATATGCTTTAAAGTGAACCTGTCAGCATGGAAGTTGGAAAGCCGCCCCTGCAAAAGATTTACAGATTCAGGTACTGAGGCCTTATTCTGATCCTGGCTGCCCTATCATCAATGACCTGGAACAGGTATGCCAGCAGGAATTTCAGGCTATAATGATTGCATGATAGTTCCAGATCATTATTTTATTTTTTATTTTAGGCAAGTCAGTAATGGGAGTTCCTACGTACCGAACAGTTGAGCCAAAATTTAGGAAGACCTCAGGTCAGTACTTAACCACTTGTGGACCGCCGCATGTACATATACGTTGGCAGAATGGCACATACAGGCACATTGGCGTACCTGTACGTCCCTGCCTTGACGCGGGTCGGGGGTCCGATCGGACCCCCCCCGGTACATGCGACGGTCCCGGTGGCTTCAGGAGCGATCCGTGCTAAGGGGGCGGCTGTTCGTTTTTGTCCGCCCCCTCCGGATCGCTCCCAGCTAATGGGAGTCCGCCACCCGCCCTCTTCCTGTGTAAACACAGGAATGGGAAGTGATGTCAGTAGTGTTGTAAGTCTGTACAACACTACACTGACACCAGTACACATAGGCACATTTACCCCCCCCCCCCCCGATCGCCCCCACCCCCCTGTCACAGTGTCACTGAATGCAGTGATCATATATGTACTGATCACTGCATTTAGTGTCAGTGTGACAGTTGGTGTGACAGGCAGTTAGTGTTAGGTCCAGGGTAGCCCCCGTACCCCCCTAATAAAGTTTTAACCCCTTGATCACCACCCTAGTTAACCCTTTCACTCCCTATTGCCAGTGTTACTAAGCGATCATTTTTCTGATCGCTGTATTAGTGTCACTGTTGCCGCTAGGTAGCTAATTTTTTTTTTATTGCGATTTTTTTATTAAAGACATGTGGCTGAATATATTTTGGCCTAAATGTTTGACTAAAATTTAGTTTATTCAATTTTTTTTATAACAAAAAGTAAAAAATATAGATTTTTTTCAAAAATGACGCTCTATTTTTGTTTTTTAGCACAAAAAATAAAAATCGCAGAGGTGATCAAATACCACCAAAAGAAAGCTCTATTTGTGGGAAGAAAAGGACGAAAATTTTGTTTGGGAGCCACGTCACACGACCGCACAATTGTCTGTTAAAGCGACGCAGTGCCGAATTGTAAAAACGCCTCTGGGCATTTAGCAGCATATTGGTCCGGTCCTTAAGTGGTTAAATACATGACATAGTCATACATGGAAGCTAAACGCTTAATTCAGTGATAAATGGTTTTATTTTGGAGAGGACACTGCAACCTGCAAATGGAAAAGTGCCTCTTTTTAATATTGTAATTGTCTAAAACAATTAAAGCATTAAAAAAATATATTTATAAAGATTTCATAATCTTTTTCAATTGTTTTTTTATTGATGTTTAGATACGGTATATGAAAAGAGTCATATATTTTCAAAATTATAATAATCTCATGATGGTTAAAAGCAAAGAGCACTCTCAAAATCTTCACAACCTTATTGTTGCAAAACATACCGATGTCATTGGTTTCAGAAGGATTTCTAAACTTCTGAATGTTCCAGTGAGCACTTTTGGGGCCATAATCCGGAAGTGGAAAGAACATAATTTCACCATAAACCGGCCATGACCAGGTGCTTCTCCCAAGATTTAGACAAGCCTGTGAAGTACTGAGAGAATAAAGGGGGTTGTTTATGAAAGGTAAATCCACTTTGCACTACAAGTGCAAACTACAAGTGCAAAGTGCATTTTAAATTGCGCTGAAAGTGCCCTTGGAAATGCAGTCTCTGTAAATCTGAGGGGTAGATTTGAAATGAGGGGAAGCTTTGCTGATTTTATCATCCAATCATGTGCAACCTAAAATGCTGTTTTTTTTTTTTCTTGGATGCCCGCTATGTTTCTACAACAACTGCACTTCCAAGGGCATTTTCAGTGCAGTTTCAAGTTCACTTTGCACTTGTAGTTTGCACTTGTAGTGCAAAGTGGATTTGCCTTTAGTAAATAACTCTCATAGTCTGGTCAGATGAGACCAAAATGAAACTTTTTGGATGTCATAATACACACCATGTTTGGAGGTCAAACATACCAAAACATACCATCATGGTGTGGGGGTGTTTTACAATATACGGTATCGGCCAACTTCATATTATTGAAGGAAGAGTGAATGGAAACATTAGACATTCTTGATAAAAATCTGCTGCCATCTACCACGATGATGAAGATGAAGCGAGGGTGGACATTTCAGCAAGAAAATTATCTCAAACACAAAGCCAAGGGAACTCCTAATTGGTTTCAAATAAAGAAAATAAAGCTGCTAGAATGACCCAGCCAATCACCTGACTTTATTTCAAGTGTACTAATCAAAATTATTATGTATCCTTAACCCTTAAAGTTGTGTTCATGGCTTGAAGGGGCTAAACCGGGGTGATACCTGCTACTGTTTTTTAGAGCGGGCTGTTGGCTTTTTAGTGATAACAACTGATGCGGCTTAAAGCCGCTCGGCTGTTATCCTAAAGGAGCGGAAGGGAACATCGTCCCCCTCCCACCGCCTTCTGCCGCTCTTCCTGGGCCTCCCATCACAACAGGAGACCCGAGCCACCAGCAGACATGTCCCCCGCCTAGGTGAAACTCGAACAAAGCTGGATTCGGCTCTGATTTTGTCTCCGTTGTAAAATCCCAAAGGCGACATCACAAAGTCACTTCCAGTTTACTTGGCTGCAATGGCGCCAATTAAAAAAAAAAATGACAGTATTCAGAATTGCCGTTTTTGGCGATCTAAATACTTTTAAGTGCAAAGGAGGGATTTGGGGACCCCCGATCCCTCCATAAAGAGTACCTGTCATTGCCTATTACTGTCACAAGTGATGTTTACATTTCTTGTGACAGCAATAAAAGTGATTTTTTTGTAAAAAATAAATGCATAAATAAATAAGAAAAACAATTTAAATGTTAAAGCGCCCTCTTCTCCTTGTGCTTGCGCAGCAAAGAAAATGCATACGTAAGTCACTGCCGCAAATGTAAATGGTGTTCAAATCACACATATGGGGTATCGCCACGATCGTCAGAGACAGACCTCCTCTGTAACTCTAACCTGCTAGCTGTTACATATTTTTAAGGCTTCGCTTTTTAGGTACCGTAGTTTGTCGCCATTCCACGAGTGTGCAATTTCAAAGCATGCCATGTTATGTATCTATTTTGCCGGCGTTATATTATCTTTTACAAAAAAAATGGGCTAACCTTATTGTCTAGTTTTTTTTAATTCATGAATGTGTATTTTTCCCCCAAAAAATGCATTTTAAAGACCGCTGTGCAAATACCATGTGACATAAAATATTGCAACGGTCACCATTTTATTCCCTAGGGCAGGGGTAGGCAACCTTGGCCCTCCAGCTGTGGTGAAACTTCAAGTCCCATGAGACATTGCAAGACCCTCACCATCACAGGCATGACTCCTAGAGGCAGAGGCATGATGGGATTTGTGGTTTCATCACAGCTGGATGTCCACGGTTGCCTACCCCTGCCCTAGGGTCTCTACTAATATATACATATATATATATATGGGGGTTCTAAGTTATTTTTTAGCAAAAAATACAGATTTTAACTTGTAAGTAACAAATGTCAGAAATAGGCTTAGGTGTGAAAGGGTTAAAAAAAGAGAATGTCATTGCGGCCATTTCCATATTCAATTTGTCATATTAGACCATTTATACTATGTTATGTTTGGCTGGTTGGCATGTGTTATTCACAGAGTTTAAATTGCTATCTGACTGTTATCTGACTGTGCTGCGTTTCTTAATTTCTCATTTGTTTGACTGTGAATTGCAACTTATGAAAAATAAAAGAATTACAGAAAAAAAAAAGAATGTAAACATTTTTAAGGTGTGCACATGTTGATGCTGCTAAATTTGGCCTCAATATCTGGGATTCAATGATTTTCGGGCAGGAAATAGTTAAAGCAGCTAAGGATAGTTTCCTCTGTTGGCTGGCATTGACAATACAAAATATTCATATGCAATATTTCATATTTGCCTAACTAAAAAAAAAGTCATTTAGTCTTGGCTATATGGAAAAAGAAAATATCAACAAATCCTATTATCATGCTATTGAAGGCAATATATAGAGGTATACATTGCCTTCAATAGCCTGATAATAGGATTTAAAAGTTGCTCAGGTGATGAATTCTGAGACTAAATCACATCAGATAGATAAATATATGTATGCATATACTCCATAGGCACAAAACATTCTCTGTAATTCCCTCACTATGACATAAAAAAAAAAAAAAAAAAACATTTTGTACAGCCAGAGATAAGTGTTCATCTTTAAATCAAATAAGAGCAGCATCAGACTAACATGCCATGCATGAACTGTTAGGCAAATGTACTCTGATGGAAATCACATTGACAAGATATGAACTGAACCATATGCTAAGTTTTAAATATAAATATGTGCGCTTTAAAAAAAAAAAACTTGTCACATCTCTAAGGAAGCAACAGATTTGTATGTAGCCATGGGCGTCCGCTCCATAGGGCAAGGGGGGTCGTTTGCCCCCCCCCTGAAATCGCCAGGGAGAGCCAGGAGCAGGGCCGAACTGGCCCTGGGGCCGATTTAAGCGGTGACTGCAGCGCTCCCCTCTAGTTGTCCCTTATTTAGAGTGCCTGTCCCTCTTCTGGAATCAAATCCATTTGTCCCTCATTCCAAAAGGTTCCTCTTTTAGACCTGAAATAAATATACTGTCAATACAGTGTAGTGTTTCAGTCAAGGGAAAGGGTGCTGTGTAATGTAAAGGGGTCCAGTGATGCAGGGTGCTGTGTAATGTAAAGGGGTGCAGTGTGCTGTGTAATGAATGTAAAGGGGTCCAGTGATGCAGGGTGCTGTGTAATGTAAAGGGGGCCAGTGATGCAGGGTGCTGTGTAATGTAAAGGGGGCCAGTGATGCAGGGTGCTGTGTAATGTAAAGGGGGCCAGTGATGCAGAGTCCTGTGTAATGTAAAGGGGTCCAGTGATGCAGGGTGCTCTGTAATGTAAAGAGGGTCAGTGATGCAGGGTGCTGTGTAATGTAAAGGGGGCCAGTGATACAGGGTGCTGTGTAATGTAAAGGGGGCCAGTGATACAGGGTGCTGTGTAAAGTAAAGGGGTCCAGAGCTGTGGGGTGCTGTGTAATGTAAAGGGGACCAGAGGTGCAGTTGTGGAGAGGGGGTACACAGTAGTGGCAAAGAGATATTGTAAGATGCAGGGGGCACAGTGGGGTGTTTTTACATTTTAACGTGGGGGGGGGGGCACTTTTAACCCCCGCTAGCGGTCGAAGAAAGGGTAAAATGTGACTGTTTATCGCCGCTGCCGAAGCGCCCCCCTCTGAAATTTTTTTAGCGGACGCCCATGTATGTGGCATGTGTTTTCCGCAACACAGGGCCCTTCCCAGCATGTATTATTCCATCTCAGCATGTTGCCTTTTTATGTATTAACATCTGATCTGGAAAAGGTTATGTGGATTTATGAAACTTTTTGTTTTTGCCAAAAGAATTTTAAGAAATGAAAAATTCCATGTATCTCTGTTATTTATGAGCTCTGCTATGCAATGATGGCAGCTAAATAGACCCTATAATATAATAGTAGTCATTTTAGGAACACAACCTCCTTACTTGTAATATATGCAGAAGAACCTTTTAAAAAATTGGCACAAAAATCTGGCACTGTACAGTATCAAAAGCAAAACTTGTTTTGTTTTGTTTTGTGTGGAGCAGTAAAGGGTTGGAACGCCTGTTACATTTTTATTGCATTTCTGTATCTTCTCTTTATTTGTCATGATGACCACTGACACTGGGACTGAATGTAAGGAAACATGTTGTGCTGCCCTTTGAAAAGAAAAAAGGAGACATTTTCTATTAAAGTGATACTAAACACTAGACTGAAATATTTTGTTTTTAGATTTTCGGTTTCGTCCGAAAAATTAATTCATTTAGTTACTCCTGAAATTAATTTATAATTATTTTGTTTCATTAACCACTTCCCGACCGCCGCATGTACATATACGTCCACAGAATGGCACGTACAGGCAGATGGGCATATATTTACGTCCCTGCCTTTGCGCGGGTCGGGGGTCTAATCGGGACCCCCCCGCACTACATGCGGCGGTCAGAAACTCGCGAGGAGCGATCCGGGACGAGGGCGCGGCTAGAAACGACTAGCCGCCCCCTCGCGATCGCTCCCCGGAGCTGAAGAATGGGGAGAGCCATATGTAAACGCGGCTACCCCGTGCTTCACTGTGGCGGCTGCATCGATCAAGTGATACCTTTTATAGGGAGACTCGATCGATGATGTCAGACCTACAGCCACACCCCCCTACAGTTGTAAACACACACTAGGTGAACCCTAAATCCTACAGCGCCCCCTTGTGGTTAACTCCCAAACTGCAACTGTCATTTTCACAATAAACAATGCAATTTAAATGCATTTTTTTGCTGTGAAAATGACAATGGTCCCAAAAATGTGTCAAAATTGTCTGAAGTGTCCGCCATAATTTCGCAGTCATGAAAAAAATCGCTGATCGGCGCCATTAGTAGTAAAAAAAAAAAAAATTATAAAAATGCAATAAAACTATCCCCTATTTTGCGCACGCTATAAATTTTGCGCAAACCAATCGATAAATGCTTATTGCGATTTTTTTTTACCAAAAATAGGTAGAAGAATACGTATCGGCCTAAACTGAGGAAAAAAAATATTTTATATATGTTTTTGGGGGATATTTATTATAGCAAAAAGTAAAAAATATTGCATTTTTTTTCAAAATTGTTGCAATATTTTTGTTTATAGCGCAAAAAATAAAAACCGCAGAGGTGATCAAATACCACCAAAAGAAAGCTCTATTTGTGGGGAAAATAGGACGCCAATTTTGTTTGGGAGCCATGACGCACGACTGCGCAATTGTCTGTTAAAGCGATGCAGTGCCGAATTGTAAAAACGCCTTTGGCCATTTAGCAGCATATTGGTCCGGGGCTTAAGTGGTTAAAAAATGCATTTGTACGAAAATCCGAAATAACCACTTGCCGACGGCTGGTCGTCATATGACGTCCTAGACTTTGTGTGGGGATATCTGAATAATGTCTGCAGTTACAGGCTTTTTTCAGCTACCGATTTTCTACACCATAGGAACGATAATAGCAGCTGACTGGTCAGCCACTTGATCATTCTTACGGAAGGAGTCCCCCCTCCCGCCGTCCTCCAGTGTTTCTACCTACTCACCGCTGCGACCGGTGACTTGGAGAACGGATACACCGGCCCTGTATGTTTACTATAGAGATTTCCGACAGGCCAGATGGTCATCGGAGTCTCTATGATCGTCAAAGGCCGGGAGCGATGTTATGATGTTACACCTGGCCAGGGGAGGACTGACAACTCATGGGGCTCCCAGGGATAGGAGATTATGGGGCCCCCGGGCAATAGATTATGGGGCCATACAGTATACATACACACACATACAGTATACATACACAATATACACACACAGTATACACATACACACAGAATATACAAACATGCACACACTGAAAACGTACTGGAGAGGCGGGGCAGCTATAATCTTGGGATTTTTAGACCAAAAGGGTGTCGGTAAGGGACATTTCAGGGACAGATGTAAGAAAACAAAGATTGTCCCTGGTTTTACTGAGGCTGGCAACCCCGATGGAGCCCCTAGTGACATGGGGCCCTCGGACAGTGCCCGAGAGCCCGAATGGACAGTCCGCCCCTGCACCCGGCCTCTGCATTCAAACAAACGGCACAGAGATCTTTATTTTATTTTTTAACAGCCTAGGTGAGAAGTGAGGTCTTATTGACCCCATTGCTCGCTGTAAAGAGGACCAATAATGCCATATTCATATTACAAGGGATGTTAACATTCCTTGTAATAGGAATAAAAGTGATTTGTGTTAATTTTTTGAATTTTGTGATTTTTTTTAAGTAAAATTAACAATAAATTATATTTATATTTTTTTAAAGTGCCCCTGTCCCACTGATGAGCAGCACTGCATAGCACTGATGGGCAGCATTGATGGCACTGATTGGCACTGATGGGGCTGCACTTCAGGGCACTGATGATCAGATCCCCGATTATCTGTGTGCATGTCCCCTGTCAGGATTGCCGGTTACCAGATCTTTTCTCCCCACACTATGACAGCGCATGAGAACAGCACTGAAGATAACCTGCAATTGTGTTTACACTGTGATCAGTCGTGATTTGCCAACAGCAGCCCTTTACCTCAATCTCTGATCAGCTGTGTCCCAAGGGGGCACATGAGGGGCGTGATTCCAAGAGGATGTCCTCCCAGATTAACAGACCCGCGCTGTTGCCATCTTTTGGCACGGTAAGGAACTAAGCAAAGCTGAATATCAGGGCAGATACAACTCCTACACCAGTATGCCTGCACAATTATAATACTTTTTGTCTTATTATTCAGATTCTTGCATTAGCAAGGTCACAGTTGGTTTTCTTTACATATTCTGAAAGACAATCATAAATATAATGGAAAATGCATGATAAATAACAAATTGGTACTATTAACTCTCACATGCTTTACATTAATGTAAGTGAGTAAAGGACAAACAATCACATGGATATGGGAAAACAAGAAACACTCCAAGTATTTGTGGAATTCTTGTCTCCTCCAAATGTAATTGCAGCCAGAGTCTTCCCAGATGATTCCTGTTCCAAGATATCTTCTTCACACATAATATATCTTATATTCCTTGGAAACCTATTCTGATAATATAGTATGGTGAACGTATTAACAATACATATCAGAATTAAAAAAGAACATATCAGGCTATAAATACATGTACTGCCCTTGATTTGTTTTTAAAGGTGCAAATTACAGGGTCATTATCCTCACCCTCAAGTTACTGACCCAACAGTATACAGCTGGTAATGTTGGGGCTTCTGATCTGCATACTTGTCCTATTTACAGGCATACCCCACTTTTAAGTACACATACTTAGTAAGTCTATTTACTAAAGTTGAAAAGCACAAAATCAGGCCACTTCTGCATAGAAACCAATAAGCTTCTAAACCCAGCTTGATCAATTAACCACTTAAGGACCTGCTCACGCAGATATACATACTTTTTTTTAAAGATGGATATCTCGATAACGGCATCAGCTGCTGTCACAACCGAGATTTCCATCTTTAGTGTAAGCGGTCCTGTAAACGATAACGATGGTCTCTGCCGCGGATTCGCCGTGAGATCACCGTTATCGGCGGCGGGAGAGGGCCCGCCGCTTACCGGAGCTGTCGGTAGCGGCGGAGGCGATCGGGTCCTCTCTCCTGCTGTGTGGGGATGCAAATGAGGGCAAGATGGACCCCACCCATCCCCATAGCATAGCAGGGCGGAAGTGACGTCAAAACGTCACTTCCGCCCATGCTTCTTAAAGCAACATTTTCTAAATGTCATTTTTTTCAAATGACAACATTTCTTTTTGACCCCAGATCTCATATTTAAGATATTTCCTTGTAATAGGAATAAAAGTGATCCATTTTTTTTTTCAGTGTAAAAAATAATAAAATAAATAAAAAAACACAAAACTTTTTTTTTTAAAGTGCCCCGTCCCGACGAGCTCGTGCACAGAAGCGAACGCATATGTGAGTAGCGCCCGCATATGAAAACGGTGTTCAAACCACAAAAGTGAGGTATCACTGCGATTGTTAGAGGAAGAGCAACAATTCTAGCTCTAGACCCCTTTGTAGCTTAAAAGATGCAACCTATAGAATTTTTTAAACGTCGCCTATCGAGAGTTTTAAGGGTAAAAGTTTGACGCCATTCCACGAGCGGGCGCAATTTTTAAGCGTGACATGTTGGGTATTATTTTACTTGCCGTAACATTATCTTTCACAATATATAAAAAAAATGGACATTTATTGTTGTCTTATTTTTTAATTCAAAAAAGATAATTTTTTTCAAAAAAAGTGCGCTTGTAAGACCACTGCGCAAATGCGGTGTGACAATGTATTGCAATGATCGCCATTTTATTCTCTAGGGTGTTAGAAAAAAAATTTATAATGTTTGGGGGTTTTAAGTAATTTTCTAGCAAAAAATAACTGTTTTAGTCTTGTAAACGCCAAATCTGAAAAACACCCAAGGTCTTTAAGTGGTTAAGCCTGGTACTAAAACCTGGAAGCTCATTGGTTTCTATGCAGAAGTGAGCCTGATTTTGTGCTTTCCAGCTTTAGTAAATAAACTCCATTGTGTACTTAAAAGTGGGGTATGCCTGTATTAAGTAATGACGCAAGCATCTGGCACTCTTAAAACCAGGTTGATGATGGCTGCTCTCATATTTCAAGCATAACATTTCTGATAGCCACTGATGAGGCAGCAATGATGGGCACTGATAAAGCTGCATGAATAAGGCAGCACTCATATGCTGAACTGATGGGGACTGCTGAGGCTGCACTGATGGGTACTGATATGCTGCACTGATGGGCATTGATGGGGCTGCACTGATGGGGTCTGATAAGGCTGCACTAATGGACACTAACAGACTGCACTGATGGGTGCTGATATACTTTATTCTAATATTGTTAAAGTTGTTGTTAATATTTATTTTATCATATTTATAATACTATTTGCGAGCAGGAATGGGCTCAGGGCCATCAATAGACTCTAGCCCCAAATAGGTTTTCTGTGTGCCCAGTTATAACTGGGTTAATTTTTTTTTCTCTCTCTCTCTCTTATTTCTTTCTCTCCTAATTTTCCTATGTTTTCTCTTTATCTGTTGCTTTATGGCGTCTGATGGAAACAGTCTGACCACATGACACTCCCGACAATACATTTTTTAGGATGTCCTTGGAAAAATGTGGGTCCCTTAATGTAAGAGGACTTAATATCCCACAGAAACTATCACAAATCTTATACAGTATAATATGCATAAACAGTGAGTCCATGTGCATTTTAAATCATCATCAGCTCCGCCCATGCCTACCCATCATTTCTCTCACTGGTATTTTAGTAATAATCCAGTGACACATGTCACTCCCTAACAAATGCTACATATAGTAGGATTGACATATTCCTTGTTTCACATAACTTGCACTGCTGGCAACCTTGTGCGTCGATTGGATCTCAACTCTGGTCGGAATCACTCTCCGCTCTTTTCGATTAACATACCTAATTATCCTAAACCAACAGCATCCAGCAGAACAACAACCCTAAACATACAGCCAGAGCTACAATGTAATGGTTTAGATCAAATCATATTCATGTGTTAGAATGGCCTAGTCAAAGTCTAGACCTAAATCCAATTGAGAATCTGTGTCAAGACTAGAAAATTGCTTTATACAGACACTCTCCATCCAATCTGACAGTTTGAGATATTTTGCAAAGAATGGGTAAAAATGTCACTCTCTAGATGTGCAAATCTGGTAGAGACATCCCCAAAAAGACTTGCAGCTGCAATTGCAGTGAAAGGTAGACATGTGCACACTAAAATATTTTGTTTCGTAATTTCGTTTTCGTCCGAAAAATACATTTATTTAGTTACTCCCGAAATTCGTTTTTATTTATTTTGTTTTTCGTAAAAAAAATGCATTTGTCCGAAAATCCAAATTAAGGTTGAATCTGTCATTGAAGGCTTATGGTGTCTGTCGAATGTTCTAAGAAAAAAAAAAAGATTCGACAGAATCTTAAAAAAAAAAAAAAAAAAGAATTGACTCTTCATGTCTCTCTATGTCGAAGCTTGATGTCTCTCTATGTCAAATCTTTTCTCTCTATGTTGAATCTTTTCTCTCTATGTCGACTCTTCTTCATGTCTCTATAATGTCAAATCTTTTCTCTTTATGTAGATTAATATTGGACTAATGGAGTTAAGGTTGGGCACATTCGACCGCAACGAAAACGAAAATAAAGCATTTGTTTATGTTGGATCTTTTGTTTTTCGTTTTCTGTGCTTTCTTTATCATTTGTTAAAACGATAACGAAAATACCTGAAATTCGAATGAAAATGCATTTGGACGAAAACTAATGCACATGTCTAGTAAAAGGTGGTTCTATAAAGTATTAACTCAGGAGGGCTGAGTAGAAATGCACGACACACTTTTCACCTATTTATTTATAAAGAATTTTGAAAGCCATTTATCATTTTCCTTCCACTTCACAATTATGTGCCACTTTGTGTTGGCCTATCACATAAAATCCCAATAAAATACATTTACGTTTTTGGTTGTAACTAGAGTTGAGCGGACACCTGGATGTTCGGGTTTGACGGGTTCGGCCGAACTTCGGAAAAAAGTCCAGGTTCGGGACCCGAACTTGACCCGAACTTGACCCCGATCCCGAACCCTATTGAAGTCAATGGTGACCCGAATTTTTGACTACTAAAATGTCTCTAAAAAAGTAATGGAAAGAGCTAGAGGGCTGCAAATGGCAGGATAATGTTGGTAAGAGCATGGCAAGTACTCTTCATGGATAGGGAAATAACTTAAAATAACATAAAATACATACAAATAAAAATAAAATATATTTTTGCACCAAAATTAGTGTTTTTTTAATAGAACAATAGAAGAACACTAGCTAAAGTATTTATCTCACAAAAACAGATATGGAGGAAACACTGCAAACACTGGAGGAAACACTGCAAAATATTTTTTTTTGCCCTAAATGGGTGTTTTCTGAATAACACAATAGAAGAACACTAGCTAAAGTGTTTATCTCACACATACATATATGGAGGAAACACTGCAATTTTTTTTTTTTTTTTTGCCCTAAATGGATGTTTTTTGAATAGCACAATAGAAGAAAACTATCTTGCAGAGTATCTCACAGTAACATATGCAGTGCTGATGTAATTAGATTTCTGAAGCAGGACAGACTCCTATATATTTCTCTCCCTACAAGCACAAGCAGGAACCTTGCCCTAAACTATCTTGCAGAGTATCTCACAGTAACATATACAGTGCCGGTGTACTTAGATTTCTGAAGCAGGACAGACTCCTATATATTTCTTTCCCTACAAGCACAATTGGGAACCTTTCCCTAAACTATCTTGCAGAGTATCTCATAGTAACATATACAGTGCTGGTGTTTCTGAAGCAGGACAGTCCAGTTCCTATCAAAATCTCTCCCTGAGAGTAGCAGCGGCAGCCTTTCCCTACCCTATATCTAAAGCAGAGTGACGAGCTGTGCTATGTGTCTCTAGCTTATATAGAGGCTGGGTCACATGCTGGGTCACATGCTGCACTGGCCAATCACAGCCATGCCATTAGTAGGCATGGCTGTGATGGCTTCTAGGTCACATGAGTAAAACAAATGGTGATTGGCTACCCTGCAGCGCGCCATTACATTGCCGAACACCGAACCCGAACTTACAGCAAATTGTTCGGGTTTGGGTACAAAAAATCCAAAAGTCTGGTACGAACTCGAACTTTACAGTTCGGGTTCGCTCAACCCTAGTTGTAACATGACAAAATGTGAAAAATTTCAAGGGGTATGAATACTTTTTCAAGGCACTGTATATCAATGCACAATATCGACATACAAGGAATAACTGAACATTAAAACTGAACAATATAGCAAGTCAAAATCATTTACAGGTAAATAGCCAATAGCTTATGCAGTAATAAAAAAAAGAATAGGGAAAAAAAACAGGGATTGAACTAGACCAAAGCCAATGAACTGTGGTGCATGTAGGAATAGTACATCTTCTCCCTTGTGTTAAGACTAACCCAAGTGGGCTGATATACCTGCTCGGTTGTCTAATTAGGTATGGAGGGGTTGGTTCTAGAGATAGGTTGTGTCTTTTTTTTGGTGGGGGGTGCTAAAAACTGGTCAAATTTGTAATATTGGATGTAAGGATGACGACTTAGCTTGTAGGCTAGAGTTATTAAAAAGATATCTATACACAAGAGAATGGGAAGAATGAAAAAGACCTAAAAGAATAAGGGGGGTGGGAGGATGGGGAAAGGACATAGGGGAGATGGTAGTCTAGATAGATAGTGATCCGAGGGGGTCTTCTCATCAATCTCCACAAAAGACAGCATATAATTGTGGCTCTGTTCTGTCAGGAGATGGATTGGGGACTGAAGAAGGGGAGGATTAGAAAAGACAGGATCAAACAGCCTTTTTATATAGTGAGTATAACAAGCATTCTTTACTGCATATACAGATTGATTTTACTGTTGTGGGTTTAGTAACTCTTTAAAGTGTATTAAAAAAATATTAAAGCTTTTAATTAATTTGTTATTTTAATGTGAGTCCCTTCTGATCAAGCCTAACATCTTGTGACCCCCACATACAAACTATTTTAATAGGCAATTAAAGAGAACAAAACAGCAGGGCTTATAACCTTTTTTAACTCCACCAAAAATATAAATGTTGTGCTTTAAATACATTTTAACTGCTTATAGATTTAGAAGCAATAGCTTCCCATCCATATCTATGCTTGCTGGTCGCAATGCATTAGCGCTGGCAATATCTCCATCTGTGCACAAATTTAAAATAACATTTTATCTGGAACGGATGTCAAAAATGCGTTGACAGGTTTGTGACTTAAAATGCTAATGTATAACAACCGTTACACAAATAAATGGGATATGGAGTTTCAGGATTGTGAAAATGTGTTTTTTCTGTAACATGGTCTTATTGTGTTAAGATGCATGCGTTTTATGTAATAGTATCCATAAAGCCAAGTCCCCCTTTGAGTGGATTGCAGGCTCTTTCTAGTTTCAGCACTCCAGAGAGAAAAAAAAAAACGGGGTTGCCAGGCAACGTTTGGATGCTGCATAAAATATTCCAAGCATCTATTTTTGCAACTGGAAGTAGAGTTGACCTAATACCAAGTGGTGTGTATATTTGTGAAGGATAGGGAGTGAACTTGTGATCCAACCAAATTGTGTTGGACAGCATATTATCACAGAAAAGAAAAAATAAACACAATTGTAAGTTAAGTTATAGGGCACCTATACCAAAAAAGTGAAGATTTGTATGCAGCTGAGTGCTCTACGGGCTCTGCATCTACTCTCCCCGCTCACCCCCACCCCTTCCACAGCCACAAGAACCCAGATAGCAAAAAATTATGCTTGTTTAAAAATGATTTGCTAAGCTATTGCTAGACTTGCCAGGCTTCACAAGTTGGTTGCACAATTGCAGCAAGTCCGCATGGCATGACTCCAGATTAACTTTCTTTGCAAACATTCTGCAAGTCTGCTGCAAGTTCTGGTTCAGTTATGTTGTGCAATAGTCATCCCACCACAGGGGGTCACTGTGGCTTAGTTTTTCATGCTGTAGAATTGCAAACCTCTTGCTGTAAACTCACCACTGCAACTTTGCTCTTGCTGAAGACTTGGCACGCAAATTTGCTACAATTTGGAAAAGTGTCAACTAGAACTTGTACTTCAAGTGCTCTGCAAGTGTACAACTTGCCAGTGAGAATGGGCAGCAAGTTAACAGACTTACAATTCAACACTGAAACAAATTTGTGGCAAGTTATCCTTGCAATCCGGGAAGTGACATAGCCGTTGGAGAAACAGGTTGTGCTCTCTTGAACCTGCATTGCATTGTCTTCCCCCACCAATATTTAACCAAGGA
Source organism: Rana kukunoris (assembly GCA_029574335.1). Lineage (NCBI taxonomy): Eukaryota > Metazoa > Chordata > Amphibia > Anura > Ranidae > Rana > Rana kukunoris. Next base: position 183,807,906 of record CM056059.1, read on the forward strand.
CTCCTGTGCAATTGTACAGCTCCAGGTTTTCTTCTCCTTCCCCTTACGCCTCGTACACACAATCAGATTATCGTACGACGTATCGTTCACATTTTGTTGCATAAAACTAATGTCAAATATAACAGTGCAAAATATGCTCTATGAAAAGTACAATTTTTGTCGTACGATTCTGGAAAAACTTTCCGGTGTGCATAGCTATGTATCTGAAATGATGTCAAATATGAGTGACCCCTGTGTCCTGGTTAATATTTGTGTTTCTGATCATGCGTAATGTTCGTCTATTTTTAAAGGACGCATACTGTACTGATTAAAAGATTGTCGTACGGTGGGCTGTCTTCCAAGCAAAGTTTTCGTGTTTGTCCCTTTGGATTTTGTTGTACGGACTGTCGTGATCGGCTGTCGAAAGCTGTGTACTAACGATCAGATTATCGAACGATCTATCCAAAGGCATAACGCTGCACGTGAAATGGAGCAGACTGTGTTTGTGGAGATCCCTCATGTGTGCCCCTCCTAGCAGCTGCAGTGAGACAGTCAAAGAGGGAGGTGACCCTGTAGAGAGATACAGCCATGAAGAACTTTTTTGGGCAAATTTTACTAGGGAGAGGAGTACAGTGAGAGAGAGTGAGAGGTAGGTCGGGTTTGTGCTGTGGGACCATCCCGGGGGAAAGAGAGAGAGTGAGAGAGAGAGAGAGAGAGACTGAGCTACTGAAAAGCTCTCTGCTGTACTGAGGACTGGAGAGTGCAGATCTGTGACCTATGGGCTGAGGGACTGAGCCATCACCAAAACTCTTTATAGAGACATTGCAGGTCTATTAAACCTCCAATGTCTACCTTGCCCTCCATTAAAACTATATAGCTGCATTCTTGGCTAAATTGTTGCATTCTTGGCTATACTAGCTGAGGAATGAAGTGACATAATACACATCGCTTCCAGGGTCATTAGCCGAACAAAGGATCAGGAAATGGATATTCTCAGAGATCCTCTGCTTATTCTGGGGAGGCTGTTTTCTGCTCCCCAATGGAACAGGAAAGCCCAAGGACCGAGGATCGGCAGAGTAAGGATCTTCCTTCTTCTGCTTAATCCAGAAGAGGGAAAATCCTGAGTATGACAGGGACATTGGACTGTAAGATGTAGCAGGACATGGATTAATATAACAGGACAGTAAGTCAGCTCCATTATAGAAAATATCTCCACCTATCATAACACATTCATTTTGCATGTTTAATGATTTTCACAAAATGGCAACCATCTTATTCTTCTGTGTACCAGGGCATATCACAACAAAACTCTGGTAAAACTTTATATCTCTAAAACAGTAGGAGATTTTCTCTATTAGATGGTTGTTACTGGGACAGGTGTCCCCACTGGAAGATTTTTCTTCACCTCTTTTTCTGGTGAAAATTATAAAATACAATAAAAAAAACCCTTCTAGGGTTCCACCTCTCCTGACCTATGCCTCTAACTAACTCTGATACCCTGCTTTGGTTTTAATGACTGGATACCCACTTTGATTTGAATTCCCTACCAAGTATCAACTCCTGCCCTGATTATGATGTCTATTTCAAGAGTAGGGCATAGTCGGACAGGTTGAGTTAATGAGTTCCAGAGGATGGGAGAGGCTCTGGAGAAATCCTGGAGGTAAGCATGGGAGGAGGAGACGAGAGAGCTTGAGAATAGGAGGTCTTGTTAAGGAGAGTGGAGAGAACGGTTTGAGATATGTTTGGAGACAAGACTGGTGATGTAACTCAGGGCAGAGGTTTGGATGGCTTTGTAAGTTGTGGTTAGTATTTTGAATTTAATTTGCCAGTGTAGGGATTGTAGGAGAGGGTTGGCAGACATTGAGCGGTTGGTAAGGTGGATGAGTCTGGCAGCAGCATTCATGATAGACTGAGGGGATAGCCTATGGAGAGGCAGGCAAATGAGAAGGGAGTTGCAATAGTCACGGCGTGTGATAACAAGGGAGTGAACGAGGAGCTTGGTGGTTTCATTTGTTAAAAAAGGGGCACATTTTAGAGATGTTATAGAGGTGAAGTCTACAAACTTTTGACATCGATTGGACTTGAGGCTGAAATGGCAAGTCAGAGTTTAAGATTTCACCTAGTACCCTGGCATGAGGGGAGAGACTGATGGTTGCATTGTTGATTTTGATGGAAAAGTCATGGATATAAACTCCAGGCATTATAATCTGGAACTGGGGGTAACCAGGTAACATTAAATCCATAATGTTTATCTGAAAGGGGGCTGTTAAGGGTTAAGCATACCTTGGGTGGTCATCACTATCAGAACTGGCACAAATCCAGACACTTTGTAGTAGAAAAGCCTGCACATTCTGTACAATTTTAAAAGCCTCTACATTCTTAAAGCCAAAAGGCTACTGATTATTAGTTTTGAGTCTACAAAGAGCTAGACAAATGCTCTGTAAGCTTGAGACGTATGAGCTTTTATGGGTTCCCAGTAAAGATGAGCTTCTAACATGTCATCCTTTGTTGCTGATGTTCTGCAGCTCCAATACTTCCCTTTTTGTTGTTTTCTTTTAACTCAGCAAAAGTAAAGCTACACTTTAAGACCCAGTTTCACATTTATTTTGCCCAGGTCCATGGCTGCAATACTTACCCTATTTCTCACATTGACCCCACAGACCCATTACTCCTAGGACCAGCTGCTATGGTCTTCTTCCGGGTTAAATTACTTTCAAAGCCATTCAAACCCTTCCCTGTGAGCCCAGGGTGTTAAGGAAATACCCACTTGGTGGCACTTCAGCAGACATAGGAGAAATAAAGGGGAGTTCCACCCACAATTTCACTTTTTAAATATAAATACCCTTGTAATACACAAGCTTAATGTATTCTAGTAAAGTTAGTCTGTAAACTAAGGTCCGTTTTGTTAGGTTGTTACAGCATTTAGATAATAGATTATTAATAGATTATAATCTAGAAATAGACCATGGCCATCTTAAGTGTGGGCATCATGAAGCCAGACTGTATAACTTCCTGGATTCCAGCTTTGCATATCTCGCACATGCTCAGTGCTGCACAAGCAATGTAATAGGTTTCAGTCAGGTTTGCAAGGACTACTGGGAAACATGATGCCTATCCCAGAAACCCTTGCGAATAGCCATGTGACTTAATAGCCTAGGCTAATAAGGAGGAGGAAGTAATGAAGGACTACAAAATAAAGGTATTTACAAGCAAGAAAATAAATAAAAATTGTCCATTCTGAACACTATGAGATTAGGGCATGCAGCACAGACAAACATAAAAAAAATGGGTGGAACTCCACTTAAAAAGACCCCATGTATTACGTGACCAAATGAAAGACAGCTGCCAAAATGTATACTGAGATTTAAAAAATATATTGGATGAGGGCTTGGGCGGTGTTGGGGGAAAAAGCAGCAATGAAGATGGAATTGTGTTTTGAGGTATCTACAGACATTAGGTGGTGCTTGGATCTTAATCTGTTATAAGCTCACCAATCAGTCTGAAATAGATCATTGTGAAAGGCATGAATGTTTTTCTGTAGGTGATCAAACATGATTTGGACCGGGTAATTGGGAGGGGGAAGCATCTGGGTTGAAATCCAAAATGTGTGTCCATTCCTAGTACAGCCTATGCATCAAGTGTACCTAATTTTGTTATAAACTAGTTCAGTACACCTGTTTATTGCTTTAAAATTGCTGCAATGAGCCTTACCCCAAAATCATGTAGTCACAGACTTTCCATGGCTTTTCAGTAACTAGCGTTGAAAAGCAATTTTATGATAATTATATTTTCTTGAATTATTCTGAAAAGGTGCTAATCATTCCCATTCCCTGTGGCAATAATCTCTTTATCCACCCAATGATTACATTCTGTATAATTATAGTGTGGGATGGCTTCGTTCTTTGGTTTCAAATCGTTACACAACAACCAGATCACTTAGAAGCGTACCATCATCATTTCATTTACACTTAATCAAGGCAATTTCTACGCGGCATCCATATTTATTGTGCAATTCTGAATGGCAATCATCAACTTAAATATCTTGTGGTTTGGTTCAACAAATAGAAAAGATAAATAAAGAAGTGGGGCTGCAATCATTAATATAGAAGAAAATGGGGGCCTGTTTTATATCTGCCATTACGTTCAATTTCTTTGAACCGTGTCCAGAAAAAACTAAAGTTGAGTATGAGTACTGTATGTGTGCAGCATTACAGATGCTTGCACGGTACATCAATTATCCAAGTGAAACAAGATTAAATGTAATTTTCTTTACATTGTTTCTTATGAAAATAATGACATCTCTCCCCTCAGGCTAATCTGTAGCACCTCTCTGCATTGAAGGGCCAGTCCATGTTTAGCTGAAGCCTAGTGAGTTGAATCAGCTCTTAGTTTTCATATATGTCTTGGACATTCCAATAGAGAGACCTTCAGGCGTTTTTTCCCCAATTCTGTTTGTTTCCACCTGGCAGTTGCATTTGCTGTGAAAGCTGTTGCATAGTCATTGACTTCACAGATAAGGTAATGGGTACATTTGGCTTCACTTATTGACATACAATATTTCATGACAAGCTTTTGGGGTATGTCCCTGTCAGGACCTGGGCTTGAGCCTAGGACATCTTCTGTGTCTGGCATTGACTCTTTCCACTGAGCTATCTGGGATGCTGGACAACTCCCTTCCTGATCCATTGGACAATCCCATCTGATCCATTGAAAACCCTGCCTTGTCTTGATTGCTGTTGAACCTTGAACTCCTTTCTCCTCCCATGAAATTCCTATATAAGCCTTGTCTCAGCATTTCCTCTTTGCCAGGTTATTGTGCCTTCTCAGCCAGTGCCTTGCTCTTGACTTCCCTGCTGCCTTCTGTATTTTGCTACCACTCGTCATTGACCCTTGGCTTGTTCCTTGACTACTCTACTGCCTGATCCCAACCTGCAACTACTCATTACCGATCTTTTGGCTTGTTTACTGACCACGCTGCTGTTTAATCCTTATCTGCTTATCTGCTGGACCCCGGCTTGCTCACACTCTGGTGGGGCAAACCTGAGGGCCGCGACCTGGTACTAGCACGCAGCTAAATCCATCCTCACCATCAGGAGCTCTGGTGAACACCAGCTAGTACTTAGACTCTGTAGCTTAGGTGAACCTGTGTCATCTGCCAGAGTGACTGCATGTATACTTATCCTACTGGTCAGTGGTAGTCCTGCAACTGCTATAGCATCTGGTCTTCAAGCCCGACGCCTGATTGTGACAGTCCCCTTTATCAAGGTCCAAGCAGTACCCTTGATGAAAGGGACACACCCATTTTTTATAAATCCATATGTACAACATCTATATGTCTTATAACATCTAATTTGTGAATCATCTGCTAAACCTAAGGCATCCTATCCATAACACCAGACCAGTTGTTCCAGCCTTGCATTGGGGTTACCAAGAAAATAAACTAACATGTATGTTTGCCCAAACCCCTAACTCTGAATAGGGGTCTGCCTAAGAGACAAGAGAAGAAAAAGAAGGGAGAGGAGAAAAACATAATAATGAACATGGGTAGTAACCAAGAAGAAAAAAGTAGAGAAAAGAAAAGGATCACTCCTCCAGTGTCCTGTATTGTCACTAACCACGATCCAATTTAGTTTCTAATTGACAAACTCTATACACACTGCGATTTTCCAGGTTTTCACTTTTTGGACAGCCAGTTTGATATATTCTACCAAGAACTTTGAATATTTAAAGATTTTCCAGACAAACTTGAGGAATAAAGCAGTTTTGGTGGATTTAGAAAGATTCACTTTAGTTACAGAATAGATCAAGTTGTAAATCCTAATCCGAAATTTTGCAAATATGGGAACATTGCCACCAAATGTAAAACATGGTGCCCATCAGTCCACATCCTCTAAAGCATTAAGGTGAGGTCTAAGTATGTACCTTTGTTGTTCTTACAAGAACAGTGTACCACCTCAACAGTGTTTTAGCTGCATTCTATGAATGTTGTATTGATGGAAAACCATGATACATTTTCTGCAATTTCATGCCATTCCTCCATGGTCTTCCCAAGATCTCATTCCCATGCAACATGCAGGGTAATTTTCTAATACCTTTAGTAAGCAGAGTTTATATAGTGGTAAATCTCCCTTTTAAAATCTCCCTAAACATGCAAGTCAACTCAAAGTCAGAGGCATGACTTTGTTTAGACTTTAGCAAGGAAACTATCCGGAAACTATGAAAGATCTGTGGGGGTAATTCAAGGTCTTTTTAAAAGTAATCCACGCTGGAAATGTCCTCATCCATCTAGAAGTCCCCTATTTGGAGTATACCTTTATTCTCCCCTAAAAAGTTGGGTGTGCAAGTCCAGTGCATTTCCAGTGCAAGTAAACGCCCCTATCATTTTTAGCCAAGGAAGCTCCCATAGTTGCCTCTGTTTAATCTACAACTGCCATGATGCTGCACATGTGATCAGTTTAGACACCAGCCATTGGACGGTTTGACAGTTTGGTTGAGAGCGCAACCAATGGGAGTGTTACATTTCCGGCAAGTGACGGAAGTGAAATGGTTTTATAGGTGGGTTTACTTCCTCTTTAACATCTCTTGTAGCATGTTTTCATTATATGTTGCAGGGACTTTAGAAAAAAGGTGGTCACTGGGACAGGAGCTGAGCAGAATATGTAGGGAATATAAACTCTTTTTGGTTTGTTACTGATGTGATTCTTGCCTTTTTTATACCTGGTGTCAAATTATTGTCAATCAATTGTTGTTACCATGTTTTCAACATTAATAGTAGAGGCAACAGGACATAAAAAAGTTTAATGTACCAAAACATTGTAGAAAATTATTCAGTTTATATATTAGACAAAATTTAGAAAGAAATGTATAATACTGTACATTTTAGCCATTTTAGAGAACAGGGATGCAGGCTTCCAAACATATAACCCCATGAGTGGTGAAGATCTAACTACTGGAACTACTATTTCCAGGAACATACAACATACTGTCTATAAATGGTCCATCACAAACTTACAAACTCTTTCAAGAGTATAGCTTTAAAAAAATTATTGGGCAGCACAATATGAGACCTCCAAAGTATTACCTGGAATTGTTATCATGTACAGTCAATATGCTTGTTGCAGAGATTGCATATTGATTATCACAGCTTGGAAATGCTGGTTAGATGCGTAAGAAGTAATACTGGTGGGATATAACTGTATAGATCAAACAAAATAAAACATAATGATGAAATAAACTGCTGAGATGTTCATTCAGGAGATAAAGGCGTGCTGTATATAGTCATGCTGTATAAAGTCACAAAACACATAAAAGAAAAAGGTTCAAGAACTCTAGTGTAGGGCCCCCTGACCCCCGGAATCAGGAAGGGCTGACATTTCACCCCAGGGTGCTGGTTCTTAGGCATGGTGGGTATGTATGGTTGCAGAAAAGATGGGTGCCAGTCACTTTTAAAACGAAAAGGCAAGTTTATTGCTCACAATAAAAAGAGAGGGTTAGGGCACAGGACACCCTTAGAGCAGTAGGACAGTAGACAGATAAGCAGACCCCCAAAACTATCCAGTTAGACAGCAATACAGAACAAGGGCCTTAGGCCTGCACCCAATACTCTGTATCTACGTAGAAACTGCTATCTCCAATAGCAACCAAAAACTCATAGTACCATGCAGAGTTACTTTGCATGAGTCCCTCTTGATTCTTTCCCAGCCTCTCTACCAGGGATGAGCTTTATGTTCGAGTCGAGCTCGACTCGAACATTGGCTGTTCGCCCGTTCGGCGAACAACAAACAATTTGAGAAAAATGCAACAGCAAAGTTCACAGTCTATTTGCCTTTATTATATCCCCACTTTGTGTTTTCTCAACTGTAACCAAGTAATAATTGCCAAACCTAAATTTCAGCTTTAAAGGATAGCAGACAGGTGAATCATGTGGATGTAGACAACATGGGGACCAATCTAGCTGTGAGGAGCAGTAGGCAACTGGTTAACCGCTTTAGCCCCAGAAGAAATTAGCCCCTTCCTGATCAGAGCACTTTTTGCTATTCGGCACTGCGTCGCTTTAACTAACAATTGCGCGGTCGTGCGACGTGGTACCCAAACAAAATTGACATTCTTTTTTTCCCACAAATAGAGCCTTCTTTTGGTGGTATTTGATCACCTCTGCGGTTTTTATTTTTTGCGCTAACAAAAAAGAGCGACAATTTTGAAAAAGAAGCAATATTTTTTACTTTTTGTTATAATAAATATGTCCAAAAAAATATATAAAAAAAAATATTTATTTCTCAGTTTAGGCCGATACGTATTCTTCTACATATTTTTTGTAAAAAAAAAATCGCAATAAGCGTATATTGATTGGTTTTCGCAAAAGTTATAGCGTCTACAAAAAAGGGGATAGTTTTATGGCATTTTTATTAATATTTTTTTTTTTACTAGTAATGATGGCGATCTGCGACTTTATCGTGACTGTGACATTATGGCGGACACATCGGACACTTTTGATGCTATTTTGGGACCATTGTTATTTATACAGCGATCGGTGCTATAAAAATGCACTGATTACTGTGTAAATGACATAGGCAGGGAAGGGGTTAACCATTAGGGGCGAGGAAGGGGTTAGGTGTGTCCTAGGGAGTGATTCTAACTGTGGGGGGGGCTGAGCTACCAGTGACACAACATTAATTCCTGCTCCCGATAACAAGGAGCAGTAGATCAGTGTCCTGTCACTACGAAGAACAGGGAAATGCCTTGTTTTCACAAGCATCCCCCTGTTCTGCAGCTCTGCGACACCCAGACATTGAGTCGGCAGGTAACGAAAGAATTCTGTTTCATTTGCACAATAGAAATGTACTTGTTGGACAAATAACTACATATTTTTTATAACTAAGAGTGTTGAAGCAAAAGGATCAGCGTGACAGCCACATAAACGAGCATTTGTAGACGACACCAGCAACAGCAACTTTCTTGTAAACTTCAAGGGGTTGTAAAGGTACACTTTACCTTAGTGCAGTCCTCTTTCCTCCTTCTGAGAAATCCTCACTTCCTGTTCCTCTGTCTGTAACTCCACATAGTAATGCAAGGCTTTCTCCCTGGTGTGGAGTGACGTGCTCGCCCCCTCCCTTGGACTACGGGAGAGTCAGGACACTCTCTACGTTGCAGATAGAAAAATTTGCTGTGTGTAAGGCCGCGTACACACAATCAGTCCATCCGACGAGAACGGTCCGAATGACCGGTTTCATCGGTTAACCGACAAAGCCGACTGACGGTCTGATGTGCCTACAAACCATCGGTTAAAAAAAACTATTGTGTCAGAACGCGGTGATGTAAAACACACGACGTGCTGAAAAAAAACGAAGTTCAATGCTTCCAAGCATGCGTTGACTTGATTCTGAGCATGCGCGGCCTTTTGACCGATGCCTTTGCATACTAACAATCGGTTTTGACCCATCGGTCATTTTAAAGCTAGTTCTCTGTTTTTGGACCGAAGGACAACTGACCGATGGGGCCTACACATGATCGATCGAAACTGAACTTTAGTCCGCTTCATCGGTTTTGACCGATCGTGTGTATGTGGCTTTAGAGGGCGTCCTGACTATCCTGCTCGCCCCCTCCCCCTTCAAGGGAAAGGGCGAGCACGACACTCCACACCAGCGAGAAAGCCTTGCATTACTGTGTGGAGTTACAGACAGAAGAACAGGAAGTGAGGAATTCTCTGTAGAAATAAGGACATTTAAAACCAAAATGGAAGGATGAGGTAAGTGAAGGAGGACTGCACTAAGGTAAAGGAAGCTATTTAGGAAAAAAAATTGTACCTTTACAACCCCTTTCAGGAGAGGTCTCCTTTAATATTTTCACTGCCCAATTCCATTTCTCGACTTGGCGGCAGGGCAGGAGCGAACATGTAAACTGCTGACCACGTGGAAGAAATTACGCAGCTTGCTGAGCCAAGCAGGAACAACAAAGGCCCTTTGATGTTGTCATTTGTCACTTTGATTTATAGTTTCAAAAGAAGCGTAATCATGAATATTCTGATTATTTCTCAGCCTTCTTTCTGTTCTCTGAATATCTGACAATATCAATGAAGTCCCATTAAACATCTGTTTATGAAATAAAGCAGTCCCGTTCTGACAGCTGCTGCAGACAAAGAAATGGCGTACAGCTGTCACATTTGTACATTAGTGGTGGCTTTCTGCTTCCTCCAGGCAAGGAAAGGAGGACAGTGTCTCTATCTCCATTTTTATTGCATGCGAGTATAAACACACATTATTAATTTTGGGTACCTGCGGAGGACAAATTGCTGTCTTTAACAGGCAGTACAAAGTTCTGGGAGGGAATCATGTTGGCTGCACATCTGGAGAGCAGACGGTAGATCTGCAACCACTTCCATGTCAGGAAATAAGAAACAAGAAATAACGTAGATGTAAACCCCTAACCCTAACCCTAATAACATTTACTTAACTTGCTTGCAGACCATGTAACTGCAGCGGGGAGGGGAGGTTTTAACGCCTGAACGCAGCTTATACGCGCCCATGGCAGCTGAGGTATCTGTGCGGAAAGTGTGCTTATTGAGTGTTCCCAGTGAATGACAGCTCCATCTCTATTTACAATTGGGAGTTGGCTCCCAATAATTTGACGATGCAACAACCAATCACAGTGGCCACCTGATCAGGATGTCTGCTCCGCCTTCTGGCGTTAAAGTGGAACTCAACCCATAGTTACATAGTAGGTGAGGTTGAAATAAGACACAAGTCCATCAAGTCCAACCTATGTGTGTGATTATATGTCGGCATTACCTTGTACAGTCAGGTCCATAAGAATTGTGTCGATGTCCCAATATTTATCTTTTTGGCTCTATACACCACCACAATGGATTTGAAAGGAAACAAACAAGATATGCTTTAACTGCAGACTTTCAGATTTAATTTGAAGGTATTTACATCCAAATCAGGTGAATGGTGTAGGAATTACAACAGCTTATATATGTGCCTCCCACTTTTTAAGGGACCGAAGGTAATGGGACAATTGGCTGCTCAGCTGTTCCATGGCCAGGTGTGTGTTATTCCCTCATTATCCCATTTACAAGGAGCAGATACAAGGTCCAGAGTTAATTTGAAGTGTGCTATTTGCATTTGGAATCTGTTGCTGTCAACTCTCAATATCAGTTCCAAAGAGCTGTCACTATCAGTGAAGCAGGCCAGCATTAGGCTGAAAAAACAAAACAAAAACAAAACAAACCCATCAGAGAGAAAGCAAAAACATTAGTTGTGGCCAAATCAACTGTTTGGAACATCCTTAACCACTTAACCCCTGGACCAAATTATCCCACAAATAGAGCTTTCTTTTGGTGGTATTTGATCACCCCTGCGGTTTTTATTTTTTGCGCTATAAACAAAAATAGAGTGACAAATTTGAAAAAAATTAATATTTTTTACTTTTTACCATAATAAATATCCCCCAAAAATATATAAAAAAACGTTTTTTTCCTCAGTTTAGGCCGATACTTATTCTTCTACATATTTTTCGTAAAAAAAATCGCAATAAGCGTTTATTGATTGGTTTGCGCAAAAGTTATAGCGTTTACAAAATGGAGGGTATTTTTTATGGCATTTTTATTAATATTTTTTTTTTTACTAGTAATGACACTTCGAACACTTCGGACACTTTTGACACATTTTTGGGACCATTGGCATTTTTATAGCGATCAGTGCTATAAAAATGCATTGGATTACTATAATAATGCCACTGGCAGTGAAGGTATTAACACTAGGGGGGCGGGGAAGGGGTTAAGTATGTTCCTGGGTGTGTTCTAACTGTATGGGGGGTGGGACTAACATGGGGAAATCACTGATCTTCCGTTGATACATTGTATGAACAGAAGATCAGCATTTCCCCCCCTGACAGGACCGGGAGCTTTGTGTTTACACACACAGCTCCCGGTCCCCGCCCTGTAACGAGCAATGTGTTTTTAGCACGACAGCATCGCGCTGATTCTCGGCGACAGGCTGCCGACATCTCGCACTAGCTGGAATAGTAAAAGCACATTCCAGCGAGTGCGTCATAGAAGCGACGGGGATCCGACGCGGATTCCCGCCAATTCTACACGTGGGCGGAGTTTGTTATGAATCCTGAGAAGGAAGTCCCCGCTGGATTTTAAATAAAAATCCGGCATGGGTTCCCCCCTCAGGAGCATAACAGGGCCCTTAGGTCTGGTATGGGTTTTAAGGAGACCCCCCCTACGCCGAAAAAACAGCGTGGGGGTCCCCCCACAATCCATACCAGACCCGTATCCAAAGCACGCCGGCCGGCCGGTCAGGAAGGGAGTGGGGGCGAGCGAGCGCCCCCCCTCCTGAGCCGTACCGGGCAGCATGCCCTCAACATGGGGGGTCAGGTGCTCTGGGGCAGGGGGCGCACTGCGGCCCCCCACCCCAGAGCACCCTGTCCCCATGTTGATGAGGACAGGGCCCCTTCCCGACAACCCTGGCCGTTGGTTGTCGGGGTATGTGGGCGGGAGGCTTATCGGAATCTGGAAGCCCCCTTTAATAAGGGGGCCCCCAGATACCGGCCCCCCACTCTAAGTGAATGAGTATGGGGTACATTGTACCCCTACCCATTCACCTGGAGGGGGGGTGTGTATGATCGCTTTTATAAAAGCGCCCCCCTCCGGCGGGATTCTGCGGGGGGGTGGGTGCCGCTGTTCTTCGCCGCCGTCTGGTTCTCTTCCGCCGCCGGGGGGGCGCTTTGATAAAAGCGCCCATCACCCGACGGGCTTCCTTCGACATCTTCGGCGGCGGGGGGGGGGGGTCTTCTCCCACTCTCCGGGGGTCTTCTCCCGCTCTCCGGGGGTCTTCTCCGCTCTCCGGGGGTCTTCTCCGCTCTCCGGTGTCTTCTTCTTCTTCAGGACTCGCCACCGCTATCTTCGTGTTAGCTCAATTACTAGCATGTGACGTCGTCTTCTTCTTCTCTTCTCCAGATGTTGACGCAACGCTTCCTTCCGCTGTTATGGCGGGCGCGCGGCTCGCAGCGAGTTATATAGGCCTGTCTTGTGACGTCGCAGTCCCATCATGCTCCGGTAGGTACCGTGTGCTACCTACCCACGTGGTACCTACCGGAGCATGATGGGACTGTGACGTCACAAGACAGGCCTATATAACTCGCTGCGAGCTGCGCGCCCGCCATAACAGCGGAAGGAAGCGTTGCGTCAACATCTGGAGAAGAGAAGAAGAAGACGACGTCACAGAAGAGGGGACTCGCCGCCGCTAGTAATTGAGCTAACACACGAAGATAGCGGCGGCGAGTCCTGAAGAAGAAGAAGAAGACACCGGAGAGCGGAGAAAACCCCCGGAGAGCGGAGAAGACCCCCGGAGAGCGGGAGAAGACCACCGGAGAGCGGGAGAAGCCCCCGGAGAGTGGGAGAAGACCCCGGAGAGTGGGAGAAGAACCCCCCGCCGCCGAAGATGTCGAAGGAAGCCCGCCGGGTGGTGGGCGCTTTTATCAAAGTACCCCCCCCGGCGGCGGAAGAGAACCAGACGGCGGCGAAGAACAGCGGCACCCACCCCCTCGCAGAAGCCCGCCGGAGGGGGGCGCTTTTATAAAAGCGATCATACACACCCCCCCGGCGGCCAAATAATAAAATATTTCAATACCCTGTGTGGTTTATTTGTGTTTACACTTTGCCTCCAGGTGAATGGGTAGGGGTACAGTGTACCCCATACTCATTCACTTAGGGTGGGGGGCCGGTATCTGGGGGCCCCCTTATTAAAGGGGGCTTCCAGATTCCGATAAGCCTCCCGCCCGCATACCCCGACAACCAACGGCCAGGGTTGTCAGGAAGGGGCCCTGTCCTCATCAACATGGGGACAGGGTGCTCTGGGGTGGGGGGCCGCAGTGCGCCCCCTGCCCCAGAGCACCTGACCCCCCCATGTTGAGGGCATGCTGCCCGGTACGGCTCAGAAAGGGGGGGTGCTCGCTCGCCCCCACTCCCTTCCTGACCGGCCGGCCGGCGTGCTTTGGATATGGGTCTGGTATGGATTGTGGGGGACCCCCACGCCGTTTTTTCGGCGTAGGGGGGGTCTCCTTACAACCCATACCAGATCTAAGGGCCCGTTATGCTCCTGAGGGGGGAACCCATGCAGGATTCATAACAAACTCCGCCCACGTGTAGAATTGGCGGGAATCCGCGTCGGATCCCTGTCGCTTCTATGACGGCGTTTTACTCCATCGCGGCAAGCCAGCTCAGCACTGGCTCCCGCGATGGGGCTCGCAAGTGCTCAATCTCGCCGAGAAAGGGAGCGAGATTGACACAATATCCCAGTCACCTACTGTATGCCTTCCACACTTCAGGCTGTAATTGACTGCAAAGGATTTGCAACCAAGTATTATAAAGTGAAAGTTTGATTTATGATTGTTAATCTGTCCCATTATTTTTGGTCCCTTAAAAAGTGGGAGGCACATACATAAACTGTTGTAATGCCTACACCGTTCACCTGATTTGGATGTAAATATCCTCAAATTAAATCTGAAAGTCTGCAGTTAAAGCAGATCTTGTTTGTTTCATTTCAAATCCATTGTGGTGGTGTATAGAGCCAAAAAGATTAGAATTGTGTCGATGTCCCAATATTTATGGACCTGACTGTAGATCCCTGTATGTTGTGGTCATTCAAGTGCTTATCTAATAGTTTTTTGAAACCATTGATGCCCCCCAATGAGACCACCGCCTGTGGAAGGCACATCCTTGCCACTCCTACAGTAAAGAACCCTCTACGTAGTTTAAGGTTAAACCTCTTTTCTTCTAATTTTAACGAGTGGCCACGTGTCTTGTTAAACTCCCGCAAAAAAAGTTTTATCCCTATTGTGGGGTGCAGTATTTGTAAATTCAAATCAAGCGTCTTTTCTCCAGAGAGAATAAGTTCAGTGCTCGAAACCTTTCTTCATCGCTATAATTTTCCAGACCCTTTATTAGCTTTGTTGCCCTTCTTTGTACTCTCTCCATTTCCAGTACATCCTTCCTGAAGACTGGTGCCCAGAACTGGACAGCATACTCTAGGTGCGGCTGGAGTCTTGTAGAGAGTGAGAATTATCATTTTATCTCTGGAGTTAATCCCCTTTTTAATGCATGCCAATATTCAGTTTGCTTTGTTAGCAGTAGCTTGGAATTGCATGCCATTTCTGAGCCTATAATCTACTAGGACACCCAGGTCCTTTTCTATCCTAGTCACTAACGATATCTCTTGTTTTTTCAATGTTTTTTTATCAAAGGAAAACTGGCGAAAACAGTAAAAAAATTTAAATGTAACTGTATATTTTTCTTTTACTTTCATAACCTACCACCAAAGAACCACCCAAATAAATTCTCCTGCTCCTGACGATCACAGCATTACCACATATGCATATGTTAGTTGTTGTTTGTACCCATAGTGCACATTTTGCTTTTTTTAATCCTACCTAAAACACACTGACATTGACACTGATACCAATACAAATAAATAAATAAATCCTGTCCAAAAAATACTGACCCTGACCTTGACCCAAGCACTAACCATTGCACTGACCTAGATCAAACATTCATATAGGTATTTTTTTATTAATTAATAATTATTTTTTCCTACACACTTTTATTTCTATTTCTGCAGGACATAAACTGATACAATGGATCTCCTCCATTCACAGAGACAGAAAACATGGGGGGGGGCTCCACAGTGACTGATCACTGTGATAGCCAATCAGAGGCTATTACAGCGATCAGGTGACCTGGAATTGGACGTCTTGGTCCTGAATGTTAGAACGGGAGAGACCCAGGTCTCTGGCAAAAAAAAAAAAAGGCCAGTCTGGTGGGGCCGCATATTTGCATATGGTCGACCTAAAGGGGTTAAACAGGAAGTAAACCCTGATGGGTCTTACTTCCTTCCTTTGCCCCTCCAAAGTAAAGCATTATGTGCTAGTAAGCAACGCATGCTAGAACATTATGTGACACTTACCTGCAAGTGAAGCCCGCGCCGTCCCTGCTGCAGGGTGCATCCATGTTCGCCCCTTTTCCTTCCAGGGCCGCAGACTCTGGCTCTGTTACTAGACGAAGCCGCTTGACGTCACTTCGAGGTATTAACGTGGGAGCTGGCAGTCACAACATTTGCTCGTAAAGAAATGGCACGGGGGCCGTTTCTTCACAGCACATGCAACGATTGCATCATCGGCGCAAAGCACAAAAAATATCTCCTAAACGGCGCACGTTTAGGAGATATGTACAGTATCTATAGGTAAGCCTTATTCTAGGCTTACCTATAGGTACAACTTCCACAGAGAGGTTTACAACCTCTTTAAGCTGCCTCTGCATGGTGCAAATACAGCAGGTTACCATGCTATCCAGACGGACCGGGTCTAAGCAGGTATGTCCCTGAATAAATTGACATTTGAAACAGAACAGCATGTGTTTTGCTGCATTGGAAACAGATTTTAACAAACATTGGTTCATGGCCGTTAACCCTTATCTACTCCAAATTCTAAATTCAAAACACATTGAAAGGATGTATCAATGCACATCAAAACAAATGTCAACCTGCAAAGGAAACACATGTTGACACACAACAGAGCACCTGCCTAATGCTACGAAAAAAACACACCTCTATGTACATGTATGGAGCTAAATGGGTGAAAAAATAGAAACCTATTCATATCAGCCCAAAGCTGAGAACACACTATACAAGTTTTGTTGTTCAATTTCCTTTAGATTTACCTTCAACTATGTAGTAGACATGTGCATTTGTTTTTGTCCGTATTTCTGGTATTTTCGTTATCGTTTTAACAAACGAAAATGAACGTGCAGAATCCGAAATCCGAAAGTACAAACATAAAAAAATGCTCTGTTTTCGTTGCTACAACATTTCGATATAGATAGGAGATTTGACATGACACTGACAATAGCAATCTGTCTCTATCGAACCTGCGGTCGAATGTGCCTAACCTTAACTCTATTAGTCCAATATTTTTCTACATAGAGGGGAAAGGTTTGACAATTGACATTATAGAGACAGTGTTGGGTAGGCCATTCTACATGAACGACAAATATTTGACGAAGCAGCGAAATACATACAAACATTGCATCTGTCATTGAAGGCTTTTGGTGTCTTTGGAAAGTTCTAAGATTTGACAAACAGCTAAACTGTACGACGCCGAAATCGTACATTTCCGGTCAAAGGCTCTGCCCATAGGCTATAGAAGAATTCGAACATTGGTTGACTAGTAATAATAATTCATAAATATAATTATTACTATTGTCATACAACATTAGAATTCTTCTATAGCTTGTAGGCAAAACATTCGACCGGAAAATTATGAGTGCGGCGTCGTTGCTCCGTCGAAACTTCTTAGAACATTCGACAGACACAATGAGCCTTCAATTGACAGATTCAACCTTATCTAATTCGGATTTTCGGGCGAATGCATTTTATAGCGAAACAAAAATAAATAAAAAGGGATTTTGGGAGTAACTAAATATATTTAAATATAAATATATTTAATTTTTGGACGAAAATTAAATTCCCGAAACAAAGTATTTCAGTGTGCACATGTATACTATGTAGTGCAAGGGCCTGCCTGGCTGCATACAAAGAAAACGTTTTTTTTTTTTAATTTTGTTATTTACTTTTGTAATATTAGAAGTACATATGTTTTTTTGGTTGTGGACGTGATAGCAATTTGTGCATGTTTAGGGCTGATATCAATAGATTTCTATTTTTCATTATTTGTTTATCATTTGTCATTATATGATACTCATATATCATGCACATGTGTATCGTTTGATACAACGGTTGGTTGTTTTTCTTTGCCTACATTGGTATGGTTGTGGCGGGTAACAGATCTCCAGATCTCTCCTTCTGTTGTCCCCACCAGTGTTTGGCTCTGTAGGACAAACTTCTTTGAATGTTGCTAGATTCTTTCGTTTTATAATCTCATTTTGTTTTTTATTTACTGTACATAGCTATTTCTCCTTTTCTGTTTTATCCTGATCTGATCTTGTGTGTTCACATGCTAGATGTGTCCATTTTTACCTAAGCGGCAGTCTTTAAAAGTGGAGGTCACCCTAAAACAATTATCTAACATTACATCCAGCATACTAACGACATGTACAGTATTTTTTTTTCTCCGTACATACTGTTTAATTGATATTTTCGCCCTGGCTTCCGGGTTCTGATTCCCGCGGGACTGGGCGTTCCTATTGAAAGCTTAGATGATTGACGTCTGGTGAAAAACTTCCCATGGCGCATAAAGCGCGATACCAGTTTTCTGTAAATAGCCAACCTGCGAGTCGGCTCTATATGGCGCCTGCTCAGTCAGCTCTACACGGCGGGCACAGGCGCCGTATAGCGCTGACTCGCAGGTCGGCTATTTACGGAAAACTGGTGATGCGCCTTATGCGTCATGGGACGTTTTACACTTTACACTAGTTTAAAATCAAAGTAGCAAGGTCAGCGCGATTTCAGGTGTTGCTTGATAGACATCTGTGTGGCTTCATGCACCGATTGGAGCAGTGCCATTGCTTCCAATAGGCTGCGACTCGTCATTCGATTTGATCTCTCAAATTGCATGACAAATCGATCCAATGTGAACCTAGGCTTAGTGATGTTATACATGGATTTTTACAATAAAAGCATTTATACTTCTGAAAATTGGAGTGCGGTTACCTTTTTTCCACATACTTTGACAACCAAAAACTTTTCAATATCACTGTAAATGCAATCGTATTGGTTGATACGACATACTGTACTTTATTTGCCGTTTACAAACTTCTGCATTTTTTTTTTACAGCAATATATAATGTATGAACGTATCAGTACTTACTTAAGTATTACACAGCCCGTGCCAATAGATGGCGCTGTCCAAAGGACCTGTATTCGCGTCCTCCGCCTTGGTGTGCTCTCCGTAACAGCTACAGGGCAGTTGCTCATAAACTGTGTCTCTTCATCATCTATAATCTGCAAATTAAAATTCATGGTTAATTACATACCGACACTAAACTCGCCATAAGAGATTATTAGTGAATAATGGCCCATTGAGCAATAGTAATGAAATTTCTGCAGAGAAGGAATGTCAACCATGTGTCGGGAATATTAGTATTATAGTGAATATTACCTTTGGTTTTTATGAAGTAGTTCTGTTCTTTTTACTCCTTTAAAAGGAACATGTACAGAAAGTATGCAACACTTTAATCTGATTGCTTAGGTTAAATATTGTAGCAAGAGTTGGGTACTTTACACGTTTGAATTGATTGTAATAGTTTTGTTTTTACTCCACCCTTCCTGCTGGTGGCGCTGTGTGTCGGCATGTGTTTCCAGTGGCCACCAGCAAGTTTTCCTGCTTTGTTCAGGGTTACACTTGTCATTGTGTCGGGAGGTTGATTGACACCATTGACATTGGCCATTGCCTTATTTTGTACTAAAATCATCCAGCATCCCTGCGCCTTGGTTTATTTTCAGTCGGTCAAGGGTAGGGTTGCCACCTCATCCCATTAATACCGAAAACATATTATTTTTTTGAGATATATATATATTTTCTATGCAACCTCTTTTTTGGTTGCTATTCCTTGCCTAAGCTTAAAATTCTATTTTCTGATGATTTCTTCTCTTTTTTTCTCTTGGTAGCCAGGTCATTTGAGCACTCACTATGGTCGCTTAAGTGCCCGTGATCTGTGGCATTTCCTGCTGTGGTTCTTTCCCCCCTGCCCACTACCCCCTTAGCATTTCCATCTATATACGGGAAATAAGGTCTCTGGTGGTAAGTCCCTCTGCTCCTTTGTGGACCTTTAAACAATGGAAATCCTGTGATAGCTATCCATGGGCTGTTTGATGTATATTTATTTATATGTATTTCTTATGTTTGTATTGTTGCTTCTTCTGTCTATGGTTGACGCATTCAAACCCTGATGAAGCCTAGAGGCGAAACATGTCGGGATAACGTATAATCACTCAACCTTTGGCTCACCTCTAGTGCAACCACTATCTGGAATTTACTCCACATTGAATGACCCTCAGTGATTGATCATTCATTTGAATAAAACATTTTGTATAATTAAAAATAAACGATGTGTAATTTTTACCTACTGTGTTTGAGTTTCTATTGTTCTGACACTATATGATTAAGCACTGTTATAGTGCCATCCCTTTCCTTCTCTTTAACAATTAATTACACAGGTTCTTGTGCTAATGAAGGTGGTAATTAAACTCACTTGGTGCCTTATCTGTATTAAATTAGCCTCAGAACCTTTGTAATTCATATGTGTTTGGGTTTAAAGGGATGAGGTGGCAAACCTAGTCAAGGGACCTCCTGGACCTACAGCTGAATGGGGCAAGAGATACGGTACGTCATTGTTTGCTTGTATGCCAGCAGCTGCTGACTTCATAGCAACATCTTCCTTTAGTAAAAGATGTATTCTGTATATTGAAATGTGGAAGCCATGACAATTTGTTTTATAGTAGGAGGGGCTTACTCTTAGAGCAGAGGTCCACACAAAAATGGAACCTCCGCTTTTGGGAACCCTGTCTAAGACAGGTATTTGAACCCACTTCCGGTTATAGACTCCAGTGGGGGTCTTCTGGGAAACACATATGTCACAGAAGACAGCGGGGACCAGTTAAGATGCTCAGCGTGACTTGCCCATGCGCAGAAGTGAACCAGGAAGTGAAGCCGCAACGCTTCACTTCCTGATTCTCTCACCGAGAATGGCGGTTGGGGCAGCCGAGAGCCGAGTGATTGATCAGCTTCAGCTGTCGACATCAAGGGCACCCTGGACAGGTAAGGGTCCTTTCACACGTGCGGAACGTTTTTTAGGTCCCTTTTTTTCATCAGTTGATCCGTTTTATCGTACGTTTTTTATCCGTTTTTCGTACGTTTTTTGTCCGTTCACATCCGTTTTTTATCAGTTTTTTCATCCGTTTTTCATCCGTTTTTCATCCGTTTTTTCATCCGTTTTTTCTTCTTTTTTTTTTAGAACCTTTTTTTGTATTACATATTTTGATGACAAACGGATGTTAGCGGATCGGATGTTAAACGGATCGTCCGCTAACATCCGTTTTTCGTCCGTTCCGTTTTTTTGACGGAAGAAAAATAGGGTTTTCTTCCGTTCAAAAAAACGGAGCTTAACGGAGACAGACGTTAGCAGATGCGTGTGAAAGGACCCATAGGAAAGCATTGCGGTCAAAAAACGGACCTCTAAAAACGGACGAACGGTCCGCACGTGTGAAAGGATCCTAAGTGTTCATTTATTAAAAGTCAGCAGTTGCAATATTTGTAGCTGCTGGCTTTTAATATTTTTTTTTTAGGCGGACCTCTACTTTAACCACTTAAGGACCGCCTTCCGCACATTTACGTCGGCAGAATGGCACGGCTGGGCACATCAACGTATATATACGTTGATTTTTGTACCCAGCCGTGGGTCGCGGGCGAGTGCCCGCGGCGCGCGCCCGCGACCCGGTCCGAAGCTCCGGGACCGCGGGATTCGCAGACCCGATCACCGCTGTAGTGCGGCGATCGGTCCCCGGAGCTGAAGAACGGGGAGAGCCGTGTGTACACACGGCTTCCCCGTGCTTTACTGTGGCCGCAGCATCGATCACGTCATCCCTGTTATAGGGGGACGTGATCGATGACGTCACACCTACAGCCACACCCCCCTACAGTTGTAAACACACACATAGGTCACACATCCCCTACAGCGCCCCCTTGTGGTTAACTCCCAAACTGCAACTGTCATTTTCACAGTAAACAATGCAATTTAAATGCATTTTTTGCTGTGAAAATGACAATTGTCCCAAAAATGTGTCAAAATTGTCCGAAGTGTCCGCCATAATGTTGCAGTCACGAAAAAAATCGCTGATCGCCGCTATTAGTAGTAAAAAAAAAAAAATTATGAAAATGCAATAAAACTATCTCTTATTTTGTAAACGCTATAAATTTTGCAAAAACCAACCGATAAACGCTTTTTGCGATTTTTTTACCAAAAATAGGTAGAAGAATATATATCGGCCTAAACTGAGGAAAAAAATAAAATTATATATATTTTGGGGGGATATTTATTATAGCAAAAAGTAAAAAATATTGAATTTTTTTCAAAATTGTCGCTCTATTTTTGTTTATAGTGCAAAAAATAAAAACCGCAGAGGTGATCAAATACCACCAAAAGAAAGCTCTATTTGTGGGGAAAAAAGGACGCCAATTTTGTTTGGGAGCCACGTCGCACGACCGCGCAATTGTCAGTTAAAACGACGCAGTGCCGAATCGCAAAAAGGGGCCTGGTCCTTTGGCAGCATTTTGGTCCGGGTCTTAAGTGGTTAATGATCTGAACCCTCCATGTAGGCTTAGATTCAGAGTTGTAAATTCTGCTTGTCTCTTTATGGCAGATTTGAAACTGGGAAGATGCCAGCCATAACTTCATTATTTTAAACTGAAACATATGACATGAAATTTGTAAATTGTTTTAGACTATCAGCATGTCACTTCACTGGATGACAGTTTGATGGATACAACATTTGCATGGTGCTCGAGAAATTCCATTTTGGAAATACATCTCAATTCCCGAACATATGGATCACCAGTGAACAGAAAACATAGAGGCACCCTTTTCTTTTCCAGACAATAATTTATGTACATTGAAAACAATAATATTATAATTAGATACTTTACTTGTATGCGGCAGATGTCTCCTATAAGAAATATATTACATCTGATCCCTGCAATGCAATCAAAGGCACTAATAATCACAGTTATGCAATCGTTCGGTTAACTTATTATCTTCCAGTTCTGCCGTATGGAAGGAGTTTAATCGAAACTATTAATTACCTTCTATACTTGCATGTCACTGACCCAAGTATGGAATATGAAATTGTTCCAAGGAGTCTATTAAATTCCGATGCCTAACAGCAGAAAATAAGAATATTACGATGGTAATTTAGCCTTTTTTTATAAATGGTTTTAATGTTTCTTTGCAGCTGTTATTGGGTCCAGAGATGTTTTTTTCCCAGAAGTTATACATTAGAATTTTTCTCTTTTTTTTTGGCATTCGTAATATCAGTGGGACATTCTCTTTGCTCTTCAAAATGCTTCAAAGTTGTCTATATATTATAAGAGCTGAGAGATTTGGACATTTGCAATGTAAAATAAGATTGAGTAGGTGACAAAAAAGATGCCATTAAGTCATCTTAACCACTTAAGACCCGGACCATTATGCAGGTTAAGGACCTTGCCCCTCTTTGCGATTCCGCACTGCGTAGATTTAACTGACAATTGCACGGTCGTGCGACGTGGCTCCCAAACAAAATTGGCATCCTTTTTTTCCCACAAATAGAGCTTTCTTTTGGTGGCATTTTATCACCTCTGCGTTTTTTATTTTTTGCGCTATAAACAAAAATAGAGCGCCAATTTTGAAAAAAAAAAAAACAATATTTTTTACTTTTTGCTATAATAAATATTTTTTTTTGGTAAAAAAAATTGCAATAAGCTTTTATCGATTGGTTTGCGTAAAATTTATAGTATTTACAAAATTGGGGATAGTTTTTTTTTACTGGTAATGGCGGCGATCAGCGATTTTTTTTTCGTGACTGCGACATTATGGTGGACACATCGGACACTTTTGACACATTTTTGCGACCATTGTCATTTTCACAGCAAAAAGTGCTATAAAAATGCACTGATTACTGTGAAAATGGAAGTGAAAGGGTTAACCACTAGGGGGCACTGAGGGGTTAAGTGTGCCTTAAGGGAGTCATTCTTACTGTAGGGGGCATGGCTGTAGGTGTGAAGTCACTGATCGTTGTTCCCTATATCAGGGAACAGACGATCAGTGTCACTGCCACACAGAAGAACGGGGAGGGTTTGTTTACACTCACCTCTCCCCATTTTATTAGCTCCTGTGACCAATTGCGGGCAGTGGTGTATCTAGGGTATGGCAGCCCTGGAAAGTGCCATGGGCGCCATAGCAAGGGGGCGCTGTTGAGTGGTTGGGCATCAAGGCATTTACCAGGGTCTGAGGGTCTCTTCTTCCCTCCTCCCGAGCATAGGAAGGATCTCCTTTTCAGCACCTTTGCTAATGGACAATGGCAGAGCTATCCCCGCTGCGTTCAGCCACAGCCCTCCCCTGTTCTCCCAGGCTCTCCCATTCCATCTGGTCGGATTGGCAGCACACAAAGAAGAAGGAGGAACATCAGTTCCAAGGTATCACAAGGGATGATAAATATCACAATTTTTTTTAGCCGTTTCTTTTGGTAAGGTTATCTGAAGCCGCGTACACACGGCAGAGAACCTCGACTGGTTTCCAGCGAGAACCTCGGTCGTGTGTACGCCGCCTCAGAGATGGGTTTCAAATGTTTTGACAGGGGCGCAGTTTCAGTGCTTGCCATAGGCGCTATTTTCACTAGATACGCCTCTGATCGGGGGACACCAGCGGCAATCGGGTGCGTGGGTCCCGCAGGCTCGGTCACGGAGCTTCGGACCTGGTCGCAAGCGTGCCGGCGGCGGCCCGCTCGTGACCCCGTAGCTGGGCTCTTAAAGGCAATGTACAGGTACGTGCCTGTGCCCAGATATGCCCTTCTGCCGATGTATATCGGCATGAAGGGGTCCTTAAGTGGTTAACAGTGACCAAACCTGATGGCCCAGGAAGGTGATCCTGAAAATTTGTCAAACGCTCCATCTCAAAATATATCAGCATAACTTTTATTTTAGCGGCTATTTATGCAAAAAATACTTTAAACCCCAGGTTTATCATACCACACCATTGGGATCAGTTCTGCCCATACATCTCAATTGTTTGCTGATATCATGATAAAAGGGACAGAGCAATTGCTACTGATGCCGAAAGACCAGTAATCCTAGCCAATTTTTTGTCTCATTTGCCGCTCCATTACATCCGCAGAAGGTGGAATTATACTGTAAAGAGCCCGGCATTTCTCTCTAAAATCATATGGTAATGTATGAGCGGTGGTATGGGCACTGTGCAGAGCTGCATCTCCATCATGATGTTCTGTACACTGATTGTATGAAAAATATCAAATGACATCGCAAATTAGTTTCTCATAAATATGTAGAGTAGCATTAGACCAAAATAGGCTATTACAAGCAAGCCTTTTCCTCATGCAAGCTTAGCGTGCACCGTACTGCCTTTTAAACAGAATCTCTCTATTTTTTTTAAATGTTCATTATAGTGTGCATTACTTTCTGGCTTGTGCTCATATCCCAAGGAGGAGTCATTATGGCAAGCATTAAAACCACAGCGAGTGGAGGGAGGGCAGCAAGGAAAAGGATTAGATTTCCTTGGGGTTTTATAAATCTTTAGTTATGGCTTTGAGAGGTGAAACTGTAGCGCTGGATTGTGCTCAGCATCTCTTCCAAAATGTGACAGTCGACGTCCCTTTGTGATTTATGGGACCACTAACATTTTATTAAGTTAGTATGGCCAAGAAGATCAATCACTTTGAGATGGTACTGTACTGAAGACGGACGTTGTGCATTCTAAATCTCTTTACGTGCATTTATGTCATTAAAAGTTTTAAAAACATATAGAGGGGAAAAAAAAAATGAAAAAATAAAATACAATTAAAGTGTATTTAAAGCCAATATTTCTTTTGGTTTGGATAAAGTAGAAACTGGCCAGAACCTTTGTCAGGCAAGACGAAGGAAAAAACAGAAGTGCCAGACCAAATGTTGAGAGGCTGTAAAAAGTTTATTTCTTCATAAAACATCTAAAGGACTTTAAAATGTTCATAATTTCTTAACCCAGTCAAGCCCAAGATGGGTTTGAATTAGGGATGAGCTTCGAGCTTCGCAGCAAATTCGAGAAGCTGCAGAACACCCTGGAAAAGTCTATGGGAGAAATTTAATTTAAAGGCTAATATGCATGGTGTTGCCATAAAAAGTGTTTGGGGACCTGGGTCCTGCCCCAGGGGACATGTATCAATGCAAAAAAAGTTTTAAAAAATTGGCCGTTTTTTCGGGAGCAGTGATTTAAAAAATGCTTAAGGTGAAACAATATTTCTTTAAATTTCGTAAACCTGGGGGGGGGGGTGTATAGTATGCCTGTAACGCAGTGCTTGTTTAACGTGCTTAGAACTATCCCTGCACAAAGTGTAATTTCTGAAGGAAAAAAGTCATTTAAAATCACTGCTCCTGAAATTTCTGAAGGAAAAAAGTCATTTAAAATCACTGCTTCTGAAAAAACTGCAGTTTTAAAACTTTTTTTTTATTGATACATGTCCCCAGGAGCAGGACCCAGGTCCCCAAACGCTTTTTAGGACAATAACTTGCATATTAGCTTTTAAAATTAGCACTTTAGATTTCAAAAATTCGAGTCCCGTAGACTTTAATGGGGTCCTAAAGTTCACACAAACTTTTGGTGTATTCGCAGGTTCTGGTGCCAACCGAACGGGGGGGGGGGGGGGGGTTGTGTTCGGCTCATCCCTAGTTTAAGTGTTTACCAGCAATTTTAAACCCCTGGTGCAGGAAGCCCACAGGAACTTCTGAAATGTGGTGGCTTGTCCTTTGTCCATCTTATGATGGTCTCACAACATTTGGTCTGGTGCTCTTGATGTTTTTTCCAAGCGAGAAATATGTCACAAACACACCAAGGATCTCCAGAAGAGAACCAAACCTTTATTCAGTGATCATGTCATAGTTACAAAAGTGATAATCAGGACCCCTGCCCTTAGTTGGCTAAAATGTCCTGGAGATATCAATTCCCTGCTGACTTCTTTCTTGTGGGGTACTGTAACGGAACCCCAAATGGGACAGGGGTTAACGCCGTTTAACATATTTCATTCCGAACCCAAGACAGCATGTCGACACTCCACAGTCAGGCAAACGAACCCCAATAACGAGACACCGCTCTGAGGTTCAAAACGAATAGCCTCTTTAATGAGAAAATCAGGCTCTTATATACAGTTAGAGGAGGTAACCAGAACATCATGTACATGAGCTAATTAACTAATCATTTACCCAGACAAGGTGACTCCGAGACATGACCCCTCAAGGTAGACATCCCAGCTCCTCTCACCTGCTATACAATACACATTATTTTAGTAGACATCATTTACATGAGCTAATTAACTACCGCTGATTAGTCAGACATCTGACCTTTGGACTTTCTGCTAACTCACAATACACATTTATCATCAATAGCCCTTCACACAATACAGGGTCAATTAGCGCCACAAAATGGAAGATACTTCAGAAGCCATAATAGATTCCTAACAGTATGCGTTCCCACATTGAATGAGTCACTCTTTCAATTAACCTGTTGAGTTCAGAATCAACAACCTGTAAATAGTTCTTTAATTACAGACCAATGTTAAAGCAATACAAAATATGTCCATTATTTCCTGGCTCATACTTTGTAAGAGCTTCTGGATTCTACGGGCCCTCTCGTTACAGGTACCAAGGCAGCTAGGGTCTCCATGGAACTTTCACAGCTACCAGTGAATAGAGGGGGACTGGTGGTGCCTGACCTCTGCCTCTATTACTTGGCCTTGCAGTTGCGGTTGAAGCAGCAGTGGTAAATTCCTATGAAACCTTACTGAACTTATTTTTTAGGGGGGAGATGCTCAAATCTGCTAAGCGAATCCTAGGGATCTGTATGAAACATATAGCGGATACTCCTCTCCATCTGTCACCCAATGCCCCACTGTGGTTTAACCCATGCTTGAAAGAATTTTTCCAATTAGAAGATGGCCACGGATGGGTCAAATTTGGCCTTGTGTATCTCCATCAACTATATGATGATGGTGACTTGAAATCCTATGCACAATTGAAGAGAGACCTGGATATCCCAGAGACATGGGCCTTCCAGTTCACTAGATTGAAATATGCTGCCTGCACAAAATTCCAATTAGGACTCCATTGGGTCAGCTCCTTCAGTCTAACACACCACACCACCGATCATCGTGTTGTGGGACCCCAGCATGACATCAAATGATGCCCTGTCAGGATAATACAACAGCTTTCCGGACGTCATTCTGCTATATGTCAGGGAAAGGGAACTGCGTTCCTGCTGTGAAAAAAGTGCAGACTTTTACCTATAGGAAAGCCTATAATAAAGCTTACCTATAATTACTGTACATATCTACTAAACGTGTGCCTCCCCCCAGACCATTCCTTCAGAGTCCTGTACCTTAAGTGTCAGCTCCCATGTGAGTGACGTCATCGTGGGTCCGGCCACTTACACAGATGGGCTCCATGAACCCGGAAGGAAGAGTGGGTGAAGATAGAAGCCCTCTCATCAGTGAAAGCGCAATGCTGGAGGGCTTCGTTTTCAGGGACGTTTCCCATAATGTATGCGGTGCATACAAATGCATTAAGGAAAGAAAAACAGAAAACTGCGCTAAACCAGAAATAGATTAAATTAAAATATACAAACTAAAAAGCTGCGGCAGTCGTGTGAAAACACAAAGTAATACAAAATGGCAAAGCCGCGCTCATCAAAACAAAAGGATAAAAAAAATTATGATAGAGGACTGCTGAGCAGTAATTTGCTGTGTTAAAGCCAATGCTATAACCTAGGCATAAAGTAACATGTAGAGGCTCTCCTAGGAATAAAACTTCAAAAGAAAAAAGAGTACATGAATGACTTGTATCCTAATGGTGGAATAGCATAAACGTTCATATAGTCCTTGTGTTAGAATTTAGACTTAAAGAACCCAATATCAGGAGGCAAAACGGCAATACATCATAATGATTCACTCCACCACAGTGACGAGATGTTGACAACAAAGTGATCCCTTCACCAGAATAAGGGGGGGCTGCTTACCAGAGGGCAAGCTCAATGAAGCGATTGGCTATAGCCCAGCTGCGGCCTTTAAGATCTTGTATGGTTCCTGGATATAACTTCCAGCGGCGAGCGAGGTTTAACAGTGCTCACGGATGGCGAAATATGGGTGGAGAGAGAAGGATGGACCAATAGTGTAATTCCGTTTACCAAAACAGGTTTATTAAAACATAAAATGATACTCACAATTTAGCAAAGCATCACAGGCATATAAAACAAATCGCCGGCCGGCAAACAAAGCGGAGCCCTTCCTCCGTGCGTGCGTGGTGACGTCACTGCGTGTCTTCCCAGACGCGTTTCGTCATCAAAGGGACGTTCTCAATGGGTAGGGCTATCGCAGTAAGTCACCAATTAAATACTCGATCCTCAATGTGAAGTGCATAACAACCGCGGCCGCGGCCGCCATCTTAAGTATGGTATAGCTGCCCATACCTCGCGTTTGGAAGGATGTCACCACAGAATGGGGCAGATATTCAACTTACGCTAAAAGCACAAACAAAAATTTATAGAAGAAAACAAACCTTCATCCAAATACCAAAGCAATTAAGCCCTAGTCGGGATAGAGTGAAGGTCTAAATGTGTAGCATAAAAAGTATTCGTGGAAAGATTATATCTAGCAATCAGTCCATAGTGGACTGCTAAACCTAGATAGATATAATGACACCTGCAACTGCTGTTAAGTCTGGCGCCCTCCATAGAAACAATAAAGGAATGCCACCCTGGCTTTTGGAAGCAGATCAGGATTATACTGGAGCTTAATGGCGCGGAGTTCGCTAAGGGTACATGAATTTAATCTTAACCCCTAGCCTCCCACCTAAAAAATAGCACACTCTCATTCTACCTCGACCTATATGTGCACAGGATATTAACTCCGTAAAAATAAGTGGGTAGGTGAAAAATGTGGATATGGATCTCTAACATAATATTATATGCATAAAGATCATGTGCATAAACAGTTAATTAATTAAATGAAACTATAAACTTAATAAATACTAAAATTTAATAAAAATGAAAAGTGTATATTTATAATTTATTTTAAATGAGGGGGAAATATATATGTATCCTACCGACTCAGAATGATCCCAGGTCAACAGGTCTACAGACATATCTACTCCTGTTGGCCATACTAAATTAGTACAGGCCTAGATAATTTATTAAACTAATCGTGCCCTACAATTCAACCATAGTGAACGCTAGATGCATAAAAGGTGGGCCTTTCTTCAATTATAGTGAGGCCGTGCTCCTATTTACAGGGTAGTGCTTACAAACTAAGAAATAATAATAATAAAAAATATAAAAAATATATAAAAGTTGATAATGGGAGGATCCCAAACAGAGGTCCCTTCTAATCTTAACAGATTGTGTTAAGTCCATTTTTAATTTATAACTTATATACCTATTATAAGTGCCCCAGTGCTATATCTTAATAGTTCTAGAAGGGAGGAAAAAAAAAGCTGAACGCTAAAAATTCCAAACCATATAAAGAGAAGACGGTTCCAAAAAACGCCTCTGTTGGTGCACTTCACAGTGAGTTTACAGAGATATAGTAGGATACTATGCGTTATTAATAAATGCATTGATGTCAGTCTCTATATTCAACCCATAGGGGGTATAGGTCTTAAGTCGATATATCCACCCCATTTCCATCTTTGAAATTTCCCTAACTAAGTGACTCCCCCTCCAATGGGGTTTGAATTTGTCTATTCCCAAGAAGAGGGTGTTAGACGGGTCTCGATGGTGTTTAAGTTTATAATGATTGGAGACAGAGTGATCCTTGAAACCCGACAAAATGTTTGTAATATGTTCGTTCACTCGAACTTGAAAGGCCCTTTTAGTACGGCCCACATATTGTAGACCGCATGGGCATTGCAGAAGGTAAACCACACCTGTGGATGCACAAGTGATACATGGCCTAATCTTGTGTTCTCTACCTGTGACTGTAGAGGAAAAAACAGTCACACACCTATGTGGGTTTGAGCTCAGACTGCAGACTCTACACCGTCTGCACTTATAGTACCCCTGTAATTGGTTGAAAAATCCAATCCCCCTATTAGGAGGATCAATCACGTTTTGTGCAACCATGTTTCTTATGGACTGAGTCCCTCTGAACACAACACAGGGTTTGGGGGGGTAGGATGCCCTTCAACAAGGGGTCATTCCTGGCTATATGCCAATGTTTGTTTATCAAATGAGAAACAGCCCTATGCTGTACAGAGTATGTAGTGATAAACGGTACCCCTTCGGGGGATTTTACCCCTTCTTCAGTCACCTTATCACGCAAAAGGTCTTCCCTCAGAGTGCCACGAACTTCGGATACTGCCCTCCGTAGTTCATCCCGAGAGTAGCCCTTTTCTAAGAAGCGGTTAGTTAAGATGGAGGCTTGGTTGTCAAACTGTCCAAGATCGGAGCAGTTCCTCCTCAATCTGAGGTATTGGCTTTTAGGGACAGCTCTAAGCCACGGTTCGTGATGGCAACTACCTTTCGGAATAAAGGAATTCCTATCGGTCTCTTTAAAGAAGGTAGATGTAATAAATGTTCCCTCTTTGACCTCAATCTTAAGATCCAAGTAGTGTACTTCAGTCTGACTCGCTTCATATTTTAATTGAATTCCCCTTTGATTATTGTTGAGGGACTCAATGAACATGGCCAGTTCATGCTGTGCCCCTACCCATAGGAGGAGGATGTCATCTATATACCTAGCCCACAGGACCACCTGGGGCAGGTCTCCTGAGTAGATGACATCCTCCTCCCATTTGGCCATAAACAAATTGGCCAAACTGGGGGCATATTTAGCCCCCATAGCGACCCCCGTATCTTGTTTATAGAAATTATGGTCAAACCAGAAGTAGTTTGAGGCGGCCGCAAATTTAAGTAGGGACATTACAAACTCGATCTGTTTTGTCTCCAATCCTGAATCTCTCATTAGGAAGCACTGAACGGCTTCAAATCCCAATCGGTGGGGGATTATTGTATATAAAGAGGCTACATCTATGGTTACCATCCACATGTCAGGAGTCGGGCTACATCCAGACAGAATATTAATAATATGTCTGGAATCCTTGACATATGAAGGAACCTTTTTCACCAGTGGCTGAAGATAAAAATCCACATATCTGCCCACCCGGGACGTGATGGAATCGATACCACTTACTATAGGGCGACCCGGGGGGCAGATTGGGTCCTTATGCAGCTTCGGTAAATAATAAATAGTAGGTGTACGGGGGGCCTTAGGCAAGAGGTATAGTTTCTCATTGAAGGACAAAATGCCTTCATGGTAACCCTTCCACAAAAGAACCTCCAAATCCTTTTTAAACCTTCCTTTAGGGTCACTAGGTAAGACAGTGTAAGTGTCTTTGTCGTCCACTATTTTGTGCATTTCTCTGAGGTAATCCACTCTGTCCAAAATGACAATCCCCCCCCCTTTGTCAGCTGGTCTAATCACCAATTCCTTATTTGTACATAAGGAGTCTAGACCTTCCTGGAGGGTTTTATTAAGTCTGGCCTTCTTAATTTCGATAGCCTCCAGGTCCCTGACCAGCACATCCCGAAAGACTTTCAACGATGGAGCCAGACCCCCTGGAGGGTTGAATAAGGATGCATTCCTCAAACCTGAATGCATATATCCATTGGTAGGTGTAGTATTAACATATGCCCCATTCTGTGGTGACATCCTTCCAAACGCGAGGTATGGGCAGCTATACCATACTTAAGATGGCGGCCGCGGCCGCGGTTGTTATGCACTTCACATTGAGGATCGAGTATTTAATTGGTGACTTACTGCGATAGCCCTACCCATTGAGAACGTCCCTTTGATGACGAAACGCGTCTGGGAAGACACGCAGTGACGTCACCACGCACGCACGGAGGAAGGGCTCCGCTTTGTTTGCCGGCCGGCGATTTGTTTTATATGCCTGTGATGCTTTGCTAAATTGTGAGTATCATTTTATGTTTTAATAAACCTGTTTTGGTAAACGGAATTACACTATTGGTCCATCCTTCTCTCTCCACCCATATTTCGCCATCCGTGAGCACTGTTAAACCTCGCTCGCCGCTGGAAGTTATATCCAGGAACCATACAAGATCTTAAAGGCCGCGGCTGGGCTATAGCCAATCGCTTCATTGAGCTTGCCCTCTGGTAAGCAGCCCCCCCTTATTCTGGTGAAGGGATCACTTTGTTGTCAACATCTCGTCACTGTGGTGGAGTGAATCATTATGATGTATTGCCGTTTTGCCTCCTGATATTGGGTTCTTTAAGTCTAAATTCTAACACAAGGACTATATGAACGTTTATGCTATTCCACCATTAGGATACAAGTCATTCATGTACTCTTTTTTCTTTTGAAGTTTTATTCCTAGGAGAGCCTCTACATGTTACTTTATGCCTAGGTTATAGCATTGGCTTTAACACAGCAAATTACTGCTCAGCAGTCCTCTATCATAAATGCATTAAGGCTTTTCCTTGCAGGTTGCAAAAAAAACACAGCATTTTACTACCACTTTAATATTATTATTTTTTTGCTCTCTTCCTATTGATTAGCTGTGGGTATAGGATTCTGTATATAGACGGTTTCCTGGACTTCGAAACAGAGTCTATCTATCTATCTATCTATCTATCTATCTATCTATCTATCTATCTATCTATCTATATCTATATCTATATATCTATATCTATCTATCTATATATATACTGTATATATATATATATATATATATATATATATATATATATATATATATATACACACAGTATATACACATACACACACTTATATATAAGATATACAGATGCATTCTCTAATGATGATGGACTTCCAGCCAGGACAATCCAATAACAAAATCCACATCTACCTTCCAACTTTTCGTGTTGTTTATTTAGGATTTCTTTTATTGTCTTCAGTGTGTGCCAAATTGGCAACAACCTATAAAGAACGAGAGGAAAAGCATAATGCTGTTCTACAAGAGCAATAGGAAAAACTTTCCCACAGTGCAATCACAGTGACATTTCCACTCCTGAGAGCCGTGTGTGACATCTCCGTTCCCATATGTTGGGACGGTGAAATATGTGACATGTCATTTCCAGCAGATATCACATTTTTATGCTGCAAATGTAATGCAGACCATAATCCAGACAGCACCGGAATGTATTCCAGTCCTTTAAATAATTACACATCTCCAGCCAAGACTTTTGCAGATATGTGCAAATATGGTTTTCACAGAGCAAAATCTGGTGTAGAGTTCAAAATGTTTTTTCCAAGGCGGATGATTGAATCTGTTTGTAATTAAGGGTACTTTGTGCCTTTCTGCCCATAGTGATTCTGGTCGGAAGGCTTTTGCCATTATTTTTTTCTGTAATGCTAAAAGTATTCAGTACAGTCTAGTAATCCATTGTTCTCTATACATTGACTTTTAAGCCTCGTACACAAGATCAGATTTTCCGACAACAAATGTGTGATGGCAGGGTTTTTGTCGGAAAACCTGACCATTTGTATGCTCCATCGTACGATTGTTGTCGGATTTTCCGACAACAAATGTTTTATAGCATGCTTTCAAATTTTCCGACAACAAATATATGCCTTCGGATTAGCTGATCGTGTGTACAGAAGTCCATCTGAAAAAAGCCAAAGTACAAACACGCATTCTCCGGACCAATGCTAAACATAAGACATTAGCAGAAGTTGCCCAAAGGGTGGCGCCAAAGAGCTGGCTGACAAAGTTCTGCCATCTGTATGCATACCAAGTTCACAGCAAATGCTCTTCACACAAAATTCCACGGATTTGTCTGATGGAAATCTGATCGTGTGTACAATGCTTAAAACTGACCTTACCGAAAATTGCAAGCCCAGTTAAAACAACTCACTCCTATGTAATCACTACTAGACATGTGCAGGCTGTAAAATGTTGTGTTCGCTTTCCGAAGGCATTCGTTAATTGAAGAATTATTTTGGATG
Source organism: Rana kukunoris (assembly GCA_029574335.1). Taxonomy (NCBI): domain Eukaryota; kingdom Metazoa; phylum Chordata; class Amphibia; order Anura; family Ranidae; genus Rana; species Rana kukunoris. The sequence continues at coordinate 183,842,613 of CM056059.1, forward strand.
CATTCGTTAATGGAATCAATTCTTTTTGGAATTAGTTTTGTATCTTTAACATTTGTTTTGTTTATTCGGTTTCATTGAGAAGAAACGGTTTTTACCACTTCAGCCCCCAAAGGATTTGCCCCCTTAATAGCCAGCCCATTTTTATCGATATGACACTGCCTCGTTTTAACTGATAATTGCGCGGTCGTGCGGCGCTGTACCCAAAATGTACGTCCTTTTTTCCCACAAATAGAGCTTTCTTTTGGTGGTATTTGATCAACTTTGCGTTTTTATTTTTTTTGCGCTATAAACAAAAAAGCGACAATTTGGAAAAAAAGTTACTTTTTGCTATAAAAAATATCCTCAAAAAACTATACAAAAACACCTTTCTTCCTCAGTTTAGGCCAATATTTATTCTTCTACATATTTTTGGTAAAAAAAAATAAAAAAAAATCGCAACAAGTGTATATTGCTTAGTTTGTGCAAAAGTTGTAGCGTCTACAAAATAGGGGATAGGTTTATGGCATTTTTATTATTATTACTTTTTACTAGTAATGGAGGTGATCTGCGATTTTTGGAGGGACTGCGACATTGCGGTGGACAGATCGGGCACTTTTGATACGCTTTTGGGACCATTGACACTTATACAGCGATCAGAGCTAAAAATAGCCACTGATTACTGAATAAATCTCATTGGAATCTCATCCGACACCTCTTCTGCCTCCCCTTCTGGGAGACACACAGGTCCCAGAAGACAGCAGGAACCAGTGGGACCACACAACGCGATTCGCACATGCGCAGTAGGGAACCCGGAAGTGAAGCCACAAGGCTTCACTTCCTAAATTCCTTTACGGAAGATGGAATCGGCAGCACCCGAGAACCGAGGGACAGAACGGCTTCGTGTTGCCGATATCCCAGGCGCCCTGGACAGGTAAGTTTCCTTATTTTAAAAGTCAGAAGCTGCAGTATTTGCTGCTGCTGACTTTTAAAAAATTAATAAAATTGTCGGAACTCCGCTTTAAGCTCAAAACAAATATATTATAATAAAGTATTATGCCATTAACTGATTCAAACAGGGATTCCGCTTCTACTCCATCTTGCATATGTTTTGCAGTGCAGCCATATGTACTCGTCATGCCAAATGTTTATTAATGCATATTTTATGTATTGCACTCCGTTGTTTGCAGAACCTGTTTATGCAGTGCCATGGGTGACAATGGCTGCATATAAATCACTGATGATATTTGTAATAAATGATAATTACAAAGGGACTAGTGTGCTGTGTAATTAAGAAGAGTTAGGAGGAGCTTTTCTAAGTCCCAGCAGCACAGGCAGGGAGCTTAGCAAATCTAGCACTATATGCAAACTAAAGTTGAACTCCATGCAGATATAAAACATTTAATCCAATTAGGTATTCATTAAAAATTAATCAAATTTGGTTTTAAATACAACTCTGTCTGTCTTTACAATAGCTTCCTGCAAACCCCTGCAGAGCAACAGCCAAAGAAGTTCTCTGTTGCTTTGAGCAATGCTGCAGAGCATAGGGATGGCCTGGTCCATCTTTTGATGCCCTTTCTTTTTCCAATCAGCAGGCCAGCATTGGACACCTATTGGGCACCGTAGATTATTGACTTGGCTATGTAATCTGGTGGGAATGTGGAAATCACAAGACAGGGACACAGAAATAAAGCTTTGGGTAGACCAGATTGTTCACATAAAGTAATGTGCAAAAGTTTTAGGTAGGTGTGAAGAAATGCTTAAAAAGTAGGAAAGGTTTCAAAAATATATATCTATGTATTGTGTTTATTTTTCTCAATTTACAAAATGCAACTTGAGCAAAATCTAAACAAAATCAATATTTGATGTAACTACCCCTTGACTTTAACCGCTTGCCGACCAGCCGCCGCAGTTATACGGCGGCAGGTCAGCTCTCCTGGGCGAGAGCCCATAGCTCTACGTGGGGACTTTCGCGGCCACTAGGGGGCGCGTGCGTGCCGCCGCCGGCCGGTGCGCGCGCCCCCCGCTCGCCCCCGAGTCCCGCACGCGTGCCCGGCGGGTACGATCGCCGCCGGGCATGCACGCTCGTTCGGTACAGTTTGTATAGCATTAATTGCTATAAAAATGCCAATGGTCCCAAAAATGTGTCAAAAGTGTCCGATGCGTCCGCCAATATGTCTCGGTGCTGAAAAAAAAAACGCTGATCGCCGCCATTACTAGTAAAAAAAAATATTAATAAAAATGCCATAAAACTAACCCCTAATTTAGAAACGCTATAACTTTTGCGCAAACCAATCAATAAACGCTAATTGCGGATTTTTTTACGAAAAATAAGTAGAAGAATACATATCGGCCTAAACTGAGGAAAAAAACGTTTTTTTTATATATTTTTTGGGGATATTTATTACAAAAAAAAGTAAAAAATATTGCATTTTTTTCACAATTGTCGCTCTATTTTTGTTGATAACGCAAAAAATAAAAACCGCAGAGATGATCAAATACCACCAAAAGAAAGCTCTATTTGTGGGAAAAAAAGGATGCTAATTTTGTTTAGGAGCCACGTTGCATGACCGCGTAATTGTCAGTTAAAGCGACGCAGTGCCGAATCGCTAAAAGTGCTCTGGTCATTGGACAGCAATATGGCCTGGGGCTAAAGTGGTTAAAACAGCATCAATTCTTGCACACAGTTTTTGAAGGAAATTGGCAGGTAGGTTGTTCCAAACATCTTGGAGAACTAACTAGATATTTCTCTGTGCAGATCTCCAGCTCCTCCCGTACCCTTGCTCCCTTCTATCAGAATTCACACAGCCCCCTTTACATCAGAGTTCACACAGCCCCCTTTAAATTAGAGTAAAAAAAGAGAGAGAGAAGGGTTCCCCAAATGGGCTTTTAGGCAGCAATATAAAAAAATATAGAAGTATTGTATAGGTTATATACAACAGTATTTATTGCCAAAATCCCCGATACCCACATGAGTTAGAACAAGTTGGAACATTTGTATAAATAAAATAAAGGTCAACATTCCTGAATACAGTATGCATAGATAATACATATACAGTTTTGTATCGTTGAGCCCCGACGCGCTTCAACCAAAATAATAAATAAAATTTAAATTTAAATTAGAGTCTGCCTAGCCCCCCTTACAACAGAATCGGTCCAGCCCCCCTTACATCAGAGTCCACACAGCCCCCTTTACATCAGAGTTCAAACAGCCCCCTTTACATTAGAGTCTGCCCAGCCCCCCTACATCAGAGTCGGCCCAGCCCCCCTTACATCAGAATTCACAAAGCCCCCTTACATCCACACTTGCAGAGCTCCCCTTACATCAGTGTCTGCACAGCCCCCTTTACAATGCCTGGGACCAGACAAGGACTGTAGTCATTTGGAAAATCTAACATTTAGGCACCTCATCGACTTAGCGATGAGCTTTAACACTGTGCAGTAAAATACAGAGCTCCTCTGAGAAAATGCTGTCCCGTGTCACTACACACTGTAACTTGGTAGATGTTGCATTAGGAGGGACGTGCTGAGCCAGTGTTCCTCTGTTACTTTCCTACTTTCCCTTAGTAGGCAGATGCCTACAGGTTCCTTCATGTTAAAAGGTTGAGAAAGTCTACTTTATTATAATATACTAAAATCTTGAAAGTAACAACAACAAACCGAAGCAAATTTAGCGCACAAGTAGAATTTCAAGGCAAATGGTGTTCTTGCAGATTTGTAACTGAGGCAGGAGGTGGAAATAGATGGCTGTCAGAAAAACAACTGGAGGAAAATAACAATCTGGATACATATTTTTAGGGCTGGGCTCAGCCCTTCTTTCTCTGAGCTGGCCCCTCATCTGTTGGCTAATTACCAGCTCATATCTCTCCACAGTGACTCACCTGTTGATGATCCTGCTCATCAGTTCTGCCTACTTAAGCCTTCCAGTTCAGTTGCTCTCTGCCTTCGCCTTGGTCAACATCACAGAGACTTTCTCCTGCGTTCCTGTTGAAGACTTGCTTGGCTGACATCCCTTCTGGCTCCTGATTCTGCTTGCTGTTCTACGTTTAAATCTGTCTCTCTGACTTTGGCTTGGCTGATTATCCGATCCAGTTGTTGAACTCTGGCTAAGTTTTGACTACGCTTACGCTGTGTGATTTAACTGTACTCCAGTCTCAGTCTGATTCATGGTATCTGACACATATCCAGTCAGGATAAAAATAACAGGATACCAATAAGTTTCATCAGGAACTTTTGGTCAGGCATTGCCCCAGTGGTTCAAGCAGTGTTTGAAATGTACACAGCAGTAAAGCTCCAAATACAGCAGTCCTTGGTTGCTTCAGGAGAGCGTGTAGCTGTGAATGAATTGTCATCTGACATACACTCATTAGTGCTTCAGACTTGGTAGGCTTCCTCTTTAGGGAACTCAAGGTCACAAAACCTGACACTGCACAAAAGGGTCAAAATGTGGAGTCTCCTGATGCCCATGCATGAAGACATAATTATCCCGGTCTTCATGCATGAACAGTGTCAATAAATAACAGTTAGATTACTTTCCTAGCAACTGGTAGGCTTTGTTTTTCCTGCTGCTAGAGAACTCATAAAATGAATGGAAGATGTTGACTGATGGCTAGAGGGGCACCTAGACAATTAATAAACAAGGGCCAAGTGCCCAAGATGGTGTCACATTATGGCTAACAGAAGGAAAGGTTTATACCTTTATGTATTGTGTTTTTTTTTTTAACTATCAGTTTATTTAAAATTTTCCATATTACCCAACAACAGTAACGAAAAAGGAATGTCATGGATTACATTCCACAATGACAGTAAAGAGTTCAGAAGTGAGGGGTTCCAGAACAGTAGACAAGGGTTTGAGTAATATAAACAGAGCAACAGTCATAAAGGATCAATGGTAATGGGCAAATACAGCGTAACAGTACAAATATTTTCGTAGCATGGGTTGTCAGCATCCATGCCAAGACAAGTAATTTGCACCCCTAATGGACATTTAGCGCTCCCCGAGTCCCTTCCACTCATACAGTATTGAAACCCCTTATGGTACATTTTAGGATGTGCCACTCTCTCTTTGTTCTCCTTTCTTTCTCTATCGTAATCCCCCCCCCCCATCCCTCTCTCTAGCCTTCTTTCCCTTATTCTTTCTTTCTCTTTTCTTTGTTCCTCCTTTTCCTCTTTTTCTCTCCCTTCAATGTATTCTCTATTTTATTCCTTCTCTTACTCCTTGGTGGGGAGTGGGGGTAATGGGATGAGTGGCAGTGCTGGCGGGTAGTTGGGATGCGTGGCAATGCTGGGGGGAGTTCTGATCAGCCAACTTGATCAAGGTCATCTGCTGATCTGAGAACTGTAGTGGGGACTTTTAATGGCAACTATAATCACAGGCAGGGTTACTCACTGTGTCTCCGACTTTGTGGTGTCTCGTAGCAGTGACACCTATGCCAAAATCAGGAGATAGGGTGGTCTCCTTCAGCCCCTCCCACTTTACATTACTCACCAGTCAGCTGACCTATAGTCTCTGTCCACCAGTCATGGCGTGAACTGAATGGACGGCTGCAAAGAGGCCGAGTGGGTGGCCGTGGGCACCAGGAACACCCCAGCTGGGAAGCCACAGGCTCCAGGAACAGCTCTGCTAGGCAGCCGCAAAAAGGCTGGGAGAGCGGTGCAGGTTTTAGGAACAGCCCAGGATTCGTTGACCCCTGGCAAATCCTCATTCACACCCGAAAGGGGTCCCGAACCCCAGGTTGAGAACCACTGGATTAGACGTTTCTCTATGGTGTATGGAAATGCTGGGTTAGTATTAGTGATGAGCGGAATACGCCATATTCGATTTCGCGATATTTCGCGAATATTTCAAAGAATATTCGCGAATATTCGTAAATTTTGAATATTCGTGATATTTTATAAAAAAAAAAAAATTGCGAAATTTCGCCAATGCAAAATTTCGCTAATGCGAAATTTCGCTATTTTTTTTTTGTGTGACTTTTAATATCGAATATTCGTGATATTTAAAAAAAAAATTCGCTATTTTTTTTTGGATAAAATATCACGAATATTCGATATTTACGAATATTCGCTATATTTTATAAAAAAAAAACAATTGCGAAATTTCGCTAATGTGAAATTTCGCTAGTGCGAATGCGAAAATGATTGCGAATTTGATTGCGAAATTTGAAAAAAATACGAATATTCGCCGCGATATTCGAGTTATTCGCGAATACTCGAATATGCAATTTTCGTAGCGAATATTCGCAATGCGAATATTCGTGAGCAACACTAGTTAGTATTAAATATCAGCATTAAGGAGGATGTTAGATGGGAGTAGGAGATTGTTATTACAGTATGTTGAAGTCAGGCTTGGGTCTGCAAGCCATAGGTCCCATTTCTTAAGGAATTTGGGTCCTTAATGTATTGTTTATGTATCAAGTTCGAAACTGTAGAAATATGGAAAGTTGTGCTTCAACACCTCTAATGCCGTGTACACACGATCGTTTTTTCCGATAAAAAAGTCTCATGGACTTTTTCATCTGAGAAATCGATCGTGTGTGGGCCCCACTTTTTTCCATCAGTGTAAAAAAATAGAACCTGTTTTAAATTTTTCCGATGACAAAAAAAACGATAGTAAATTCCGATCGTCTGTGTGGAATTCCATCGGGGAAAAACCCACGCATGCTCAGAATCAAGTTGTCAAAATGCTCGGAAGCATTGAACTTCATTTTTTTCATCTCCTCGTAGTGTTTTACATCACCGCGTTTTGGCACGGTCGGAATTTAGTCTGATAGTGTGTGTATGCAACACTGATGAAAGTCTGCTTCATCGGATAGCCAACGAAAAATTCCATTGGATATTATTCCATCAGAAATCCAATCGTGTGTACACGGCATCAGATGTCTCATAAAAATATATCAGTAATAAGGTATTCTACCTTGTTAGCCGTTGATTAATGCAGAAAGTTGGGAGTTTAAGTGATACCCTTTATTGGATAACTTAAAGGGGTTGTAAAGGTTCATCTTTTATTTTCTAAATTGGTTCCTTTAAGCTAGTGCATTGTTGGTTCACTTACCTTTTCCTTCCATTTCCCTTCTAAATGTTTTTTTTCTTTGTTTGAATTTCTCACTTCCTGTTTCTCCTCAGTAAGCTTTCCACCATCATCCGAGCGGTGGAAAGTCATTTAGAACAGCTTACTGAGGAGGAACAGGAAGTGAGAAATTCAGAGAAAGAAAACAAAGAAAAGAAAACATTTAGAAGGGAAATGGAAGGAAAAGGTAAGTGAACCAACAATGCAATAGCTTAAAGGAACCTATTTAGAAAATAAAAAACAAACCTTTACAACCCCTTTAAGGTGTCAGCTTTTGGGATAACTTCGATCCCTGCCTAAACTTTTATAAAGCCAGAAGAAGGAATCTTTCCCAAAAGCTTGCATCTTTATTAAAGGGGTTGTAAACCTTTATGTTTTTTTTTTCCTTAATGCATTCCTTAACCCCTTCCTTACCAGCCCATAGGGGAATCGCGTCATGGCGATCCCCTCGCCGATGAGACTGGACGTTGCACAACGGGCACCCGCCGATGAGACTGGACGTTGCACAACGGGCACCCGCGATTTCCGGCAAACACGTCAGGAGTGTGGATCTGTGTGTGTAAACACACAGATCCACCTCCTGTCAGCGGTGAGGAGACTGATGTGTGTTCCCAGTACAGGGGAACACACATCGATCTCCTCCCCCTGTGAGTCCCCCTCCCCCTACAGTTAGAACATACTTTAGGACACATTTTAACCCCTTCAGCGCCCCCTAGTGTTAACCCCTTCCCTGCCAGTCACATTTACACAGTAATCAGTGCAGTTTTATAGCACTAATCGTTGTGTAAATGTGAACGGTCCCAAAAATGTGTCAAAAGTGTCCGATATGTCCGCCGCAACGTCACGGTCACAAAAAAAAAAAAACGCAGATCCCCGCCATTACTAGTAAAAAAAATAAAATAAAAATGCCATAAATCTATCACCTATTTTGTAGACGCTATAACTTTTGCGCAAACCAATCAATATACGATTATTGCGTTTTTTTTTTTACCAAAAATACGTAGAATACGTATCGGTCTAAACTGAGGGGAAAAAAAGTTTTTTTAAAAAAAAATATTGTGAGATGTATTAAATAAAAAGGAAAAAATATTGTGTTTTTTTTTAAATTGTCGCTCTTCTTTTGTTTATAGCGCAAAAAATAAAAACCGCAGAGATGATCAAATACCACCAAACGAAAGCTCTATTTGTGTGGGGAAAAAAACATAATGATTTAATTTGGGTACAGTGTTGCCTGACCGCGCAATTGTCATTCAAAGTGCAACAGCGCTGAAAACTAAAAATTGGTCTGTGCAGCAAGGGGTGAAAATGCCCTGTATGGAAGGGGTTAATGCATCCTAAGGGGAAAAAACACCTTGCACCGGCCCCCCCGAGCCCCCGTTTTACTTACCTGAGCCCCGAATTTCTAAGGGGGCGACCCCGCGTCGTTCTCCCCATGCCTGATCGACTCTTCATTGTATAGATTGATAGCAGCGCAGCCATTGGCTTCCGCTGCTGTCAATCAAATCCAATGATGCGGCCGCCCGGGGGCGGGGCTATCACCGCCAATTGTATGGCACGGGAGCACGCCCGCTAGGTAACCCCCTTAAGAGAGAGCTTCCCAGAGGTGGTTAGCTCTTACAGGGAGGAGCCACGAGAGCCACCTTGGGACCCCAGAAGAGGACGATCGGGGCCACTCTGTGCAAAACAAACTGCAAAGTGGAGGTAAGTATGATATGTTTGTTATTTAAAAAAAAAAAAAAAACTTTAGTACCACTTTAACTTAAGTTATCCAATAACAGGTATCACTTAATCATTTAAAGCCGGCCTTCACTAAAAAATAAAAGTACCACTCTCGTTTATCTGATAAAAACTGAAGGCTTGAATAGGCATTAACCCAATCTGGTTTTCTGTTAAGTGTAGTGTTGGTAATAAGAACTGCAGTAAGCATAAATTAGTATGACGTAGACATACAGCTACGTAGCCATGGCAAGTAACTTGTTTCCTAGGAATGCAATAACTCAGAAACACCTTGGGACCTCCATATAGCTATGGTTAATTGTTTAATGACACAAAAAGTGCTTTATTGCCATGCACGGCAGCTAGGAATGTAGGTGAGTCTGGTGTGGCAGATTGTGAGAATATTTAATGTCCCATAAGGGCTGTGCTAGGCGTGCATTATCTTGTACTTATGAGACTTCAGTTCAGTCATGAGGGTAAAGGTTACGACTACTGGGGCACAAAGTAACATCTGGTTGTAGACCCTCACTGGAAATTCTGTCCGGCAACAGCTGGGCAGCCATTTACAACAGACTGGAACGTGACACACTAATTACCGACTTAATGTTCTGTTGACATCAGTGACTTGTAGTCTGGGCCTAGAGAGAGACGAGCTGAGCATTACTTATTTTAGAAACCATATGCAGGTCTCCTCCAATGGATAAGATCGTCTTCATGCTTCTATCAAAGTTCAACTTCTATTTCTTTAAAGCAGTGCTTCTCAATTATTTTCTGTCATGCCCCCCCCCCCCCCCTAGGAAGAAGAAAACATTTTGCGCCCACCCCCCCGCGCAACTGTAAATAGTATCATTTGTCTTTAAAATTGTTATAAGTACACCTCTGCATAACACTGTATCCACATATCCCCCCACACAGTATTGCCCTTCTTCACATATCCCCCCACACAGTATTGCCCTTCTTCACATATCCCCCCCACACAGTATTACCCATCACATATCCCCCCACACATTATTACCCCATCACATATCCCCCCACACAGTATTGCCCCCTTTACATGACCCACATCACATATCCCCCCACACACAGTATTGCCCTTCTTCACATATCCCCCCACACAGTATTACCCATCACATATCCCCCCACACATTATTGCCCCATCACATATCCCCCCACACAGTATTGCCCCCTTTACATGACCCCCATCACATATCCCCCCACACAGTATTGCCCCCTTTACATGACCCCCATCACATATCCTGCACACAGTTTTGCCCCATCACATAACCCCCCTTTTCCCCCCACAGCACAGCCCCCACTCCTCGTTCTTAATATTTCCATATATTTTTCCTCCCTTCCCTCTCCACTCCTACCTGTAACTTTTCAGCGCGGAGAGCAGGAGGCGGGACATTCGTCAAGTGAAGCCGCAGCAGCACTGGGCGGGGCGGGGAGACTTTTGGGCGAACTGGTGATTGGCTGCTAGGACCACCTCCTAGCAGCCAATCACCTGCCGTCCAACATGATAGGCTGCTACCTCTCTGGTCCTGCTGGTCAGTTCAAAAATGTCCCGCCTCCTGTCGTCCGCTCCTCTAGTGGAGGAGGCTGGGGACAGAAGCGTCTACTAAATGGCGCGATCGCCGCAGTCCGGAAGGGGGCTCGAGCCCCCCTTCATGGAGCATCGGGCCCCCCCTGTGGGGCGCCCCCACTATTTGAGAAGCACTGCTTTAAAGTGAGTTTTAAATATCTTTCAGCTCAAACAACTATTTTATTCATGAGGGCACCTATGGCGTGGATTTACTAAAGGAAAACAGACTGTGCATTTACCAAGTGCAGTTACACAAATTTTCCGCACAACTTAGTGAATGTGGTGAAGTGGCACTTTGTTTACACATGATTGAATGATGGAAATCAGCAGAGCTTCACCACATTCACTAAGCTCTGGGGAAAATGAGTGCAACTGCATATGCAAAGTACACAGTCTATTTGCTCTTAGTAAATTCACCCCTATGTATTATTCCCCGATGAATAATTCCGCGTACACACAACCGTTTTTAATGTCATGGAAAAAACAATGTTTTTCTGGACCTGATTCTTATTAAGCCTGCCTTGCATACTCACGATTGTAAAAAAAAAAAAAAATGCTCGAGCTAAGCGCGGTGACATACAACACGTACAACAGCACTATAAAGGGAAATTTCCATTCGATTGGTGACACCCTTTGGGCTGATTATGCAAATTTCCCTTCTCATAACCTGCTTTTGAGCATGCATGTTTTTTTCCCCGGCGTTAAAGCCTACACACGTCCGTTTTTCACGTTGTGAAAAACGTCGACGTGAAAGACGAGAAAAAAAAGAGCATGATCTAAATTTTTAATGCCTATTTTTCACGTAGAGAAAAATGCTCTGTAGCCTAGACACGACCAATTTAAAAAATTGCATTATTCTATTCATGAAAACCAGTCGTGTGTACGCGGCATTACATCTCCAGAAGACAGAGAGGAAGCTGGGGGAAAAATGGTTTTGAGTGGTGTCAGGCACTGGTTGGTGGTTGAAATATGGGCAGTCAAAGGTGACACATATTTCTATGTCACAATTTGATACTCAATTTTTTTTTACGCATTCAACCAACACAAAACTAGCATTCCTAGATTATCAGTAAGAAAAAAATTCTTGGCAGCAGGGCCAACTAAAACACTACGGCCATGGTGACCAACCTGTGTCTTGGGCCCACATGTGGTCCTTTGGCACTTTTTGATCAGCCCTCAGAGCCCATGCAGCCATTTTTGTTTGGGTGGCCACTCAAGACAGTGAAGGATTTTTTTTTTTTTATCCTGGCATATAGAGTACTTTTACATTGGGACGGAGGGGGGGGGGGTGTCCCTAGTTTTAGCTGTGCTTTACCATAGATTTTGCAACACTTTTTGCCGCTAGCAGGGCACCCCCGCTGGTGGCCCAACAGGCCAAGAGGCACTTTTCAAGCGCTTTACAGGTGCTATTTTTAGGGCAAAAATGCCTGAAAAGTGCCCCAGTGTGAAAGTAGCCTTACTACTACTATGCTCTACCCAAACAACATTTTTATATTTTTTTCTCCATAAATAGAACTTTCTTTTTCTGGTATTTGATCACCTCTGGGGTTTTTATTTTTTTGTGCTACAAATAAAAAAAGACCAAACATTTTGAAATAAAAAAAAAAAATTCTTTCTGTTACAAAACTTTTAAATAAGTTATTTCTCTCCTTCACTGATGGGCACTGATGAGGCTGCACAGATAGGCACTGATAAGGCAGTACTAATGGGCGCTGATGAGTTGGCACTTATATGCAGCACTGATAGGATAGCACATGCGCAGTGCACAGCCGGCTGTGAAGCCGCAAGCTGTCACAGCCGGATGCCTACACTTGCAATGCCGGTGCCGCAGAGAGGAGAGGAGCCAGGCTTTGGGCCACCGCATCACTGGACAGTGGGAAAGGCGAGTGTCTGTTTATTCTGTTTATTATACTGTTTGTAGCTGCTAACTTTTAATAAACACAGAAATGGGTGGAACTCCACTTTATGTAAATAAATGGGTAAATAAATAATACATTTAAAAAAAAAAAAAAACAACAGTAACAAAATCCTTGTTCAGACCCCACTCACACTTGTCATGTCAATTTGAACATCAAAGTCGCATGCCAAGTTGTACCCCATGTTTCCCAATCAGTACCACTCACGACTTCATAGTAGTTCATAAACTACTTTGGTAAAACCTTCATGCGAATTGAGGGACATAGACTTCAATGTTAACCCTCAAAAGTCACATGAAAGTCGCACCTGAATGTCCTAAATGCGACAGTTGTCCATTATCAGTGGTCAAAGCCAAAGTCACATCCAAGTCCTACCTATCCAAAGTCGTGTCAAAGTTGCACAACTTGGGAGTCGTACAAGTGTGAATGGAGCCTCAACCATACTTTAACCACTTGCCGACCAGCCGCCGCAGTTTTTGCGGAAGCAGGGCTCGGCTGGGCGAAACTACGTTATGTTACGCTGCTTCGCCCTGTGGCCACTAGGGGCGAGCGCCCGCTGCTCGCCCCTGGTGCCGATGCAAGTGCCCAGCAGGTGTGATGACCACCGGGCACCCGCGATCGCTTGTGGCAGAGCAAGAACCTGGAGCTGTGTGTGTAAACACACAGCTCCCGGTTCTTTCAGAAGGAGAAATGACTGATGAACAGCGATCTGTTATTTCCCCTAGTCAGTCCCATTCCCCCTTCAGTTAGAACACACTATAGGGAACACAATTAACCCCTTGATCGCCACCTAGTGTTAACCCCTTCAATTCCAGTGACATTTTTACAGTAATTAGTGCAGTTTTATAGCGCTGATCACTGTAAAAATGGCAGTAGTCCCAAAAATGTGTCAAAAGTGCCCGATCTGTGCATCATAATGTCACAGTTCCCATAAAAATCGCCGATCAACGCCATTATTAGAAAAAATAATTCGTAAAACTTTGTAGACGCTATAACTTTTGCGCAAACCAATCAATATATACGCTTATTGTGATTTTTTTTTACTAAAATATGTGGAAGAATACGTATCGGCCTAAACTGAAGTTTTTTTTTAAATTGGAGATATTTATCATAGCAAAAAGTAAAAGATATTGTGTTTTTTTCTAAATTGTTGCTGTTCTTTTGTTTATAGCGCAAGAAATAAAAACCGCAAAGGTGATCAAGCTCTATTTGTGGGGGAAAAAAAGACACAAATTTTGTTTGGGTACAATGTCGCACGACCGTGCAATTGTCAGTTAAAGCGCGCAGTGCCAAATTGTAAAAAGTGCTCTGGTCGGGAAGGGGTAAAAATTTCCGGGGCTGAAGCGGTTAATGAAAATAACAACAGCTCTGTTTAACCTGTTTCTGTGCCCTTCACTAGCCTCCTCATTTTATTTATTTATTCATTACAGAAAAAAAAACAAAAAAACAGACAGTGAAAAAAATGCAGAAATAACGATACAAAAGAACAAAATACAAAGAACACTAAATGAAATAAATGAAACTACCCTAAATAAACCCCCCTTAAAAAGAAAACACATACACCCTCTAAGAAATAAAGTATTTTTTTTCATGCAAAATTTTGCCTAAGCATGTACTTGAGAAAAATCTATTTTGACAAAATCCCTCTGCTAATTCCAACATATGATTGACACGGAAAGAGCAGAGGTATCTTTGACCTGGGTTCTATAACTGGAAGCGTGGTGAAAACATTTCTATGCATTTTTTCTTATTTTTTGTTTTTGTATTTTTGTATGTTTTATGCTTACTCTTCTTGTTATAAGAATATGAAAAGTAAATAAATAAAGAACTTACAAAACTTCACTATGCAATGCAAGCGGCAAGGTACCAGCTCCCAGTAAGGAAATGGCTGTCTCTGGAGACAGACTGGTACTGCTACTGGAAACTAAAATTGTTTATATGTTGAATAGTTCATATTGGCAGCAGGAAAGGATCGCTTTAAATGCCATATAATCAATTATTGTGAACTAGTATATTTATTTATTGAACTAGTTTATTTATTTATTGAACTAGTATATTTATTTATTTATTGAACTAGTATATTTATTTATTGAACTAGTTTATTTGTTTATTAAACTAGTATACTTATTTATTGAACTAGAATATTTATTTGTTGAACTAGTTTATTTATTTATTGAACTAGTTTATTTATTTATTGAACTAGTTTATTTATTTATTGAACTAGTATATTTATTTATTGAACTATTCGAATATAGGCCGAGTTTTTCAGCAAATTTTTTTGTGCTGAAAATGCCCCCCCTCTTATACAGCTTATACTGGAGTCGCATTCTCTCTCCTGATCTCCCGGATTTTAGGGACCCGGTACCAGTAAACTTGGCACACATGTAGCCCCACTCTTCCTCTACAAGTGTGCAGCGGCCGGGGAGCACCGATTTGTCAATTGGGCACCCCTTCCATAGACTCCCATGTTAAATGGACATTTCTCTTGTAACTTTGGGGACCCGGTACTGGCCGGTCATAGGTCCCCTGGACCTGGAGCTTGGCCCATGTGGCCCCATTTCTCCTCTACAAGTGTGCAAAGTTTGTTGTCTGGAGGGACCTATGGCTAGGGACCACCGATTTTTCAAAGCCGGGCACCCCTTCCATAGACTCCCATGTTAAACGTCAGTCTAGTCATGGGCACAGTGAGGCATGGGCACAGTGAGGAATGGGCACAGTGAGGCATGGGCACAATGAGGCATGGACACAGTGAGGCATGGACACAGTGAGGCATGGACACAGTGAGGGATGGACACAGTGAGGGATGGACACAGTGAGGCATGGAAACAGTGAGGCATGGACACAGTGAGCCATGGACACACTGAGGCATGGACACAGTGAGGCATGAACACAGTGAGGCATAGACACCCTAGGCTTATACTCGAGTCAATACGTTTTCCCAGTTTTTTGTGATAAAATTAGGTGCCTCGGCTTGTATTCCGGTTGGCTTACTCGAGTATATACGGTATATTTATTTATTGAACTAGTATACTTATTTATTGAACTATTATATTTATTCATTGAACTAGTATACTTATTCATACAACTCTATATATTACGTTTAATAGGGGGACACAGGGGGATTTGTCTTCAGAATAGGACATGTGTGAGTACTTTATTGAACATAACAGAAGAAATAACCTTTCCTAGAAAAAACGGAAAAGACACAGGACTCACACATCATTTCCATTCTTCTGCCTAAAACCAGAAGCAAATAAATTGTGAGCACATCTGAGGCCAGTAAAACCCATAATATATTTGTATTGAAACTTCAAAGAATGGATTTATTTAATATGGAACTGTAGTCATGCATTATCCTAACTGTCTGAGAGCTTTGCTTCCTGGAGAGGACCATAAATACTGTTTATATACATGAGCTGGCCAGTTAAATCTTACTTATTCATGGCTCAGTACTTGCTGGTGTGTGAATGTTGAGGAGAGAACATCAACATGAGTGATTTTCCTGCAAATAAAAGCCTTGTGAAAGACTGATCTCACATGGGACAGAAGTTTCAATGCTCAAATTCAAGTGGGCATAAAAAGGCCATTTAATCCATTGACGTATTCCTTAAAGATAACTTAAAGAGTTTTTAATGCTGGTATTATTTCTAGATCTGCCTCTATAATAAACAAAATACAATATAGTGTAGAGCAACCAAAAACAAATCCAAAGTCCAAAATATAACAAAATTCCAACTTTCAGTGACAGTTCATAAATTTACAGTGACTTCAATGACCATCACCTCTAGCTGGAATGACCATCACCTCCAAAAATGTACCCCAAATACAGAGTCGCACATGCCTGTGGTTATATCCCTCAGGATGCCTTGGGAAAATAGCTCCTCCTCCTGGTGTTCCTGGACAAGACAGACCTCCTTCCAAAAATGTACCCCACTACTGAGTTCCCGGAAAAAACAGAACCCCGGGAGGGGGTCTGTCTTGTCCAGGAACACCAGGAGGAGGAGTTGTTGTCCCAAGGCAAAGGTGTGTGTGCCTCTCTAGAGGGGTACATTTTTGGAGGTGAGCAGGCATTCCAGCCAGAGATGGTGGTCATTGAAGTCCAATTTGGTGAAAAAGGCTGAACAGAAGCAATGATAATGGGGGCAGATGACTATGGAGGAAAACAGATAGCAGATGTAGAATGGTAATCATAAAGAGGTAGCTTGTGCATGGCCGGCAGCGGCATAATACGGCTTAAGCAGTCGCCGTAGGGCGCCAGGCTGGGGGGGGGGGGGGGAACTCCCAACAATTCCCTGATTTGCTGATTTGCTGGGACTGTCCTAAAGGTTTCATTCAAATCCCTCATATTATTTTAGGGACAAAAATCCCAAAAAAGACAAGTGGGTGGGAAAAGGGTAAAGTTTGAGAAATGTTGGAAAGTGCCAGATAAAAGCCCTGACCCCATCGTGTGGGGACACCCCCTGGTGTTCCTGGACAAGACAGACCTCCAAAAATGTACCACGTTACAGAGTTCCTAAAAAAAACAGATCCCGGGAAAAGGTCTGTTTTGTCCAGGAACACAAGGAGGAGTAGTTGTTTTTCCAAGGCACAGGCGTGTGTGACTCTGTAGTGGGGTACATTTTTGGAGGTGAGCAGGCATTCCAGCCAGAGGTAGTGGTCATTGAAGTCCAATTTGGTGAAAAGGCTGAACAGAAGCAGTGGTAATGGGGGCAGATGGCTATGGAGGAAAGTAGATAGTAGATGTAGAATGGTAATCATAAAGAGGTAGCTTGTGCATGGCCGGCACCGGAATAATACGGCTTAAGCAGCCGCCTAAGGGCGCCAGGCTGGGGGGGGGGGGGGTAAAACATACACCCCAACAGTCCCTGATTTGCTGGGACTGCCCTGAGATTTGATTCAAATCCCTCATATTATTTTACTATTTTAGTTTTTTGGTTTATCATGTCATGGAGTTTATTGCCTTTTTTACAAGAGACAAGTGGGTGAGCCAAGGGTAAAGTTTGAGAAATGTTGGAAAATGCCAGAAAACAGCCCTGACCCCATCGTGTGGGGACACCCCCTGGTGTTCCTGGACAAGACAGACTTCCTTCCAAGACAGACCTCCAAAAATTTACCACACTACAGAGTTCCTGGAAAAAACAGAACCCGGGAAAAGGTCTGTTTTGTCCAGGAATACAAGGAGGAGTAGTTGTTTTTCCAAGGCACAGGCGTGTCTGACTCTGTAGTGGGGTTAATTTTTGGAGGTGAGCAGGCATTCCAGGCAGAGGTGGTGGTCATTGAAGTCCATTTTGGTGAAAAGGCTGAACAGAAGCAGTAGTAATGGAGGAAGATGACTATGGAGGAAAGTAAATAGCAGTTGTAGAATGGTAATCATAAAGAGGTAGCTTATGCAGGGCCAGCACCGGCATAATACAGCTTAAACAGCCGCCTTAGAGTGCCAGGCTGGGGTGATAAAACATACCCCCAACAATCCCTGATTTGCTGGGACTGTTCTGAGATTTTATTCTAATCCCTCATATTATTTTATTATTCAAGTTTTTTGGTTTAACGTTTTCTGGAGTTTATTGCCTGTTTTACAAGAGACAAGTGGGTGGAACAAGCGTAATGTCTGAGAAACGTTGGAAAGTACCAGAAAACAGCCCCGACTATATTGTGTGGGAATGAAGTTAAAGTGGTTGTAAACCTCAGTCATGAAATCAGAACTAAGCACATATATCATATACGGTGCCCCTGGTAGACGATAGTTTATATCGAAACGGACGTAGGGCGAGCGACGCGCTGTTGTCACCCAGTTCCCATATGTTCCACCAGTGGACGAGTGCCTGAAGTTTTTTCTTGTGTTCCGGCCGGCACATTAATTCTTAAGGCGTTTTTTTCACTGCATAATTGTAAGTGCATTTTATTCCCCTTTTTTTTAATACATTTTATTAAGTTTAATATACTATGTGGAGCATTTGATTGTTTTTGCATGGTGGGCATCCATACTGCTGCATGTTCCTGGCTACCAGCTCTTACCAGGAGTGACGGTCTGACATCACGCGAGTGAAACTCCGTATATGCTGTATCTGATCCTTTGTCTTTCTGGTAAGAGACTACTCTATAAGCTTGGTGGAGGATACACTTGTTTTGTTTTTTGACCACTTCTATCAACTTGTTGTGACTCAGGAGCACCGGTGTTTATCTTTTCATGGACTTTTTCTCTTTTATATATTAATTGGAAATTCAGCAGAGGGACATTTATTTTCATCACCATATGTTTTCGTCATTAATAATATCTATTAGGTGATCGTTTATTGTCCAGCGGCCATCATAGGTCACCCTTTTTTAATTTGTGTTTACTCACTTATTGATCTGTGGTCATTTATATATTTATTCTATTTGTAGTAGCGCGATTTAATTTTTTCTTACATATATCTGTAGTGTTTACTTGTATCTCCAAAGCACTAAGTGTAGTTTCTCTCTGGTGCTTTGTTCCTCTGTTATCAGCATGAGTCACATCTGAGAGGTTTACATGAGGTAAATTTGTGATGGGGAGGAGAGCTCAGCACCCAGCTTGTCTACTCAGTGCTGTGTCTGAAAGGGGGTGTGTCACTTTCCTTCAATCAGCTCTCACACACTGTAACTGCAGCTATGCACCCCCTCCTCTGTGCTACTAACCGATGAAGAAGAATTTTTGGACAGCTGTAGGGAAGAGAAGACTGCAGTTAAACAAGTAAAACGTAAGTAGAATGATTTGTTTCATCTTTGTGTATCATCTGAGGCTGTTTACTTCACTGGGTATATGCAAGGGATTACAACGACTTTATCAGCACTGATTTATCACAGTGAGAAATATGAGAGAAAAGTTCATCCCCCCTGCATGACCCCGCAATCTCAAATAGGGTAAAACTTTGTTAGCAAATTATACCCGAATTATATGACTCATCAAATTTGGGACAGCCGTGACAGAGTTCGAATTACTCATGTAATATGTATTCTTATGCCCTGTACACACGATCAGAATTTCCGTTGGGGTAAACTCAGATGTATTTTCCTGACAGAATTCCGTTCAAGCTGTCTTGCATACACACTGTCACACCAAATTCTGACCGTCCAAAACGCAGTGACATACAAGACTACGACGAGCCGCGAAAAATTAAGCCCAATGCTTCCGAGCATGCGTCAACTTGATTCTGAGCATGTTTGTTTTTTTCTCCGTCGGAGTTCCATGCAGACTGACAGATTTTTTTTTCATCGCAATAAAAGAATGTCCGATCAAAAAACTCCAATGGGGCACACACACGGTCGGAATATCCGATAAAAAAAATTCCGTCTGACTTTTTCCATCGGAAATTCCGATCATGTGTACAAGCCATTACAGCCACTAAAATTAAGAAAATAGGTTCTTCAGAATCTAACATTTTTTTAGAACAAATGCGGGTTAGCATTCAAATCAGTTCAACTTTTTATGTGTCATATAATAACATTTTCATGTTGAGGGCCCCCCAAACCTGAATGGCCCCGCCTCCCCAAGGTCTAAATCCAACACTGGAAGCAGAAGGAAAGCTGATAACTGGAGGATATGAAGGTGAAAGAAGAGTCATAGCTAACCATAGAACCTAACAAAGGATCAAGCCTTTCACCACTGAATCTGCCTAAAATAAAACATGTACTGTTGGCTGCCAGCAAGGAGCAGAGCTGAGAATTACTGCTTTGACAGCAAGAATTTAACAGTAGTTGCCCTAGTAAACAGTGAAAAAAAAGTGTTGCCTCATCTTTGCTGTCATACATTGAGCTGTGCTTTTCAACTCAGATAAACTGCATGAACATAAAAAATGTGCATGGTTTTCAGAACTTATTCATTAATGAGAAATAATATGCTATGTAACACAGGGAAAATGTTCAGTCTGCTGAGCTTTGGGTTATTGACTTGCAGTTTCCCACTCATGTCAATCAAATGGAGATCTACAAAAAACTATTGCAACATACCTGGAAACCCTTCGCAACACACATGTGTCTTCAAGATCTTCACATCTGGCAAGAGCAAACTCTGAGTGAAACCATATTGCAGCCCTTGTTGAACCTGTGAAGGCTCAGTTATGTTTTGCCTTTGCCATTGCTTGTGAACGCATAGAGGTCTAACTCAGGGGTGCCCAACCAGTGGCCCGGGGGCCACATGTGGCCTGCGGAGCTCTCTGATGTGGCCCACAACCTCCTGCTCTGGGATGGAATAGAATAGAATACTGTTGTTAAAGGTAAGTTTATTAATCAGTGTATATATGGGCATATCTGTTCTGCAGTGGTTACTGGGCTGCTTTCAAACCTAACCTGCAGGTGCAGAGCAGTGCTCCTGCGGGTTGCCTGCACAGAGCCATAGGCCCCTTTCACACAGTCAGTCCGACCCAATTGGACAATCCATTCAGCTCCTTAGGAGAAGCAGATGTAAATGAACTTGTGTCCGTTTACAAGCGCCTACCTCCAATCCGATCAGCAAAAAAAGTAGAGTGGACTGCCATCCACCTGCTCCGCTCATTGTGGCCCGCGACCGCTTAAGTGGCCCTCGCTCCTCAAAAGGTTGGGCACCCCTGGTCTAACTGAACCGTTCACTTTATTGCTTTTATAATGGAGATGGAGCCCCTCCATGAATCAGGTCCATCATTACCACTTTGGCTTACTTTAAATTGTTACCATAGTAGTTTTATGCACAATCTTGCTGTCAACCTAAGAAGATGTGCTTGTGAAGGTGTCAAGTCTTACAAGCTGATCATTTTCATTTGACTACCAACAGTCTACATCTGGAGATACAGATTAAGAGGAGGAATGAGCAAAATCAAAAGTTGAAGATTATATGACTAATGAGCTATCATTGCTCTGGTACCATCATCTTTAAATTCAATAGACTACAAATGCATAAGATTATTGGGACTTTAGTTGATACAGACCATCTCCATACGTGATGATCAAATGCAAGAATCAAAAGACTAAAGCCCCATACACACGACTGGTTTTCTTGTTAGGAAAACTGCAGGGAGAGCGTTTGGCCGGGAAAACCGGACGTGTGTATGCTTCCTCACAGTTTTCCCGACAGGAAAACTGCCAGGAATCCCAGCGGGAAAATAGAGATCCTGCTCTCTATTTACCCGCCTGTTTTAAACCTGGCAGTTTTCCTATGAGGAAACACTGCGAAGGGGGTATACACATGGCCGGGATTCCCGATGGGAAAATCTCTTGTGTGTACACAGCAAAGTTACAGAGCAGGTTCTTGGTTTTCCTGTCGGAATTCACGGTTGACTTTATACAGGGCTTTACTTATATACTGTACTTTATATTTGTTTTATTTTTTCCTGTCGGGATTCCTGGCGGTTTTTAACCCGGCAGTTTTTCTATGGGGAAAGCTTGCGTTGGAGCATACACATGGCCGGGATTCCGGACCAAAGCTCTCATGGCAGTTTTCCTGCCAGGAAAACCGGCCGTGTGTAGGGGGAAAAAGCTACCAAGCAGGTTCTCGGTTTTCCCCTTGGTTTTCCCAGGGGACTTTTTACCGCTGGGAAAACCGATCCTGTGTATAAGGCATTAGAGGCACAATTTGCCCATAGCTCCAGGACCTCCTAGCAACCTTTGGAGGAACCTAAGGTTCCATTTAACACTGGTGGAGAAAGGTAGGCAAAGATCCTGGTTCTCTTGGGGTGATGACTTGGGATTCTAACCCCCCGCTCCTACTTTACAAGTGGAAAGGATGACAAGTGGATTCAAATGTCAAGTGCAGAATGACCTATTTTTAATGTGTTACACTTCAATACGCTGAGAGATTTCCAATTGCCATGAATTTCCCAGACACTCTATAAAGTAGTTTTGTGTTTCAGCAAAAGGCATTTTTTCTCAAGAAAGAACAAAGTTTCCACAATGGGAAGGGTTCAGAGCATCTTGTAAGTTCTGGTTCAAGAACATTAGCAGCTCAGATAAATCACAGTGTACGCTTCAGCCTATCATTAAATCCCAGACACTGACAACTTTCAGCCAGAGAAATATTGACCCATCATCTTCCCACAGTCCGTTTTGCACTGAATTGGAAAGGCAGCTGTGTATTGTCTGCTTAGATCATGTACTAAGCACAAGCAAACACATTCTCTGACTTGGCCTCACCATGCCAGTTTAGAGGAAAAAAATGTTATTTATTACAGGAACTTACAGTATATAGTGCCAACAATATACACAGTGCTCTACACACACAAACACAAAGATATCTGTATATATACAATATATATATATATATATATACAGTATATATATATATATATATATATATATATATATATATATTATATATTGTACATCACATCAGTTCCTGCCCTCAAGGAGCTTACAATCTATTACATTCATACATACTAGGAACAATTTAGACATGAGCCAATTACATAATAATGCACAAAGTAAATGTAAAAAGCCCCTCTGAATGCCAGAACTGCTGGCAGGACACCGGGGGCTAAGAAACCCACTTAAAGCTGCGTATTAAAGCGTTTAAACGTAAATAAATTTTAGTGGCTAAAATGTAAATGTTTTCTGGCCCTTGGAATGCATTAACATGCATACATCTTACGTATATAGCATTTATGCACGTTTTGACGCGTTTAGAAGCATACAATGTTTCTTTCTCAACAACTTGCCTTTGGTGCCTTTCTGAGGTTTGCCGAGGTCAGCCGACCGGTCCTCGGGCCTTTCGGTGTGTTCCCAAAGCTCTCCGGGCCCCCCCCCCCATTTCTGGCCTCATGCGGTATTGCATTCCATTGAAGTCTATGTCTAATTATTTTCGTTTTCATCGACTTCAATGGGGAAACTCGCTTTAATATGCAAGTACTTTGGATTACAAGCATTCTCCTGGAACGGATTATGCTTGTAATGCGAGGTTCAACTGTACTCGGAAATACTCCGTTTCCAAGTGCTTCTGAACCTTTATGATGGTTTCCAAGATCAGACGAGCTGTCCCGAGTATTTTCGAGGCTCTCCGGTACCCCCCACCTATGGCCACATGCGGTATTGCATGCCAAAGAAGTCAATGCAGAACAAGTTATCTTTGTTTCCATTGACTTCTATGGAGAAACTCGCTTTGATATGCTTTGGATTACAAGCTTTCTCCTGGAACGAATTATACTCATAATCCAAGGCTCCGATGTATTATGTTCTGTAGTTCAAATCAGGAGCGAGCAGCCTAGGGTGACAGATGTAGCCACCTTAGTACAGGAAGTGTATTACTACCGGCAGGCTCACCAGATGACAATACCAGATTAAAAACAAAAAAAAATTAAAAATGCCACCACCACATCTGGGGAGTGATAAGCTGCAATATATTACATTTACATTCTTGGATTTAGATACAGAACATTTTAAAAGCAGTTATCCCTTGAGTAAAAGATTCCAGATAATGCATACCATATGTGCATTACAGTAACTAGATTATGGTGGCCAAACTACCCATAGGAGTTTAATGCCAGGAAATTCTCCATCATCAAATTAAATGAAGAAGCCACTAAGATAAGTGGTAAATGTTTTCAAGAATAACCAGCTAGTCTGCAGGAAACCTCACACAAAACACAGCATTCATCAAAAAAAGTAATGTGAACAGTTGGTACAGAAGGTATGTGCATATATAGACGCCTACCAGCCTGTGGGATTATTGTGATTGGAGCAGGGATTGGCTGGCTTTTTCTATTCTACAGGCTGAGGGATCTAAAGACCATCTTGAAGTGATGACAAAAAATCTGTTGTGTAATACTCATGCCGCGTACATAGGACCATTTTCATGTCATGGGAAAAAACTATGGGCCAGATTCACAAAGCCCTTACTCCGGTCTATCTCACGTTAGACCGGAGTACTTTCAAATTACGCGCGTCGTTTCATTAGTCTGAATCCTCAAACCATGAAACAACGGCTTCGGGCTTCAATCCGACTGGCTTACGTGTTCGTACGCCTTCGGACCTACGCTGCAATAAATTTGCGGCCGCTGGGTGGAGTTCCCGTCGTTTTCCGCGTCGGGGTATGCAAATGAGCTTTTTCCGACGATCCACAAAGTTACGAGCGTCATTCGCAATCTCTTACGGCATCTGTAGTCATCTTTTTGCCGCGTAAAGTTATTCCAGCTTTTATCTGGTCTAGTATTAGACAGCCCATGTTAAGTATGGCCGTCGTTCCCGCGTCGAATTTCAACGTTTTTGAAACGTTACATTTGATCTGCGAGACATACAGATAAGCCTGCAGCCTCAGTGCCGGGAAGGGGCACCTTTTATGTAAGTGGCCATTTGGCCCTGTGTTTGTTTTGTTTTTTGTTTTTAATAAATTGGTCGCACTATGGAAGTTTTTTTCTCTGTTTTTATATCTCATCTCTGATCGACTGGAGGGATTAGCCTTGCCTAGCAGTTGGGACGCTTTTTAATGCATGCAGGCATCATCCTGCATAGGTGTTACTGACCATCTTTTTCACTAAAGAGGTCTTGTTTGTCTGATAAGCGCATCATTTATTTGAGCACGATTGGGTGATCTAATCCACTTGGTGAAGGACTCTGTGAAATATCCTGTAGAAGCATTTTTCTGTCTTCAGAGGACTGTGTGAATCATATTGGTCAGCACTGCCAGACAATTATTGATTAATTGGGACTTTGATGCTCTAATTTTTATGCACTTTTTGCACTGATTGTTTTTTATTGTTGATAAGAGATTATCACTTTATTTTCAATTTTTTGTGAATTGCATACTTTTATATGTGGTATGTTATTACAATCATATGTTAATAGATATACACACTTTTGTCTAACTTTATCCCCCCACCTAACCCACCCCCCCCCCCCTTTTTAAATATATGACACTAGGGAATTCTTAAACAATTTCTTTGTGTTCCCTGTTGCAGACTTGAGCATGTCTGTTGCTGAGTTACACCTCCTTTATGGGGAATAACTTTACGTTGGATGTACAAATTACACGCACCGCGGGTAGCCTGCGTCGGGCGCACGTACATTCGTGAATCGCTGTATTTACCTCATTTGCATGTTTGAATGGCTAATCAATGGGAGAGGCACCATGCACCCAGCCTAAATGTACGCCCACCCTACGCCGGCCTAAGCAAGTTACGTTGGCGGGGTGTAGCCTGGTTTTAGGCGCATCTCTGTTTGTGGGTCTGGCGCACACATACGACAGCGCACATTTGCACTTACGTTGGCGTAACTTGTTATACGTCGGCGTAAGTGCTCTGTGAATCCGGGCCATAGTTTTCTTTTACAAGTCGAACATTTTCCATAGAAGGCAGAAGTTCTCTGGGAACTAGAGGTCACAGGAAACAGTGAAGAGAATGTTAAATAATTCCTAGAACTCAACAATGAGAGACACATTGTGGCCCCTTAGGCATTTAGACCTCCTTATATACACAAGTCAAAATGAGACACAGGACAGCTTGCTGAAGACCATAAGAACAGCCAGGAGGGAGGGGGTGAGAAAAGCATTGTACAGGCTGAAAGGGAGGAGAGGACACAATTAAATTATGGCTGAGGGGGCATCAGATTTCATGTACATACTCATCTGCAAGATAAACATTCATTTTATCTTTCAGTAGCTATGAGCTGAGTAGCAATATTGATTTAATGAGAGTCAAGATGTATGCTAATGAGAAAGTTATCCTCCAGCAGCTGCTCTGTGGATAGAAATGTGTACAATGATAAACACATTGAAACAAGTACAGTACAAACATGTTCATACATGTGCTGATCACCTAGAAGTCATGATAGATCATATCTATTGATTATTAAATGTATAGGATGGAGCGGCACTATATAAATACACTCTAAATAATGAATAATCTGTGCAATATCGCAATAATTAATCAATAATGATGCAAAAAAAATATCATAACAAAATATAAAATAAATATAAAAAATATATATAAAGTAAAATAAATATAAAGTAAAATAAATATAAAGTAAATATAAAAGTGTGCAAAACTTCATTCAAACATTATGCAACTGTGAAAATAAACATTAAGGGTGCAATGATGAATCAATATTTCATTAAAAAAACTGTCCAGTGCAAAAAAGTGTTGTTACAAAAATAGTCTCTTCAGATGTGCAAAAAAAGGGTGAGATAAAGTGGCCAAGTGCAAAGAGATTTCTAATGATGTGATCACACTTGTAGCCCCCTTCTTTTTTCTATTTTTAATCCACACACAGTGTGCCCAGTCTCTCACCTCTAAGGAAGACCCCAATGGGTCTACTCAAACATCTATACAATCCTCAGTGGCAATCTCCTCTCCTTTCCTCTTTGTTTGGAAGTGACACGACTGTGGCTGCAGACACTGGAGGATCCTCTCCTGTATGGTTTCCATCCTAATAGACCTCTCTTAAACTATGTCAAAAATAAAGCATTAAACAGCTTTAAAACAGGGACGTGATTGTGTTTATGAGAGGTCTATTATGACGGAAACCATACAGGAGAGAAGCCTTAAGTGTCTGCAGCCACAGCCGTGTCACTTCCAAACAGGAAAGTAGAGGAGATTGCCACTAAGGATTGTATAGATCAGGGGTCTCCAAACTTTTTAAACAAAGGGACAGTTTTTTGTCCTTTAGACTTTAAAAGGGCCGAATTGTGGCCAGCGGAGACAGCAAATGTCTCGGGCCCAGCATCGGTGACAATAAATATGGCCTCAAGGTTGGTCTCAGTAGGAGGAGGAGTAGTGTCCCTGTTAGTAGGAGGAATAGTAACCTATCATTGGTATCAGAGGAAGAAATAGTGCCCCCTTGTTGGTCAGTGGGAGGAATAGTGCCCCAAGGACCGAATAAAGGCTAGTAAAAGGCCACATCTGGGCCTCGGGCCACAGTTTGGAGACCCTTGGTATAGATGCTTAACTAGACCCATTGGGGTCTTCCTTAGAGGTGCAAGGCTGGGCACACTGTGTGGATTAAAAGGAGAAAAAAAGAAGAGGGCTACAATTGTGATCACATCACTTGGAATCTCTTTGCACTGGGTCACTTTATCTTACCTTTTTTTTGCACATTTTGCACATTTATTTAACAACACTTTTTTGCACTAGACTGTTTTTTTTTTAATGAAATATTGATTCATCTTTGCACCTTTTGATGTTTATTTTCACAGTTGCATAAAGTTTTACTGAAGCTTTACACACTTTTATATTTACTTTTATGATACTTTTTTTTGCATCTGTATTGATTATTTATTGCCATATTGCACAGATTATTCATTATTTAGGGCCCTTTCACACGTCCGTTCCGTTCGTCCGTTTTTTGGACGTCCGGTAACGGACCTCAACGCTCCTATGGGAGCGGATCCGTTAGCGGATGATGCATCCGCTAACGTCCGCTAGATCCGCATCCGTTTTTTCGGACGGAAGAATGTTCTATTTTTCTTCCGTCCGGCCAAGCGGATCGGATGCAAACGGACAGACGGTCCGTTTCCATCCGATTCCCCATAGGGGAGAGCGGAGGAGAGACGGGGCGGTCCCTGCACATTGTGCGGGGACCGCCCTGTCCGCCCGACAGCTCAGTGGAGACCCCCCCGCTGAGCTGACGGACACACGGAGCGGACCGAAAAACGGACCGCACATGTGAAAGGACCCTAAGAGTGTATTTATATAGCGCTGCTCCATCATATACATTTACTCTCTTTTGGTGCTGGTGACACTATAGGAACCTTTGTAATTTACACAGAGTAGCACATAAGTATTATTTTTACATCTACTGATTATTGGCATGTATTTGATCACCAGTCTTCATAGCTACCAACCGCCCCCCCATTTGGAGAAACTGAGCCAAATCCCTCTGTCCTTCTTCACCCCTCGTTTTTCACTCCTAATAATTGAAATCAGTGAACTCCAAATTGTGGCATGCCCCAAAACGGAAGAAATGGTCCCTCCGCTGTGAACAGCACAGGATCATCAGAAAGGGGCACAGATAATGGAAAGAAATACACCTCCCTAAGCTAGTAGGAGTGGCTGGGGGGGGGGGGGGGGGGTGTAATTCCGATTTTTTTTTTTTTAATTCTGCACTGACTGTCTTTGAAATTGCCCCAGCCCTTGTTCAAATCCAGCCGGGGACAAAACTGGGAACAGACTTGGTTCAGGGACAGTGTCCTCAATAGGGATGAGCTTCATGGTTCGAACATTGCCTGTTTGGCGAACAGCGAACAATTTGGGGTGTTCGTGGCAAATTCTAAAAAGCCGCGGAACACCCTGTAAAAGTCTATTGGAGAAATCTAAAGAGCTAATTTTAAAGGCTTATATGCACGTTATTGTCCTAAAAAGTGTTTGGGGACCTGGGTCCTATCCCAGGGGAAATGTATCAATGCAAAAAAAGTTTTAAAAATGGCCGTTTTTTCAGGAGCAGTGAATTGAGTTCCCCTTAAAATTCACACCAGACCTGAAGGGTCTTGAATGAATATTTGGGGGAACCCCACATCATTTTCTTTTAAATTTGACGGCAGGGTTCCCCTTAATATCTACACCAGACCTGAAGGGCCTGGTAATTGAATTTAGGGGGACCCCCACGCTTTTTTTTTAATGAATGACTTTTCTCGGAATTGCCGGGAGCCGACAATTCATTATAGCCGCGAGTGATTTTAAATTAAGTTTTTTCCTTCAGAAATGACACTTTGTGCAGGGACAGTTCTAAGCACGGGAAACAAGCGTTACTTCACAGGCATACTATACACCCCCCCAGGTACGAAATTTAAAGGAATATTTCACTTTTATTGTTTCACTTTAAGAATTATTAAATTCACTGCTCCCGAAAAAACTTTAGTTTTTAAAACGTTTATTTGCATTGATACATGTCCCCCGGGGGAGAACCCAGGTCACCAAACACTTTTTAGGACAATACCTTGCATATTAGCATTTAAAATTAGCACTTTAGATTTCAAATGTTCGAGTCCCATAGACTTTAACAGGGTTCTAAAGTTCACAAAAACTTTTGGTCTGTTCGCAGGTTCTGGTGCGAAGCGAACAGGGTGGTGTTCGGCTCATCCCTAGTCCTCACTCTGGAGACTGTCCCCAGAAACCGGGGATGTCTGGTCCCCCTACCCTACATTGTATCTTCTGTTTACCTGGGTCCACTATGTTATTCATGTATTTGAGTCTCTTGCACTGTGCTTGCTTTTCCTCTCTTAGCTTTGGCCTAACACCTTTTAATTAAGCTGGCTACATTTCAATAACTGCCAGTCCCCTGCAATGCAGTAGAATACAGAAACAGCTTTGGTGATTAGAGTCTGTCCACTGAAAGTGGATATTTTTTGGATGGATGCCAGCAAGCTGAACTACCCACCGATTTCCTTGCTATTCCAAAACTCTAGAGTGGTACATTGAATTTCCAAGCTCCTCCTAATAGTGGCTATTATCAGAGTTTCTTCTAATTTTTGTCATAGGATTATATTATATTATATTATAAGTACAGCAGCAAAACAAATGACAGATGTACAAAGGGATCTTATTGTTGAGTGCCCTCTAAAATACAAGACACTGTCAGAAGATTCAACTCCTTATAAATACGCCAAATCAACCCAAACAACAGTTTTAGACTTATCCTTTAAAAACATAATTAGAAGACATTTATTTTCTCTATTCCGTAATATAAAATAACTGGTGTGGGAAGCTGGCCTAGGTGGTGAAGAACACCTACCTCTTCATCCTCTAATAGCCTAATGTGATTTTTAAATCCAGCTTTTTTTACTGCTTAGTACAGTATACAAGATTACCTCCTCCGGGTTCCCCTACGGTGTTTCCACTATACGATCCATCTGAAATAATGACTCTATTTTTCCTGCCAAGGTTGTTATATCGCCATTAATCCTCTCCTGTGCCACAGGATTAGTGTGACCTAATTGGGTTGTTCTGAACTTTTGGTATTGGTGTGTATTTGCTGCACCTATTGTGATTTACTTTGATTGCTCTAAACCATTAATTAATTGGTCTATTGCCTCCCATCACGGAAAATACCACTGATCTTACCAAGCAACAGCAAACAAACATTTTCTTATCTACTTCATTTGTATAATACATAAAGAACCTGAATAAAGGGCAAATAGCATAAACATAATTTCCATCAGACCTTTCTCCAGTTTAGAGGAGCAGAGTGTGAAATAGCTCTCTATAGCTCAACAGTGAGGCCCCGTACACACGGCAGAGAACCTCGACGGGCAGTCGAGGTTCTCTGTCGGCCGTCAGAATCGGCGAACCGCCCATCGGGAAAGGCAACCAGCCATTCATCCCGACGGCCGTCGAGCAAATAGAGAACCTGTTCTCTATTTGCTCGACGGGTTTCCCGACGGACGGGGCTCGCCAAGAGCGTATACACGGCCAAGGTTCTCGGCAGAATGCGGCTCCCAGCGAGGTTCTCGCTGGTTTCTGCTGAGAACCTCGGCTGTGTGTACGGGGCTTGAGAGACAGAACAACAACAAAAATATCCCGAAAAAATATTTTCAAAAAAATTGATTTGCATTTTAATGAGTGAAAAAAGTATTTGATCTCCTATCAATCCCCTATCAATCAGCAAGATTTCTGGCTCCCAGGTGTTTTCTATACAGGTAACGAGCTGAGGGAGTGCTCCTAATCTTAGCTTGTTGCCTGTATAAAAGACACCTTTCCCTCGGAAGCAATCAATCAGATTCCAATCTCTCCACCATTTTTTTTTAAAGCCTATGGCGTGTGAACACACCCAAAAAACTCCACCCAGTGCAGAAAAAATGTGCACACACATAAAGAGTGTTCACAAAAACGTCCAAACGGGTGCAACGTCAAGTTGTCCTCCTGTGAAAAAGGACCCAAACCCTGATCCCCCAGGGCGTTAGGCTCCAGACGGGGACTAAGGTACTGTGGTCCGAGCAACCGAAGCCGAAACGGACCCAACTTCCTCGGAGGGTCTGACAAAACAGAACCCTCCCAGTAATAGGTGACTAGGTGGAGCTCCCCCGACGGGAGACCCCATGAGAGCAGATGAACTAAGCCAGAAGGCCATGTCCACCGACTCCCAAGACATTCAGGGCTGGCCCGAGGACCGGCACCCTAATAGTCACACAGTGAACAAAATGGGCACAAACAAAAAAATACAAAAATGTGACAAAACATAGGCAATAAATTAAATAAAGTGGGGGGAAGGGATAGTGGAGAGGAGAGTGAAAGAAGTGGTCATTGTGGTATACAATGACCAGGCCCTCCGGCCACGAATAAAAAATTCCCCTGGTCCTAGTCAAAAGGCCCGGCCCAGGAGGCTGGTGCTAAAAAAAAGCGTGTTGCTGGTGCAGTGACCGTGGTATCTTTAAATCAATGTGACCCTAACTCACAATGATTTTCAGATACCCCTGGACTGCCACTCCAGGGGCACATGCACCATAGGCTTTTCCATTCCATATCCAGCCCCCCGACCAGCCAGTGCAGCCCTCCACCCCTGCCAACTAGAGAGCCCTTCAAGGTTTTCTTAGGGAGAACTTCCGCTCCAGTTAGCAGCCTCCACCAATACTGGCCCTTCCAGACCCCCCGTCAACCGGGCGGATTTGCATGGTTTTACCCCGACTCATCACAGGGCATTATCAGCTCCTCCTACCGGATCGCTGACAGAGATAGCACTTACACCAGCCAGCCAGAAGGCTGGACTAGAACTCTGCAAAAAGACCAGACCAAGTGCAGCACAAATCCTCACCTTCCAGATGGCTTAGATGCAACCATGGGCCGGCCCCCAGTATCTATCATGCAGCACAGCGTAGTCCCTGCTGAAACCAGCCTTCCAAGTGCAATGACATCATTGGATTGCATCCACACTCCCCATGTAGGAGGTGCTTCAGCGCTCCTCTGACAACTGATAAGAAAAGATACTACACTTGATCTTAGCCAAAAGGCAGAGAAGCGGCTCCACCATGGCCAAGACCAAAGTGCTGTCCAAGGATGTCAGGGACAAGATTGTAGACCTACACAAGGCCGGAATGGGCTACAAGACCAGCGCTAAGCAGCTTGGTGAGAGGGTGACAGCAGTTGGTGTGATTATCCGCAAATGGAAGAAACACAATATAACTGTCAATCTCCGTCGTTCTGGGATCTCATTTCGTGGAGTTTTAATGATCATGAGAACGGTGAGGAATCAGCCCAGAACTACACGGGAGAATTTTGTCAAAGATCTCAAGGCAGCTGGGACCATACTCATCAAGAAAAAAATTGGTAACACACTATGCCGTGAAGGACTGAAATCCTGCACCACCCACAATGTCCCTGTGCTCACGAAAGCACATTTACAGACCTGTCTGAAGTTTGCTAATGAACATTTATATGATTCAGAGGACAAATGGGTGAACGTGTTGTGGTCAGATGAGAGTAAAATTGAGCTTTTTGTCATCAACTTAACTTGACTTCTTTGGAGGAGGAATGCTGCCTATGACCTCCAAGAACACCATTCCCACAGTCAAACATGGAAGTGGAAACATTATGCTTTGGGGGTGTTTTTCTGCTAAGGGGACAGGACATCTTCACTGCATTAATAGGACGATGAATGTACCCTCAAATCTTGGGTCAGAACTCCCTTCCCTCAGCCAGGACATTGAAAATATGTCGTGGATGGATATACCAGCACGACAATAACCCAAAACACACAACAAAGGCAACAAAAGAGTGGCTCAAGAAGAAGCACATTAAGGTCATGGAGTGGTCTAGCAAGTCTCCAGACCATAATCCCATTGAATATATGGTCAATATTAACAGTGATTTCACATACTAGGACCCCATCTATGGTATGGAGTCCTATGGAGAATTTCCAGTTAACGATGACCCTGATTATTTATATTATCATTATGTTTCTTTTTAAAGAAATGTTTACATTGGTTATCTGTTATTTGGTAATAAATGGCCGCGTGGTGTGATTTATTAGATATAAATGATAAGAGGACATAGGGGCATAAGGGTCTTGATGGTGAGTGGTTAGTGACATCTGTTTTACCCTAGTCATGAATACATGCAACAGAAGATGATCAAAGACTACATGCAGCATGGAGATGGTTAGATACTGGCAGGGCTTTTTTCTCAAACAATAAGTGCTGGAACTCAACCAAGACCCTGCCAAAACCCCTCCCACACACACACCCTCCAAATCACATCAAGTAGTGGGTGTGTCAGTCAAATTTCACGAACAGTAGGAGAGTCTTAAAGGGGCATTAAATAACAAAGATTGCATTACACACGCATTGCAGATCTGTCCCACAAAAACACAAAAACCTGACTTCTGTGTTTACAATTGATTGTGGTGACGCCCCCAAGGTCTGAGTCAGAGGTGGTGGAACTGAGTTCCACCAAGTTCACCCTAAAAAAAAGCCCTAGATACTGGAGAATGCATTACAGGAGACTGCAGTTCGCTAACATTACAGTTCTTTTACAAATCCATGCTTCCATGTTTATACCCCTACAATCTACTGTTTGAAAGGACCTAAAGGGCCACACAATAAGTGCCAGGGGCCCACAGGTTGGGCACCAGTGCTTTAAGTCCTTGGGCAACACATCAATGTAGAATGCTTGGTGGAGGGCTCTCCCTTAACGTGACTATCTTTATTGTCCCTTAATAGCCACGGCTGGGGGCCTTTGGATCCTAACCTCTTAGTGGGTTTGCATAGGGAGCATTGGGTAGGTTTTCACCATGTGGGGGGGGGGGGTTATGGGAGCTTGGGGGGGTTCTTTGGACCTTATTGTGGTACATTGGCTTTTGTTGCTCCGCCATATTTCCCAGCCAAACTATATATGTTAAAATTGATGAATACATTTTGTACATGTATTTAATGGATTTGAATAAATTGATGAATCATTTTTTGTTTCATCCCTTCAGAGCCACTCACTGAGCTAGCCATCTCACAAATCCCCTGATGAAGCCAAAGTTTTGGCGAAACTAATCGGTAAGACCTGACCAATGGCCTATAGGCTGTATCTCGATGTTTTGCTCCCACGTTTCCATTGTATTGCTTATATGTTTGAACTGACTTTTATCCTTCTGTAATTAATAAATCTTTTTTACTTTTATATATCTACTGTGTTTTGGTTTCTATTTGCTGGCACCACAAAACTCCCACACCCCTCTATTCCTACTTTCAACTCAATCAAGGGATGAGGTGCCGTATCTTCATTAGGACCATCGACCACTAATTACCCAATGTAGAATGCTGCTCCAAGAACACAAATAATATAAAAGGCAATGCCTTTCTGCGTTCTATAACTGAATAAGCCAAGGTCACATACTACATAGTATACTGTCTCTATAAATCTGTTAGCAGCATTCTAGATAAATAGTGACACCATCACTGACTCACAATCATTGAACAGTGGAAGTTCAAGTTTTGGTCATATTGTTGGACTTCCAGTAATTAAACGGAGCAAGATAGCAGTCTTTACTGGCAGATGTTTCCGGTGAGAATGGGTTAAATGTCATCCCATGTAAAACATAGGAAATCGTGGGAAAAAGATGTTCTTTTCTAACGTCACTATACTTTATTTCATTTTGTTTTAACCATCTTTCTACCTCCCAAAACTTCTGCCAGATTGAAGTTCCGCTTTTGTGGTATGTTTGTGGTGAGACAGATTTCCAGTCTGGAATAAGGAATTCTGACAAGGATGGAAATGTGTGTTCTAAACCTTACGGAGATGGTGACATCATACTGTCAGTGGCGTCTCCAGCTTTCATATTTAGGGGGGGCACATAGGGGGACAGGGACAAAAGTAGGGGGGCCCAACTATAAAATGCAATTATATATATATATATATCTCCTGGGGCCCTTTACTACGATCCCCCAACGGGTGCTTTAACATGTTCTGCAGTGAGCTCCCTTCCTACTATACTGGGGCCCCCCAGGGTGGCAGAAAACAAGAGCTATGTGTCACCAGCACACCAAGAAAATATAAGGGTTCAAAGCAGTGGGAGAACTTTCAGGGTTGCAAAGGTTGTCTTGCCACCGAGCCCAGGTGTTCTACCACTGTGGGGTTCCCCAGCTGTCCTGTCCCTGCTATTGACCTAGGACCTAGTGCTGGTGACATTACGGATGCATGCAGGGGAAGGCTGGCACTATTAGTTATAGAGAGCTGAGCCCTCAGCTGGTCACCTAGCAGCAGTAATGCTGTATAACCTTCTCTGTTGACATGCTGATCGGGATGTGATCCAGGTAATGCTCCCAGTCAGATCTAATAAATACAGTATTTATTAGCATCAAGAGTACAACCACATATATATAATATATAATCAAACGTATGTTCAGCAGCCGTGTGGGCTCTATGCCTGTAAAGTGTGGGCTCTATGCCTGTAAAGTGTGGGCTCTATGCCTGTAAAGTGTGGGCTTTTATCAATAAAATCTCTGATATTTAACACTAGGATTTGACTGGGAGCATCACCTGGATTGCATCCCGATCAGCATGTCAGAGAATGCTCCACTGCTGCTAAGCAACCTGCAGGGAGCTCAACTGTCTACAACCAATAGAGATGGGCTCGGGTGTGTTTGAAATCCCACATGCCCAATCCCGCCAGGAAGCCAACACTCCACGGTGCTAATCACAGGCAGTGAGACATTTCCTGATCTGTGCAGAGCTGCGGACTGGGAAATCTCTCACTGCCTGTGATTAGCGCTGTGCAGTGTGGGCTTCCTGGCAGTCTCTGACATGTGGATTTTTGAACATGCCCAGCCCATCTCTAACAACAAATTGTGCTGGCCCTCCTGTACATCAGCCCCATAAAGTAACCAGCACTGGGTTCCAATGTGCTGCCGCCGCTGTCAAGGAGACAGAGACCAGCGCTGTGAATAGCCGGGACAGGACAGCAACTCTGGTTATTCCAGCACTGGTCCACACTGGGAGGATTCCCCCATCCACCTATAATGTGTAGATGGGGGAATTGGATAATTTTTTTTTTCATTCAACTTAATAGTTGAATGAAAAAAGTGATCAATGTATGGGCTGCCTAAGAGCTAAGACCACACATAGACAGTTTAAATCTCAGCTGGTTCAGCAGGAACTGGCTGAGATTTGAACCATTAATGAGCAGATTCTCTTATGATTATCACTAGTGGTTGCTGTATAACCACTAGTGAGAATCACTGTTAGTCGGGAGAATACAATTGCTGGGCAGAAGGGATATTCCCGTCAGCACTGTCTGTGTTGATGGGGGAATCATGCAAGTGTCTTTCCTGCAATCTGTGGATGTAGGAAAGAAATTGGAACTGTATATTACTTG
The DNA here is from genome assembly GCA_029574335.1 of Rana kukunoris. Classification (NCBI taxonomy): domain Eukaryota; kingdom Metazoa; phylum Chordata; class Amphibia; order Anura; family Ranidae; genus Rana; species Rana kukunoris. The sequence continues at coordinate 183,879,076 of CM056059.1, forward strand.
CCTAACGGAAAGTGAAAGTGTAACAGAATGGCCCGTGACACCCAGAGACTTTTGAAGGATGGGGGGTACTCGAGTGCCAGCATCACTAATGACTCTTGGATCTAGGGTCATCCTGTGCCCCTTTTGGGCATAGGGTGACTGAGAAATTATAAATTACATGGGATGGGACATTACTGATAATTCATGTTTTGCAGGATATCTTTAAATATTACAAGTTGGTAAAGTCTGACTCGGACAGGTCAATAGAGTGTTTTCATTCAATGTGGGGACACATGCTTTTGAGGTGTTAATTGAGTGTGCTCCTAGACATTCCATTGTGTGATGCTAATACTGTTTTGTGTCCATTGTGCTAATTAGGTCTGCTCCTAAGACCTGTTTATTGTGTATGCTAATGACACTGTTAAGATGTGGAATGTGACTTGTCAAGCTGTAGTAATTAACCCCTCTAAATGCAGAGCCAGACCGTCTGGATAATGAGTAGTAATTAACTCATCGGAATGCCATTAACTAAAGGAATGTGTATGAAGCCCCCCATTGTGTAATGTGTGGGTGGAGTGTGTCTTTGTCCCTGTGATTAACTGTAACATGCTTGTACTGTACATAAGAAAGCTAAGTTACCATTAAAGGATTCATTCATTCATTTTGGAACCAGTACCAGAGCTTGTGTTGTCTTGGTTATTCTGGAAAATGAAAAGGGTTGTGTCTGATGTCTGTCGGACTGTCGGATAAGCTGTTGTGGGCGATGGAATGGAATATCGTAAACGGTGGTGACAGTTACAAAAAGTAAATTGTGAATGTCTTGAAAGAACAGAAGAGGGGAGGGAGACAGATGGGGGGAGAAGGGATGGAGATAATGCAGTTCAGTGATTACAGTGTACTGCAGTCTGCAGTGCACACACTTACCCACGGTACAGGCTAGAATCTCAGGCATCATTCACACACATGCTGCTGATTTTAATGTTTCCTGAACACACATCCCCTCTCTTCAGATACAGCACACCGAGATAGTGTGGGCGGGACTGAAAGGAGGAGGAGGAGGAGCTGTATTCCTCCCTGCTCGTATGTGAGGAGAGTGGGGGGGGAGGTGGCTGGACTCGCTGGGCTGTAAAAGAGTGTCATAGACTGACATTCGGCTCAGCTTGCAGTCACCACTCTCAGAATTTACAGGCTGGTTCTCCTGTCTCAGTAACTAAGATGAAGGCTTGGGCCCCCCCTCCCCCACAGAGCTCATGGAGTCCTTTCTGCAACTCACTCTTCTCCGTGCCAATGAGGATGCAGGTGAAGGAGCAGATCGGGCGGCTGTGGTTGTGTGAACGCTTGCAATATGCAGTGTCAGCGAGCAGAGGGAGGGGGAGGAATGCCCCGCAGAGCTGACTGGGGACGCTCTTACTCTCAGGAGAGACTGTTACTCCAGGGGCGGCCCGAGAAAAAAAAAAAAAAAGCAAAAAAAATTTTTTTTTTGGGGGGGGCACATGGTGGGGCACAGCATAATGTTGGGGGGGTCAGGCCCCCCTCTGCCCTCCCCTAGAGACGCCTCTGCATACTGTAGAAGTAAGTTCAACTTCAAAGCCAAATTTCAGGCAAACAGCTAAACACATAATTGAAATACATACCTTGGAATGGCTTTTACTTCACAAAGGATTTGTATCTCTATCAGAGCTTTTTTTCTCAAAAAATAGGTGCAGGAACTCAACCACAACCCCGTTTAGTTTTCACAAACAGTAGGAGGGTCTTAAAGGGGCATTAAATACCAGGATTGCATTACATACAGAGTGCAGAGTTCAGGGGGTTACACACAGAGTGCAGAGCTGTCACTTGTAAACACAGAAACCAGACTTCTGTATTTACAAGTGATTGTGGTGAGCAGGCACCAAAGGGTCTGAGCCAGAGGTGGTGGAACTGAGTTCTCCCAAGTTCCCTCTGAAAAAAACCCTGATCTCTATCCATCCATTGCTGAGATCTACACAGTACAGCCAGACAAAGGAGCCAGATTGATTACTAGTACTTGGTTTTTTTTTTAAGGCCGCATACACGCGATCAGACAGGTCCGATGAAACTGGTCTGAAGACCAGTTTCATCGGACCAATTCGATGGTGTGTACGGCCCATCGGACCGTTGTCCGTCGGACCAAAGTTTTAAAACTTGCTTTAAAATCTGTCCGACGGATTCAATGGTTAGTACACAAAAGCATCGGACCAAAAACCTGCGCATGCTTAGAATCAAGTCGACGCATGCTTGGAAGCATTTAACTTAGTTTTTTCAGCACGTCGATGTGTTCTACTTCACTGCGTTCTGACCCGATGGGATTTTGGTCTGATGGTGTGTACGCACATCAGACCATCAGACCACTTCAGCGTGGTCCGATGAAAACGTTCCGTCGGACCAGTTTCATTGGACTGGTCTGATCGTGTGTACGTGGCCTAATACTGCAGTTTAACAAAACCACTTGGTCATCTCGGTGCCCCAAGCCCATGATTGGACAGTGAGGCGGCAGCAGAATACTGTAGAAGTCATCCCTCTGCTCTCTATTCCTGTAGACATGTTCCTTGTCAGCACATGTGCACTTAGGATACCTGATTGGCTCCCAAAGCTACACCCCCCCCCCCCTCATTCAAAAGCCTCACACTGCGTACACACGACTGTTTTTTATGACGTGAAACCGCACAATTGTTAGTTAAATTGACGCAGTGCCAAATCGCAAACAGTGCTCTGGTCAGGACGGGGGTAAATTCTTCCGGGGCTGAAGTGGTTAAGCAGTTACAGTAGACAGTTTTTTTTTCTTTTTGGATAAAGATTTTAAATAGATAAAAGCTGATCATTGTAAACCCCCTGTCAGTGGTGAATGGTTTATTCTGAAAAACAACAGACCCACTTGCCAGATCACCAAGTAAAAATTAATTAAAGAATGCTTAAGAAAGAAAATAAATGCAGCCATCACACTTGTTAAACTGCAATATAATAAATGTTTGCTTTTGGGTTTAATACTGCTTTAATGAATACATACCAGAATTAATTGGTGTATTTTTAGATCTGCCTGAAGATCAGATGCCTTCATTATTTCCCACGGTAGATTTAAGTCATGAAAAGACTCCTATGCAAGGCATTGTTTTGTCGGCATTGTGTCCCTAAGTGTTCACCTGAGGCCTGTGATCATAATGTCCCTTGACAGCTTTGCTCCAATATTAATGGCCGAAAGTAATTGCTGTAGTTCATAGGTAAGTGATCACTCTGACAGTCAAAGCGCTTACAGTGAAAAATCTTTTTGTAAATACAATATCTCAGTCTAGCCTGTCATTTTCAGTTAGAGAGAGATTTGCTCATCTATAGCGGAGGACGCAAAGACAGTTGCTCCATTACTGTTGCTGGGAAATATTTTTAGGTATGGCCAACAATTTGTTTTCATATTTGAGCATAATGCCGCGTACACACGACCGTTTTTCAGGTTGTAAAAAATTAGGTTTTTAATGGTCTAGAAAAAACGACGGCCCGGATTCACGACGGACTTACGTTGACGTATCTAAAGATACACCGTCGTAAGTACAAATGTGCGCCGTCGCATCTCTGCGCCAATTCATAAAGCCAGATACGTCGTGGCTTCAGCCGCCCAACATAACTTGCCTACGCAAGCGTATCGTGGGCGCATAGTTACGCTGGACGCATTCTGCGTACCAATGTTGAATATGCAAATGAGGGAGATATGCCAATTCACGAACGTAGATGCGCCCGGCCGCTTCATATACGCGGTTTGCGTAAGGCTTACGTCCGGCGTAAAGTTATTCCTCGTATAGGGGGCACAACTCATGCTAAGGTATGGACCAGGGAACAAACGCCATCAAATTTACGTCATTTATACTGTTTACGTTGTACGGTAATAGGGCTGGGCATAGGTTACGTTAACGTCGTAGGCAGTGATTCGACGTATCCTAGGGAGTAATTCCAACGTGATTCTGAGCATGCGCACTGGGATGCATCCACGGTCGTTAGAAACATCCGGCTGGCAGTTTTTGCCATCATTTGCATGTTTAATGCCCACTCCCACATACGCCGGCTTACGCCGAGGAAACACAGCACAGTTTGGGAGGCAAGTGCTTTGTAAATACTGTGCTTGCCTCCCCGCACTGCGTTGGCGTAGCGTATATTAGATACGCTATGCCGGCATAAAGATGCGCCAACAGCTGTGAATCCGGCCTGACCTTTTTTTCAACCCAATCATTAAAACGACCTTGCCTACACACGATCGTGAAAAAAATGCTCTAGCAAAGCGCGGTGACGTACAACATGTACGACAGCATTATAAAGGGGAAGTTCCATGTGGATGGCGCCACCCTTTGGGCTGCTTTAGCTGATTTTGTGTTAGTAAAAGCTTGGTGAGAGACCGTTCGTGCTTTTCAGTCTGTTACAGCGTGATGAATGTGCTATCTCCATTACGAACGCTAGTTGAGCGTTCCCGTCTCATAACTTGCTTCATTTTTTTAGAACCCGAAAAACGGTCGTGTGTACGCGGCATAATTCTCATATAATTCAATCAATATATGGAAAAAGTTATTGGAATATTAATAAATTAGGTTCTGTTAAAAAAGAATTCCAGGTTTGAATATTTTATACATACAGTAGTTATTTTATCTCACATAAGTAAGTACACCCCTTTACTATTTTTTTGAAAATATTTTATTCTATCTTTTCATGTGACAACACTGAAGAAATTACACTTCGCTACAATGTAAAGTGGTGAGTGTATAACAGTGTAAATTTGATGTCCCCTAAAAATAACGTTATTTCCATGCAAAGGTAAAGCATAATGGGCTAATATGCATTGCATAGTAGTCCGTTATGTGTCACTTACCTGAAACCTAAGCCTGCGATGTCCCCGATGCCTCTGCTGGCTGGAATTGTCCATCTTCAGCCTTCTTTCTTACGGGGCCGTGAACTTCGGCTCTGTGATTGGCCAAAGTCATGTGACGTCACTCCCACGCATGCGCACGAGAGCCGCCAGTCACGGCATGCCCCCAGCTAGAAACGGCACAGTGTGCCATTTCTAAACTGCAAATGCGCCAAATACATCGGCGCATGCGCAGAAGAAATTATCATACAAACCGCGTAGGTTTAGGAGATACAGTATTTGTTGCACCTACACATAAGCCTTAATCTAGGCTTACATGTAGTAAAAGTGGTTGTACAGGGTGTACAACCACTTTAATGTCTAAACCGCTAAGACTTGGGATCCAGTATAAAACTATATAAAAAAAAACACTATAAAAAAAAAAAAAACACAGGCATTACCAGAGATTTATTCTATGAAAACATGGAAGATAGCAAGATGGGTACTCAAAAAAATAAAGGATACAAAGGCATTAAAAACCATGACCATGAGACACCATGCAGTGCAGGGATCGCCTAACCCGACGAACACTCCGCTAGACTGGCAAGCTGACGTGTTTCAGGGAGTACCACCTTCTTCAGAGCTAGGCCGAAGAGCTCTGGTAATGCACTAGGTGCTTGAGCCCTCCTGTGTGTTTTTTTTTATCGCTTTATACTGGATCCCCAGGTCTGAGAAGGGCTGTAAACATTCCCAACGGATGTCCACCTGTCCACCTGTCCCCACGTATGGTCTGGTTCTCTGAGCGCTGGGAGCGATTGTGTATTTTATGGTTTATGCATAGTTACCTTGGTCCAAGCTATGTAAAAAATTGTATACCTGGAATTGTTCTTTAAGTGGGCTTGAAAAACCTACAATGTGGCTTGGCACAGACTTACCAGCAACCATACACCCCTTGGCTTTGCCAACTCAATGGTGGACAGCTTTGGGGGATGCCAGTGGCCATTGCAATGCCCCCATTATATTAAAGGCTAGGTTCAACCTTAGGAACACATTGAACCCATATTTGGGGTGTAGCGTAATATGCTCCCAATCAACTGTCTCCCACCACCAGAGCCTCCTTCCTGTGACAGCAGGTGGCATTCATGTGTGTTTTGAGCTTTGGGGTGCACACCCTAATGCAAAAGGGTGCGAACGCCTATGCCAAATGGCCACATTTAGTGAATGCAATTTCACAGAAAGCTGTCAAAGACTGCAGATATACAGAGAGATGGCCAAAGACTACAGGTAGGCTACAGCATTGGTCATCAACCCTGTCCTCAGGACGAACAGGGCTTTTTTTCTTAGAGAATATGTGTAGGAACTCCCTCCTTCTGAGTCACCTCTTGTGTTCACCCCCTACCCACCTTCAAGTACCATTCATTGGTTTCACCCCCTACCCACCTCCGAGCACCATTCTTTGGTTCCACCCCCTCCCCACCTTCGAGCACCATTCCTTAGTTCCACCCCTACCCATCTCCAAGCACTATTCCTTGGTTCCACCCCCTACCCACCTCCAAGCACCATTGATTGGTTTCACCCCTTACCCACCTCTGAGCACCATTCCTTGGTTCCACTCCTTACCCACCTCTGAGCACTGTTCCTTGGTTCCACCCCCTACCCACCTCCGAGCACCATTCCTTGGTTCCACCCCTACCCATCTCCAAGCACTATTCCTTGGTTCCACCCACTACCCACCTCCAAGCACCATTGATTGGTTTCACCCCCTTCCCACCTCTGAGCACCAATCCTTGGTTCCATTCCTTACCCACCTCTGAGCACCGTTCCACCCCCTACCCACTTCCGAACACCATTACATACATTTAGAGCTGAAGGTGCCGGAACTGCGTTCCCCACGCGTTCCTGCTGAAAAAAAGCCCTGGGGCCCAAAAACAGGCCAGATTTTAGGTATTCCCTTGGGGAGATGCAGACTAGAATACTGCAATCACTGAACAGAAAATGATATCACCTGTGATGTATTTCAGTTATCTTTCAAACCTGGCCTGTTAGTGGGCCCTGAGGACAGGGTTGATGACCACATGGGCTACAGGAGATGGTCAGAAACTGCAAACATGGTTTAGAAGATGGTCAAAGACTGTAAATTGTGTACAGGAGTTGCTCAAGACTGGGGACATACTGTACTTCAGAAAACAGTCAAACGGGAGACATCAGACTGCTAGAGATCACTCCTAAAAATAAATGCTTCCATATATGTACTTCCCAGAGCCCCTCTAAAATTACTTGTGTCACATTTAATAATTTTTCTCAGCAAGACGAAAAACAAAACAAAAACAAAAATAAGTATGGACAGTACAGTATAAAGCAAGATAGTGTGAAACAAATAACTCGGTCTGAATAAACACCTAGTAAAGAAAACAAATGACTAAAGAGGCTCCTGAGGACCACACAATAAATGTACATGAGCCACATACAGGTCCCAGGCTGCTGACACAAGAGTATCAGATGATAATTTCCCAATCTGGCTTTTTATGGTTGGATAAGGCAACCCATTCAGTGTCTATGGGGTAGCATTTCTAATTATAATAGATGCTTAAGTCACATACCGTATATACTCGAGTATAAACTGAGTTTTTCAGCATTTTTTTGTACACATATAGCTCCACTCTTCCTCTACAAGTGTGCAAAGTTTGTTGTTCGTGGACCTATGGCTGGGGAGCACCGGTTTTTCAAAGTCGTGCACCCCTTCCATAGACTCCCATGTTAAACGGTCATTTCTCCGGTAACTTTGGGGACGCGGTACCAGTTAGCTGTACTGTAGGTCCTCTTGGCACACATGTAGCCCCAGTTCTCCTATACAAGTGTACAAAGTTTGCTGTCTGGGGGACCTAAGGCCAGGGAGCACCGATTTTTCAAAGCTGGGTGCCCCTTCTATATACTCCAATGTTAAACGCAAGTCTAGTCATGGACACAGTGAGGCATGGGCACAGTGAGGCATGGACACAGTAAGGCATGGACACAGTGAGACATGGGCACAGTGAGACAGGGGCACAGTGAAGCATGGGCACAGTGTGGCATGGGCACAGTGAGGTATGGGCACAGTGAGGCATGGACACAGTGAGGCATGGACACAGTGAGGCAAAGTGAGGCACAGTGAGGCATGCAGATGGACACCCTAGGCTTATACTCGAGTATATACAGTATTCCTTTTTTCCCCCCGCATGAAATTAACTTTCTAACGCTAATCGCCTTATTTTCTCATAAATTATTATTTTATCTCACAAGGTGTTATTGTATAACCACTGTTTATTTTCCTGCTCTCCTCTATAGCCAGCTATTGCAACATCAGTTTTCACCAACGTCACCCTGGTGTTATGTATAAGAAGTGATTGTTTTTGTGGTTATCTTTGTGAATTGTTTTTTACATTGATTTTTTAATTATATTGACAGAATTATATTAGCACTAGTATTGGTAAAACAGTATAATTAAAGCCTATGTTTAGTCAAAAATAATAAAGAAAAAAAAATAACACAGGGGACAATGTTTACTATGAAGGTGACATGTCCCTTGTGCTGCTGGCTCCTTCTTTAGTTGGATCCTTCCTTCTCCAATATCTACCTTGACCATCGTAATTCTCCAGTGTGTGACAGGAATCAAGGGTTCTGTCATATGAGCTAATCAACAGTGCCGAACAATGATGGAGCCACCCACTTACCCTGGGACCTCAGACAGTGCTCAAGGGAACGGTCCACTCCTGGCAGGGGAAAAGTAGTAGCGGGCAGAGAGACGGCCCTGGGGACACCGACTGGGGGACGGTCCCTCCCACTCCTGCACACACGTTAGGTAAATTAGGCGGCCTTGAGGCCCCAGGAAGTGCGAGGCCTTAGCCTAATTTGCCCAATTAGAGAGCCGCCTCTGCTGAACATGCCTGCCATTTCTGCCCCCTTTTACTTATTTGTGACTTAACGTATGTTTTAAAAAGGTCACTGAGAAACCGCTATATAGGCTCATTGAAGATATCTAGACAAAAAGGGCTTATGGGTAAATTATTTTGCAAGGTGGCTCCTTAAAAAAAAAAATACACCATCCAAAGACTTTATTTAGTGGCCATTGCTAAACCAGAACATTGTTTTGTGGCCAGTAATATTTCAGCCCTGACCCATCTACTCACAAGTCTGGTGGTTCTTGTGGTTAGTATATGAAGCAATACAAATGTGACACCACAGTAGTACAATGTACAGATAGGGAGGCCTTCAAACTAGACTCTCTAGGAAATGTATACAGATGACCACAATACTCCAAGTACTTGTTGATATTATATACGATACATTTCCTAGTGGCTTCTTATCCTATGTTGAGTTCTCCTTTAACATAACACAAGGATATTCTTACCTGAAATGACCCTGCATGATCCTCTTCTTTTTCCCCTTCTTTACCTTCTTTCAGTGCAATAAGTGTGAATCCTCTGAAGTACGCCGGAGTAGTAGCCGAGAGGGTGACTGCAACACAAAGAGAGAAGAAACTGAGAAATTTGCAACATAAGTTCCTTTAATGGATAGATAATAGAAATATCCTCACTACATAGACCCCTCCAACCACCTGAATTGGTGTAGATTACCAAAAACAAAACACAATCTTATTTGGAGTGTAACACCAAATGGGACTGGCATTTTAAAAAGCAAGTTTAACCTAAAACAGAGGTACTTACTGTATTTGGAATAGGGAAACCTTGAGTCCTCCCATGAGTTTTGTTGGTAGCTCTCTCCCCTTTCCCTGTCTATGATAAATGCTCAACTTTGAGATGAACTTCTGTTTTTTGTTGGCCAACTGAGTTTGCCGCGTATTCCTGGTGCCAGTAACTTTTGGTATTAAAATGCTGTTTTTCAGCACAGGTGAGGTGAGTATGCAAAGCAGTTTATATAACAGAGGCTTAATGTTAGTGTTACAGTTACAAAGAGGGTTAGAGGTATCAGGGTTACAGAGGGAAGTATGGGAAGAACCAGTTTTGAGTAATAGTGGTTAGTGTTATGCCCCGTACACGCGAGCGGTTTTCCAGCTGGAAAAAGTCAGATGAGAGCTTTTGGTTGGGATCCCAACCGTGTGTATGCTCCATATGACTTTTTCCAACAGGAAAACTGCCAGAAAAAGAAAGAGAGCAGGTTGTCTATTTTCCCACCGGGAAAAATTCCTAGTGGAAAAACTGTTCGTCTGTATGCAATTTCAACGCGCAAAAAAACAAGCAGAAGCAAGTCGACGCATGGTCGAAAGCATTGAACGTAATTTTTCTCAGGTCGTCATAGTGTTGTACCTCACCGCGTTCTTGACGGTCAGAATTTGATGTGACCGTGTGTACGCAAGACAAGCTCAGAATCAAGTCGAGGCATGCTTGGAAGCATTGAACTTCGTTTTTTTCAGCACGTCGTTGTGTTTTAGGTCACTGCGTTCTGACACGATCGGTTTTTTAACTGATGGTGTGTAGGCACATCAGACCATCATTCAGCTTCATCGGTTGGACTGATCGTGTGTACGCGGCCTTAGTGTTAAAGGTTACATCAAGGGAAGGTTAGTGTTAGGAAGGGTTATAGTGAAGGTTAGTGCCAGGGTTGTAGAGAAGGTTGGTGTTAGGGTAAGGGTTACAGGTAGAGTTAAGGTGATGGTTAGTGAAAGCACAACTGTTCTTGTCTCGTCCCTCATTCCATGCAGAAATCTGTGGATGACGCAAGAAACAAGAGTTTTCCTCTTAGCCAAAGACACCTTGAGCTAAGCAGTTAATGTTGGGTTGCCAAACGTCACTTCTAGACTGCCAATTATGAATTAATGGTTTATAGTGTACAAGCCATCCTTGGAATGATAAAGGTAGGAGAAGCAACCCATCCAAATAAAACATTTACATTTGATTCAGTTTTGTACTCTTGTCTTTTTATAGCAAAAATTCCTAGAACCAATGTCTCATCCTGGTGGAAGAGCATGTTCAATGTCCCTTTTTTTAACCACTTCCTGACGGCCATACGACTTTGTACGGCCGCAGTGTGGATCTAAATTACCGGGAGGCTGTCTACATACGGCCTCCGGCCTCCAGCCACTGAGATGCCGATGCGCGTACCTGGCGGTCGCAATGTTCGCCAGGCACCCGCGATTGGTGGTTACACAGACAAGGACGTGGATCTGTGTGTGTAAACACACAGAGACAGCGTCCTGTCAGGGAGAGAGGAGACCGATCTGTGTCCCTTGTACATAGGGACACAGATCGGTCACCTCCCCCAGCCAGTCCCCTTCCCCCACAGTTAGAACACTATGCAGGGTACACATTTAAGCCCTTCCTCACCCCCTAGTGTTAACCCCTTCAATGCCAGTCACATTTATACAGTAATTAGTGCATATTTATAGCACTGATCGCAGTATAAATGTGAATGGTGCCAAAAATGTGTCAAAAGTGTCCGATGTGTCCACCATACGCAGTCCCAATAAAAATCCCAGATCGCCACCATTACTAGTAAAATAAATAAATAATAAAAAATAATAATTCTGTCCCCTATTTTGTAGGCGCTATAACTTTTGCGCAAACCAGTCGCTTATTGCGATTTTTTTTACCAAAAATATGTAGAAGAATACGTATCGGCCTAGACTGAGATTTTTTTTTTAAATTGGGCTATTTATTATAGCAACAGTAAAAAATATTGAATTTATTTTCAAAATTGTCGCTCTTTTTTGTTTATAGCGCAAAAAATAAAAAACGCAAAGGTGATCAAATACCACCAAAAGAAAGCTCTACTTGTGGGGAAAAAAGGACTATATTTTGTTTGGGAGCCACTGCGACCGCACAATTGTCAGTTAAAGCGACGCAGTGCCGGAAGCTGAAATTTCACCTGGGCAGGAGGGGGGTATATGTGCCCAGTAAGCAAGTGGTTAATGTCAATAGCAAGCATAAAGGGGGGCTTCACTCTGGAAATCCCTATGGCCTAATAACAGAAACGGTGAATCACTGCAACAATCTGGAGGGTCGGCTCTCTAACACAAAGCAGCAGCCCAGCAGTCCTGTGGTCCGACATCAGCCTCACCCACAGTGCATCAATCATCAGGTAGCAAGAACCCTGCCAATTGGTGCAGTGGTTGTATAGGGGGGATGTCATGTTGGACTGTAGCCTGACTCTCCAAACTGCTGCAGCATGGAGTATTTTAACCCTTACCACAACTTTTACAAGTTTAAAAAAAGTAAAATAAGATCACATTTATTACAGCAATAAATTATGATGGTGAAATTGGGCATTTAAGGAAGAAAAATAAGCCCCTCATTTACTAAATTATACTCAGCAACATTACCATCTATGGATAATAGCTTCCTACAATAACATTTCTCATCTCTTAAATAAACATTAATTCCCGTTAAATAGTAACGGGTGATCTAGCATCTTGGCTTACACTGTGGATTATTTAATGTTATGGGTACACAAAGCATTATCAGATGCATTGGGTTATTGAGCATCCAGATGGCATGGAAGAGATATTTATGAACAAACCTTCTCTGTCCAAAAACATGACATGCCGCCTGTGAGCTGATGAATACAAAACTGTCAGCCTGTTATCCCATATTTTATTGTAGTACAGCCTATTGTTTTATATTATATCATAAATTATATTATTTTTATTATTACTATTATTATTATCATTGATTTTGATTCTATAATTGTCACTTTTTATGTTATTTATAGTTCATGTTTCCTTGTGTTGATTAACTACAAAGTTCCGACACTGCTTCCATTGTTTTGTAGACATGTGGTTTGTTATTTTTACTGCGTTGTCTTCATAAATAACAGCATCTGTTATATTTGGCTTGAAATAATGACGGCCCAGCTAAAACTTTTTGTAATAGTATTTTTGTATAAAGCGGGGACGGGTTAAATCCACTTAAGGTTTTTACTGCTGTCTATGTCCCTTCTGCTGGGGAGATTTGGGCTGTATTCCTGTTGCAGAGACCTTAGGGGGCAATGCATAGGTGACAACTGTCTGAAATTTGCTACGGGAGTCCTCCATCTATGTTTCCATGATGTAGTATCCCGGGCTGTATTCAGAGATTAATTTAAAAAATTGAGGGGATCATGGCTGCCAAAATAGGGTGACCAAACATACTCGGTTTCTGGGAACAGTGCCCAGATTAAGGACACTGTCCCTAGGCCAAGTCTGTCCCCGGTTTTGTCCCCGGATTGGATTTAAACAGGGGCTGGGGCAATTACAAAGACAGCCAGTGCAGAATTACACCCCCCGCCGGTCTGCCACTCCTACTAGCTTAGTCCCCCTAAGCTAGTAGGAACAGCGGAGCAGGGGTGTGTAATTCAGATTTTTTTTTTATCGATCATCAGAAAGGGGCACAGATAATGGAAAAAATACATGGGGGTGTATTTTTTCCATTATCTGTGCCCCTTTCTAAAGATGTGTTGGTCAGAGCGGAGGGAATATTTCTTCAGTTTCAGGTGCATGCCCATTCAGCTCCGCACGCAAGATCTTCTGCCTTGGCTCAAGTCCCGGCCAGCCCCTTGACTGCTTATCTCCTTGCCCGGAGTGACTTTCCTCCACTCTTCACTCATCCTTATTGGTGGGATTTTCCAACACCTCTTGTCACTATGAGTTCCTTCTGCAGACAGGCGGTGGGGGTAAATCCTACCAAAATGGGTTACAATAATGTCTGCCTCTGAGCAAATAGTACCCTTCTTCTCCATGGGCTAGGAGAGGAAATGTGGAGAATACCCCCATCATCTTCTTAGCATCTGGTTTACAAGAACATGGGTAATGATTACATTCAAAAGAGAAGTTTGACTGTGTTTGTTTTTTCAAAATCATACTTACCTAGTTGGATGCAGCACCAAACCAATGCTGCATCTTTCCCCCGCCAGCTCTAACACTGAGAACCGAGAGATCGATCCCCGCTGATCCCTCCGATCGTGTGTACGGGCGAGCAGACAGGTTTGTCCATCGGACAAATTTCAAAGCATGCTTTGAAATTTGTTTGCTACAAACCTGTCCGTCGGATATGTCCGCTGGTTAGTACACTAACCAGTAGACAGAACTGTCCGTGCATGCGTCGAAAGGATTGACGCATGCATGGAAGTATTTTACTTCCTGGAGTGGTGACGTGGCGGCGTCAACGTCATCGCCACGTCACCGCGTCCTCAGACCGAGGGGATTTTCGTCCGATGGTGTGTACACGCCATCGGACCAAAATCCGATGAGACATGTCAGAATTGTCAGAATTCGAAAATTAAAAAATATTGTATATTCGTAAATTCGAAAATGTGAAAATAAGAAGGAAAATTCAAATAAATAACTAACTAATAATAACTAACTATTAAATTATAGGTATTTGAAATTCCTTTCAAATTTGGTTGTTAGCGAACCTAACGAATACAAATTTATCCAAATTGGCTCCCGCTGCCATCAATCAAATCCAATGACATGAGTGTCGTGGGGCGGGGCAGAGTCCTACATTCGGCATCTATGGATGCCAAATGCTGGACTAGGGAGCTTGCATGCAAGGTATCCCCTGGAAGAGTGCTTCTCCTATGAGGTTATATGATGCGGGGAGAACCTAATAGAGCTGCCAGGACCCCAGAAGAGGAGGATCGGGGCCACACTGTTCAAAACAAACTACACAGTGGAGGTAAGTATAATATTTTTTTAAATTTAAACCAAAAAAAACATGAAGCTTTACAATCACTTTAAGGCAGCGTACACAGGATCGGTCAAAACCGATGAAAATGGACTGAAGGTCCGTTTTCATCGGTCTAAACCTATCGTGTGTGGGCCCCATCGGTCAGTTATCCTTTGTTCAAAAAAAGAGAACTTGCTTTAAAATTTAACCGATGGACGCCTAACCGATAGGTTAAAACCGATCATTAGTTTGCAAAAGCATCGGTTAAAAAGCCGCACATGCTCAGAATCAAGTCGATGCATGCTTGGAATCATTGAACTTTTTTTAGCACGTCGTTGTGTTTTACGTCACTGCGTTCTGACACGATCGTTTTTTTAACCGATGGTGTGTAGGCACATCAGACCATCAGTCAGCTTCATCGGTTAACCTGGCGGCCCCTATGAGTTGTCAGTCCACCCCTGGGTTGTTCACATGCCGTGCGCACGGTGCTTTGCTTTGCGGTTGTGGCATTTTCAGCTCGGAGTGCAGAATATAGAAGGATCTACATTTTTCAGTATAGAATGTAAAGTTTTGCTCAGCAAATTGGAATTCATATCAAACCACAGAAGGACAACTCCAAGCTGTTGCTACAATGAGCCAATAAATGAGCTCTATTAGGAGAGGTGCCCTCCAGTAGACTGAGTGCAAAGACTTAAGTAAATATAGCTGCAAAACAGATACTTGTCTCTTCGTTTCCCGTAAATTAAATCTAGCAGATATGATGAGGACAACATTGTTTTGATTGACTGATGCATCCATACAAACATTCCACTTTTGCTTTTTTGACTCCGTACTGTGCGTCCGCCCACGCAACCATTTCATTTAACTTGAAATGTGAATTACTTCTGATATGTGTGACCTCTATCTGCATCGTGTAGAGCATTCTGCCTGTTTGCTTGCATTGAGATTGGATCAAAATAAATCATTAGAATCACATTGTCTGCTCTTCACTGCTTGAAAAAACATCTACAGGGGAAATAATGATCACAGGCAAAAACAAGACGACCGCCCTAATAATATTACAAGCCAATAATATAAACAGCAGAAAACACATGTGGATGCAGTGGCGTAGCGTGGGTTGTCAGTGCCCGGGGCAGGGCATAAGATTTGCACCCCCTAACCCACGGATTTTCAGCATGAAGGTAAAAAACCTTCTGTGTGCAGCCCCAAATACCTACCTAAGCCTCATCTCGAGCCAGCAATATGCACAATGGCCTCAGCTTTCTGGGGACTCACTCCTCATTGGCTGTCAGCCAGTCAGCCAATAAAGAGAGAGAGATGGCGGGCCGAGCTGCAGTTCTGTGCGTGAATGAACGCGCTGAGCTACAGCTCGGGAATGAGCCTGATTGGGTGCCCCCAGAGCAAGCAGCACTTGGCAGGAAAGAGAGCCAGGAGTGCCGGCAGGGGACCCAAGATGAGGAAAATCGGTGCTGCTCTGTGCAAAATCACTGCACAGAGCAGGTAAGTATGTAAGAATGCCACACAAATGAAAAACAAAAAAGAAACAGACAAATACACACCCTAAAGAGTTAACTGCAAGTTTATTTTGATGCTAAAAGCATATATCAAAAAAGTACCAATATAAAAACCAAATCCCCTTTCTAATAGGGAACCATACCCAGAACATTCCCCAAGTACTGTATGTAAGAATGTTTATTTTTTAAAGAAAGACTTTAATATCACTTTGAGTATATTCAATAAAAATAAATAAAAATAAAAAACCTGTAATGTGTCCCAGGAGAATGCAGGCACCTGGATTGCATAGGAGACCCGAGTGGAAGTGGCAGCAGGTATTTGCCTTACATCCATTCATTGCAGTGCAGACCTTACACAGGATCTCTCAGGTCTGAAAAGCAGGGGGTAGAAAGCTGAAGTTACATCAGTGAGGAGAACTCTGTGAGCTGATTGGAGGGAAGCCACCATCCTTTTAACACAGCACACAGGAACAGACTGTGCCCTCCCCGTCACCATTTTTCTCTTGGTGTCAGGAAACCGCGTCCGAAGCGACTCATGCTGATAGTAGAGGAGCGAAGCAGCAGACAGAAATTACACTTAGTGCTCTGGATTGAGACAAGTACACACTATAGAGGGATGTGCTTTGTTTCTGTTTCATGTATGAGGTTTACATTTACAACCACTTTAATGATTGCAGAGCTGCAGTAAGTTGTGTCTTTTATATCTTCAGCCTTAAATATTCAGGTTCTTGCCAGTTCTCTTTAATTGCTCCCATATGTGGTATCCTAACGTCATTGTTTTCATAGCCGCCAGACGTGTGCACTAATAGAGCTTTTACTTCTCTTAGCTCAGTTTGCTCCGGTAAATTGTGACCATTATTTGTAGGGAGAGGGACGCTCCCTGAACTATGTTCTCTACACAAAAAAAAAAAAAAAACGTTCTGCCTATTAGAGCTGCGCACAAAAATATATTATTACAATCTCCTGAGATGGGACCTCGCTGACCGTCAGTTGTTAAATGGAGTACTTTCCCTCAGGCAGCATTTTAAGGCGGATGGAAGATAACACTTCATATCAGACCCATCACTATTGCTGACCGGGTGCTTACAGCATTACAGAAGTGATAATGGAAGATACCGAGGTTCCCGGGTAGGATGTATATTCTGCACATATCATGTCATCACTTTGCTTATAAAAAAAGGATAAATAGTAAAATAACGTATAACACATACAAACAATATTTAGAGCAACACAAAAAACAATGGTGACAATAATACAGGAGCCCTAAGCATTTATCATACCTTTGGGAAAAGTCTTTGTGTTCTTTTCATTTAGCCTGATGACACCATGAAAAAATTGTTGCCACTGCCAGCTATGCATAGTGAAATTTAAAGCGGTATTAAACTAAAAATGTAATATACAGTGCATCCGGGAAAGTATTCACAGTGCTTCACTTTTTCCATATTTTATGTTACAGATTTATTCCAAAATTCCCTTTCAAGAAAAAATAAATACAATTATAGATAGATAGATAGATAGATAGATAGGTAGGTAGGTAGGTAGATAGATAGATAGATAGATAGATAGATAGATAGATAGATAGATAGATAGATAGATAGATAGATAGATAGATAGATAGATAGGTAGATAGATATATACATAGATAGATAGATAGATAGATAGATAGATAGATAGATAGATAGATAGATAGATAGATAGATAGATAGATACAGACAGACAGACAGACAGACAGACAGACAGACAGACAGACAGACAGACAGACAGACAGACAGATAGATAGATAGATAGATAGATAGATAGATAGATAGATAGATAGATAGATAGATAGATAGATAGATGAAGTGCCATCTACCATAGGTAGGTAGGTGTTAGAGGTGAGAGTTTTTTGTGATAGCTGCCAGGCTGGTAAATTTAGGCAGGCCTATGCTGAATGCTAGGCCTGCTTGTTTTGATCTGGGGGGCAGGGAGTGGTTAGTGTTGCAGTGGGTACCTGTCCTTCAGTTCTTGGGCACCTCCCCTGCTTCCAAGGAGAATGTTCTGGAAGAGAGGCAGGGAGTTGGAGTGACAGGGAGCTCATGTGAGGAGCCCTGACCAATGCCCAATTGGAATTGGCAGGTGGCAGACCTTCTACATAAGCTCAGGTCCAGCCCACTGGAGGGTAGTTGTCGGCTGGTTGAAGCAGCCACCCGCTACATACATATATATACAGTACAAACCAAAAGTTTGGACACACCTTCTCATTCAAAGAGTTTTCTTTATTTTCATGACTATGAAAATTGTAGATTCACACTGAAGGCATCAAAAGTATGAATTAACACATGTGGAATTATATACATAACAAAAAAGTGTGAAACAACTGAAAATATGTCATATTCTAGGTTCTTCAATGTAGCCACCTTTTGCAGCAGACACATCTCTAGAACAACTGTTAAGAGGAGACTGTGTGAATCAGGCCTTCATGGTAGAATATCTGCTAGAAAACCACTGCTAAAGAAAGGCAACGAGCAGAAGAGACTTGTTTGGGCTAAAGAACACATTAATGGACATTAGACCAGTGGAAATCTGTGCCTTGGTCTGATGAGTCCAAATTTGAGATCTTTGGTTCCAACCACCACGTCTTTGTGCGATGCAGAAAAGGTGAACGGATGGACTCTACATGCCTGGTTCCCACCGTGAAGCATGGAGGAGGAGGTGTGATGGTGTGGGGGTGCTTTGCTGGTGACGCTGTTGGGGATTTATTCAAAATTGAAGGCATACTGAACCAGCATGGCCACCACAGCATCTTGCAGCGGCATGCTATTCCATCCGGTTTGCGTTTAGTTGGACCATCATTTATTTTTCAACAGGACAATGACCCCAAACACACCTCCAGGCTGTGTAAGAGCTATTTGACTAAGAAGGAGAGTGATGGGGTGCTGCACCAGATGACCTGGCCTCCACAGTCACCGGACCTGAACCCAATCGAGATGGTTTGGGGTGAGCTGGACCGCAGAGTGAAGGCAAAAGGGCCAACAAGTGCTAAGCATCTCTGGGAACTCCTTCAAGACTGTTGGAAGACCATTTCAGGTGACTACCTCTTGAAGCAGTAATCAAAGCAAAAGGTGGCTACTTTGAAGAACCTAGAATATGACATATTTTCAGTTGTTTCACACTTTTTTGTTATGTATATAATTCCATATGTGTTAGTTCATAGTTTTGATGCCTTCAGTGTGAATCTACAACTTTCATAGTCATAAAAATAAAGAAAACTCCTTGAATGAGAAGGTGTGTCCAAACTTTTGGTCTGTACTGTGTATATATATATATATATATGTACAGTATCTTACAAAAGTGAGTACACCCCTCACATTTTTGTTAATATTTTATTATATATTTTCATGTAACAACACTAAAGAAATGTCAATTTGCTACAATGTACAGTAGTGAGTGTATAACAGTGTACATTTGTAAATTCTATGCATTAAGGCAGGGATGTCCAAACTTTTTTCTAAGAGGGCCACATTTGATGAAGTGAACATGCTAAAGGGCCGACCATTTTGCTTGACATTCTTTGAACCATTAAAATGTGATCGTCCGAGCACTAATACACGGCCCAAGAAGAATTCTCCTGCCTTTGTGGCTGTGTGTGGTGAAGAGATGAGCTTGGGCATGTTATTTTGATATACTGTATATATCTCTTTTGTGGCCCCAACGAATCCCCAAGCACTGCTCAGGACTAAGGATGAGCTTGGGCGTGTTATTTGGATAAACTGTATTTATTAGCGTATAACACGCACAGGCTTACCATTGCCATGAATTCAACCTCACCATTGCCATGAATGCAGCCTTACCATTGCCATGAATGCAGCCTCACCATTGCCATGAATACAGCCTCACCATTACCATGAATGAAGCATCACATGTGCCCTGAATGCAGCCTAACCATTGCTATCAGTGCAGCCTGATTCATGCCCATCTGAAGCCTCGGAGGGGACAGGGAGGGGGAGGGACAAGTGCCATCAGATTAAAAACAGAGAATTTCTTGTTTACTCTGTGGCTTCTTTAGAAACAAAAGTCCCGCCTCCTATGATAAACAGAACAGTCATCCAATGGCATCCCAGGAAACTGGACTTCCTATTACAGACGCCGCCGAGTCAACAGGAGATTCTATTCATGTAATCTGACGGTGCACGTCCTGTCTCCTCCGAGGCAACGCCGATAAATACGGTATATATCTTTTGTGACCTCCAGGGCATGTGTGAGGCTGCAATGGCTATATATATCCAAATCCCCAGGGAGGCCATATTAAATCACCAGGGGGGCCGCAATTGGCCCCCGGGCCAGACTTTGGACATGCCTGCATTTAGGTGAAAAACCTTCTGTGCTGCAGCTGCCCCCCAGAGCCCCCCTTTTTCTTACCTGAACCTGATCATTCCAGCATCGGGGCTGAGTGCAGCAGCTCCAGCCGCTGTCTCAGGTCCGTGTATCTACTCAGACATGGAGCCCCGACATGGCCCCGCCGCCTTTCTCCGCTGATTGGCTGGCTGACTTTGATTAACAGCTGTGGAAGCCAATGGCACCACTGCTCTGTCTCTGCCAATCAGGAGGAGTGTCCTGGATGGCTGAGGGGATCGTAGACATCGCTGGAGAGAGTAATTAGGGTGAGCTGGGGGGGATGCTACACACAAAAGGTTTTTTATCTTAATGCATAGAAAGAAATTATGATAAAAAAACCTTCTGCCTTTACAATTCCTTTAAGGTTGCCTACCCCCGTTCTAACCCTTCCATGCAATATTGAAACAACATAACATTTTGGATGGAGTTGGGCATTAACTCTATTAGATTGTAGGCTCTTCTGAGCAGGGCCATCTTAATCCTCTAGTATTTTATTATATTATAACTGTATTGCCTCCCTTTTTTATTGTAAAGCGCTGCGTAAACTGTTGGCGCTATATAAATCCTGTATTATAATAATAATAATACGTTTTTAACAATATTGTCTTTTTCTAAATGTTTAGAACACATTTTAGTTAGTTTGTTTTAGTTTATTTTGAACATGTAAAAAACTATAAAAAAAAAAAAGTAATCATCCGGTAGTAGACAATCACAAAACAATTAGTTAAAAAAGAAGACAAAAAAAACTATGAAAAATAATTTGATTTAAAGCTGAATATACAGAGGCCTAGCCTTTAATTTCTATTTTTTTTTCTCCTCCTTGTATTTGTATTTGTGTCTGTTTACCTTCATTTGCATTTGGCTGCTGGTTTTGTGTGTGCGCCATTTGTAAAATGATGAATGGTTGTTGGGACTCATTTATTTAAAAAGACCAAACACCACGCAGAAGCTTGTCAATGGATTTGTATTGGTTTTTCTCCCAGCAGTAATCCTCCCATTGTCCTACAGCTGGGACACTGCCACACCAAGGGAGGAATGTGATATAACTAAACAAGAACAAAACCCGCTGACCTATGCAGACCAAATGGGGTTGTGTAAATATTAGCAGACTGGTCAGGGAATTCAACTAGTGGAGAATTTTTCCCCAAATGCTGTAGTATGGCTTTTTTGTCGTCAGTTCAAACAAGCACCCTAGAAAAATGTGAACTCTGGTTTAATTAAAAAAAAGTCTGAAACATTTTCAAATATTTTTTTAACACATTTTCTCTATTTGTGGAGCCAATACATTCACGGTTTTCCTATAGGCTGCTGACATATTTCGAAATGAGAGCCAAATAGGCTCTGTGGATAGGATTTGGTTATATTTGAAAATTGATGGATACCTAAACGATCGTTTGTAGGCCCGACCATCGGTTAAAAATCCACGCATGCTCAAAATTAAGACGACGCATGCTTGGAAGCATTGAACTTCATTTTTTTCAGCACGCCGTTGTGTTTTACGTCACCGCGTTCAGACATGGTGTGTAGGCAGCTTCATCGGTTAACCGATGGAAAAATCCATCAGACCGTTCTCATCGGTTTGACCGATCGTGTGTACAGGACAAAAAGCTGGCCATAGAATGGTTTTGAAAGAAAAATTCTAAGTAAAAGAATGTTCTAAGAAAGTTTGTTCATGTTTCTAATCATTGGTGGGTCAAATTGGTATTCATTTTCAACTGCAATGAAGAGGAAATTTGAAGAAACAGGGTGGAAAATCTTTCTCAAACACAAAGTGAATGTGGTCTTTGGTATAGTCCATTCATTCCAAAAACAAATGTTTAAAGCAAACAAAATCTTTGGAATGTTCTGAGAATGTTTTGAGAATTTTGGTACTTTCCTAATGCCGCGTACACACGATTGGAAATTCCGACCGTGTGTATGCTCCATCAGACGTTTGCTGTTTCCTATTGGAAAATCCGATCGTCTGTAGCAATTCCGACACGCAAAATTCCGACACATGCTCGGGAACAATTTGACGCATGCTCGGAAGCATTGAACTTAATTTTCTTGGCTTGTCGTAGTGTTGTATGTGACTGTGTTCTTGACATTCAGAATTTCCGACAACATTTGTGTGACCGTGTGTATCCAACACAAGTTTGAGCCAACATGTTGTCGGAAAATCCGATCGTGTGTATGCGGCATTACAGCGAATGTGGTCTTTGGTATAGTCCATTCATTCCAAAAAAGAAAACACAATCTTTGAAATGTTCTAAGAATGTTTTGAGAATTTTGGTACAAACTTTCCTAAGACTTTTCATTTGAAGCTTTAAAATGTTAGAAGTCAGTGCAGGTACAAGATGCTTTACTTCATTAAAGATTTATGGTCAAGTGGAGCAGAAGGGGTAGAAGGTGTGTTGATTGTTGGCAGATCATTTCAGAAACATGGACCTGACTCTTTTGATGGTGTGTACGGCCCTTTGGGCCGTTGTCCGTGGAACGAAAGTTTTAAAACTTGCTTTAAAATCTGTCCGACGGACACCTATTCGTCGGACAGATTCGATGGTTGGTACGCCAAAGCATCGGACCAAAAACCCGCGCATGCTCAGAATCAAGTCGACGCATGCTTGGAAGCATTGAACTTCCTTTTTTCAGCACGTCGGTGTGTTCTACGTCACCACGTTCTGGTCTGATCAGATTTTTGGTCCGATGGTGTGTACACACATCAGACCATTAGACCACTTCAGCCTGGTCCGATGAAAACGGTCCGTCGGACCAGTTTCATCGGACCAGTCTGATCATGTGTACGTGGCCTTATGTGTCAACTATGTCAGATTAATGGAAGATCTGTCATGGCAGCTTGTAGGGCCTTTGGAGGTCTGTGGAATAGTGGGGTGGTTACAAAATGTGGGCCTCACCTGGTGGTACGATACTTACTTTTTTGTTATAAATTGGCTTTGCCATGGTAGAAGGTGTGTTGATTGTTGGCAGATCATTCCAGAAACATGGACCTGACTAGGTCAACTAGGTCAGATTAATGGAAGATCTGTCATGGCAGCTTGTTGGGCCTTTGGAGGTCTGTGGAATAGTGGGGTGGTTACAAAATGTGGGCCTCACCTGGTGGTACGATACTTACTTTTTTGTTATAAATTGGCTTTGCCATGGTAGAAGGTGTGTTGATTGTTGGCAGATCATTCCAGAAACATGGACCTGACTAGGTCAACTAGGTCAGATTAATGGAAGATCTGTCATGGCAGCTTGTTGGGTCTTTGGAGGTCTGTGGAATAGTGGGGTGGTTACAAAATGTGGGCCTCACCTGGTGGTACGATACTTACTTTTTTGTTATAAATTGGCTTTGCCATGGTAGAAGGTGTGTTGATTGTTGGCAGATCATTCCAGAAACATGGACCTGACTAGGTCAACTAGGTCAGATTAATGGAAGATCTGTCATGGCAGCTTGTTGGGTCTTTGTAGGTCTCTGGAATAGTGGGGTGGTTACAAATGTGGGCCTCACATGGTGGTATGATACTTCCTGTTTTGTTATAAATTGGCTTTGCCAAGAGCTCAAACCTTTGGGAAGGAAAAAAAAGTTAAATTTAAAGCTGCTTGGATCAAAGTCAAGCCCTTAGACTAGACGATACCAAAAAACAAAAAACTATCTTAGAATTCAATAGCTGCATTATGTTATTTACTGTATGTGGTACAGTTTATTGTGGTTAAATAAATGGGTTGTCATTTTGAATCCAGCAACGCTACCTAATAAGTCAAGTCAGGAAACAACCATGACAAGTATGATGGATGACTTTTTAGATCTTAGTTCCTGCATACTTGTTCTAGATCATTAAAGCACAACATACCGTAGTTAAACAAATATTAAGGTGAAAGCCCTAAAACTTGGACCTTTAGGGCTTATTCACAGTTAAGCATTCTTTTGCAGATAGTGGATACTGTAGATCCCCTATTGGAACCCAACAGTTATATTATCTATTGGGTATGGTTTGTTTTGTTTTTGGTCATCTAGCAAATTAATAGTTGTGTTGTGGTAAAAGGATGCTGTGGCTATTTTGAATTTGAGACGCACAATCTTTCTTAGGGCTCTCTAACGGGGACAAAACTTACAAATTCACCAATCATTGCTAACGAATGAATCACATTTTAACTTTATCCAAAATTAAAACTTTATTTTTGGATAGTGTAGGGAAGAGTTAACACCCCTGTCTGGTGTTATTGCTATCTGTGTCCCCACTGAGGAGATTCACCAAATACATTTCTCTTGGTAACCATTGTCACTGTAACTGAAGAGTTTGAGTTGTCACTGGAACAGGAATAATGGAGAAATCGTCCAAGGGACTTGCAGGGACAATTGTCCAAATGAGAGTTTACCTCATTTTGGAAAGACTTTCCTTTCCCTTCACATTGTGCTTATGTGACAAGAAGTGAGGGGAAATCCCCCCAAAGGATTAACCCTTCCAAAACTAAAAATAAATTGGCTTTATATATACTTTAGATATACTTTATTTTTTATCTTTTTATATATATATACATATAAATATAAATATATATATATATATATATATATATATATATATATATATATATATATATATATATATATAAAAGGCTTGGATTAATATACACTTAATTAGATATCACCTTAGATATCCCTTTTTTCCCCTAGACTGGTCACTTGTACTGAGAATTTTTGGGGGACACTCATTTGCCCTCTTTTTCCATTCCTTTGTGTCTCCCCCTTTTTTTCCTCTCTCCTCCTCTTTGATGGAGGGGGAAGACGAGGGGGACAAGTCTCCTCTCTGTAGTATTTCTCTTTCTCTCTCTCTCTTTTTCCTATATCTCTGGCCCTGTCTTGTCCCTCTTTCATCTGTCCCTAGCTCCCTCTAATCTATTATTGCCTGACATTTTGTCTATGTTAGATGGAGAAGTCGGGGTAATGTACATAGGGTAAGGGGATATTCCACTATAAAATTAACAATTACTATAATAATATTAGGCAAATTTTACGAAGGGGTTATATTGAGACCGTTTATGTTTGTTTGTACTATCAGTGTTTTTAAATAAAAAGATTAATAAAGAGAAATTTGATATAGATATACTTTAGGTCATACATATATGTACACATGCATTGGACCATGAATACACTTTTTAAAAAGGGATATCATTAGAAAATCTACCTATTTTATAAAAGTTTCAATAATACAATCGGTTTAACTTCTGTTATAACTTTTTAGGTGAACTTGTTAGGATGGGAATATAGAGGCTGCTGTTGTAGATTTATTTTTAAATGGGTAGTCATCCTGATTTTGGCCTTACTACCTAATAAATCACAGCCCAGGAACAAGTGTGACAGGTATAATAGATTAGAAGAGAAGGTGTAGATCGCGCTGGACTGACTCGATCAGTCACTGTTGTAGGTTATGTAGGGTATAGGCAGATGGAAAGAATTGGTTTCCAGGGGTTCGTGCCGAGTTGAGGAAAAGGAGGTGGTGAGACCTGTTCGGGCCTGGGCTGCTACCTCGGGGGTAGGTCTTATGGTCGACCCCACATGTTTTTAAAAAGAAGTGAAAGTAAAGGAGCGCCCGGAATCCAGTAAAGGTAGGCATAAAGATATTTTTTTGCAATTTCAGCAATAGAAAGAGGCCAAGGAGTTTTGGGGGGACTAGCCCCCCTTCCTTCATCATGGCTGCTAATACAAGTGGTTTAAATACCACCAAAATAAAGCTCTATCTGTCAAAAATTATGAAAATTTCATTTGGTTACAGTGTTTCAAGACTGAGTAATTGTCTTTTAAAGTGTGACAGTACTGAAATATGAAAATTGGCTTTGGCAGGAAAGGGGTAAAAGTGTCCGGTATTGAGGTGGTTAAGGCAAATTGTTTATGGCAAGCCATTGTAGGGACCTACAAGGACAACAATATAGTCAATAGAATCTATATATGGCAAATCCAACAATAACTTGCAAAAGTGAAAATATGGAACAGATACGAAGAAGCTAAAGCAGTCAAGGAGAAAAATGATGACTAAGACTTTGGTGTTATTTTCTGTAAGAAACGTTTCAATTGTACTGCGAAAATGGAATTCTTAAAACTTGGAGACGTTTTAAATGATTGCAATGAAGAAGACGATAGTGTATGAAAAGGTTTTCAGTCTTTACATACAGTACACATACCTCTCTCCAGCTATCAGCCTCAATACAGAATTAGACAGGTCACCTCATGTGACACGTAACTAATTTTCCAGAAGATACTCTTATCTCTTCTCTCCTGGATAATTTATAAAAACACTTTAGAACCTTTGGGGATCTCTTACTGAACAGAGCTACAGGAAATGTAATATATTGGAAGCAGACTCTAGAGGTGCTGATACAAAATGATGGGTTTGCCTCGGGGCTTAGATAGACTTTGCAACCAACTATGACTGATATCAAGTTCTGTATGATTTCCAGAATAAAAAGTAAATTGGAGAAATGTATCAACAGTCTGTCCCCAGAAATATTGTTTTGGCTCAGAAGTATAAAGCGTAAAGGTATGAACAGATTTATTGTTTGTGTAGTCAGACAAATGTCACAAGTTTCAGGTGTATTTAGGATGCATTTGCAAAGCCTCCAAGTTCTTTCTGAGCTGCTTACGACCTCCTTGTGTCCTTGTGAGCTGCCTTAAAGTGTTAGTTCACCTGGTCCCACCCAGCATTCAATGCGTGACGCAATATTGCCTACTCACAGGGCATAGGGAATATGTGCCACAGAATTCAAGGCAGTAAATGTGTAAGGATCTTCACAAAGTAAGTTTGCAAACTTCAAAATTGTTCAGAGTAATAGAAGTACTGGTAGGTTAGAAATTATTGAAATAGAGTGAGGAAATTAATATATGATTTTACATTTTCACTACAGATATGCCTTAACCACTTCCCTACGGCCGTACGAGTATATACGGCCGCAGGGTGGCTCTAAATCTCCGGGCTGCCGTGTTTTCACGGCAGCCCCTTTCCTCGTTCCCAGCGCGCGCTCCAGAGCGCGCAGCGGGGAACTTGTGTACTGGCCGTGTCCCTTGGACACAGCCAATCACAGATCGCCGCGAACGGCCAGTCAGAGTGGCCGTTTGCGATGCGATCTGATGGGCCAATGAGAGATGATCTCATATGTAAACATATGAGATCATCTCTCATTGCCGGCTCTCACAATGACAGCGTCCTGTCATAGAGAGAGCATACCGATCTGTGTTCCTAGTACATAGGGACACAGATCGGCCACCCCCCCTCCCCCCACAGTTAGAACACAATGCAGGAAACACATTAACCCCTTCCTCACCCCCTAGTGTTAACCCCTTCCCTGCCAGTCACATTTATACAGTAATTAGTGCATATTTATAGCTCTGATTGCAGTATAAATGTGAATGGTGCCAAAAATGTGTCAAAAGTGTCCGATGTGTCCGCCATAACGTCGCAGTCGCAATAAAAATCGCAGATCGCCGCCATTACTAGTAAAAAAATAAAAATAATAAAAAATAACAATTCTGTCCCTTATTTTGTAGGCGCTATAACTTTTGCGCAAACCAGTCGTTTATTGCGATTTTTTTTTTTTTTTAACCAAAAATATGTAGAAGAATACGTATCGCCCTAAACTGATTTTTTTTTTTTTAATTGGGCTATTTTTTATAGCAACAAGTAAATAATATTGTATTTTTTTTCAAAATTGTCGTCCTTTTTTGTTTATAGCGCAAAAAATAAAAATCGCAGAGGTGACCAAATACCACCAAAAGAAAGCTCTACTTGTGTGGAAAAAAGGACGCCAATTTTGTTTGGGAGCCATATCGCACGACCGCGCAATTGTCAGTTAAAGCGACGCAGTGCCGCAAGCTGAAATTTCACCTGGTCAGGAAGGGGGTTTACATGCCCAGTAAGGAAGTGGTTAATTAAAAAAATATCTAATGTATGTTGAAAAAGGTCTGAACATATCCATCAAGTGGTCCTCTTTTCCACATACAAGACAGTGTAAACATTATGTTACCTTAAGTTAAAATGAACATCTACCTAGACTGGGGGGCAACCTGTCGATTAGGATCCACCCATCACCCACCCACTATAATCCCCAACTTGTAAGCATAAAAATTGCATTGCTTGTATTGAAAGGCTCAAAAAAATGAAAAGGTGAACGAACATTGTACACCTTCCCCACCCTCCATGTCCCTGCTGAACTTACCTCTGTGGGTGATGACCAGTCAGTGCCCACACAGCCAGTGTATTGGTTTAGAGTTTTGAAATCTCTGCTCTTCTCCCTTTTCTTTCTATAGGTATTCTGGGATAGAGCAAAATATTTATTTGTGCCAGTGCTGACCAATCAGAATCGCTCTGATCTATCCCAGAAGTGCTTCAAAAAGAAGAGGGTGAAAGTCGATGGCAATCTGCCGGAAGTCTTTTCGATTTCAAATGGCATGCAACAGGGGTGTCCTGGTCGCTAATTATTTTTGTTTATCCATGGAGCCATTTTTAACCACTTGCTTACTGGGCACATATACCCCCTTCCTGCCCAGGCAAAATTTCAGCTTTCAGCACTGCGTCGCTTTAAATTAAAACTGCGCAGTCGTGCGACGTGCCTTCCAAACAAAATTGACGTCCTTTATTTCCTACAAATAGAGCTTTCTTTTGGTGGTATTTGATCACCTCTGTGGTTTTATTTTTACTATAAACAAAAAAAGAGCGACAATTTTGAAAAAGAAAACACAGTGGGCCAGATTCAGGTACACGTAAATTTGCGCAGCGTATTCGAAATACTCTACGCTGCCGTATTTTGCCAGGCTCTACATCGAATTCTGGTAGATTTTTGCCCGTACGATACGGCGACGTAGTCTATTTCTCGCCGCGTAATCGAAATACACGATTAGGGGGCGTGAAGCATTTAAATTAGGCGCGTCCCTGCGGCGATCGAACTGCGCATGCTCCGTTCAGAAATTTCCTGCCGTGCATTGCGCGAACTAACGTCGATACGTCATTTGTTGTTTGAGTAGCGTCGTTTACGTACATTCCTATTCCCGGACGACTTACGTAAAAAATAAAAACAAACGTTGAAATTCGACGCGGGAACGACGGCCATACTTAACATGGGCTGTCTAATATTATACCAGCAAAAAGCTGGTATAGTGTTACGCAAAAAAAAGATGACTAAAGATGCCGTAAGAGATTGCGATTGAAGATCGTAATTTCGGGGATCGCCGGCAAAAGCTCATTAGCATACCCCGACGCGGAAAACGACGGGAAGTCCACCCAGTGGCCGCAATTTTATTGCAGCGTAGATCCGAAGGCGTACAAACTCGTAATCCAGTCGAATTGAAGCCCGCAGCCTTCTTTTCATGGTTTGAGGTTTCAGACTAGCTAAAAAACGCGCGTAATTTGAAACTACTTCAGTCTAACACCAGTTAGACAGGAGTTACGGCTCTCTGAATCTGGCCCAATATTTTTTACTTTTTGCTATAATAAATATCCCATTTAAAAAACAAAACAAAAAAAAAAACGTGTGTTTTCTAAGTTTAGACCGATATGTATTCTACATATTTTTGGTAAAAAAATAAATAAAGCGTATAGTGATTGGTTTGCGCAAAAGTTATAGTGGCTACAAAGTAGGGGATAGAATTCTGACATTTTTCTAATTATTTTTTCTTTACTAGTAATGCGGCGATCTGCGAATTTTGTCAGGACTGTGATATTATGGTGGACACATCGGACATTTTTGACACATTTTTGGGACCATTCACATTAATACAGCGAACAGTGCTATAAAAATGCACTGATTACTGTATAAATGTGACGGGCAGGGAAGGGGTTAACACTAGGGGGCGAGGAAGGGGTTAAATGTGTATCCTGGGAGTGATTCTTACTGTGGGGGGAGGGGACTGACTGGGGGAGGTGACCAATGCTGTGTCCCTATGTACAAGGGACACAGCATCAGTCTCCTCTCTCCCTGACAGGACGTGGAGCTCTGTGTTTAAACACAGAGCTCCACGTCCCTGCTCTGTCACTGCTGACTGTGGGTACCCGGTGGACATCGCGGCCGCCAGGCACGCGCATCGGCATCTCGGTAACGCACCGGACGTGCGTGAGTGCCGCTCGTGTGCCCCCCAGTGGCTGGAGGCAGTATATAGACGGCCTCCCGGTAATTAAGAGCCACATTGTGGCCGTAAAAACCCACCGGGCAGGCGGGAAGTGGTTAAGAAGTATAGATAATCTCTAACCCAGAGGTGAGAGGCATTCAGATTTCTGACGAAATGTATAAAAATGCTGCATTTGCAGATGATATGCTTTTCTTTTTGTCTTACCCACAGACCTCTTCAATTGCTTTGATGTCAAAACCGAAGTTCTTTGGTCAGATTTCTAATTTGCAGATGAACTATACAAAGTCGTACATTCCTAACATGAACCCATCTTTAGATTTGGTCCACCAATATCAAGGCACCTTCACATCTTTGTGGAAATGTGATTATGTACTTGGGAAACCAACTTACAACCTCTCTGTCATTGGTGTGTGCGGCCTACTGCATTAGGGAGTGCACCATAAAACTCAAACACATATGCCTTTCTCTGCAGCCTCAGCTGCACTGGATAGTGAATGAATGGGAAGTGCTCCTGTGCTAAGTGGCTTTCTGTTCATTCACAAACTGAAGCATAATAAACACACTACTATGATTCCATAGCTCCCAACTGTCCCTGATTTGGAACAAAGTCACTCTGTTCCTCTTTCTTCCTTATATTGGTCTGATTTCATAGTACTAATCCTTTCATACAATTTCTAAATTGCTGCATTGTAAATTTATAAAGGAATAGCAGTGGTAGAAAAACAGTTTATCCTGTTCATTAATTTTGTGCAGCTGAGGCTGCAGAGAGAAGGGCTGATGAATCTGTCCTCAGTCCCTTTCTGGAAAGCTGAAAACATGACCTGCTTGGGGTGCCTTGAGGACTGGAGTTGAGAAACATTGCATTCTATACTATCCTTCCTTCCAATCTTTTTTAATCCTGATTCTTCTATCTTTTTGCCTTCTTTTCTTTTCCCAATATGGCATTTTGTTATTCACTCATATTCCAGTAGATGTAGTTCATGTTCACGATTTTCATTCTTTTTTGCGAAGACCATATGGCACGTCCCCATTCTGTGTGTTCAGTGAACAACGAAAATAGCTCTAATTTTTTAGATAAATCTGTTGCGTCTACATTTTGTTTCCCACTAATCTCTGCACAATATGCTTATCTCTGGAGTTTTTATCGATGAAAACCTTGATGTATGAATGCCCTACATCCCTTATACCATACGTTAGCCCTCCCTAGTGTTTTATTATAGCATGTTTTATTTATTCCCTGAAACACAAGTGTATAACTTTCCTGCTATGTCTGGCATAGTAAGACATTTAATGAAACTGAAATATTGAAAACAGTTTAAAATTACGGTAAATATAATGCCGTTGAGTTTTAAAAAATGAAAAGCTTTACAGAAACTTTGCAAATGCCCTTGTGAATTAAATGACGACTGGTGGTTAGTATTATTATTATTATTATTATTATACAGTTTTATATATAGCGCCAACCATTGGCGCAGCACTTTACAATGCAGGGAGACAATGCACTAACAGTACAATTCAAAACAAAAGGGTTAGAGGAGCCCTGCTCCTGCAAGCTTACAATCTAAAAGGGAAGGGCTGGTGAAACAAAAGGTAGGGACTGTGAGAGATGAACTGATGAGTGGAGTAGAAGATTGGAGGCAGGATAGGCCATCCTGAAGAGATGAGTTTTCGGGGATCGCCTAAAAGTGGACTTTTAGGCGAGTAGTGGAAAAGGAGATAGCCGGACAAATTGGGGTAGTGCGTTCCAGAGAATGGGAGAGACTCTGGAGAAGTCTCTGGAGAGAGCAGAAGGTCTTGAGAGGAGCGGAGAGGACAGTCTCCTCCATTCCTCCCAAGCATCATTCGTCCCCCTTCCTGTGATCCCAGTCTATCATTTACACTCCCTGGGATGCATCACCCCATTGGCCTGGGCTCATGGTGCAGTACTGCAGAGAGCAGTATTGATCATATGTTAGTGCTGCTCTCTGTGATATTGAAGACCGCTGACACCACTGGAGAAGGACGAAGGCTTGAGAATGTGACTAGATGGAAAACCACAAGAAAAAACGCATATATGACAGGAACTGTTAAAAAAAACAGGAAAGGAAGGTGTGTGCAGGGAGATGGCGAGCGCAAGTAAATTTTTTAGCAAGGCAAAATTAATTATTTATGAACAGGGAGGGGAGTCGCGCTAGACGTGAGATATTGCTTACTGATAGCACAATATAATGTCAAAAAATATAGTAAAATACAAAACCACAATTGCTAATGGTGAAGTCCACCCAATATCCTGATAGGTGAACAAGAAAACCTAATAGGTCAAACGTGATCAAAAGGGGTTAAATTCTTGATGTTGGTCAAAAGTCCATCTCTATAACCAATGGTATTGAATCTTGATACACAAAAAACGTGAAAAAAACAGTGTCCCGTTACATTCATGAAGGTCTTGCACTTGTAGAATTTCCATAAGAAATGACAACACCGAGAAGAAAAAAGAAGAAAAAAACTTTCATAGTGTGATACTGTTATAAAAAATATATGCACCCGTGAAAAATAGCTATTTATTAGAAAAAACAGTGACAACCCTTCACCATAGGGCACAGTTCACACTGACCCTTACCAGATCGTAAGACCCTCTCGAGGTCAAATGCAGCCTTAAAGATGGTGGAAACGGGCTTCGTGTTATAACTTCATGTTTTCCTCAGATGAAACAAAAAGAGAGAAACTTCTCATAGTGTGGATTGAGTGGAAATGAATCACAATCACCCGTGAGGAGAATCAACAAATACTGTGAGGGAGAGGAGTGCTGGTACCACCACCGGACGCACACACTGACCCTTACCAGATAATGAGATCCACTCTAGGATCAATAAAGGCAGCAAGGAGGTGAATATACTGTGTATGTTGTATCAGAGACCAGTCCTCGATGAATCACAGCATAAAAACAAAAGGAAACTGGAGATAGTGTGAAATCCTTAAAAAATTTATTCTAAAAGAAGCCAAAAATGCGCACTTACAAACAGATGCAAATTCAAGGCGATGTATAAAAGATGCCGGCCGGCTTGTGGAACGCGGATGTCCCTCGTGTTGTTGCGATGACGTGGGAACGTCTCCTCCCAACGTTTCGTCTTACAAAAGACTTGGTCACGGGATAAGGACGACGCACCACGTCATCGCATAAGAACCCTCTATGGGCGGAGTTAGCTTCACATGGACATAGCCCCGCCATATTGAATAAGGGATAAAGTAAGGGAAAAACGATCTCTACCCGTATTTCCAATGTAAATACAGAGAAAAAAACTGACATAGAGAAACACGATTAGCTAATCGCATGGGCAGCCCCTGTCAACGTGTAATAACACGGGAGCAGAAAAACAACATTTTATTTTTAAATTCTAAAAAAAAAAAGGAGCTGGAACACCCCATGCACTTATTAGAGTGACACCGGAGCTCAGCGCGATACTAGAGAAAAACAAAAATAAAAAAAGGCATGTTACCATGTACCATGTGAAACCAATTCGAGGTCGCTGGTATATCACATGTCTAGCCGACCCAGTCATGCAATATATCTGACAACCAATGTTAGGCGATGCAATTATACGGAAACAGGTGGAAATACATAACAGTTCACAATGTACTATGTCACTTATCACCCATGCACTCTGCCTGACAAGCAAAGTAAGGCAATGCACTTGTGATGAAATAGGTAGATATCACAAGTGCATTGCCTTACTTTGCTTGTCAGGCAGAGTGCATGTTTATTTGTTAAAAATGTATATACAGTAGTAGAGCACGATAGATACTCCTTTACAAAGGATTTGCAAGAGATTTTCTGTGTGACTGTGTTCTGTACAAATGTAATCCTCGTCTGCCAATTACAACATCTGCTGAGACAGATTTATAACTGTACTTGGGAGAAGTTTTCACAGACACACCTAAGAATTGTTGGGTGGCGCTTTTAGTAATAAGAGTTTTTGAGCAGGAAGAGAAGGTCATTTATAAATCAAGTTATGATCTTATAGAAACTCATTCTCAATCGGTCTTACTGATGTGCCTTGTTCTATGGTAATGATGAGAAATCCTGCCCATTCTCCGACCCTGAAAAGCCTCACACAGATGGAAATCCCAAAAACGTGTGAAAGGGTGTGGGTCTCTTGCTTTCAGGAGCTGCTTCTCTGCTGTTTTGTCTGGCTCAGCTGGGATAAAGAAAGACCTTTTTTCTTCTGAAAAACCAGAGCTTTTTTTCTCAGAAAATAGGTGCAGGAACTCAACCACGACCCGTTCAGATTTCACAAACAGTAGAAGGGTCTTAAAGGGGCATTAGATACCAGAATTGCATTACATACAGAGTGCAGAGTCCAGGGGGTTACAAAGCAGTCACTTGTAAACACAGAAACCAGACTTCTGTGTTCACAAGTGATTGTGGTGAGCAGGCACCAAAGGGTCTGAGCCAAAGGTGGTGGAACTGAGTTCCACCAAGTTCCCCCAGAAAAAAAGCCCTGTGAAAAACCCTTCCCTATACTTCTGTCTGCCGTCTCTCCCCGCTGTTTTACACATATACGCTCAGGGACAGATGAGGATGCAGATAGCTGAGAGGGACAGCGGTGGATCGTGGGTGACTTCGCAAATAGAGATGAGCGAATTGACTTGCAAATCTGGCCAATTTCATTTTTTTCAGCAAACCGTGAATTTTCAATTCACCTGAATATGTGCGTGCACATTTGTCCGTACAGTTCATGAATCCTGATTGCCTAGATTCATGAATCGTGCACTTCTTCACAGAGCCGACAGACCTTAATGCACCTCATTACGCAAATCAAACATTGCAACTCACCAAAAAAAAAGATGAGATTTGCCAAATATGCCGGCTTGGCTTCATTCACTCTACTCCACCTGTTCATGATCACTGGTAAGTCCATAAGCAGTCCTCAGTTAAAAAGTAAGCATAAAAATACAAGGAATAGT
This sequence comes from Rana kukunoris, assembly GCA_029574335.1. Classification (NCBI taxonomy): domain Eukaryota; kingdom Metazoa; phylum Chordata; class Amphibia; order Anura; family Ranidae; genus Rana; species Rana kukunoris. Next base: position 183,914,458 of record CM056059.1, read on the forward strand.
GGCACAGGCTGCAGTATATAAAATGTAACTTAAAGGGGTTGAAAAGGTACATTTTTTCCCCCTAAATAGCTTCCTTTACCTCCTTCACTTACCTCATCCTTCCATTTTGCTTTTAAATGTCCTTATTTCTTCTGAGAAATCCTCACTTCATGTTCTTCTGTCCGTAACGCCACACAGTAATGCAAGGCTTTCTCCCTGGTGTGGAGTGTCATGCTTGCCCCCTCCCTTGGACTATAGGAGAGTCAGGATGTCCACAAACACACAGATCCTTTCTATATCTGCAATGTAGAGAGCGTCCTGACTCTCCTGTAGTCCAAGGGAGGGACGAGCACGACACTCCACACCAGGGAGAAAGCCTCACATTACTGTGTGTAGTTACAGACAGGAGAACAGGAAGTGAGGATTTCTCAGAAGAAATAAGGACATTTAAAAGCAAAATGGAAGGATGGGGTAAGTGAAAGACGACTGCACTAAGGTAAAGGAAGCTATTTAGGAAAAAAAAAAATTGTACCTTTACAACCCCTTTCAGGAGAGGTCTCCTTTAATATTTTCACTGCCCAATTCCAATTTAATGGCTGGATTTTCCCACCAATTTTTCCTCAGATCCACATAAAAAAAATGACCCTTTAATGCCCCAAGGGAAAGCTGCTGGAAATACTGACAAGATATAGGCCTCTATGCTGCCGGATGGCGCCCCCAGCGGCAAAGAGGGAGAGCGGGGGCACTCGGGGCTCCCTGAGGGGCTGGCAGCTTGAAGACTCTTAACTACAAATCTTGGACTGATAGCCTTTTAAGAATCTTTGCCAAACATGGACTATATGGACTCTGTCCTGCCTCTTGCATATTATTTTCCAATCATGGACTCTAATGGACACTAATGACTCTTTGTTGTTATTCAAGTGTAGCGCCCCCTTTCTTTCAGCATGGGCACTATGCTAAAGTTAGTTGGACTGGGAGAGTTACATTGCTCTCAGTCATGATTTACCTAAATTATGACCTCTGTTATTCCGGAAAAGGTCCACTGGGTCAGGCTGCATTCTAGGGACGTGGTATCATCTCTGGCCAGCAGTTGGCGCCAGAGGGGTTTCTGGCAGAGAAAGTCTTCCCCAGCAGCCAATTGGAGGAGTTCCTGCCTCGCAGGGCATGCTGGGGAAGGGTATATCTGTGACAGGTGTCATGCGTTCTAAAATCTTCACGGGGTCCCGGTTCCAGGTGCGGCATCCACCTTCAGGGTGCGCGCATCCATGGACCTTGCCGGCGTGGCCCACCTGGCCAAGCTTACAGGCTTCACCAAGCCTCAACCGGAGGCGAAAGTGGACCCCAGTGATTTACTGGGTTCTCAGTCCTGAATGGATCCCAGGCTGGATGCTGTGCGATTGGGGAATCGGCTCGAGGGGAACCCGGAGGCAGGTTGTCCACAGGGCCCGAACGAACCAATCGGGGATCTGGGGAACGGGACGCTGACAGGTACGCTCTACTGTCTCCCGGTGACCTGTACTAGAATTTACTGGAAAGATTCGCTCTGTTCATTCACCTATCTTATCTAAAGTAATTGGCCTGTGGCAGAGGCTCTAGAGCCAGGTCTGTGTGAAAGACCTGTTCCTCCCAGACATCCAAAGTGACACCTCGGTTGCCAGGTTAGAGAAAGAAAACCTGTCTGTGGGCACTTCACCCACTCAAGCAGGAGTGGCAATGAGTTTACAAATTGGTACTGTTCTGGGCATGCTTGCCCATTCATATCCAGGCCTGACATGCAAGTTCTCCTCTCCTTTCATCAACCTTTCTTTTCCTTCCTAATAGGGATGAGCTTCGCGTTCGATGCGAACACATGTTCGCATCGAACATCGGCTGTTCGATCGTTCGTCGAAAACGAACAAATCGGGTCGTTCGCGCCAAATTCGAATGACGCGCAACGGCCCATAATTCACTGCGGCATTGCGCGCTGATGATTGGCCAAGCATGCACCATGACCCCGCATGCTTGGCCAATCACAGCGTCCAAAAAACGAAGAGACCTAATTGGCCAAAGCCTAGGTGCTTTGGCCAATTAGGGCTCAGGGCTTTAGCACACGCCCCACACTATAAAAGGCCGCCTCCCGGGCGGCCTCGTGTAGTGTGTTCCGGCTTGCTTAGAGAAGTGAGACAGACAGACAGAGAGAGAGAGATAGATAGATAGATAGAGACACGGGGGTAGATTCACATAGAGATACGACGGTGTATCTACTGATACACCGTCGTATCTGTGAGATCCGACGCTCGGATCTATGCGGCTGATTCCTCGAATCAGGTTCCGCATAGATCTCCCTTAGAGCCGACTGGTGTAAGTGAGTTACACTGTCGGATCTTAGGCTGCAATCTCCCGCCGCCCGCTAGGTGGCGCTTCTGTTATTATGCGCGATGAATATGCAAATGAGGAGAACCGCCGATTCAGAAACGAATGCCTGGCCGTCGCTTTTGTTTTACGTCGTTTGCGTTCGGCTTTTTCCGGCGGATCGTTACCCCTGCTATATGCGGGGTAAGTGCGGCGTATCCTATGTTAAGTATGGCCGTCGTTCCCGCGTCGAGTTTTGAATTTTTTACGTCGATTACGTAAGTCGTTCGGGAAAAGGGCCATACGTTAATTGCGTTAACGTCGAAAACAATGACGTCCCTGCGACGTCATTTGAAGCAATGCACGCTGGGAAATTTAGCCGGCGGTGCATGCGCAGTACGATCGGCGCGGGGACGCGCGTGATTTAAATAGTAAACTCCCCCTAGCCGCGGAATTTGCATTCCGCCGGGGGATTTACGATCCGCCAGGGCAACTTATGAGGCAAGTGCTTTCTGAATACAGCACTTGGCTCAAAAACTGGCGCAGGCGGATCGTAAAAAAGATAGATCACGCGGATCAAAAGATCCGCTGATCTATGTGAATCTACCCCACAGTGTCTTTTCACATAGATAGATAGATAGATAGATAGATAGATAGATAGATAGATAGATAGATAGATAGATAGATAGATAGATCAGGGAGGCTACTAGTTAGTATAGTTAAATGTACAGTTTGTAGAGAATATATTGACATCCCTAGGAGTTGTCAATATATTTATAAACTGTATAGCTTAGCTAGTTCTGCTATTAGTATCTGTCAGGCAGGAGATTGTGCTTGATGCTCTAACGTGTTAGTGTACACGTGCTAGTTAATTGCACATAGACGCATTAACTGTTACTGCACGTGTGCTATTTATTTGCACAGAAAGGCAGTTGCTGTTAATGCAAGTGGGAAATTGAATTGCACAGAAACGCAGTCGCTCTGACTGTGCGTGTGCTGTTTAATACCACCTTAGCGCATTTGGGGTCACCGCACGTGTGCTGTTACATACCACCTTAGCGCATTTGGGGTCACCGCACGTGTGCTGTTACATACCACCTGAGCGCATTTGGGGTCACCGCACGTGTGCTGTTACATACCACCTTAGCGCATTTGGGGTCACCGCACGTGTGCTGTTACATACCACCTTAGCGCATTTGGAGTCACCGCACGTGTGCTGTTACATACCACCTGAGCGCATTTGGGGTCACCGCACGTGTGCTGTTACATACCACCTGAGCGCATTTGGGGTCACCGCACGTGTGCTGTTACATAGCACCTTAGCGCATTTGGAGTCACCGCACATGTGCTGTTACATACCACCTGAGCGCATTTGGGGTCACCGCACGTGTGCTGTTACATACCACCTGAGCGCATTTGGGGTCACCGCACGTGTGCTGTTACATACCACCCTAGCGCATTTGGTGTCACCGCACGTGTGCTGTTACATACCACCTGAGCGCATTTGGGGTCACCGCACGTGTGCTGTTACATACCACCTTAGCGCATTTGGTGTCACCGCACGTGTGCTGTTACATACCACCTGAGCGCATTTGGGGTCACTGTACGTGTGCTGTTATATACCACCTGAGCGCAGTTAGTGTCACCGCACCTGTGCTGTTATATACTGTACCACCTGAGCGCAGTTAGTGTCACTGTACGTGTGCTGTAATATACCACCTGAGCGCAGTTAGTGTCACCGCACCTGTGCTGTTATATACCACCTGAGCGCATTTGGTGTCACCGCACCTGTGCTGTTATATACCACCTGAGCGCAGTTAGTGTCACCGCACCTGTGCTGTTATATACTGTACCACCTGAGCGCAGTTAGTGTCACTGTACGTGTGCTGTAATATACCACCTGAGCTCAGTTAGTGTCACCGCACCTGTGCTGTTATATACCACCTGAGCGCATTTGGTGTCACCGCACCTGTGCTGTTATATACCACCTGAGCGCAGTTAGTGTCACTGTACGTGTGCTGTAATATACCACCTGAGTGCAGTTAGTGTCACCGTACCTGTGCTGTTATATACCACCTGAGCTCATTTGGTGTCACCGAACCTGTGCTGTTATATACCACCTGAGCGCAGTTAGTGTCACTGTACGTGTGCTGTTACATACCACCTGAGCGCAGTTAGTGTCACCGCACCTGTGCTGTTATATACCACCTGAGCACAGTTAGTGTCACTGTACGTGTGCTGTTATATACCACCTGAGCGCAGTTACTGTCACCGCACCTGTGCTGTTATATACCACCTGAGCGCAGTTAGTGTCACTGTACGTGTGCTGTAATATACCACCTGAGCGCAGTTAGTGTCACCGCACCTGTGCTGTTATATACCAAAAATTTTCTTTCACAAAACAATAATGGCCCCCCACCACCGCTAAAATATTCGACATAATGTTGCCACACAGAACTTGCGCAAGTAGCATTAATTCCTTTTTTTTATAGTCCTCTCATGGTGTGCAGGGACATTTCTAAACACGTGCCACTACTATAGACACCCAGCAGGTGTGATATTTATAGGATTTTTTTTTTCACTTTAAGCATCATTAAAATGGCTGCTCCTGAAAAAACGGCCGCTTTAAAAAAAAAAAATTCCATTGATACATGTTCCCTGGGGCAAGACCCGGGTTCTGAACGACGTTTTCCAACATTTAATTGAATTTTGGTCTTTAAAACGACCGTTTTTGAATTCGAACGTTCGGGTCCCATAGACTTCAATGGGGTTCGAAATATTCGTGCGAACCCGCGGTCTGTTCGAACGTTCTGGTGCGAACCGAACCCGGGGGTGTTCGGCTTATCCCTACTTCCTAACTGAAGTTGATGTTGGCTGTGTTGGCCTGGAAATAAAGCATTGGAAAAAACCTTTATTGACTGTCTGGACCTCCGCTCACTATTTTGTTCCTGCATCACACCCCTAGACAACGATAGGGTAACTTAATTTGCCGATCCCAACAATCAATCAGCGGCTCCTTCGGGGGTAGCGCTACACGAGTATGATTACACTATGGGCATAATATGATTACCCTATGGGAATTCATGTGAGAAGCTGCCTGCTAAGAACTGTTCCTGTAGGTTGCCTTTCTTCAGTAAAGTTACCATAAACTGCTTAAAGGGGTGTTCCAGCCTTGTTTTATGTTTATTAAAAGTCAGCAGCTACAAAAAGTGTAGCTGCTGGCTTTTAATAAACAATCATTTACCTGCTCCAGTTTTCCAGCGACGTGCCGGGCCGAGGCTCCACTCCTCTCCCCCCCTCCCCAGCCGGCGTCCTCATCGTAACTGTGGGCATCCGGCCATGACAGCCTTCAGCTTCACGGCTGGGCACCCACTGCGCATGCGCGTGCGGCGCGGCCCACCGCTGATTGTACAGGCGATCACATGGGACCTGTCATGTGTCCCATGCGATTGCCTACAGGGGGGGGGGGGGCTGCTGTAGGCAATTAAGCTTAATCGCCTAACCACCCCTTCGTCGGAAGGAGGAAGTGGGACAGGAAGTCCCACTCCTCCTGAAGCCCCCACTCCCCCCCAAAAAAATTACATGCCAAATGTGGCATGTAAGGGGGTGAGGAGTGGGATAAGCGGAAGTTCCAATTTTGGGTGGAACTCCGCTTTAATGCATGGTCTGAAGTTTCTACTACATGGCATATCCAAAGAACAGGGCTTGTAACAACAGAACTGTAGGTAAGAGTATATACATTTTAGTCCATCATGTAGTTTATTGTCTAGTGTAGGCTATACTGTCATTGCTGGGGACAACTGTACAATTATCATAGCTTAAAGCAGCCATCCAGCCAGGGAATGACTTGGGCGTAGGGTGATGCGGCGTACACACGACCGGTTTCTCCGTTGGAATTCCGCTCAAGCTGTCTTACGGACACACCAAATTCCGACCATCAAAAACGCTGTGACGTACAACACTACGACGAGCCTAGAAAAATGAAGTTCAATGCTTCCGAGCATGCGTCAAATTGTTTGCGAGCATGCATGTTTTTTTCTCAGGCGGAATTCCATATAGACGAACGGAATTTTCGCTAGAATTTTTTTTCCGTCGGAAAAAAAGAGAACATGTTACCTTTCTAAGTCTTGTAGAGAAAAGGGAGGCTAAAATGGACTTTGGTGGCATCAATTTGAGTAATGTTGATATATCTTAACACTTTAATACTCTTTCTAAGTCTGTCGAAATTACAGACGGAAAAAGTCAGATGGGGCATACACATGGTCGGAATATCCGATGAAAAAATTCCATCTGACTTTTTTCATCGGAAATTCCGACCGTGTGTATGCGGCATTAGTGTTAACATGAACGTAAACTCTCCTGCATAGAACCTTGGCAATTAGTGAATGTAGTTCTAGTGTCCCCAACTAGGGTATCTGCATGGCAGTGACTTGACTGTATGCACTATTGGGAGCAGAAACTGATGACATTGACTCTATGCACTCTGTTAAATTACGTGGGCTATATAGGTTCTTTATATAAGAATGAAAGAATAAGTAACAGATGGGTATGGTATGAGTGAGTGAGAAACCTATATAGCGCAACACATGCAAACTGAATCGCCTCTGTATGGTAACAGTGTCTCTCTGTGAGAGCTCCTATAACATTTCTGAATTCCTCTATAGTTTAAACCTGATGACATACATTTATCAGCCTTTGCAGTCCAAAAGTGTCAAATCTGCCGATGAAAAAAAGAACAAAGAGCCCTAAATGGGAGATCCCAAAGCAACCATATCTCATGACACCCGACAGCTGATAGACAATGAACTCTTAGCATTTGCAGGTTATTAACAGCCAGGGGAAAAGCCTCCGGCTGTGTTTTATCTGCTATACAGTGGGGTGGGGGGGGGGGGGGGAATCCATGAATCCTGTAAAGGATCAATGAGCAATAACCACAGGCTGAAACACAAACTCAGCTCTGATAATATCATCAGTGTGTGAATGTGTTAATTAGTAGCGATGGGTGCTGTAAACAAACTGCCTATCTATAATGTAGGTTACAGCAGCACAGGTAGAGGTCTGTCCTCAAACCAGACGATGGACTGCAGTGTTTGCGAAAGGTCCTTCCTGTTTTTGTGTCCTTCCGCAATCCAAGAGACCCTGTCATCAGAACATTCAATTCAAGAAAATCTCAGTGCTGTCATAATTTTTCCCCTAATATGGTTTTTGTAGCATTGCACCGATACTGGTACCAGTATGGGTATAATTGCCTGTTCTAAGCATTTACAGATACCCACAAGCAGGTCCGGACTGGCCTGATAGGCAGGGCTATCTTTACCCTTAGGGTAAGGTGACCAGATTTTTAAAATGAAATCTGGGGACATATTTTTTCTTTACTAGTAATGGCAACAATTGGAGTCTCTCTGCCCATCGCCGCCCACCTCACAGCCTCTCAAGTCTTACTCTTCGGGCCCCGGTGCTACTGGATGGGGAGAGAAAGATCACTCCGCCAGGGAAGGCAAGGAGATAGGCAGGTGGCTGCCCAGGATTTGAGCCAAGGCAGATTAAAATGCGAGCGGAGCTGAATGGGCATGCACCCGAAACTGAAGAAATATTCCCTCCACTCCGACCAGCACATGATCATCAGAAAGGGGCACAGATAATGGGAAAAATACAACCCCCCTATGCTAGTAGGCACAGCGGAGCGGGGGTGTGTAATTCAATTATTATTTTTTTTTATTCTGCACTGACTTTCTTTGAAATTGCCCCTGCCCCCTATTAAATCCAATCTGGGGACAAAACCGGGGACAGACTTGTTCCGGGGACAGTGTCCTCAATCAGGGGACTGTCCCCTGAAATCGGGGATGTCTGGTCACCCTACCTTAGGGTAGTAGAGGGTGATCGGTTATCTGGTGGATGGAGGAGCAGGGCTGGCAGTAGGGTAATGCAGTAGATGAAGGTGTGGGTTTGGGATAGTGGTGCCATCTCCCAGTCAGTGTGGTGTATTGCAGATTCTGGTGATAAGTGCTCTGGTCTCTGTGACTGACATGGAGCAGCAGATCGGAAGTGAATGAGGGGTGCTAGCTGTGTCTATGTCCTCGAGTCACTCCAATGTGTTCTAGTCCCTGGGTCCCTCCCTCTTGGTGCTGGCTCACCTCCCAGCCAAGCGGATGTCCTTCAGGAAGAAATCATGCTCCACTGCTGCCCAAATCATGAGTACCAGCTGCCCTCTCCCTGCCCACTTCCCCCAACTCTGATCAGTACAGAGGGCTCTGATCTGGGGGCCCTTTCAAACATTCCAGGCTGTCCAGGGTCCCCGCCGTCTTCTGCCCTCTACTCCTCCCCTGACCATGTGTGGGAGCCTTCTCCTATTTCTGCAACTCCCATCCACTCTGCACCCATACCTCCCAACTTTTTGAGATGGGAATATGGGACACCTATCAGCAAAAGTATGCAGGCATAGGACACACCCCTTTTCACACCCCCTTAAAGGAGAATCGTAAAAAAAAAAAAATCTTTTTTTTTACCATTACTATTTCTTTATATTGTCTTTTGGAATTAACAAATGCAGCAATTTCGAAAATCAGATGAAATGTTTAGCACTGGGAAACACTTTTTGATAGCAAAAAAGTGCATTTTAAATACAACTATATGGATCAGACCAAAACAAGGGACAAATGAGGAGGAATGAGGGACAGAGGGACATTGCTCTAAATCAGGGACATTCCCTCGAAATCAGGGACAGTTGGGAGCTATGCCTGCACCCCTCACCCCATACTGATCTATGGTAATATTTTTTCATTAGCCTAAAAAAATAGAGTTAATAATAGGTATCAGTAATTGGTATCGGCAAGTACTTAAGAAAAAGTACCCCTAGTATGCCTATTTTTATTATTTTTATAGATTTTCTTGAAATAATAATCAAATGTGGCACAAGTAGTTTTTAGGGGGCTGTATGGGTTGTTAATGAAAAAGCATTTATTATATTTAAGTGGCTGTAATATCAGTGATCTCTAGCAGTCTTGTGGAACGGGATATTTCGGTCTCCTAAAGCATGGCTACAGTCTTTAACAGCATGTTTGGTCATGCATTATCTCTGACCATCTCCTGCATACCTGTTGCATTATATTCACTGAATATTTTTTTTGGTCCTTGGCCAATGTTAGGATCACACTTGAGGTCCCCCACATCAAGTACGTTGACCATCACTGGGCAACTGCTAAAAAGCAGATTTTTTTTTTAAGTAGCTCAACCTTGCTAATAAAGTTGCTAGTAATTATTAGACGTGTGCATTCGTTTTCGTCCGAATGCATTTTAGTTCGGATTTTGGGGATTTTCGCGTTCGTTTTAACAAACGATAATGAATGCGCAGAATTCTAAATACGGAAGGTCCAACATAAAAAATGCTTTATTTTCATTTCGTTGCAACAACAGTTCGATATAGATAAAAGATTTGACATGACGGTGACAATAGTGATCTGTGTCTATCGAATCTGCGGTTGAATGTGCCTAACTCTAGTAGTCCAAGATTATTCAACATAGAGAGGAAAGATTCGACATTATAGAGACATGAAGATTCGATGAAGCAGCTAAAAACATACGATCGCCATGAGCAGATATTTATGGTCAAATGCTTCGCCCATAGGCTATAGAAGAATTTGAATGTTGACTGACTAGTAATAATAATTTATAAATATGTGGGTGGAGCATTCGACTGGAAATGTACAATTGCGGTGTCAAATCTTTAGCTGCTTCGTCGAATCTTCTTGGAACATTCGACAGACACCATAAGCCTTCAATTGACATATTCGACCTTAAAGCGGGATTCCACCTGCGATTTTTTTTTCAAAAGTCAACAGCTACTAACAGTGTAGCTTCTGACTTTTAATAAGGACACTCACCCACAATGTCGGTCCCCCGACAGCGATCGCTGGCGATCATATGGTCCTGGCGCCACCATCCTTACTAAGGGAAACAGGTAGTAAAGCCTTACGGCTTTACTGCCCGTTTCCTACTGCTCATTAGTGATGAGCGGAATACGCCATATTCGATTTCGCGATATTTCGCAAATATTTCGAAGAATATTCGCAAATATTCGTTAATATCGAATATTCGTGATATTTTATAAAAAAAAAAAAATTGCTAATGCGAAATTTCGCTATTTTTTTTTTTTTTTTTTTTATAAAATATCACGAATATTCGATATTTACGAATATTCGCTATATTTTATAAAAAAAAAAAAAAAAATGCGAAATTTCGCTAATGCGAAAGCGAAAATGATTGCGCAATTTCGCTATTTTTTTTGGATAAAATATCACGAATATTCGATATTTACGAATATTCGCTATATTTTATAAAGAAAAAAAAAATTGCGTAATTTCGCTATTGCGAAATTTATTGCGAAAATTTATCGCGAAATTTATTGCGAAATTTGAAAAATACGAATATTCAAAATAGCGAATATTCGCCGCGATATTCGAGTTATTCGCGAATACTCGAATATGCAATATTCGTGAGCAACACTACTGCTCATGCGTGATTAGCACAGCGCTTTGTGAATGGGCGGCTGCCTCCTGGGATACATGCAGTTCCCACAAGGCAGCGCGGCTCATTCACAAAAAAACACGGCGAAGTAGGACGAGCCTGAACATCCACCGCGGTGGAAGAAGAGGCAGAAGAGCTACTTCCGCATAGCAACCGCCATTTCAGTTGAGTATAAAAAAACAAAAACATTTTTTATTTTTTTTATTTTAAGATTTTTATGGAAAAAAAGAGGATGGAACTCCACTTTAATTCAGATTTTCGAATTAATTTTTTAACAAAATTAAATAAATAAAAACGAATTTCGGACGAAATAATAAATCAATACATTTATTATTTATTATTATTTATTTTTCGGACAAAACAGAAATTCCAAAACAAAATATTTCAGTGTGCACATGTCTAGTAATTAATCACTAGGTATAAAAAAAACTATTGGTAAACGGGAACAAATGGCTCCCTATGGAGTATGCTACACAAGAGCATTTGTAGCAACCAATCTTTCATGGTGGCTCAATGCTCTATTCATGTGCAGCTGATCGTAACAAGATGCCAGCACATGCTACACCTATAGCTTACATTCCATAGGGGGCCATGTAATCTATTGTTTAATGATCATTTGCTACACTTGGCAATTAAAGCGGAGGTTCACCCTAAATATAATATCTCCCATGCGATCCAGCATACTGGCGTCAGCGCCAGTATGCTGGGTTTTTTTTTTTTTAATAGCACACTTACTGTATTATTGTAGAATTCCTTTTCTGTCCCCCGCGGTGGACGGCTGTAGTATAGCGCGTCACATCTTCCTAAAATACCCGATATGGACTCGGGTAATCTCGGCGAAAATGCGGCGCCTGCGCACAGACCTAGGAGCTGACTGCGCAGGCGCCGTATTTCTCCGAGTCCTATTTCGGAGGGCGTGACGCGCCATAGCCGTAGGACTCGGAGAAATACGGCGCCTGCGCAGTCAGCTCCTAGGTCTGTGCGCAGGCGCCGCATTTTCGCCGAGATTACCCGAGTCCATATCGGGTATTTTAGGAAGATGTGACGCGCTATACTGGCGCCGTCCACCACGGGGGACAGAAAAGGAATTCTACAATAATACAGTAAGTGTGCTATTAAAAAAAAAAAAAAAACCCAGCATACTGGCGCTGACGCCAGTATGCTGGATCGCATGGGAGATATTATGTTTAGGGTGAAATACCGCTTTAAGTGCTAGCAATTTTCTCCTACTGAGGTGACTGCCAGCAAGTGGTTATAGCCAATAAGCACAAGATTACAATTATCCATATAGATGTACCCTAAAGCTGGCCTGACATGTAAAGATTTTGCTAGACTGAACAAGAGAAATCCCCCATCAATGCTATACAGCAGGGGTCCTCAAACTTTGGCCCTCCAGTTGTTCAGGAACTACAATTCCCATCATGCCTAGTCATGTCTGTGAATGTCAGAGTTTTACAATGCCTCGTGGGAGGTGTAGTTCCGCAACAGCTGGAGGGCCGTAGTTTTGAGATCCCTGCTATACAGTGTTGATGAAGCAATCTTAACTTCCAGCTATTGTATTCTGACAGGTGGCACCCACAGCTGTCAGAATACCTGAATAGTGACGGCAGATGATGGGCTGTAATTACTGTTCAGCATACTTTTTCTGTCCACCTCATTCAATTTTTAAGCCAGGTGGTGTGGGCTGGGCTACCCATGGCTCAAATTGTGTCCGATTCACAGGAATTGTCTAAAATACAAGCCTTGTATGGCCAGCTTAATATGCTTGCAAACCTCAGGAATTACATATTTACAAAGCATATCCCTCTATAGTGTGTACTTGTCTCAATTGAGAACATTGAGTGTCATTTCCATCTACTGCTTTGTTCCTCTGCTATCAACATGAATCACATCTGACAAGTTTTCCTGACACCAAAAGAAGAAAGGTGACAGCGAAGGGAGCTCCAGCTGATTGACAGCCTCAGGTCTATTCCTGTGTTTCCTCTGGAAAAATGTCTGATAGATAACTGGATGACAGAGAGCTCCCTCAAACTCAATGGATCCAAAACAGAATAGCTCCTTCTACACGCAAACAGAAAGACTAATTCTAGGACGACTTGGGTTCCTCCCACCATCTTTGGACAAACCATCACCCCTAGCAATAAAGTAAAAAGCCTCAGAGTTATCTTTGACTCCGACATGTCTATGGACGCACAAATAGGATCGGTGGTCAGCGGATCTCACTATCTTCTCCGCTTGCTGCGCAGACTCATCCCCTTCATCCCGAAAGAAGACACAGCAGTAGTAGTGGGAACAATCATTAATTCCAGAATCGACTACGTAAACTCCCTCTACCTACAATGATGGCGAACCTTGGCACCCCAGATGTTTTGGAACTACATTTCCCATGATGCTTCACTACACTGCAGAGTGCATAAGCATCATGGGAAAAGTAGTTCCAAAACATCTGGAGTGCCAAAGTTCACCATCACTGACCTTGGACTACCGAAATACCAGATGGCTCGTCTACAAGTGGTCCAGAACACGGCAGCCAGACTGGTAGCGGGTAAAAAAATGTGGGAAACTGTCTCCACGGTCATGAGGACCCTCCACTGGCTGGCCGTAAAGTATCGGGTGACATTCAAGACCTTCTGCCTCACCCACAAATGCACGCAAGGAAACGCGCTGCAATACCTATGTGAGAAAATAAAACACTACACCCCAAGTCGGGTCCTCCGATCAACAAAATCAGAACCTCCTCCACATCCCCAAATCTCACTACAAAATGTAAGGAGAACGACGATTCGCTGTCCAAGGACCTCAGTTATGGAAAGCTCTACCCGCAGACATTCAGTTGGAGGAAAATCATCGGGCCTTCAGAAAAAAACTTAAGACCCATCTTTTGTGAAGCTTGGTTGGACGATCATATAGGCTACAGCGCCTTGAGGCAATTTAGTTCGCATTTGTAGCGCATTAAAAGTTTCTCACTCACTCACTCTGTGGAGGGATGTTCCCTCCAATCAACTCTCATGCGGCTTTGAAATCATGCGAGTTCAGATTTCAAAGCCGTGTTCAGTGTGAACGAGTGTGAACAAAGTGCTGTAATCCATAACAACCAATGCAACTGTCAGGCGGTGTACACACGACCGAGGTTCTCGCTAGAAACCAGCGAGAACCTCGCTGGGAGCTGCATTCCAGCGAGAACCTCGGCCGTGTGTACGCTCCTGGCTCGCCCCGCCCGTCGGGAATCCCATCGAGCGAATAGAAAGCAGGCTCTCTATTTGCTCGACGGCCCGTCGGGATGAATGGCTGGTTGCCATTCCCGACGGGCGGGTCGCCGATTTCGACGGCAGGGCGAGAACCTCGACGGGCGGAACGATGTGTTCCGCCCGTCGAGGTTCTCGTACGTGTGTACGGGGCTTCAGTCAGCACAATGGCCAGCGATTGGTGTTTGGTTGGCGTAGATGATGCCACTTTGCTCACAGCTTCATCCTTCTTTTATAAGCCGATGATCGAGCAGCAGGCACTTGGCTGTTAGCAGAATAGGATCAGCTTCATCAATGTTCAGTAATTAATAATCATTGCTGTGCCATCTACAGCTGACACCTCGCGCCTGAAACATTCACTGCCAGACCGTTCAATGCATAGATGCCACATCACTGCTATGTCCTAATAACAGTCGTGTCTACCGTACATGCTCGTCACATCTAAGTTTTATAATACCTATATTAACCACTTAAGGACCGGAAGGATTTGCCCCCTTAATGACCAGGCCATTTTTTCCGATACGGCACTGCGTCACTTTAACTGGAAATCGCGCGGTCGTGTGACGTGGCACCCAAACAAAATTGATGTCCTTTTTTTCCCACAAATAGAGCTTTCTTTTGGTTTTATTTGATCACCTCTGCGGTTTAAATTTTTGCGTTATAAAACAAAAGAAGAGCGACAATTTTGAAAAAAACAAAACAATATTTTTTAGTTTTTGCTATAATAAATATCCCCCCAAAAAATGTAAAAAAAAAACAAATTTCTTCATCAATTTAGGCCGATATGTATTCTACATATTTCTGGTCAAAAAAGAAAATGGCAATAAGTGTTTATTGATTGGTTTGCGCAAAAGTTATAGCTTCTACAAAATAGGGGATAGAATTATGGCATTTTTATTATTGATTTATTTTTTACTAGTAATGGCGGTGATCTGCGATTTTGAGCAGGACTGCGACATTGCGGCAGACAGATTGGACACTTTTGACACTTTTTTGAGACCAGTGACATTTATAGAGCAATCAGAGCTATCTGTCCCAAACTTCAGGTAATTGATGGCTGTGCAATTACAACTGAACACCGGCAGCTGCAGTTGGCATAAGCCTGGCATTGCTTTGTGCAGATTCCCTGGCTGTGCCTGTCTGCACATTTGTGCTGTGTGTTAACGCACGGTATGCCACACAATAATGTGCATTGAATTAAAGTATAACTTAAGGCAAAACTTTTCTTAGTTTTGGATATAGGGGAGATTGATTAGAGCCCCTGACAGTTTTTACTGCTGTTACGATACTAGGCTCCAACTAATACTAGGCTCCACTCATCCAGTGCACTCCCAGAAATGCACTCCGAGTGCCACCCTTCTAGTAACCAACGATGCCACCTATGCCCCGCCCCCTGTAATGTGCTTCTGCTGCCAGCGCGCCTGAGCTACAGGGATCTATTGGACAGATACTGATCTATGGGGACACCTGATGTAGGGGGGCTCTGATGGGGAAACCTGCTGTGGGGGGGGCTCTAATGGGGGACACCTGCTGTGGGGGGCTCTGATGGGGGACACCTGCTGGGGGGGCTCTGATGGGGACACCTGCTGGGGGGGACTCTGATGGGGGACACTAATGGAGACTTCTTAGGGTAGGGTGACCAGACATCCCCAGTTTCAGGGGACAGTCCCCTGATTGAGGACACTGTCCCCGGACCAAGTCTGTCCCCGGTTTTGTCCCCAGATTGGATTTAATAGGGGGCAGGGGCAGTTTCAAAGACAGTTAGTGCAGAATAAAAAATAAAACATTTTGAATTACACCCCCCCCCCGCTCTGCCGTGCCTACTAGCATAAGGGGGTTGTATTTTTCCCATTATCTGTGCCCCTTTCTGATGATCATGTGCTGGTCGGAGCAGAGGGAATATTTCTTCAGTTTCGGGCGCATGCCCATTCAGCTCCACTCGCATGTTCTTCTGCCTTGGCTCAAATCCTGGCCAGCCACCTGCTTATCTCCTTGCCTTCCCTGGTGGAGTGATCTTCCTCCGCTCCCCATCCAGTAGTAGCCGGGGGCCCGGAGAGTGAGACTTAAGAGGCTGTGATGCGGGTGGTGACGGGCAGAGAGTCGCTGATTGTTGCCATTACTAGTAAAGAAAAAATATGTCCCCGGATTTAATTTAAAAAATCTGGTCACCTTATCTTAGGGGAGCATCTCTGTGTTTGAATCATAGCCATAGAAACATTTGTAAAGGGGAGGAGTTAGTAAGATGACCATGCCCATGTGTTTGCAGAACCACTTGATCTAGGGTTACCAGCTTTTCTTCAAGCCAAACCCGAACACTTTAGCAGCCTGTGAACCCTTTGGGTGCCCCAAGGAGAGTAGTAATGCGGTGTGCATAGCGTGCCGCAGCGAACAGTGGGTGTGGCCAAATTGCTCTTGCTGACATCATCCCCCTGCCCCCCAGTGATGCTGAACCTGCCCCTGGACAGCCGCTCGCAGCTCCCGGCTACAGATTTG
This sequence comes from Rana kukunoris, assembly GCA_029574335.1. Taxonomy (NCBI): domain Eukaryota; kingdom Metazoa; phylum Chordata; class Amphibia; order Anura; family Ranidae; genus Rana; species Rana kukunoris. The sequence continues at coordinate 183,931,029 of CM056059.1, forward strand.
TGTGTGCCTATCTTGGTTTCTTGGGGAGCCACAGCCCCAACTGAATAATGTGTCGGTCCACCTGAAACCCGGACAAATGATCAAAAACCCGGACTGAATCCCAGACAGGTGGCAGCTCTAACTGGATCCATGCCTTCCCTACTGACAGAATGTTGATCTGCCTTGTTTACATAGGACGATCGTCTTTCTTCCTGTGTACCGAACAAACGACAGGTGCTGGCAGACATCGAGTCCATGGTACACCCCCCCCCCCCCTGCTGTGTGTAATCAGGCTGTCAGCAGCGTGCGAGTGCATGCCCCAGGCCCGTAAGTATCAGGGTATGTACTAGGTACATGATCTGGCACTTAGCGCCTGCCCCTGCCTCATTATATATATGGTGGACAGTCCACAAGTGGTTAAAAAAGAAAACCATTGCAGCCACCAAATCTAAAGACTGGTATGCTGCAATACATTACATTTTCTGTTCTTGGGTTTAGATACGCTTTATATAGTTAAAGCGTATCTAAATCCAAGAACAAAAACTGTAATGTATTGCAGCATACCAGTCCTAGATGAGTTTAGATCCGCTTTAACTATATAAAGCCCTATGGAAATGTTGAAATGCCCATGAAAGAAGATGAAGCCAATCATTTGCAGGGACTGATAAAGTGAGGGACCTGAGCTGCCTCCATTCACGTGCCGAGGGACCGAGTGACACCGCAGTCCCATCATGACATAGTTATTAAATTGGCTCCGAGCTTTTCTTGGCATTGAAATACTACAGGGATTTGATTGCAAAGTTCCGTGCTGATAATCCGACAGGGACAATGCCGGTGGCCAAAATTTCCAGGGATGCATCTTCAAAACTTGGGAGCGTTCCTGGAAATCAGAGAGCTGGGAACTCCGATAAAGGGAATCAGCAGCATAGAGCTGACAGCGCTCCCAGATTTAAAGAGACAGCGTCGCCTTTTATAGATACGGCTCTGGAATTTTTTGTATGAAACAGCCATGCTATAAATTCCTCTCTTCCTGAGCTGTAGACATTTCCTGACATCTACTAATGATGATTTAAAGCTTTATTAAACCCACAAGCAAACATTTATTATATTGCAGTTTAGCGATTCTTAGATGTGATGGCTGCAATCGTTTCTTTTTTTCTGCTTTCTTCAATTTTTACCTTTCTACATATGCTATTGTTCATCTAGGGATGTGGTGCTACTTTTATTCTCAGACACCTAGCCTAAATCTTTTCTCCTTGTGTTCTATTTTTACCTGGTGATCCAGCCAGCCAGTCTGTTGTTTTTCAAAAGCATAAGCTCTCCAGCAGAGTGTATCAGTTTACAAGGAGGAGACAAACCACTATCTGGGGTGCTAAAAATGATCAGATTTGTATTTATTCATGTAAAACCTTTATCCCAAAAGGAAAAATAACTGTTTTCTATAACTTTTTATAAAGTGTGAGCTGGAGTTTGGCTTCAATTAGTTAATGTATTTAAATCTGCTAATTCATTTACCCCCCCCCCCCCCTCCCAACAGACTGATGATGCTGCTGTCTGCTGTGCCTCTTGTGTCTAATACAGGGGGTGTGTTACTGGCAAGATCACCAGGTGAAGACAGAGAAAAAAAATAATGCAACCACCACATGTAATGATTGGTAAGCTGCAATATATAAAATTTTTGGTTTTAATACATTAATTTAAATACATATATTAAATATATAAATTTAAATAAAATATATTGAATATATATAAATAAATATATGAATTATATAAATATAAATATTTCACATAGGTTGTATTTGATGGACTTGTGACTATAAACCTGTGACTGTGACTTATAAATAAATACAGTATATGAAATAGATAATAAATTATATATATATATATATATATATATATATATATATATATATATAAATATCTGTAATAAATATTGGATAAACATTTAGAGGTATACCGTTAACCCCGTAAAGTTCTGTGCATAGCCTCCATAGATATTAACACAGTATTGTGCGCCATGAGTTTAGCATCTCAGCCAGTGCGTGGACACGGTCATCTAGAGCCCAGGGCAAACATGACAAATTGCACCCCCCCCAAGATGAATGATTATGTGTCAGCAAAACCCCCCCCCCCCCCCCCCCCAAAAAAAAAAAGTTGAGCACTAATCTGCATGCTTCCTCTTACCCCTCCTTCCTCCCAGTACAAATCCACCCCCCTGCTGAAATCCCTGACTCCTGGCACAAATATTCCCCCCAAGCCCAAATTCTCTCTTTTTCCATATGCCCCTTGAACAAATCCCCCCCCCCCCCCTCTCAAAAAAAATCTTACTCCTCCTAGAACAAATCCTCTAGCCCTAAAATTCCCCCTGTGAGCACAAATCCTCTCCCCACTCCAAACCCCAATCACCTCTACTAACAGAACCCCCCCCCCAAAAATTAGATCTTAGTACAAATCCCTCCCACCTTTTCCAGCATAAAGTCCCCAACCCCCCCCCCCCTTATTTGCACAAATCCACTTCACCCACCCCCCCCTCCCAACACAAATCCCCCCAAATCACCACTCCTAGCACACCGCCCCAAATGTCCCCTCCTAGAACAATTCTTACACCGCCCTTTGACACTGCCCTCCAACACAAATTCCATTCCCCCAATCTCCTGGTGGTGCCCCCCCTCCCATGATACCACAGTGCCCAGGGCAGCCGTCCCTCCTGCCCACCCTTTGTCCTGGCCCTGATCTCGGCAGCAAAGTGAATGCAAAGCATTTATAAATAGACCAGTAGGTTTGCAATTTTGCGCATAGCCTTCACAAGTCTGTGAGACATCATTGTGCATCATGAGTTAGGAGATCTGAAGCAATGTGGATGTGGGTGAAAATTAAGGGAACCTTGGGTGAAAGTTGAGGGAACCTTGGGTGAAAACATATGTAGAACATAAGTTTATAATTCTCCACATGTCTCTAGGACACTACAGTGAATCATGAGTGTATCAGTTCAGCAGCACAGTGAATATGTGGATCTTGGGTGAAAGTTGATTTAATATAATAGACCCCTTTATATTCAGTTTATATTTCCTTACATTGTCTCCATAGGTCTCTAAGATTATATTCTAAATCATGAGTTTAGCAGCTCAGCAGCAAAGTGGACATGTGAGTCTTGGGTGAAAGTTGAGTGAATCTTGAGTGAAGAAATGTATTATTGGACCTCTGTCCTCCATAGGTCTCTAGGACACTATAGAGCATTATGAGTGTAGCAGCTCCTCAGCAAAGAGGACATGTCTCAGTCTTGGGTGAAAGTTGAGTGAATCTTGGGTGATGACATTAATAACTAGACCCCTATGTTTATAAATTTGTACATAGCCTATATAGGTCTCTGAGACACTACTGTACATGTCTGAGTCTTGGGTGAAAGTTGATTGAATAAAATAGACCACTTACATTGCCTCTATAGGTCTATAGGACACTACTGTAAGTTATGAGTTTAGCAGCTCAGCAGCAAAGTGGATATGTGAGTCTTGGGTGAATGTGGGTAAAAGAGTGAATCATGGGTGATGACATTTATTATGACATTTTTTACTAGACCCCTAAGTTATTAATTCTGTACACAGCCTCATGAGATCTCTAGGACACGATTGTGAATCATTGGTTAAGCAGCTCAGCAGCAAAGTGGACGTGTGAGTTTTGGGTGAATCTTGGGTGAAGACATTTATAAATAGACCCCAAGGTTTATTAGCCTGTACAAAACTTATATATAGGTTTCCAGGACACTATGTGAATCTTGGGTTTTGCAACTCAGCAGCAAAGTGGATGTGTGAGTTTTGGGTAAAAGTTGAGTGAATATAATAGACCCTTAAGCTTAGATTCCCGTACATTGCCTCCATAGGTCTCTAGGACACTATTGTGAATCATGACAGTTGAGTGAATAATGCTTGAAAACATTGATAAATAGACCCCAAAGTTTATAATTCTGTACAAACCATAAATAGGTATCTAGGACACTACAGTGAATCATGAGTTTTGCAACTCAGCAGCATAGTGGATGTGTGAGTCTTGGGTGAAAGTTGAGTGAATTTTGGGTGAAGACATTTATAAATAGACCCCAGGGTTTAAATTTCTGTACACAATCTAAATAAGTCTCTAGGACACTATGTAGTGAATTTTAAGTTATTTACTAATCACTATAGTGAATTATGAATTATGAGTTTGGCAACTCAGCAGCATTGTGAGTCTTGGGTGAAGGTTGAGTAAATCTTGGGTGAAGACATTTATAAATAGACCTCAAAGGTTATAATTCTGTACAAAACCTAAATAAGTCTCTAGGACACTATAGTGAGCAAAGTGGATGTGTGAGTCTTGGTGAAAGTTGAGTAATTTTTGGGTGAATATATTTTAAAATGGAACCCAAGTTTTATAATTCTGTAAAAAACCTAAATAGGTTTCTAGGACACTACAGTGAATCATGCAGCATAGTGGATGTGTAAGTCTTGAGTGAAAGTTGAGTGAATCTTCAGTGAAGACGTTTATAAATAGACCCCAAGGTTTATATTTCTGTACAGAACCTATATAGGTCTCTAGGGCACTACTGTGAATTGTGAGTTGGGCAACTTAGCAGCAGAGTGGATGTGTGAGTCTTGGGTGAAAGTTGAGTGAATATAATAGACCCTTAAGTTTAGATTTCCTTACACAGCCTCCATAGGTCTCTAGGCGCTATTGTTTAATCATGACAGTTGAGTGAATCTTAGGTGATGACATTGATTATTGATTCCTTGCAGATCTCTAGAACACTCCTGTGAATAATGAATTAAGCATCTCAGCAGCAAACTGGTTGGGTGAATGTTGAGTTAAGACATTTATAAGTAGACCCCAAGTGTAGAACACCTTTTTTGGTCTCTAGGGCACTACTGTGAATTGTAAGTTAATCAGCTTAGCAGCAAATGGCTGTGTGAGTCTTGGGTAAAAGTTAAGTGAATCTTATTAACACATTTATAGACCCCAAAGTAGTTCTGTACCAAACCTATATAGGTCTCTAGGACATTAATGTGACTACATAGGTCTCTAGGACACTAATGTGACTACATAGGTCTCTAGGACACTAATGTGACTATATAGGTCTCTAGGACACTAATGTGACTATATAGATCTCTAGGACATTAATGTGACTATATAGGTCTCTAGGACACTAATGTGACTATATAGATCTCTAGGACATTAATGTGACTATATAGGTCTCTAGGACATTAATGTGACTATATAGATCTCTAGGACATTAATGTGACTATATAGGTCTCTAGGACATTAATGTGACTATATAGATCTCTAGGACATTAATGTGACTATATAGGTCTCTAGGACATTAATGTGACTATATAGATCTCTAGGACATTAATGTGACTATATAGGTCTTTAGGACACGAATGTGACTATATAGGTCTATAGGACACTAATGTGACTATATAGGTCTATAGGACACTAATGTGACTATATAGGTCTATAGAACACTAATGTGACTATATAGGTCTATAGAACACTAATGTGACTATATAATTCTGTAGGACATTAATGTGACTATATAGGTCTATAGAACACTAATGTGACTATATAATTCTGTAGGACATTAATGTGACTATATAGGTCTCTAGGACATTAATGTGACTATATAGGTCTCTAGGACACAAATGTGACTATATAGGTCTCTAGGACACTAATGTGACTATATAGGTCTCTAGAACACTAATGTGACTATATAGGTCTCTAGGATACTAATGTGACTATATAGGTCTCTAGGACACTAATGTGACTATATAGGTCTCTAGGACACTAATGTGACTATATAGGTCTCTAGGACACTAATGTGACTATATAGGTCTATAGGACACTAATGTGACTATATAGGTCTCTAGGACACGAATGTGACTATATAGGTCTCTAGGACACTAATGTGACTATATAGGTCTCTAGGACACGAATGTGACTATATAGGTCTCTAGGATACTAATGTGACTATATAGGTCTCTAGGACACTAATGTGACTATATAGGTCTCTAGGACACAAATGTGACTATATAGGTCTCTAGAACATTAATGTGACTATATAGGTCTCTAGGACACTCATGTGACTATATAGGTCTATAGGACACTAATGTGACTATATAGGTCTATAGGACACTAATGTGACTATACAGGTCTCTAGGACACAAATGTGACTATATAGGTCTCTAGGACACTAATGTGACTATATAGGTCTCTAGGACACTAATGTGACTATATAGGTCTATAGGACACTAATGTGACTATACAGGTCTCTAGGACACAAATGTGACTATATAGGTCTCTAGGACACTAATGTGACTATATAGGTCTCTAGGACACTAATGTGACTATATAGGTCTCTAGGACACGAATGTGACTATATAGGTCTCTAGGATACTAATGTGACTATATAGGTCTCTAGGACACTAATGTGACTATATAGGTCTCTAGGACACGAATGTGACTATATAGGTCTCTAGGATACTAATGTGACTATATAGGTCTCTAGGACACTAATGTGACTATATAGGTCTCTAGGACACAAATGTGACTATATAGGTCTCTAGGATACTAATGTGACTATATAGGTCTCTAGAACATTAATGTGAATTGTAAGTTTGGCAACTCAGCAGCACAGTGGATACGTGTGAGTCTTGGTGAAAGTTGAGTGAATCTTGAAAACATTTCTAAGTAGACCCCTGCTTTTAGCATGCTGTATAGATCCTCCACAGGTCTCTAAGACGCTGTTGTAAGTTAAGCTGCTCAGCAGTAAAGTGTCCCTGGAAAGTAATACGTAAAATCCCTGACTTTAGGAGGATCATCCAAGGAATGACTTTGATATTCTAAACCTACAAATAGACAATCAGATCCAGGATTGCATGCAGAGCAGACGACACACTGACATGGGAGCTTTAAGAGAAACACAAAAAGACTAAAGAGCCGTAGGAGAAGGCGACCCTCCCACCCCCCTATACAGTGCCAATCCCTCCACTTACCCCGGTAAGTACTGCCCGGCTTGTAGTATTCGGGATCCCCTTCCACTCTCAGGCTGAATTCATGGTACCCTTCTTTCCGAGTACTTCCCTGAGCTCTGAGAATCCGGCTACAATATCCTTCCGACTTCACCGCTTTCTCTACAGTTTCATCTGTAAATCCAGAGACCACCGGCAAACAAGTCACCGCTACATAGGACAGGTACAGAGCTTGTATTAATAGTCCCATTGCAAATTAAGAAAGAAAAAAGAAGAAGGGAGGAAGAGGGGTGCAAGGAGCCGCTGCTGGGAAGCAGCTCTGGGAAGCCAGGAGAGAAAGCTCTAATCTCTGCCAGTTCCTAACTGGAGTGCTGTTTTCCTTCAGTGGATGTGATTAGCAGCACTGTAATGTTTACTTAGCCCAGCAGAATTCACAGGGTTTGGTGAAATAGCAGAGCGCTGGAGGAGCAGCTCGTCTCCTAGACATCCAGCCAAGCTGTGTGTGCTAACACTGACAATTCATCATCAGGCACATTCTCCCCCAAGTCACCACTACTCTCTGCATACTCTCTGACCATACTCTCTGCCCATAGTCTCTGCATACTCTCTGCCCATACTCTCTGACCATACTCTCTGCCCATAGTCTGCCCATACTCTGCCCATACTCTGTGCCAACACTGACAATTCATCATCAGGCACATTCTCCCCCAAGTCACCACTACTCTCTGCATACTCTCTGACCATACTCTCTGCCCATAGTCTCTGCATACTCTCTGCCCATACTCTCTGACCATACTCTCTGCCCATAGTCTGCCCATACTCTGCCCATACTCTGTGCCAACACTGACAATTCATCATCAGGCACATTCTCCCCCAAGTCACCACTACTCTCTGCATGCTCTCTGCCCATACTCTCTGCATGCTCTCTGCCCACACTCTCTGCATACTCTCTGCCCATACTCTCTGCCCATAGTCTCTGAATACTCTCTGCCCATACTCTCTGCATACTCTCTGCCCATACTCTCTGCCCATACTCTCTGCATACCCATACTCTCTGCCCATACTCTCTGCATACCCATACTCTCTGCCCATACTCTCTGCCCATAGTCTCTGAATACTCTCTGCCCATACTCTCTGCATACTCTCTGCCCATAGTCTGCCCATACTCTCTGCATACTCTGCCCATACTCTCTGCATACTCTCTGCCCATACTCTGCCCATACTCTCTGCAGAATCTGCCCATACTCTCTGCATACTCTCTGAATACTCTGTCCATACTCTCTGCATACTCTGTGCATACTCTGCCCATGCTCTCGGCATACTCTGCGCATACTCTCTGCATACTCTGCCCATGCTCTCGGCATACTCTGCGCATACTCTCTGCATACTCTGTGCATACTCTGCCCATACTCTCTGCATACTCTGCCCATACTCCCTGCATACTCTGCCCATACTCTCTGCATACTCTGCCCATACTCTGCCCATAATCTTTGCATACTCTCTGCATACTCTCTGCCCATACTCTGCCAATGCTCTGTGCGTACTCTGCCCATACTCTCTACAGAATCTGCCCATACTCTCTGCGTACTCTCTGAATACTCTGCCCATACTCTCTGCATACTCTGTACATACTCTCTGCATACTCTGTGCATACTCTCTGCATACTCTGCCCATACTCTCTGCATACTCTGCCCATACTCTCTGCATACTCTCTGCATACTCTGCCCATACTCTGTGCATACGTTGTGCATACTCTGTGCCCATACTCTGCCCATACTCTCTGCATACTCTGCCCATACTTTCTGCATACTCTGCCCATACTCTGCCCATACTCTCTGCATACCCTGCCCATACTCGGCCCATACTCTCTGCATACTCTGCCCATACTCTCTGCATACTCTGCCCATACTCTGCCCATACTCTGCCATGGTTCCGCTTCCCCCTTTTGTCTTTTAAGTTGACGGATGCTGATTGCTTGGGATTTCTCTTCTTCTTCTTCTTCTTCTTCGGAGGCAAGGAAGGTTACATAGAAATTCTTACTTCGCGCAACATCGTGGAAACGCCGAGAGAACTTCAGACCGGTGTGGATAATGAGCAAAAGCGGAGAGAGATGCTGGGGAAAGTGCAGTAACCTATAGCAACCAATCAGAATTCAGCTTTTATTGAGAAAGAAAATGCTTTTTAGGAATTGCAACCACTAAGGCTGAATTCACACTTATGAATTTTTTTTTGCTTTTTGCATTTTGCAGATTTGCACTACAATCCATTTACCAAGGTTTAATATGGAACACGTTCTATTACAAAACTTCTGTAGTGCAAATCTGCAAAATGCAAAAAGCACTAAAACTGCATAGGTGTCAATCAAGCCTAATGCCACGTACAGGCGCTTGGAAATTCCGACAACAAAACCGTGGATTTTTTTTCCGACGGATGTTCTCTCAAACTTGTGTTGCATACACACGGTCACACAAATGTTATCGGAAATTGCGAACGTCAAGAACGCAGTGACATACAACACTATGGCGAACCGAGAAAAATGAATTTTAATGATTCTGAGCATGTGTAGAATTTTGTGCGTTGAATTGTGTACACACGGTTGGAATTTCCGACAAAAAATGTTGTTGTTCGAAAATTTGAGAACCTGCTCTCCAATTTTTGTTGTCGGAAATTCCAACAGCAAATATCCAATGGAGCGTACACACGGTTGGATCTTTTGACAACAAGCTCACATCGAACATTTGTTGTCGGAAATTCCGACCGTGTGTACTCAGCATTAGTGTATGATGATTGGTCTAGGCTTGCATTATGCGCAGCTTAACAGATTCACCCTAATGTGTCTTATGCATGCGTGCTGCAAAGTGTTGTACGACAGCGCTCGATTCTTTTATTTTTTTTTACATTCTAGTCATTTTGACACTTCATTTAACTCTACAGTATGTGCAATATAATGCGTCACAACACTCTGCATAAATATGTAATATGTCCTACTTTTTTTCAGTGCATACAAAGCCGGTACAATGAACTGAATCCATAGGACATAATGCTCATTACTTTGTCTATGCATTGGGATTGCCATGGACAGTGCTGCTCAGCATAGTCCCCCGGGATCAGTGTGAACGATCCTTAACCACTTCCATACAGGGCATTTTCACCCCCTTCCATCGTGGCTCCCGAAACAGAATTGGAGTCCTTTTTTCTTCCCACACATAGAGATTTGTTTTGGTGATATTTGATCACCTCTGGGTTTTTAGTTTTTTTTGCGCTATAAACAAAAGGAGAGCAACAATTTTGAAAAAAAACACAATTTTTTACTTTTTGATTTAATAAATATCATAATTTTTTTTTTAACTATTTTTTTTCTCAGTTTAGACCGATACATATTCTTCTACATATTTTTGGTAAAAAAACAATCGCAATAAGAGTATTTGATCGGTTTGCGCAAATGTTCTAGCATCTACAAATAGGGAATAGAATTATGGCATTTTTTTTTACTAGTAATGGCGGCAATCTGGGATTTTTATTGTGACCGTGACATTGCGGCGGACATATCGGACACTTTTGACACATTTTTTGGACCATTCACATTTATACAGCGATTACTGTGTAAATGTGACTGGCAGGGAAGGAGTTAACACTAGGGGGGCGAGGAAGGGGTTAATATGTTCCCTAAAGTGTGTTCTAACTGTAGGGGCAGGGGACTCTCAAGGGGAGGAGATCGATGTGTGTTTCTCTGTTCTGGGAACACAGCATCGGTCTCCTCACTGCTGACAGGACATGGATCTGGGTGTTTACACACCCAGATCCATGGTCCTGCCGTGATTGCGTGCGCACCCCCTAGCCGCCAAGGAATGCAAGGACGTCATATGATGTCCAGTCTGAAGGAGGAAGGGTTCCCGCCGACGTCATTTTACAATGATTTGGTAGGGAACGTGTTAAAGGGAAACTTCAATCATTTTTTCATCTTTCCATCTATTAAATCTTCTGTCGTTGTTTTAACTTTGGATAGTAAAAATTTTTTTGCGCGGAAGTGTTTTACTTCCTGGTGCGGTGACGTGGCGGTGACGTGGCGGCGTCAACATCACCGCCGCGTCACCGACACGTCACCGCGCCGTCCGCCGGCGGGGAATTTGATCCGATGGTGTGTACACGCCATCGGATCAAACTCCAGATCGGACATATCCGATGGAAATGGTCCGCGGACCGTTTTCATCGGATATGTCCGATCGTGTGTACGAGGCCTGACACTGTCGGATCGTAGATGTAATTACTTTTCTGGCCGCTAGGTGGCCTTTACGTTGTTTTCTCATTTGCCTATGCAAATGAGCCTAATACGCCGATTCCCGAAAGTTTTTACGCCGCCCCGTCGTCGTTTACGTCGTTTCCGTAAGCGTAAACCTACCCCTGCTATATGAGGGGTAGGTTTACGAAGTTCCGTCATTGCCATGTTAAGTATGGCGTTGGGTCAGCGTCGTCTTTTTCCATCGGTTACGTTGTTTTACTAAGTCGTTCGCGAATAGGGCATTGCGTAAGTGGTGATCACGTCGTTTTGACGTCGGTTTCAACAACGCTTTCCGACGTGAGCTGGAGCATGCGCACTGGGCTTTTTTCCCGGCCGCCGCATGCGCAGTTCGATTGACGCGGGGGCGCGCTTAATTTAAATACAAGCCGCCCCCTTTGAATTACGCGGGGATACGCAGGGCCATTTACACTACGCCGCCGCAAACTACAGAGCAAGTGCTTTGGGAATACGGCACTTGCTCCATTAAGTTGCAGCGGCGTAGTGTAAATGGCTTACGCTATGCCGCCGCAGATTCTATGTGAATCTGGCCCACTGAGTCTGAAAAACAGGCTTGGTCCTTAAAGCCCTGTACACACGGTCGCAATTCCGATAAAAAAAACCAATGGATTTTTTCATCAGAAATCAGATGAAGCTGACTTTTATCAGTCTTGCATACACACTATTAGACTACATTTCGACCGTCCAAAACGCAGTAACGTAAAACACTACGATGTGCTGAGAAAAATAAAGTTCAATGCTTCTGAGAATGCGTCGACTTGATTCTGAGCATGGATTCTGCGTGGATTTTTCTCAGATGGAATTCCACACAGACGATCGGCTTTTACTATCGTTTTTTTTCCCCATCGGAAAAATTGAAAACATGTACTTTTTTTTAACACCGATGGAAAAAAAGACCGATGGGGTCCACACATGATCGGTTTGTCCGATGAAAAAATTCCATCAGACTTTTTTCATCGGTAAAACCGATCGTGTGTACACGGCTTAAGTGGTTAGAGATCGGGAATCAAAATGTTGCCGCTTGTTTTTTTCCCATTTCACTAAATATATTGATTGTCTTTTTAGCAGCATTTTACTGCTTGTTTTTATTGTGTTATTATCACCAGGAAATCTATTTTCCTTTGTTCTATTTATAAACACGTTAAGAGAGTGTTCTATTTATAAACACGTTAAGAGAGTGTTCTATTTATAAACACGTGAAAATCATGTATCTGTTGATTCTGACATTTTGCCCTTTTTTTATGTAATCTATTACTCTCAAGAGAGGAATGGTGGAAATTAAAGTGAGTAGGCCATCAGGTTTCCAGCGACAACAACGGATACGGCTAAAAGTTGCTTGGTTGGTATCCCGGAGTAGCGGGACATTCCCCCCTCCTGCCGCCTTCCACCACTCTTACCGAGCCCCCCGTCCCACCGGGAGACCCGATCTGCGATGCGGCACTTCTGACGCTTCGAGATAGGCAGGCACAAAGCCAAAAAGGGCTTAGTTCCAGTCTCCTGTATGTAAACACGGAAGCGCCGCCACTTCCGGTTTACTCGGCTAACAATGGCGCGGGATTTAAAAAAATATAAAGTATTCAGAATCGCATTACTAAAAGCAAAGTGGATTTGCCTTTAGTAAATAACCCCCTTTGAGCCTCATTCTCAAACACTAATTGCCTTGGTGTCATGCTGAGCCTCTGTGTTCAACACTATAGGCTCAATTCCCAAAGCTAAAACACCAGGATAAGGATAATTCATTTTCCTATGTGACAGTTATTTTCAGCTGCGTCCAATGAGATTTAAAGATTACAGCCACACAGATGAAGACAAAGATCCTTGTCTTAGTGTAAGGCTCCTTTCACACGGAGCAGACTGTTTTTCGGTCCGCTCCGTGTGTGTCCGTCGGCTCAGCGGGGATCCCCGCTGAGCTGTCGGCGGACAGGGCGGTCCCCGCACACTGTGCAGGGACCGCCCTGTCTCTCCTCCGCTCTCCCCTATGGGGAATCGGATGAATACGGACCGTGTGTTCGTATTCATCCGATCCGATCCGCTGGACGGAAAAAAAATAGGGTTTTCTTCCATCCGAAAAACCGGATCCAGACGGACGCGGATCTTTGCGGACGTTAGCGGATGCATCATCCGCTAACGGACGCGATCCCATAGGGGCCCATTACAGGTCCGTTTACGGACTTGTAAAAACGGACGAATGGAGGCGGACGTCTGAAAGTCCTATGAGATACGAAACCAACTACTGCAGATAAATACTTTTCAGATCGCGTCATTGACCTAAAATATAAAAGAAGACAGCAGAACAGCCAGGCAGCTGGCATTTTAGAAAGGAAGTCAGGAACGGCAACCCCCTCCCATGTTTTCCTTTAGGAAAGGTTAAGAAGCTTGATCCATTAGGAAAAGATTACAGTGTGGGTGGCAATCAAAAGCGGGGCTTGTATCACATGTCCTAGACAGACACATCAAAGGCTCCCCAAGTCTTTTCTCTCCAAAGGAAACAAAAGACTTCCTTTAAAAAAGGGAACTACGGAAAATTAGACAGGGCTGCAAACAGCAACCAACTGGATACAGTTGTTCTAGCTGTCATGTTCCCGGCGCAGTGTAGACAATTCCATTTGATTGGTTGGTACCAGGAATACTATTTTTCCCTTTCAGGATGTTTAAGGAAACGAGTCTGACATTGTATGTGGAAGACAGAGACGGGTGGTATTGTGTTGGTCATGGATGGAATAGAACTTCTGATCAAGAATAAAAGCAATGGTGTCTGTGTCTTTAATTCATTTTTAATATTCAAATGAATTATATACTGTATGTGTGTAATATATCCACCTCCTTCCTGCCCAGACCAATTTTCATCTTTCAGCGCTCTCACACTTTAAATGACAATTACGCAGTTATACAACAATGTACCCAAATGATTTTTTTTTTTCAACAAATAGACTTTTTTTTTGTGGTATTTGATCACCTCTGCATTTTTTTTTTTTTACCACTTAAGACCTGGACCATTATGCAGCTAAAGGACCAGGTCCCTTTTTTGCGATTCGGCACTGCATCGCTTTAAGTGACAATTGCGTGGTCGTGCGACGTGGCTCCTAAACAAAATTGGCGTCCTTTTTTTCCCCACAAATAGAGCTTTCTTTTGATGGTATTTGATCACCTCTGCGGTATTAACTTTTTGCGCTATAAATAAAGATAGAGCGCCATTTTTGAAAAAAATTCAATATTTTTTAGTTTTTGCTATAATTAATATCCTCAATTTAAAAAAAAAAAAACATTATTTTTCCTCAGTTTCGGCTGATACATATTCTTCTACATAAAAAAAAATCACAATAAGCGTGCATCGATTGGTTGGTGCAACATTTATAGCGTTTACAAAATAAGAGATAGTTTTATGGCATTTGTATTAATAATTTTTTTTTTACTACTAATGTCGGCGATCAGCGTTTTTTTTCATGACTGCGACATTATGGCGGACACATCGGACAATTTTGACACATTTTTGGGACCATTGTCATTTTCACAGCGAAAAAGTGCTAGAAAAATGCATTGATTACTGTGAAAATGACAATTGCAGTTTAGGAGTTAACCACTAGGGGGCGCTGTAGGGGTTAAGTGTGACCTCATATGTGTTTCTAACTGTAGGGGGGTGGGGCTGGACGTGTGATGTCAGTGATCGTCTTTCCCTATATTAGGGAACAGACAATCACTGACACTGCCACAATGAACAACGGGAAAGGTGTGGACCGGGTCACGGGCGTGCGCGACCCACGGCTGGGCACTTAAATGATTAAGTGATTAACTTACATGATTGTGCCCAGCTGTGCCATTCTGCCGACGTATATTGGCGTTAGGCGGTCCTTAATTGGTTAATTAAAAAAGACTGATTAAAAAAAAAAATACAAAACCTTTTTATATTTTGTTATAACATTTTGCAAACAGGTCATTTTTCTCCTTTATTGATGTATGCTGATAAGGCAGAACTGATGGGGACCAATAGGCTGCACTGATGGGCTGCACTGATGGGCACTGATAGGTGGCACTGGTGGGCACTGAGAGGTGGCACTGATGGGTGGCACTGAAGGGCATTGATAGGTGGCACTGGTGGGCACTGAGAATTGGCACTAATAGGTGGCACTGATAGCTGGCAGTGATATGCACTGGTGGTTGGCAGTGATGGGCACTGATGGGGGCAATGATGGGCACTGATCAGCGCTGGTATGTGATACTGATAGGCAGCACTGCTAGGTGGCACTGATGAGGCACTGATTGGCACCACTGGTGGGCATTGAGAGGAGGCACTGTTTTGCACTGGTGGGCACTGGCAAGGAGCACTGACAGGCAGTACTGGTGGGCACTGATGAGACAGATATGCCTCTTCCACTCGGGACCATGACCGATGTCCCTTGCACAAAAGCCGGTGATATGCTTTTTTTTTTCTCCTTTACATCACGTGCTCAGCTGTCATTGGCTGACAGCTGATCACGTGGTAAGGGGGATCTGTGATCACCCGAGTCTCAGTGACTCAGTGATCACATTGCACGCTGCGCGCACCCTGCAGGGGGCGCATGCAAAGGGGAGGACGTCTATGGGCGGCCTACCGGCAAGGTGCTATAGCGCAGATGGGAAGTGGATATATATGTATACAGACACAAATATACAGTATATATTATTACAGATATATATATATATATATATATATATATATATATATATACACGCACACAACTTTCCTGGCCTGGAAAGCGGTTAAAGTGGACCTGTCACCGAAAGTCAAACTTTTGATGAGTCAGTTGGGCACATGCCCTCAATAACTCACGACGTCATTACTTCAAGTAAAAGAAAATCACCTCTTTCTGTAGGCTGTTAAATCATTCCCGAGCTTGCTTATGTCAACCAAAAATCAGACGATAAACTTCATAATACCTATACGCACATTAATCACTTCAATTCTTTCACCCCCTTCCAGCCCAGACCAATTTTCAGCTTTCAGTGCTGTAACAGTTTGAATGATAATTGCGCGGTCATGCAACCAAATGAAATAAAAAAAAAAAATCCCCACAAATAGAGCTTTTTTTTTATGCTATTTGATCACCTCTGCTCTGCGGTTTTTATTTTTTGCTCTATAAACAAAAAAAGAGTAACAGTTTTGAAAGAAAAACACACAATTTTTAACTTTTTGCTATAATAAATATCCCAATAAAAAAAAAATATTTTCTCAGTTTCGATACGTATTCGTCGACATATTTTTGGTTAAAAAAAATTGCATTAGGCGTAATATATGCTTATTGCAATTTTTTTTTACCAAAAATATAGTTGGTTTGCGCAACAGTTATAGCTCCTACAAAATAGTTTATTAATTGATGTCATTTTTGTTATTATTATTTGTTTTACTAGTAATGTTGGTGATTTGCAATTTTTATCAGGAATGCGACATTGCGGCAGACAGATTGGACACTTTTGACACTATTTTGGGACCACTGACATTTATACAGCGATCAGTGCTGCAAATAGCGATTGATTACAGTATAAATGTCACTGGCAGGGAAGAATTTAGCACTAGGGGGCGATCAATTGGTTAATTGTTTTACCCAGGGAGTGATTCTAACTGTGGGGGTGGGATGTGACTGACTGGGGGAGGAGACCGATTAGTGTTCCTATATACTAGGAACACACGATCTGTCTCCTCTCCCCTGACAGAACACAAATCCATGTTCCTGCTCTGTCCCGAGCAATCGCAGGTGCCCAGCGTACATCGAGGCCGTCGGACACGTGCATCGGCTCCTTTGTGACACGGAAGCTGAGGATGTCATATGGCTATGGATGGATATTGAAGAGGTTAAAGAGGAACTCCACCCGTGGTATCAAAAAAAATGTTAACTCCTTAAGGACCGCCGCATGTACATTTACGTCCGCAGAATGGCACGGACAGGCACATTGGCGCACCTGTACGTCCCTGCCTAGACGTGGGTCGGGGGTCCAATCGGACCCCCCCCGGTACTTGCGGCGGTCCCCGTGGCTGCAGGAGAATCCCGGGATGAGGGGGCGGCTATTCGTTTCTAGCCACCCCCTCGCGATAGCTCCCAGCCAATCCGCGCACTCCCCCGTACTCTGCCTGTGGGGGAAGTGATGTAATCTCTCCTCGTGGCAGTGTTTTCAACCGCCGCTGAGGAGAGAAGACATCACACAGTGAGTTTGCACCAACACTACACTAACACAGTAAACATACTGTAGGCACATAAACCCCCTCGGTCACCCCCCCAGTCCCCTGTCACAGTGTCACTTAATGCAGTGATCATATATTTACTGATCACTGCATTTAGTGTCAGTGTGACAGTTAGTGTAACAGGCAGTTAGTGTTAGGTCCAGGGTAGCCCCCTACCCCCCCTAATAAAGGTTTAACCCCTTGATCACCACCCTAGTTAACCCTTTCACCCCCTATTGCCAGTGTCACTAAGCGATCGGTTTTCTGAACGCTGTATTAGTGTCACTGTTGCCGCTAGGTAGCTAGTTTTTTTTTATTGCAATTTTTTTTTTACTAAAGACATGTGGCTGAATACATTTTGGCCTAAATGTTTGACTAAAATTTAGTTTTTTCGATTTTTCTTATAACAAAAAGTAGAAAATATATTTTTTATTCAAAAATGTCGGTCTTTTTCCGTTTATATCGCAAAAAATAAATATCGCAGAGACAATCAAATACCATCAAAAGAAAGCTCTATTTGTGGGAAGAAAAGGACGCAAATTTTGTTTGGGAGCCACGTTGCACGACCGCGCAATTGTCTGTTAAAGCGCAGTGGCGAATTGTGAAAACGCCTCTGGGAATTTAGCAGCATATTGGTCTGGGGCTTAAAGGGACACTAAAGTCAGGGCTTTTTAAAAAAAAAATAACAAACATGTGATACTTACCTCCACTGTGCAGTTCGTTTTGCACAGAGTGGCCCGGAAACCTGTCTTCTGGGGTCCCTCGGCGGCTGTCTGGGCTCCTCCTCGCAAAAGCATTCCATCTTCATGCGAGGGCACTCGCACGGTGGAAAGATTTTGCGAGCGCGCTCCCGTGATACAGCCATAGCCGCCGACTGTATCACTCGGCTCCGCCCCCCGACGCGCCGCGTCATCCGCTCTGATTGACAGCAGCGCTAGCCAATGGCTGCGCTGCTATCAATCCGCCCAGCCTAGCCAATCAACGGCCAGGCTGGGAACCAAAGAGGACGACGTGGACGCGCCCGGGAGATTTGAACGGTCAGGTAAGTACAACGGGGGCTCGGGGGGGGGGGGGGGGGCGGTGCTGTGAGATGTTTTTTTACCTTAATGCATAGGATGCATTAAGGTAAAAAAAACTTGCACCTTTACAACCCCTTTAAGTGGTTAAATCTTAAAAATTGTCCTTGTATAAAAGTATACCTTATCTTGCTCCTTTCTGCTGGTGGAGCTATTGTGGACCTTCTTTACAACTATGGGGACTATTGCACCAGTGTTGGCTAGGTGTGCTACCACCTTTGTACACACTCCATGGATTTGCACTATTTGGAAGTTTGGTTTTGGTCCGCCCTCCAGTTTGCCCCTCTGGTCTGCGTGGGTTACCCTGCCACAGCCCCTGAGATGGACATTCTCTGGCGCCCACCACCCACTAGACTGCTGAGCTTATATCTCTGAGCTAACTCCTGATGAAGTGGACGAAACACGTAGAGTCATAGGATATCAAAAAATTGTGATTGCCATATGTTTTACAATCATGCATTTTTATCTGTAAAATGATATCATGTATACAAATATTAGGATAATTTTTGAACTCATATTATTATGTCAATCCATTATGAATCAACTCATTGGAATTTTTATGTGTCTTTTATGTGTCTATTTACTAAACATGAAATTATCTTGTGTATTTAGGGCCTATGTCCATGTATTTTATCAATAAATTTGCATGTGATTAGCCTCATATAAAATTCCATGATCTACAGTATGTATCTTGTATTGTTTGTATATTTAGGGATGGAGGCACTTCACTCATGGTGCTTCAGACCACAACATCACTTGTGCATACTTGTATAAAAGTAAAAAAAAAAAGCACATACTGGTACTTACTTGTCAAGCATTTTCTTGCTGGTAAGGAAAGTTCTCCCTACACTGCTCCTCTCCAGTGTCTCAATCTTGAATTAATTTCTGGTTCATGCACAGACATGTCCTGAGCATGATTACACAGCACACTGCCCCCAGTGGCCACTGGGAGAACAGACAATCAGATCTCTCCCTTTTTTTTTTATGGACTTGTGTCTTTTTTCAACCTCACCTACTATGTAACTATATAAGTGTAGCACTACCCCCGTAGGAGCTGCTGGATTAAATTGGGTTTTGCACGTTACCCCTAAGTTCGCCGTCCAGGGAAGAAAGTCTATAGAAATTGCAATGTTCACACAAGATGTAAAACCTTCAACTGTTAGGTTTTATTTTTGCTGCATACACTTGTAAAGGAAGCAGAGAGTATAGCGAGAAGGGGAAGGTTCAGGTATGCGGTACAAGTGGGTTTAACCACTTAAGACCCGGACCTTTAGGCAGCTAAAGGACCTGGCCAAATTTTGCGATTTGGCACTGCGTCGCTTTAACAGACAATTGTGCGGTCTTTCTTTTGGTGGTATTTGATCACCTCTGCGGTTTTATTTTTTGCGCTATTAAAAAAAATAGAGCGACAATTTTGAAAAAAAATTCATTATTTTTTACTTTTTGCTATAATAAATATCCCCCAAAAATATATATATAAAAAAATGTTTTTCCTCAGTTTAGGCCGATACGTATTCTTCTACATATTGTTGGTAAAAAAAAACGCATTTATCGGTTGGTTTGCGCAAAATTTATAGTGTTTACAAAATAGGGGATAGTTTTATTGCATTTTTATAAAAACGTTTTTTACTACTAATGGCGGCGATCAGCGATTTTTTTTCATGACTGCGACATTATGGCGGACACTTCAGACAATTTTGACACCATTGTCATTGTCATTTTCACAGCAAAAAATGCATTTAAATGCATGTTTATTGTGAAAGTGACATTTGCTGTTTGGGAGTTAACCACAAGGGGGCGCTGAAGGGGTTATGTGTGACCTAATGTGTGTTTACAACTGTAGGGGGTGTGGCTGTAGGTGTGACGTCATCGATTGTGTATCCCTATAAAAAGGATTAAAAGGATCGATGACGCCGCCACAGTGAAGAACGGGGAAGCAGTGTTTACACACGGCTCTCCTCGTTCTTCAGCTCCGGGGACCGATCGTGGGACTCCAGCGGCGATCGGGCCTGCGGGTCCCGCGGTTCCAGTCTCTGAGCTTCGGACCGGGTCACAGGCTCTACCGATCCCGGTGATACTTCACATGTGTGGTTTGAACACCGTTTATATATGCGTTTACTGCTCATGTATGTGTTCGCTTCTGCGCGTAAGCTTGTCGGGACGGGACGTTTTAAAAAAATTATAATAATTTTTCTTATTTATTTCATAGCGGCAGGAGAGGGGGGCCCTCTCCCACTGCCGACAATGGTGATCTTGCAGCAAATCCGCTGCAGAGACCACCATTATCGTAAACCTGACCGCCGCCTGAAGAGATGGATACTTGGGTTATTATGGCAGCTAGCTGCTGCCCTAACAGAGATACAGTATCCCTCTTCAAAGTGCCGAAGTATATAGTCATGCGGCGGTCCGGAAGTGGTTAACCACTTCCCGCCCAGCCAATAGCAGATTTACGGCCGGGAAGTGGTTATGAAATCGTGACTGGACGTTCTCAAACGTCCTGCACAATTTCATGCCGCGTGCGCCCGTCTGTCAGACGCGAGTAGAGGAGAGCAGATCGGCTGCTCCTCTGACGGGGGGGGTTTGTGCTGATCGATTATCAGCACAGCCCCCTCGAGGATGCCCACTGGACCACCAGGGATGCCTACTGGACCACCAGGGATGCCCACTGGACCACCAGGGAGGTAAAACAAAGTTATGCCCCCCTAGACCACCAGGGATGACACAAATAATGGATGCCAATCAGTGCTAAAATGGATGCCAATCAGTGCCCACAATGGGCATCACTGATTTCAGGCATTGTTTGGCACTGATTGGCATCCATTAGTACAACACATGTTAGTGCCACCTTTCAGTGCCCATCTATGCCCATCCGTGCCACCTATCGGTGCCCATCCATGTCACCTATCCGTGCCCATCCGTACCGCCTATCTGTGCCCATCAGTGCCGCCTATCCGTGCCCATCCGTGTCACCTATCAGTGCCCATCCGTGCCCCCCATCAGTGCCCATCCGTGCCGCCCATCAGTGCCGCATATTAGTGCCCATCATCAGTGCCTATTAATGCCACCACATCTGTGCCACCTCATTGGTGCCCATCAGTGCCGACTTATCAGTGCCCGTTAGTGCCGTACCATCAGTGCCCATCAGTGAAGGAGAAAACTTACTTATTTACAATGTTTTATAACGGAAACAAAAAAACTTTTTTTTTTTCTAAAGTTTCGGACATTTTTTCATTTTGTTTTGCAGAAAATAAAAATTGCAGAGGTAATCAAATACCACCAAAAGAAAGCTCTATTTGTAGGTACAAACTGATACAAATTTGGTTTGGGTACAGTGTAGCACGACCGCGTAATTGTCATTCAAAGTGCAACAGCGCTGAAAGCTAAAAATTGGTCTGGGCGGGAAGGTGGATAAGTGCCCGGTATGGAAGTGGTTAAGTATCATAGTTTGTCGCCCTTCAAAGAGCGTGCGCAATTTTAAAGTGTGACATGTTAGGTATCTATTTACTCGGTGTAACATTTTTTATATTTAAATTTTGCATTAAAATTAATTACAGTGTATTTAAAAAAAAATAATAATTGAAAAACGGTCACCATTTTATTCTCTAAAATATATATATATATTAAAGCCCTGCATTACAAGCATAATCCGTTCCAGGAGAATGCTCGTAATCCAAAGTACTCGCATATCAAAGCGAGTTTCCCCATAGTCAATGGAAACAAAAATTATTTGTTCCGCATTGACTTCAATGACATGCAATACCGCATGTGCCCAGAGGTGGGGGGGGGGGGGCGGGAGCCTCGAAAACCTCAGAAAGGTTCGGGAACTGAGTATTTCCATGGTTTTCCAAGCATTTTCGAAAGACTGCGTTTGGCTCCGCTTGGCTCTGCTCGGGTCCGGCGCCCCCCCCCCCCACCTGGGGCCAAACGCGGTACTGCACACTGCTTCAGCTTGAATACTGCAAATCGAGTCAGATTTAAAAAAAAAAATACAGCGCTCATATTGCGAAACGCTCGTTAACCACGTTAATCGCAATCCGAGGTTCCACTCTATACTTTCCTATCTATTTACTAATGCTAACAGCATGAGGATTAAAAATAGTAAAAAAAATTGAAGAAAGTCAATTTCCGCTTTGAAGGCATTTTTTATATACTGTATATATATATATATATATATATATATATATATATATATATATATATAAAATACACTTGTTGATCCTGCCAAAAACCTCAGCTTAAATCTTCCTGTGCACTGTGCTGCACTCTCATTGGTTATATTGTTCTCAGTTTATTGCACGGACTACAGAACACCTCCCAACTATACTATAGATGAAAAGAGAGGAGGTTTCTATAGTCCTGTTTCAGATGTTCTTATACAGAAGGGTAAGTGAGCGTTGTCCCCCTAGGACAGGAAGTGAGTTATGGGCAGGATCACCAGGTGAAAAAAAAAAGGAAAAAGAGAAAAGTAAAGCTGCCACCCCACCTAGGAACTGTTAAGCTGCAATATTTAAATGTTCCTTTTGGGTTTATATATACAATATACAGTTAAAAAGGAATTCTGTCTTTTATTTTTTAGCTGTGAAACCTCTGGATGGTATTGTGACGGGAGGGTTTGTTTTGGCAGCTGTGGGTATTGCAGAGGAGGGCGCTTTGTAAACTCCTCTGGCACTTACACCAAGATTGGGTCATTTAAGTTAACTGATCGTAGATTTTCTGATTTAAATGTTGATCGCTCTAATTAAAAAGAATCAATAGAATGGGATGATGTCTGACATTCTGTAGCCATGCACAGGCTTTGTCAGGGATATATTTAAGCATCCGTCCGTTAAATTAACTACTTGAAGACTGGGCATTTTCTAGCACTTTTTTTTTTTTTGCTAGAACCCCCAAATAATGTTTAAGATCCGGTGGGGGGGGCCTTGTCGTTGCCCTTTAACCACTTCCTTACTGGGCACGTATACCCCTTCCTGACCAGGTGAAATTTCAGCTTCAGGCACTGCGTCGCTTTAACTGACAATTGCGCGGTCGTGCGACGTGGCTCCCAAACAAAATTGGCGTCCTTTTTCCCCCACAAATAGAGCTTTCTTTTGGTGGTATTTGATCATCTCTGCGGTTTTTATTTTTTGCACCATAAACAAAAAAATAGCGACAATTTAGAAAAAAAGTCAATATTTTTAACTTGTTACTATAATAAATAGCCCATTTAAAAAAAAAAATTCTCAGCTTAGGCCGATACGTATTCTTCTACATATTTTTGGTAAAAAAAAAAAATCGCAATAAGCGACTGGTTTGCTCAAAAGTTATAGCGCTTACAAAATAGGGGACAGAATTATTATTAATTTTTATTATTATTTTTTTTTACCAGTAATGGCGGCGACACATGGGACACTTTTGACACATGTTTTGGCACCATTCACATTTATACTGCGATCAGTGCTATAAATATGCACCAATTACTGTATAAATGTGACTGGCAGTGAAGGGGTTAACACTAGGGGGGCATGGAAGGGGTTAAATGTATTCCCTGGGTGTGTTCTAACTGTGGGGGGAGGGGGGTGACTGGGGGAGGTGACCGATGCTGTGTCCCTATGTACAAGGGACACAGATCGGTCTCCTCTCTCTCCTGACAGGACATGGATCTCTGTCCCTGTAACCGCCGATTGCGAGTGCCTGGCGGACATCGCGGCCACCAGGCACGCGCATCGGTATCTCAGGAATGCGGCGGGCACGTGTCGCCGGCGGCGCTCGCGCGCCCTCTAGTGGCCTGGAAGAGCGGAGGACGCATATATGCGTCCTGTCAGAGATTTAGAACCACCCCACGGCCGCACATATTCGTACGGCCATCGGGAAGTGGTTAAAAAATAAATAAAGCCTCCAACAAACAGCATAATAGCAATAGCATTGTTTATAGCGCAAAAAATAAAAACCGCAGAGGTGATCAAATACCACCAAAAGAAAGCTCTATTTGTGGGGGAAAAGGGACACACATTTGGGTACAACGTCACACTACCACGCAATTGTCATTTAAAGAAACGCAGTGTCCTGTCGCAAAAAAATGGTCTAGTCATTAAAGCGGATTTCCACCCAAAAGTGATACTTCTGCTTTAAGCACTCCTCACCCCCTTACATACCACATTTGGCATGTCATTTTTTTTTTGGGGGGGGGGGTAGGGGCTTCAGTAGGACTTTGTGTCTCACTTCCTCCTTCTGCCCAGGGATCGCCTAGGCGACTACCTCCTCTCGCCTTGGGTGGCCCCTCCCTTTAGGCGATCTCCTTTGACACGTGACAGGTCCCAGGAGATCCCCTGTCCACTCATCCAGCACAGCGTGACCCGTGCAGTGAGTGCCCGGCCGTGAAGCCGAAAGCTGTCACCATAGGCATGCGAACAGGGTGTGCCAGGTGTGCCCACAAATCCCCCCTACTGCCCTAGCTCCTCCTCTTCTCCCTACAGCTTTTTTGGCTTCCCTCCTCTCCTCTCTTGCCGGATGCTGCTGTGGGGATGTTTTAGAATGAGTGGGGGGAAGGGGCTGGTAAGTATGTAATTTACTGGTCCCTTCCCTTTCTGAATGAAGATCGTGAGTGACACCCCCCCCCCCCCCCAACCAGTGAAGAACTTAAGGTCCCATGATGAACCAGTGAAATTTATGGGGTCACAAAAAAGGAAGGGGGGTGTCCCTGGATGCCAGTTTGAAAATGTGGTCACCCTACTCACCACCTGTCACCACATTCGGATTGCTCTACTGAGACCAACACCAGCGTGAACCAGCCCTTACTTTGTCCAAGGGCTTTAGAACAGAAAGCAGACCCGATGGTGAACATCTTGTACACTCATAATGCCAACCGTGGCCTTTTCAGACCTTCTCTTTAAATTTCTCTCTTCTTTTGGAGTTAAATACATTAGTGTAATCCTAGCTCCTGGCATGCACGTCCCCTCCATCCAGTATTTTTAATCTTTGCCCACAAGGTCATATATAAAGGATTATAATAAACTCTCATGGAGTGTAATTGAAACATCCCCGTGTTTTACAGCACAGGAACTGACAGCCATGGAAAAGTCAGGAATCCATTTTCTTTACATTTAATCTGCGGTTAAATACCCCGCATTCATCTAGTTCAGAGGACAGCTTTCTTATTACTTTTCTCTACATACATTTTGAATTGGTAATTGAATTAGGGTTCTGATTTAAGTTGCCTTGGGGAAAACTGCTTCTGTTATGACCAATTTAGATCCATTTTTATTGGGTTAAAATCCCCTTCGCACGCCATCCTTCTATCTCGCCCGGAATATTTTACTCATAAATTAACCTTTTTTTCAGCTATAATATGATATTGTGAAGCTAGGTCTATTGATGAATAAAGTAATATTTGCCAGTCATTGGTCCGTGGACACCTAACAGGTACACATAAAAATGATATTGAATATAATTATTTTTAGGACTCTTGAGGACCAGCAAAGAAAGTGTGAGGCCTCATACACACGACCTGGTTTCTCGGGTGCTTGCTGCGTGTACCATCATCAAGTGCCATTATGTGTACCAATTTCCATCAAAAACAATTTTTTTACTTCAAAACTTTGTTTGGCCTTTAACCACTTAAGGACCGCCTCCTGCACATATACGTCGGCAGAATGGCACGGCTGGGCAGATCCACGTACACAGGGCTGGCCTTAGGTGTTCAGGCGCCCTGTGCGAGCTAATCCTGTGGCGCCCCCCCATCTTCACCCCTTGTCCCCTGGTCACCTAAACATACACAAAGAGGCTGTCTGGGGCCCCTCTATCCTCTGCCGGGAGCCTGGGGAGCGACAATGAGGAGGAAGAGGTGAGGCAAGAGTCAGCGATGCCCCTAGGTGGCAGTGCGCCCTAGAGGTCTGCCTTCCTAATCCGCCTACTGGCCCTGCTGCGACTCACATTCTGCGAGCTGTGATGGCCGCACAGCGCCCCTGTTGCCCATGGCGCCCTGTGCGGCTGCACAGCTCGCACACCCCAAAGGCCGGCCCTGCACGTACAGGTACGTCCTGTACTACTACCCAGCCATGGGTCACAGGCACGCACCCACGGCGCGCTCCTGTGACCCGGTCCGAAGCTCCGGGACCGCGGGACTCGCGGACCCGATCGCCGCTGGAGTGCGCCGATCGGTCCCCGGAGCCGAAGAACGGGGAGAGCCATGTGTAAACACGGCTTCCCCGTGCTTCTCTTTGGCGGCTGCATCGATTGTGTCATCCCTGTTATAGGGGGACACAATCGATGACGTCAGACCTTCTGCGAGCTGTGATGGCCGCACAGCGCCCCTGTTGCCCATGGCGCCCTGTGCGGCTGCACAGCTCGCACACCCCAAAGGCCGGCCCTGCACGTACAGGTACGTCCTGTACTACTACCCAGCCGTGGGTCACGGGCGCGCACCCACGGCGCGCTCCTGTGACCCGGTCCGAAACTCCGGGACCGCAGGACTCGCGAACCCGATCGCCGCTGGAGTGCGCCGATCGGTCCCCGGAGCCGAAGAACGGGGAGAGCCATGTGTAAACACGGCTTCCCCGTGCTTCTCTGTGGCGGCTGCATCGATCGTGTCATCCCTGTTATAGGGGGACACAATCGATGACGTCAGACCTACAGCCACACCCCCCTACAGTTGTAAACACACATAAGGGAACACATAACCCCATCAGCGCCCCCTGTGGTTAACTCCCAAACTGCAACTGTAATTTCCACAATAAACAATGCAATTTAAATGCTGTGAAAATGACAATTGTCCCAAAAATGTGTCAAAATTGTCCGAAGTGTCCGCCATAATGTCGCAGTCACGAAAAAAATCACTGATCGCCGCCATTAGTAGTAAAAAAATAAAAATAATAAAAATGCAATAAAACAGCACAGTGCAATAAAGGGCAGCACAGTGGTGCAGTGAGTAGCACTTTCACCTAGCAGCAAAAGGGTCACTGGTTCGAATCCCGACCATGACGCCATCTGCCTGGAGTTTGCATGTCTGCGTGGGCTTCCTCCGGGTACTCCGGTTTCCTCCTACACTCCAAAGACATGCTGGTAGGTAAATTGGATCTCATCCAAAATTGGCCCAGTATATATGTGTGCATGACTGTGTGTCCCTAGCGTATCAAGATCCTACGCAGTAAAAATTACCCCACCAGCCAAGCAGACACTGGCTGGAAAAAGTGCCCAGAGGCGATTCAGTTTGCATGCGTTGCGCTTAACAAGTCATTCACTCAAAACTATCCCCTATTTTGTAAACGCTATAAATTTTGCACAAACTAACCGATAAACGCTTATTGCGATTTCTTTTAACCAAAAATAGGTAGAAGAATACGTATCGGCCTAAACTGAGGACATTTATTTTTTATAGATTTTTGGGGGATATTTATTATACCAAAAAGTAAAAAACATTTCATTTATTTTCAAAATTGTCGCTCTATTTTTGTTTATAGCGCAAAAAATAAAAAACGCAGAGGTGATCAAATTCCACCAAAAGAAAGCTCTATTTGTGGTAAAAAAAGGACGCCAATTTTGTTTGGGAGCCACGTCGCACGACCGCGCAATTGTCAGTTAAAGCGACGCAGTGCCGATTTGCAAAAAGGGGCCTGGTCCTTTAGCTGCATTATGGTCCGGGGCTTAAGTGGTTAAAGTTCCATCTAGGGGAGATACTCTATTTTTGTCTATTGATTGAGGAATGTGTACCTCCTCTTTTTTCTATTTTAACCCTTGCTGCGTCATTTCGAAAAAAAATAAAAAACTTTAAAAGTTACATATTTAATGCTGAATCTGCAGCCTGATAGCATTACAGTAATTGAGAGGATTCGATATATTGTATACTTTTATCTTTGTGCAATGCTAGTGTGCAGTGCTCTTCTTCAAAAGGATGGAATACGCATTGTAAAGGATACATGGCGAACCGATATATCCTTTCTTTTCTCTAGTGAATTAATGTATGTTCTGCAATATTTCTGCTTGTTATCAAACCTGATTGGTTAGAGATCATCCTTGTTTCTGGTTTGTGTGTAGGAAGATGCAACTCTCTTGCGACGGTTTTAACTTGAATGCTCGACCTCCTCGGAGAGTTGCGGTTTAAATCTGTACACGAGAAAGATTAATTTAAAAGTTAATTGATTCTCCTGTTTCCTTTAACTAATTTGTGTTTCCCATTGTATAATACGCGCTGTCTACATGTCTTCAATGGATAATTTGCCTGAGATCCATTAATGTTCTTTGCCCATAGATGTGAAATCAGAAATTAGTTCTACAGGTTTTTTTTTTTTCTTGAAAAGGCCGCTGTCATAATGGACGGTCATCCTTTGGGTTTTCTATTTGTTCTGCCAATTAGAGAGTGTTTGCCTAAAGCAGCCGGCGTGATTTATAGGTTTGAGCAGCAGACATGCTGATGAATGCAGCCATCCATAACAAATGTAACAGTTTCACATGATTCTTGTAAGTCTTGGCGGAAAATCCTGGGAAAATCAAGCTTAGGACTGCTGGGGAGCAAAAAGAATGGGCAAGGTCTGAAGGGCTTATTGGGAAATGTAAAAGATCTCAGAGCTCATTGAGTAGCAGCAACAAAACCTTCATATGTGGGCTTCTTTATATGTGGAGCTAATTAAGACCTTGTGGGATACAGAGAGAGGCCCTGCATGGCGCAGACAGATTTTGCGAAAGTGTTCTAAAAGTGGCACAGCATGCGTCAAATTCAAGTACAGTAAAACTTTGGATTGCGAGCATAATTTGTTCCAGAAACATGCTTGTAATCCAAAGCAGTTGTAAATCAAAGCATTTTTTTTACAGGGTATAAAAGAGAAGAGAGGCACCTCTAAGTGTAGCAATAAGTTGCTAAATGTTGTACCTTCATTAAATGTAACCATATTGCTAAACGTATGCCGCGTACACACGACCGTTTTTCGGGTTGTAAAAAATGCAGTTTTTTTATGTCGGCGGCTGGTCGGCTCTGCTGGGCGAGATCACGTAGATCTACGTCATCTCGCTGTTTAGCCAAAAGGGGCGCACGTGCGCCGCCGGAGGCGTGCACGCCCCCCGCTCGCCCCTGATGCCGTGCTTGTGCCCAGCGGGAGTGATCACCGCTGGTCACCCGCGATCGCTCGTTACAGAGCGAGAACCGGGAGCTGTGTGTGTAAACACACAGCTCCCGATCCTGACAGGCCGCGTACACACGGCAGAGAACTTTGACACGGCAGAGAACACATCGCTCCGCCCGTCGAGGTACTTGGCCGGCCGTCAGATTCGGTGACCAGCCCATCGGGAAAGGCGACCAGCCATTCATCCCGACGGGCCGTCGAGCAAATAGAGAACCTGCTCTCTATTTTGGCTCAACGGCATTCCCGACGGGATGCTCGCCGAATCCGTACACATGGCCGAGGTTCTCGGCAGAATGAGGATCCCAGCGAGGTTCTCGCTGGTTTCTGCCGAGAACCTCGGCCGTGTGTACGGGGCTTCAGGGAGAGAAATTACTTATCGTCTGTTCATACAATGTATGAACAGTGATCTGTCATTTGCCCATGTCAGTCCCACCCCCCCTTCAGTTAGAACACACCCAGGGAACATAATTAACCCCTTCCTCGCCCCCTAATGTTAACCCCCTCTGACATTTTTACAGTAATAAATGCATTTTTATAGCACTGATCGCTATAAAAATGCCAATGGTCCCAAAATGTGTCAAAAGTGTCCGAAGTGTCCGCCATAATGTCGCAGTACCGATAAAAATCGATGATCGCCGCCATTACTAGTAAAAAAAAATATTAATAAAAATGCCATAAAACTATCCCCTATTTTGTAAACGCTATAACTTTTGAGCAAACCAATCAATAAATGCTTTTTGCAAAAAAAAAAAAATACGAAACATATGTAGAATTTTTTTAAAATATTTTTGGGGGATATTTATTATAGCAAAAAGTAAAAAATATAAATGTATTTCAAAATTGTCACTCTATTTTTGTTTATAGCACAAAAACCACAGAGGTGATCAAATACCACCAAAAGAAACGTCTATTTGTGGGGAAAAAAAGGACGCTAATTTTGTTTGGGAGCCATGTCGCAGGACCGCGCAATTGTCAGTTAAAGTGACGCAGTGGCGAATCACAAAAAGTGGCCTGGTCATTGACCAGCAATATGGTCCGGGGCTGAAGTGGTTAAAAACGATCGTGTGTGGGCTCCAGAGTATTTTTCACAATGTAAAAAATGGGCATTACAAATTTCAAACATGCTCTAATTTTTCACGTCGTTTTTAACGTTGTCGTTTCTTACGTCAAAAAAAATGGTCGTGTGTGTGGGCTTTAACGATGTGAAAAAAACTTGCATGCTCAGAAGCAAGTTATGAGACGGAAGCGCTCATTCTGGTAAAACTAGCGTTCGTAATGGAGTAAGCACATTCATCACGCTGTAACAGACTGAAAATCGTGAATCGTCTTTTACTAACACGAAATCAGCAAAAGCAGCCCAAAGGGTGGTGTCATCCGAATGGAACTTCCCCTTTATAGTGCCATCGTACGTGTTGTACGTCACCGCGCTTTGCTAGAGTATTTTTTTTTTCACGATTGTGTGTAGGCAAGGCAGGCTTAAAGCGGAGCTCCAGCCGCAAAAAAATTTTTTTTTAAAGTCAGCAGCTACTAACAGTGTAGCTGCTGACTTTAAATAAGGACACTTACCTGTCCTAGGCGCCCGCGCTGATGGGCCCCCCCGATGCCGGTCCTGCGATGGCTCCGAGTCCCGCGCCGCCATTCACACTATGGGAAACAGGCAGTGAAGCCGTACGGCTTCACTGCCCGTTTCCTACTGTGCCTGCGCGAGTCTCACGCTCGCTTGTGAATGGGCGCGCTGCTCTCTGAGAACACACACAGTTCCCAGAAAGCAGCGCGCCCCATTCACAAGGAGAAGAAGAAGAAGAAGAAATCAAACCGCGGTGCAGGTGAGGCAGATTACGGACTTCCGCATAGCAACAGCTATTTCGGGTGAGTATTTTTTTTTTTTTTTTTTAGTTTTTTTTTTTTTTTTAAACAACATGGCAAAATGTTGTTTTCATGGGTGGAGCTCCGCTTTAATGATCAGGTTGAAAAAACCTAGTTCTAACGGTTGTGTGTACGCAGCATTAGAGGCACCTCTCTTCTTTTTGATACTCAGTTTTGACATGACGCTACTCTTATATCAAGACATCGCTTGTATATCAAAATCTACAAAAGGGATGTACTGTTACAGCAAGTGAGCGTTGGCTGCCCAGGCCAGGGAAGAGCTAGGAGTTTGGCACCAGGCCTTTTTGGCCCTGCCTTCTTTCCGGTTGATATACATTATATTACCAAAAGTATTGGGACACCTGCCTTTACACGCACGTGTGCTTTAATGGCACTCCAGTCTTATTCTGTAGGGTTCAACATTGACTTGGCCCACCCTTTGCAGCTATAACAGCTTGAACTCTTCTGGGAAGGCTGTCCACAAGGTTTAGGAGTGTGTCTATGGTAATATTTGACCATTCTTCAAGAAGCGCATTTGTGAGGTCAGGCACTGATGTTGGATGTGAAGGCCTGGCTCGCAGTCTCCACTCTAATTCATCCTAAAGGTGTTCCGTCGGCACTTTAAAGAGGGATATCTCTGTTATGGCAGCAGCTAGCTACCCTAATCCAGATATCCTCATCTTCAGGTGGAAGTCCGGTGGTGGTCTTTGCGGTGGATTTTTTTTATTGTTGCGTTTTAGTCTAAATCTGAGATCTGAGGTCTTTTTGACCCCAGATCTCATATTAAAAAGGACCTGTCATGCTTTTTTCTATTACAAGGGGTGTTTACATTCTTTGTAATAGGAATAAAAGTAACACAATTTTTTTTTAAAAGAACAGTGTAAAAAATAAAAAGTAATATAAATAAGAAAAAAAATGTAAACGCGCCCGTCCCACCGAGCTTGCGTGCAGAAGCAAACGCACACGTGAGCAGCGCCCACATATAAAAACAGTGTTCAAACCACACAGGTGAGGTATCGTCACGATTGGCAGAGCAAGAGCAATAATCCTAGCCCTAGACCTCCTCTGTAACTCAAAACATGCAACCTGTAAAAAAAATTTAATGTCGCCTATGGAGATTTTTAAGGATTTTTTGCGGGCGCAATTTTGAAGGGTGACATTTTGGTTATCAATTTTCACGACGTAACATTATCATTTACAATATTAAAAAAAATATTGAAAGTTGTTATACCCGGCGAGTACAAGCACACCTCGCCTTGGTATCTATCTCCCTGACCTTGAACCTGCTATCCTGATTTTTGAGCCTGCATCTTACCTGACCCCACCCGACCCAATCCCCATCCCGAGCCCATCCTGTACCTATCCCCTGTTTACCACAGATACCTGTCGGAGGACACTGATTACTTTGGATCCCTACTCTGCAGCTTTTCCATCCGTCCCCTCCCTGTTCCATCCTTACCCACCTGCTGATATCCCCTTGTGTATGACCTCGGCCTGGCTTTTACTACGATTCTGGTATCTCCTATTTTTGTTCATATTGTCTATAGTTATTTTTGGGTCACTGTTTATTTGTTTTGGTATTGTTCACTTATCTTAATAAATTATTATATTTTCACCTACATGCATTTTTGGTCTCCTCTGTGCAGTCACACAGTCTGGTCTACTAGTTTCTCTGACAAGGGGAAGTGGTGGGAGATCTGTAGTCCTGCCCTTGGGTGACAATGGTGCTCCTCCATAGATAAAGTACAATAAGGAAGTGTTGTCATCACATAAAATAAATGCAGCTACCAGATCTAATGCCGCGTACACACGATCACTTTTTGTGATGAAAAAAAAAACGTAATTTTATCTCACGAAACAAAACAAAGTTTTTCAAACTTCATTTAAAAAAACGACGTTGCCTACACACCATTGTTTAGCAAAGCGCGGTTACGTACACCACATTCGATGGCACTCTGTTCCATTGAAGCTCCCGTCTCATAACTTGCTTCTGAGCATGCGCGGGTTTAAAAACATTGTTTTAAACACTGTTTTGCCCACACACGATCATTTTTTATGACACAAAAAATGACATTTTGAAAAACGACACAAAAAATTCAAGCATTTGGTCATTTTTTAGAAGACATAAAACAACGTTTTGCCCATTTAAATGACGTTTTTTAAAACAATTCTTTTTTTCATCACAAAAAGTGATCGTGTGTATGCGGCATTAGGACTGGCAAGCTTGTGATTTATCAATTATTTGTTCTTGAGTTTAGGTGTTCAGCATCTCGAACAATACTCAAATACAGCAGGGAAATAAAAAATATCATGTAAGGTTCAGTTCTAATAAATTATTGACATATATGGTATTTTAATTATTTTAACAGGCATGTAGGATATTACACAGAATGTTGCAATACCCCAAAGAATAATGTTTTCCAATTATTTTCTTATTTATTTATGGCATTCCTAAGACTTGTGTGATATTCCTAGAATTATGTACTTAATCATTTTTGGAAGTTAAACTGGATATGAATTTTGGTGTGGAAACATTTTCTTTTGCTATGACTCATACCTACTCCACACTGTATCTGAGCACCTCAAACTGAAAACGATTTTTTAATTCAATTTCTAATATTCAAAGCAAACTTGCCCATCAATTCATGTCTCCATGATTTATTTTGTTAAGAAATCACTTTGAAAAACACCCTCCTAGTATTTCTAGTTGTGGCCATCTTGAGTAAGGGCAAATGATTCATGTAGCATTCACTTCCTGGAGTCCATCTGCCTGGAGCTCAGGCATGCAGGCAGGAGGGTGTGCTTAGCTGAGAAAGCCCCTCCTCTCCTCCAGATGAAAGAAAAAACTCATGGGATGTAAAACTTAATTTTGGCCTAGGCCAGGAACCAGGAAGCATTTTCCCTCTTAAAGTGGATGTAAACACAATTTTTTTTTTTTGCTGGCACAATTTAGAGTATAAGATTTCCTATCGTCTTGCTACACAGAGTTAATCCAGCTCTGAGCAATCCTCTTTTATCGTTTAGTAAGATAAATCTTGACAAACAGAGAAAAACTTTGTCAAAACTTCCCCCTTGCTGTGAGTGACAGGTTATTTACATATCTCATGCAATAGCCTTCAGAATTTAGTGTAACGAATACACAATTCGAGAAAATGCACGTTGACAAGGGGAGTGTAGAGGAGGGCCGGAGTCTACTGACATCACGACTCCACCCACCAAGCTCCAGACAACAGATCCATCCACAGAATCTGCAGTTTTTCAGTTCTAATAACAGGGGAGACATTTGACAGTTAAGGATACATGCAGGAGGCATCTATATCCTTATATATCAGCACTATGGCAGTAGTTTAGAAAGGATGAGAGTGGCTTTACATCACTTTAATGACTAGGCTATTTTTTCCGATACAGGACTGCATCGCTTTAACTGACAATTGTGAGGTCGTGCGACCCTGTACCCAAACACAATTGATGTCTTTCCCCACAAATAGAGCTTTCTTTTGGTGGTATTTGATCACCTCTGCAGTTTGCATTATCTGCATTATTTTTTTTATAAAAAACAATATTTTTTAATTTTTGCTACAATAAATATCCCCCAGAAAAAAAAAAAAAGTTCATAGGTTTAGGCCAATATGTATTCTTCTACATGATTTTGGTAAAAAAAAAATGCAATAAACGTATATTTTTTGCATTAGAGCCCTTACACACTGAGCTATTCATAGCATTGGGCACTAGCGGGGTTTTACCCCCTCTAGTGGCCGAGAAAGGGTTAAAACTGCACGCAATGCGATGATGCCGCATCGCATTAGGAGCAGAATAGCCGCGTTGTCCCATTGATTTCAATAGGCAGCAGTGGTGAACAAGCAGTAAACACACCACTCCTCAATGCTTCAAAAATGCAGCTAGCAGGACTTTTTTTACCATCCTGCTAGCACAACGCTCCACTGGAGACAATGGTGCTGCCAGTGGCGGCCCGCCCATATGGGCGCACGGGCACCTCCCCCCCCTCCCGCAGTCACAAAAAAAACAAAAAAAAACGGGCCCTTTAAGAACTTTTAGTCGGCTAAAATGTCATTTTGACATTTTAGCCGAAGTTCTGGCGGCCGTCTATAGAGGGCGCTGCAGCGCCACCCCCTCTCGCAAATAACACACGTTCAATGCAATGCATTGAACGTGTGTTATTCTTGCCAGCTGCCTGGTCTATTCATATAACCGGACATGGGTCGCCGGTTGCCTGAATAGCGGCAGCTGGTTGGCTGAGGGGAACTGCTTATCAAAGCCAGCGGCTCTGATAGGCTTTTCCAGTACCGCCCTCCGGCTCTCGGAAGTCTATGCTCGGAGCGCAGGCAATCTGCGGTCCTTGCATTAGACTGACAGCCGTTTCAGCCAATCAGGCTCCCGGATTCTGGTTATCAGGAACCTGATTGGCTGAAGCTTCTCCACGGCGGCAGAAGACATCGAGGGAGGACATGGAAGCATCAGGTAAGTGTTTTTTTTAACAGGGAAAGGGGCATCATGGGGCACAGTGGCATCATGGGGCACAGTGGCTGCATGGGGCACAGTGGCATCATGGGGCACAGTAGTGACAAAGGGCACAGAGGCGACAATGAGCACAGTGGCATGGGGCACAGTGGTGACAATTAAAGGACACAGTGGTGACACTTGATGGCACAGTGACTCCATATGATGGCATGGCACAGTGGTGACAATTGATGGCACAGTGACTGCATTTGATGGCATGGCACAGTGGTGACAACTGATGGCACAGTGACTCCATATGATGGCATGGCACAGTGGTGACAATTGATGGCACAGTGACTGCATTTGATGGCATGGCACAGTGGTGACAATTGATGACACCGTGGTGGCGTTTGATGGCATGGCACAGTGGTGACAATTGATGGCACAGTGGTGGCGTTTGATGGCATGGCACAGTGGTGACAATTGATGGCACAGTGGTGGTGTTTGATGGCATGGCACAGTGGTGACAATTGATGGCACAGTGGCTGCATTTGGTGGCATGGCACAGTGGTGACAATTGATGGCACAGTTGCTGTGTTGCATGGCACAGTGGTGACAATTGATGGCACAGTGACTGCATTTGATGGCATGGCACAGTGGTGACAATTGATGGCACAGTGGTGGCGTTTGATGGCATGGCACAGTGGTGACAATTGATGGCACAGTGGTGACGTTTGATGGCATGGCACAGTGGTGACAATTGATGGCACAGTGGCTGCATTTGGTGGCATGGCACAGTGGTGACAATTGATGGCACAGTTGCTGTGTTGCATGGCACAGTGGTGACAATTGATGGCACAGTGGCTGTGTTTGATGGCATGGCACAGTGGTGACAATTGATGGCACAGTGGTGGCGTTTGATGGTATGGCACAGTGGTGACAATTGATGGCACAGTGGTGGCGTTTGATGGCATGGCACAGTGGTGCCAATTGATGGCACAGTGGTGGCGTTTGATGGCATGGCACAGTGGTGACAATTGATGGCACAGTGGCTGCATTTGGTGGCATGGTACAGTGGTGACAATTGATGGCACAGTTTCTGTGTTGCATGGCACAGTGGTGACAATTGATGGCACAGTTGCTGTGTTGCATGGCACAGTGGTGACAATTGATGGCACAGTGGCTGCATTTGGTGGCATGGCATAGTGGTGACAATTGATGGCACAGTTGCTGTGTTGCATGGCACAGTGGCTGCATTTGATGGCATGGCATAGTGGTGACAATTGATGGCACAGTTGCTGTGTTGCATGGCACAGTGACTGTGTTTGATGGCATGGCACAGTGGTGACAATTGATGGCACAGTGACTGCATATGATGGCATGGCACAGTGGTGACAATTGATGGCACAGTGACTGCATTTGATGGCATGGCACAGTGGTGACAATTGATGGCACAGTGACTGCATTGGATGGCATGGCACAGTGGTGACAATTGATGGGCACAGTAACTGTGTTTGATGGCATGGCACAGTGGTGACAATTGATGGCACATTGGCTGCATTTGGTGGCATGGCACATTGGTGACAATTGATGGCACAGTGACTGCATATGATGGCATGGCACAGTGGTGACAATTGATGGCACAGTGACTGCATTTGATGGCATGGCACAGTGGTGACAATTGATGGCACAGTGACTGCATTAGATGGCATGGCACAGTGGTGACAATTGATGGGCACAGTAACTGTGTTTGATGGCATGGCACAGTGGTGACAATTGATGGCACAGTGGTGGCGTTTGATGGCATGACACCGTGGTGACAATTGATGGCACAGTGGTGGCGTTTGATGGCATGGCACAGTGGTGACAATTGATGGCACAGTGGCTGCATTTGGTGGCATGGCACAGTGGTGACAATTGATGGCACAGTTGCTGTGTTGCATGGCACAGTGGCTGCATTTGATGGCATGGCACAGTGGTGACAATTGATGGCACAGTTGCTGTGTTGCATGGCACAGTGACTGCATTTGATGGCATGGCACAGTGGTGACAATTGATGGCACAGTGGCTGCATTTGGTGGCATGGCACAGTGGCTGCATGTGATGGGCACAGTGAGGCTGCAATATTTTTTTTTTTCGTTTGCGCCCCCCCAAAAATTTTGAGCACCAGCCGCCACTGGGTGCTGCTGTTTTTGGGTGGATTGCAGGCGCTATTTTTATTGCTATAGCGCCTGCAATACGCTCCAGTGTGAAAGGGGTCTAATATTTAAAGTTATAGGGCTAGATTCACGAAGACTTACGACGGGCGTATCAATAGATAAACTGTCGTAAGTCCTAATCTCAGCCCGCGCAAATTTAAGTGTACTGTATGCTCATAATGAGATACGGATAAATGTTGCTAAGATACGAGCAGCGTAAGGCACTTACACCGTCGTATCTTAGATGCATATTTACACTGGCCGCTAGGTGGCGTTCCCGTTGTAAAATATGCAAATACGCAGATTCCCGAACGTACGCCAGGCTGGCGTATCTGTTTACGTCATTTACATTAGACTTACGCGTTATCCCTGCTATAGTGAGGCGCAGCCAATGTTAAGTATGAACGTCGGGACAGACGTAATTTACGTTGTTTGCGTAAGTTGATTCACAATGGAGCTGTGCGTTAGTTACGCTCAGATCGCTTTCATTGACAATTAGCGACGTGATTTGGAGTATGCGCACTGGGATTCAGTCACGGCCGGCGCATTCGCAGT